>JAWNKV010000348.1:2400000-3600000 GCA_035041805.1 Amiota mariae
AATGAATCCTGCCTCATGCCACCACCACCGCCTGACTTAATTCGTGCGGCTTTCAACGATTGAAATGGTTTCAAATTACAAACCCTAAAGTTGAACTCCCAAGTAACCAGAATGTCTAGAGAAAAAATGCAAGAAAATTAAATAAAGAAGATGATGATGATGATGACAAAGAAGAAGTTATAAAGATGAAGTAGAGCTGATGATGGCTTTCTACTTAGGGCCCATAATTTTTTTTTTTTTCTCGAAAGCTCCTTTTTGGACGCGTGTGCTGTTTTTTGGTCAGAAGTGTGATGAGCTTAAGCTGCTGTCGCCGCTCGACTCACTCAGTCAGTCAGTCACTTGGCTCGACTCGAGCCAACACTTGGTCGTTCGAAAGAGTATCAATAAAGGAAGTTTGTTGTTGTAGTATTGATGAGTTGGGGGATTTCATTAATTATGCCTTTCAATTAACATTAAAATGAAGCTATCGAATTGCAAGCCAACTGTTGTTGTTGTTGTCTTCATTATGGGGAGGGGGACATTGGACAATGTACAATAATGGTAAAGGACAAAGTAAATTAACATGTAAAATGTTTAATTTATTTATATGGATGATGAGAAGAAGAAAGGCAAGTATCTATGTATGTTCGAACAACAACAAGTAGTTTGTACGTCTATGTGTGTATAATGATACATGTATTACTGATAACAACGCATTAAGTAAATAGCTTTTTCTCTATGTTCTTTTCCCCCCTTTTGTTCAAGTGGTAAGTGCGGTTGTTTGCCTTATCGTGGGGCGTTAAAGTGTTGTCCCACTTTGCATGTTTCCATATAATTATGAAACAAATATTGAAGTTTTTCTCCTGTTTGTATTGGAGATAACAACAACAACAATAGTAATAGTAATAACAATTAATTGAATAGCAATTTAGGCAATGAGTTAAACCAAGTGAGTAGACCAAACTCCTTTGGATCCTTTTTGTGGTCTTAGTCTTCATTATTAATGAGCAAAGACAACGAAATTTGCAAATGTCACGTAAATATTTTTTCTTTTTTTTTTCCATTTACTAAGAAACTGAACTTGCTGCCACAACAGAAGGAGATGGAGCAAAACCTTTAGGGTACACTAAAATGATCAAGAAACAATTTCGTTTATATATTTTGAGTCACCCTCTAAGGATGATGAGGAGGATGGTGGAATGATGGCATAGCAGTACAATTATTTATTTAACAGTTAAACGTTGTACGAAGATGTTATTGCTCGCATTTCAGTTCAGTTCAGTTCAGTTGGCTGGTGTCAGTCACAACTTGCAACATGTTCAACAACTACAATATTTTTAAATGAATATGTTCGAGGAAGTGGTTGGGTAGGGTGGTAGGGTGGTCCATGTGGGATTCAAGCGTTTTTGAGGCAATAAGCAAAATGGCGGCGTGTGGTCGACGTTAAATTTTTGATGAGCCCCAAAAGGTGAACTGAACTGGTGAAGTTTCATGGAGAGGCGTGATAAAGGTTGAGTGGTGTGGTTTTTGCTTACTTAAGAAATCACATTAAAAATGAATGTTGCCGCAAGTCGTCGTACAATAACTTGGCCTAGAGCATGTGGGAGGTTAAGAGAATTTAGTGCAATCCTCCTAGTACAAGTTTAGCTATTAACAATCAATCAATAGGCGCTTGAGAAGAGGAAGGCGACAAAAGTTTCTTTCAAACTTTTTTTTGCTGTTATTCTTTCTTCTTCAAGCAAACAATAAACTTCCGCCTAAATCCAAGTGGAAGTCTTTGTTGAATTCAAGTGACTAACAATGGCAACACTTACTTAGATGTGATTAAATGTTGCGCAAATACAACAATAACAACAATAATAAACAATAAACAGCAACAAAAACAAAAACAATAACTTAAGTTGAAACAAAAGACCCAAGCTAAGAGAAAAAAAAAACAAACTTTTACGTTTTAAGTAATTACAGCTATGAAGCATAAACTTCGAGTTTCAAGTGCTGCTTCCTACTACCAAACCCCTCTACCAATCTTCTACTTTACTCCTCCTCTTCCTTAAACAGAAACGAAAAACTTTGACCATTTAACGAGGCGTACTTCATTATGTGGTCAACTCTCCACTCTCCACTCTCCATCATGCAATGTAAGTAACTAAGAAGTATTGGTGATCAAAGTTAGTCAGTTAGTTAAGGGGGAACAGACCATGGCAGGCAGCTTAACTGACCTCAGCGCTTTTGTTGTAGATGAAATTTTCCAAGCAACTGCGCTAAGACGGCTTAACAGAATGAAACCCTGAACCCTTCCTCGTCTCCCTGACCCAGTCTGACTTTAAGCCAAAGTGGACCTAGAGTTAATGGTTGATGTTGTTGTTGTTGGTGTTGTTGGTGTTCAGCAAAGCTAATTGTAATTGGCAACATATAACCGGACTGTATGCTGCCGCACCCCGCCCCCAGGGGCACAGACAGTGCATAGTGCACAGTCTCGTATTGCTTATTAACACACCCACTTTTTTTTCTATCTTTATTTCTCTCATTCATTCATTCATTTATTGCTAACTAGTTTAAGCTGCTGCTGTTGCTGCTGTTGTTGCTGATCTTGCCACATTTTCAGTTTGAATTTCATTTTATTTCTGTCAAGTGTGTTTTTGTTTTCGGTTTGAGATTTTCGGTTCAGAAGTCAAAACATGTAATTTTGTCAATATTTTTTCTAATTTTGTTTTGTTTCTTTTGTAATATGGAACATGTAATTTTCTCCAAAGTGAGATTTGAGTCACAGCACACGTCGTCTATGATAATCACTACAATCAACAGTTAACCCTCGGCATCGAATCCGTTGTCACCCCCCGGTTTGAACTGAAATACAAAAGACTCGCCCACTTTCAGTGCACGTCGCGTCGCTTTGCTCTACTCAACAACCATACTTATGTACGTTTCGACATCTTTTTCATTGTTGCAAATAACGAAAAACAATCAAATTATCGAAAATTTTGTATTGCATTTTGGAATTTTGTTGAAGTGAAACCGTCACCAATCTTTAGGAGGGGGCGTCACTCAAAGCGTCAGCCGTCGTCGACGTCGTCGTGGGAAGTTTGCTTAGCGCAAAGTCGCATTCACGTGTTCTGTGTCCTTTGGGTATATGAACACAGGCGTTGGACTAAACCCACCGATACACACACACTCACACACACACCCCGTCTAGAATGTTTTACTTCTTAATTTGTTGTTTTTGCTTTTTGTTATGATTGTTTTTCTATTTTCCCAAAACGAGGCTAGGCGAAGCGACATGAGACTGAGATCCTGACTGAAATGAACTAAACTGAACTGAACTGAACAGAATTGAATGTAAGTGCGAATTCCTTGGTGGCTTCTGCACAACGTCACGCATTCGTTCGTTTGTTGTATTTTGTGTCCCGCTATAATTTTCTTAATTGGCCTGGAATGTAAGACAAGGCCCCTTCTCTCCATCTCTCCTCCATTATGTATTATGTATCTGATCCCTGTTTTTCGTTTTTTTTTTTCTTATTTTTAATAACAAATTTCTATCTGTCTTTGACAGCTTTACTTTTAGGACAAGGCTTAGCTTCAATTGTTGTTGTGCTTTATCCTTTTTCCATGTTTCACTCCTTTTAAGCGGAATAATCATGCCCTTGAGCCACACACACACACACACACACACAAACACTCAACTACCACAATATTTGTCTAAATACTCCACAACATTCAAATAAACTATGTACAAAGTTGAACTCTGCATCGACTAAGAAGAAGACCCCATGGCATTTCGTAGGAGATTAAAAAGGATTATGAGTGAGTGAGTGAGTGTGTGTAGTGTGTTTTAGAATATGTATTTCTTATTTTCCCAAACATGAAATCAACATCACATGCATGCTCTGATCGATTCTTAATCAGCTTCAGGCTCATTTCACAATTAAATATGTTTGTGTTGTTGCACTGGGAAAAAGTATCTCATCAACGAAATAATGAATAATGAAATTCAAAAACCTTAAATCCAAATTACAAATCACCCAAAGCAATATGTGCTGGATTGAGTGTGTGTGTGTGTGTGTGTGTGTGTGTGTGTGTGTGTGTGTGTGTGTGTGTGTGTGTGTGTGTGTGTGTGTGTGTGTGTGTGTGTGTGTGTGTGTGTGTGTGTGTGTGTGTGTGTGTGTGTGTGTGTGTGTGTGTGTGTGTGTGTGTGTGTGTGTGTGTGTGTGTGTGTGTGTGTGGCAGAGATGAGAAAGAAAAGAACTGCTATGCATCCCTATTGAGTTAAGTTGAGTTGCATTGTTGTTCTTTGGTTTTTTTTTCTATCTATTTTTCTCCTCCTCTGATGACTATGTACAGTTTTTCCACATTTTCATTATTTGTTTTGCGGATTTTTCGCTGGTTTTATTTCTAATTCAACAACAACTACTCATTGTATAAATACAACAAGAAGTAAGTATTATAAAAGTGGACATAAAACATATTTTTCCTGTTCAGTCTAGCGCGAGCTCTTCAAACTCTTCAAATAACAACCACAAAACATAACACTCAAGTAAAGTGCGTGTGTGTGTGTGTGTGTGTGTGTGAGAAGTATCTTTGTATCTGTGTGTGTGTGTCATTCCCCTTTCCTAGTCTCTTGTAGTGATTATATTGTTTTGTGGCATGTCTATTTATATAGAAATTTATCCTTAGAACAAATAATTAAATCCTTTTTACACGCTGCGTATGATTCTGATTCCGGGATTCGAATTCCAATTCCTCTTATTACGTTTTTACTACTTGCCTTGCCTTGCCATGCCATTCCATTCCATTCCTTCTATGTATTTTACTAAGTTGTGGTCTGCCCTTTCTGCTACACAGACAGATAGACAGACAGACACACACAAACATCCTTTAATGCTTTCTTTCTCTTACTTCATTCATCCTTTAGCTTTCATTCTTCCGCTTTCTGTGCTTGTTATTTATTTTGATGGATTTGTTCTTGTACTTTACTCTGCTTTACTTTACATTGCTTTGCTTTTGTTATGTTTGCTCTAAGCATTGTTCATTGTTGTTGTTGTTGTTTATTTGTTTGTTTGATTTGGTTTGCTTTTCTTGCGGTTTTTCACGCTGCCATGTTTTTCTTTTCTATTGCTTCCTTCACTTCCAGTCAGAAGAACTCCATAACAATTCATTTGTTCATTCTTTCTTTCATTCTTTCATTTATTTATTTATTTATCCATACTCTTGTTGTTTGCTTTGTTTGAAGAAAACAATGGCGTTTGCTTTTCATTCATGAAAAGGCTCCCCCTCCTGGACACCTTAACTCACTCTCACTGTACCCTATTGTACGCTTAATTAACAATATATGCGAGAATACTCCCGACTTGTGAAGTATCAGAATGAGATCCAGATCCTTTCAATGATGGTGGTATGTTATTACAAATAGCAAAGCAGCATAAAGTCGAAGGACGACACATGTCTGCACACACACTCATCATCACCAACACTCGACATAAGTCGTCTTTCTGTTTGTCGGTCTCTCTGTCTGTCTTTTGGTCTCCAAACTCCTTCTCCTTTACTCTCCCACTTCTGCTTTATTCTTTCTTATAAATGTATGAAATGTTGGTTGTGTATGTGGCACACTCAAGTTGAAGCCGTTAGTTGCCACCTTTTGTGAATTTAATTACGCGCATGGAATTTAATTGTTTTTCAAATTTGTTCAAGTTGTAAATTTTCACTCACAACTTTCCTCCGCACACACACACACACACAAACACAACTACATTCATATAGTATATTGTATAATGGCATTTTTACATAGATACTTATATATATTTCTCTTTCTATCTGCATATCTAAAGGGTTCATTGTTCATTGTTTTTAATTACAAACGACGACGACGACCTGCTTTATTATTACAGCGAATAAAAAAAAAACAAAAAATAAATAAATAAATGAGAAAAGAATGAGAAGAAAATTTATTTGAAATAACGTTCGCCATTTTGCTATTTTGTCTGACTTCACCACCTGACACTCTTCACCACACCACATCACATCACATCACATCACACTAAAACAACCACAAGCAAAAAACCTTTGCCTTTCTACTTACTATTGTTAATTTTTCACTTTAAAGTTAAAGTTAGTTGCTCACGCAATGTTTGGTGAAATGAAGGAAAATATTAAATAAACTGACAATTTAATTGCATTTAATAATATTTTGCTAATTTCTTTGTTGTTGGTTTTTTGTTTTTGTTTTAAACAAAACTTGTCGTTGTTTCAATCATCAGTAACAATGACAGCACAACAATTATCAAGCAAGCAACAACAGAATATAATATAGCAAACTGAAAATGAACTTAATGAAATCGAAAACATTTCCGACGTATCGCATTCTATCTCTCTACTATGGTGTTCTGTTCTGTTCTATTCTATTCAATATCAATTTAAGCCAATCAACAGACCTTGTTCTCATACTTGTACCTCATAAAAATACATGAACTACTATGCCAAGTCATTCTATTTTACTTCAATTCACTTCACAATCTTCATAATCTTTCCCTCTGTTTTCTATAAATTTTTAATTTCATGTCGAAACACTTCACTTTAAACATTTAATTCATTTTAATTCATGTTTCTAAATACTCATACTGAGAAGACAACAAGCGCATGCATGCACCCATTGATATCACGCATACGCAGCATTGTCTCGTCTCTATGAAATTCTTTTGAAATCTATTAAAAAAAAATTAAAAAAAAAATCATGGAAAAAATTATGTTATCATGAAGCAATAACAATAACTGTTACAAATAAGTATAAGTCTAATAAGAAGTCTGTGATTAAATATTTATTAAGCTGATAAAATTAAATTGAAGCATTGTGAGCTATGCCCAATCATAAGTGGTGACTATGTCTTTAATACCTGCAACAATACTTTTTACTTTCCCTCCTTATCTCTTAATTTCATGTTCTCTTTCACTTATTCATTTAGATAATTTTATTTCTAATTTTTATTTTTTTTTTTAATTTTTTCTTCATTTATTTTATGAGTTGGGGAAATCTTATTCAAACAAAGAAATTAGTTTTTGATAATAAAAAAAAATAACAAGAAATTATGAAAAAATCCAGAAGCTACCCGGTAATGGAGATAAGAAAACCTCTAACAATAATAACAACAACAACAACAGCAGCCAAAGAAGAAAAAAATCAACAAACAAAAAACAAAAAAAAAAATGAAAAGAAAAGAAAAGAAAAGTAGCACAATTTGGCATTATCAACTTATCAATTGTTTGCTTTTATATATTGTAAGTTAAGTAAGGTGATCATTATCGCCTTATCATCATTTGTTCCCTCACAAGAAACAGAAAGAGAGCAACAATAGCAAGAGGTGATTCAAATTAGACAAGACAGGAAGTTTAGAGATCCATCCATCTACAAGCAAGACTCATCAAAAAGAAAAGTCTGAGAAGAGGTTTACAAAAATGAAGTTTAAACTTAAAACAAAATGACAACAGGAAGAAGACAAGACAAGACAAACATTCTGTGAGATTAAAATTTGCAAATTTTATCTTTAAACAAGATCGAACTAGGAAATTGGATTGAATAGAGGAAGAAGTGAACGAAGAAGGCTATAAAGCTCCAAAGTCGAAATCAAAATCTTAGCTAGCGATTAACTGAGTGACGACGCATCATGCAAACTGTGTTTTTTTTTTTTTTTGTTTTTTTTTTACCATGATAAACTCACTCTCAGCTACATATTATTGAGATCATTATCATTTTCATTCATCCACAAATGCTTTCTAGTGTTTGAGCTCTACTCTGTTTGCACTTTGGACGGAAGTTTTATTCCCTTTTTGTTTGAACTCCTCTTCATCGTGATGTTGTAAGTTTCGTTTTTGTTTTTATTTTTTTTTTATTTTTAAATACGAGAGAGTCAACTATGCAAATAAGATAATTATTCAAATGGCATGTTTCACACAATTCCGACACACATTCCTGAAACAGCAATTTACACTATCACCGTCACCGGCACCGTCACCATCACTGCCACCCGCCGCTTGTTTCCATCTATAAATGATATAGAAAATCTACTTAAAGAAAGCATGCAATCGAGGAATGGCCTGGCCCAAGTCAACTTAAGTCGAAGTCGTCGTTGAATGTCTGTCGGTTGAAGGCAAGTCTATAGTAACATAAAGCTGAAAGGCAATGGAATCATTTACTTTCGAGCGATCTAACGAGATACGCAAAGCATGCAAATCTGCCTTACTATACCACTATACTGTTGTTCTTGTTGTTGTTGTTGCAACGATCGCGCGAAATAGATTTGCATATGGTGTGGCAATAGTTTCAAGATGGCCGGCTGTGTATGGTATAAGGGGGTAGGTAGATTATATGCACTACATTAAGACAGATAAAGAGACAAACTAGACAGATAGTCAAAGTTGGACGCGGATACTGATGTGAGAACATGTGAGAACATTAATCGTGTAATTAATTTGATGCATGTTTGAATGTATGCAAAGTAATTTCATGTAAAATGTCATACGCCCGCTTGCCTTGGCACCCCATCATCATCTACCATCGACCATCGACCATCACATCACATGAGATCTTCTTAACACATTCACATCTATTTAGAGCAAATAAAGCTACATCATAGACGAACATAGACTACGATTAGTGCTAGAAATGTGTCTGTTGCTTGAGCTTATCTAAACAGATAGATCTCTCTATTTTCATTGGCGCTCGAAAGTCTTTGCCTGCGTTGTAAAGAAATTTAAATATTTTACTTGATAAAAAAAGAAAGAAATAGCAAATATGTATAACAAGAAAGACAAATGTCTCAAAATAGTCGGCGCTAGCGTTTTAAAACGCGTTGAAAACGCTTCAACCAAATCGCTCACTATTATGTTTGTTTCTATTGTATATCATCTTCTCTATGTGTGTGTGTGTGTGTGTGTGTGTGTGTGTGCATAAGTATCTGTGTAAAACGGCAACATGATCATCATGCGATTAAATGTTGTAAATACAATTTTGCAACTTTCTTGTTGTTGTTTGTGTTGATGTTGTTGTTGTTCAGTTGTCGTCGCATGACTTTTCCACTCATTTGCAAATTACGTGTCCTGTTTGCTGTCGTCTTTTCAAACTCGACGACAAACACTTTACGCTTACACCGTCTTAATCCGCAACCCGCTATGATTCTGAACTCACTCCGCACTCCGCACTCCTCACTCACTCATTCACTCACTCACTTAGTCACTGTGAAGCCAAACCTTGACAACATCTTTGGGCCACTTTAGACATTGCATTTAGTTGTGTTGTTGTTATTGTTGTTGTTGCCAAATAGATATTAGCCGCGATATGCAGATTTTTCTTTAGCTTTCCTTCATTTTCGTCTCTTACATACTTGTCTTAGCCATTTGTTGCATGTTCCTCAACATGCCCAACATATTCATACCCCCACTCTGAATGCAACAACAACACTTTCAAAAGATCACTATAAGATTTCATAGATGATGGCAGTGCAGAGACAAAAAATAAAAATAAATAAAATAAAATAAAACAAAATTTGCGACTTTTGTGTTGTAATCCGTTTTCGCGCCTTCACGTGACATATTGTTGCTGCTTCTCGTTCAACAAATCTCGTTGTTGTTGCTATTGGTGTTGTTGTTGGTGTTGTTGTTTTTGCAATGACATGAACATGGCTAAAAGAATTATCTGTCTTTCTGTCTATCTGTCTGTCCATAGTTGTGACGTACACACAACACTTTAAAAGGGGTGAGTGAACAAAAAATGTATGTATCTGCTGTCTTAACTAAATCTTAACTGTCTCAACTATTAGTAGTACGAGTATCTGTGCCCCTTCTCTTTTGACCGACCACTTTAGTTAGTTTCATGTATGTACGTAAGTCTCGTCTAAGCCGTTTTTATCATGACCATCTTGTTATTTTTTTTTTTTCACTTCTCCGACTCCAACTCCGATAAGCGTTTGACATTTGAAAATATCTTTGACTTGCGCTTTTGGTAGCAAAAAGTATCTTAGACATTTTTCTTTATATGAAATTATAAAAACAACAATCACAGAAACAACAACATTGAACTAATTCTTTAACATTATCATTGACCCTAAGTACATAGTAAAATCTGAAATATTTACAAACATTGTTTGTTGCATGCAACAACCGCTTGGTGGTTTGGTGGCGCATAGCAAAACAAAAGCAATGCGCCAGACTTAAAGTCTACGAAATTTTTTGTCGACGTCATTGCGAGAGTGTGAGAAAAACTGTTAACTCATGGAAAAGTGGTGCTACAACAACAACAACAACAAACACATAATACTACGAATAGACATCATTATAAGTGCGTTGTCGTTGTCGTTGTCATCATTATAGACATTCATGCCATGCCGCCAGCCACAACAAAGTCTACAAAGAATCCGACAGACTGTTCAGTCGGTAATTTGAAATTCATAAAGCCGATCGACTGATGTATGAAAACTGATAAAAAAAAAAATTATTTGGTTTATGGAACAAAATTTCTGAGGCAGCCAAATGGAAATGAAACTCACTCACTCGCTTGAGAAAACTAGATCAAAAAGTGTTTTTCTGTCGTCATCGTCATCGTCATCATCATCATCATCGTTTGTTGGTTGGTTTCCCTTTCGGCTTTTATCATGAAACACTTAACTTAACCTCAAGTCGATTTAGCTCGAGCTCTCTTAGTCTTGTTATTATGATGATTTTTGCCTTGGACAATGTACAATATAAGCAGAGTGTATTCATATCTATAAGTGTTCATTTCTTTCTATAAAAGCCGAAAATGCTAAAAACATTAAATTGAAATAATTTTTATTTTGCTTTTTTTTTTGCTGAATCATAGTTTTTGTGAACCCGAAACGAATGAAAGGGAAAAAAATATAATAAAAACCGCGCTTGTCGTAGTACTTTTGTCTTAACAAAAAAAAAAAAAAAAAAACATAATATATTAGTGGGTTTAATGAGAATTTCGGGGTGTTGGCAGTAAAAGGGGTTTGTGATAGCAATTGCAGTCGAGCCTATGAAAAAAAAAAACATGACTCAAACTATATGAATCCATTACCACCAAGTAGAATTGGGTCTCACAAAGGCAAATCCATTTGGGGTAAAAGAAAAAATCTGTCAAGTCATCTTTTAGTTGGGCACGCAACAGCAGACTTGGCGACGTCATCAACAATAACAACAGCAACAACAACAGCAACAACAACAACAACAACAACAACTTCAAGATTAAAAGCAAGTTTAGAAAGCTTTAAAGCATCCAAAGACTAAATGTAAACGAATGCGGCATGACTTGACAGAAGTTTTGCTAATTTTTTTTTTTCTGCTATTCTACTAAAATCAAAGCAATGTCAGGAGAGTAAATGAAAATTACAGAAAGAAAACATCAGAAATGGATAAAATTTACTCAAAAGTTTGTTTAATTTATTTGCTAAAAAATAATTTAGAAAATTTCATGAAATTTTTGTATGCAAACCATTTAACTTGAAATATATTTTCCTGTAAACTTTACCCTGTTCCTTCTTACTTTGTAGACTACTTGGCTGTAGATTCTTTTTTTTTTCTCATTTCCGGCAAATAGAAACAATAGCTCGTACTTCTATTTCCGTTTTATAAAAACCGCGCGAAAACGAAGGGAAGAATTGATATCGAATAGAGAGAGAGAGAGAGAGAGTTTCCCTCCATATAAACCCTTTATTAAAGACTTTAAAGCAATTTCTCATTCAAATCTAAGCTAAAAAATCAATTATACACGTAGTATTGTACAATCACCCACACACATCTTCTGAAAGTTTCTCTACAACTTTTGATTCCATTACCTTAAACACTTTATGGACGGGCATTATGAAAAATATGAGAAAAACACTCTTTATGCATTATTTGATTATGTTAAACGGTTTTCTCTTATTTTATGAGTGAGTCTCTTGCCTCCAAACACAAATTTCACTTGCTGTTGCTGCTGCTGCTGTTGCTGTTGGTCTTCCATATTCCATAGAGACTCGTAAAAATTAGAAAATTTGATTATTATAACAGCTTCTCAAAAGCTTTACTCCTCAGCACAGTCTGACTGACTCTCTGACTCTTTTCCTCACTCATTCAATTTACTCCTCCTCTCTGGGTTGGTCATTTGCATATTATCATCGAAGTCAAAAAATGTTTACGAAAATTTCATTACCCAAACCCAAGCGATTCTTGATGTGTTGCCAGATTCTAAATCTGAATCCCAATCGGAATCGGAATCGTGGCTACGTTTAAATGAGTTTATTACTTTACGATGCGCGCTTTTTGCAACCATTTTTTGTCCATTTAGTAATACTAAATAATATGAAGAAGACTAGAGATAGAGGAGATACTTCCATAGTATGGTAAAAAAGAGAATAGCATAGCGGAAAAAAAGGGTTGAATTGATAACGAAATTTTCCATTATGACGACGACGACGACGACTTCACTACGATTTGCATAACCGAATAGCAGACTGAGAGACAAACAGACAGACAGACCGACAAACCGACAGACAGACGAATGTCTGTGTATGTTTGAAAGAGGTATATGGTTGGTTGGTTGGTTGGTTGGTTGGTAAGTAGGGTAAGAGATGTTGTTAGATGCCCTAAATTAGATAATGTCTAAATTGGATTTAAAACACGCACTTTGCGGGTTTCTTTACACCAGTGAAAAGAAGCCCTTTTGAACCAAATCAAAACCAAATCAGGGTTGTGTTCGTTCTTCAGTGATTTTTTAATTCATTTTTTTTTTTTCTTTATGTAAATCACATGTTAAAAGCATTAAATTGGATATGGGAAAAAAAATGAAATATTATAAATGAATTTTGATATTAAGATAATAAGTAGTGGATGAGAGGATGAGAGGAGAGAAATGCATCTAAGCTCAATATGTTTTTTGCATATATTAAAATTTAATATGACAATCGTAATCGTATTCATAAAACAATTGGGGCAGTAACATCAGCAACAACAGCAACAGCAACAACAACAACAGTATGAGTGTTTGCAACCCAAAAATGGTCATAAATTCTTGCATTGATTGTGTGACATTTTTGAAATTTTTAAGTTGCGGCGGCGTCAACAACTAAAAACTTAATTACATTAGTTGTAGGTATTTCAGGCATGCAACAACAACAACAACAACAATTGTTGGACACAGCAAGAAGAGGGAAGAATAGTGTAACGAACGAACCAACGAACGAATGAACGATCCAAAGAACGATGATTTTGACATCAATCGAAACGTAAACGCGCAACAAAATTATGACAACTTAACTTGCACGCATACTTTAGTGGCAACAACAACAGCAACAACAGCAACAACAGCAGCAGCAGCAGTAATAACAAGAGAAATAAGTAGCAACAAGAGAAAAAGAAATGTACTACATATAAGAGGAGTTTTGTTGCATTGCTGATTGTATTGCGCGCCGCTTAAAAGCGAAGCTGACAGCAACATAATTAAAGCACAAATGCCTAAGATGAAATGCCATGCAGCAGCAGCAACAACTGCAAATGCAACAATTACAACAATAATAGGTAATAATAAAGCTTCAGTTGCAACAGTTGAGGTGTTGCTTGAATTGCTTTATGCTGCATTAAGTAAGGCGCGAAACGAGTTACTTTACAGCAGAGTGAGTTAGTCTTGACACTTGTGGCAATCTTAACTTGGATGCAATGCACAACACTTGCCACACTCACGCCTTATTCGTATTTGTCCCCTCGGTAAAATCATTTGGAAAAGGCGTTTGGTATGCAATTGTATATTAGTCTGTGTCTGTGTCTGTGTGTGTGTGTGTGTGTGTGTGTATTTGCAATTAAAAATCAATAAAATGCGTGATCTCAGCGATTTATCCAACAACAAGAACAACACAACAAAAAAAAAAAATCAATTATCACTAGAAAGAAAAACAAGTTGCCTTCTTTGAGTTGATTACGATAAAAGAGCATAATGATGATGATGACGCTGACGCTGATGTCTTTATTTCTTGCTAGTGATCTTGGTATAATTAAGCTGGGCTTAGATATTTTTGAAAATAAAAATTAAAAAAATATAAAATCTCATGGAAATCTTATCAAAATAATCCATCTAACCAAGAAAAATAAAGGGAAATAAATCAAAAATTAATTTCACTCAATTTGAGACGCGAAACAAACAAAACAAAACAAAACAAAACCAAATCAAATACTCGTATTGCAATAATAAAGTAAAAGTAGAGGGTAAAATCTAATGAAATACTATAGTGGGAAAATATGAGAGAGATAAAAAAAGGATCTATAGAGAAGTACTTAGTAGCGAACACATGCAGCGCTTCAGTAGAGGTAATCAATCAAAGGACTCTCAGAGATTAAGCACGAAAAATTAACACCAAATCGGATTAGTACAACACAGCATGGCAGGACATAGCTAGCATACATAAAGGAGGGACACGAGGACAATACCCAAAAAGGTTAGAAGATATGACAGAGAGACACGCAAAACTACTATCTAAGCAAATCAACTGAAATTCCAATGAAATGAGAAAAATGTGAAAATATTTCATTTATTGTAGAATCGCATACAACTTTGTCGCCAACTGTGAAGGATGCAATTGAGGGAATGAAAACAAATCATATTGAAATAACTAAAGTAGGTAGGAAGAAGTAAAGAAATACATATTGTAGTAGGGTGTGTTTATAATAGAAGGACAAAACAATTAACTTTTTTTTGTGCGCCTTTTTTTGCGGAAAAGTTGAAAACAAAATGCAAAAATACCCTCAACAAGCAGCGCATGACGAATTTGCAAAAGGGACGAATCCAGACCCACTGGACAATGGAAAAAAAAATATAGTGGAACAAGAAAGAAAACAAAAAAAAAAAAAAAAAAAAGTAGGCGGTCGGTCTGCCGTCATGTGACGACGACGACGATGACGATGATGTGCAAGGCAAAAAGAGCAATTGACGTCCAGCTGTGCGCTCGCTGGAAGCTGCAAAAGATATTCAAATGGTTTGTAGTATGTTTTCGTATTTAGGAATTGAGAAGGATTTTAGCTCTAAAATAAATTGAATGAGAGTGAAAGAGCAAAAATCAAGTCAAATCAATTTGAGTTGAGTTGAGCTGAGCTGAGCTTAGTTCACTGAGTGCACCTGATTTTCTTTAACCTATTAATCAAAGGTTGTTACTATAGGCTAATCGTAGATGAACTGATAATAGTTAAGCACCTTGAACTTGTAGTTGTTAGTTGCAAGTTTTTTTTTTTTAATTTATTTTTGAATAATTTTTGATAAGGAAACTGAGTATTGAGTTTCATTCATTTATGTATTGTACTTGAAGTCATTCATGCACTTCTAGACATTCTTTCAACTCAATCCACCAATCAGTCTACGAGTTTCAGTTTAAAGATTCATCATCATCATCAACAGCATTGGCATTATCATTATCATTATCTTCATAATCACGTCAAAACTCATGACACACGCGCTTATGTAAAGCCGCAAAACACGAACATTTCAACTGATTCAATGACTTGAGACTAGTAGAGGCGAACTCAAAAAGCACAGTTCAAAGTTCTGACAGCTGAACGATTTGTAAAGGAATGTGGGTAAACTGTGGTAATTGGGGGGGTGGATGGGGCCTGAGATAATGGTTATAATTCTATAGAATAACAAATTTTTTAAAGTGCAAAATAATAATTTTGTTGTCTTTTGTTGTTTTTTAAATAATAATCAAATATTTTGTAATATTATTTTAATTTTTCAAACAAAAATTATTGTATGCGATTTTTGTGTTGTGAGACATGCAATTTTTTACAACAGCAACACCAACAACAACAGCAACAAAAACAAAAGGTGGATGAAACCGCAAAGAGTACAAAATAATAAGCAAAAAATTAAAATTAATAAAATGTGAATACAACAAGCAAATGTTAATTAAAATAAGAAAAGAAAAGAAAAAAAATATATTTTGATTTAACGAAAAATACAATTTAAAAAATACAGAAAAATTGCAATTTATATAAATTTTTGTTGTTCTTTAAATGTCGAAAATGTATTCATAAATACAAGTATTTTTAGTGAGTTAAGTAAAGGAGTTGAGGGAGGAGTCGTTTCTCTTGCCATTTTTGGTAAACTAAACTCAAATGTATGATGAGGTTACGGCGACTTAAAATCGAATTCTATACCCAAGTCCAAGTCTGGGACCACTTGCTGTGTGCCACGGCAAGTCTCGCTAGTGTAAATGATATAAATTTATGTAGTATGAGTATAGTATTGTAAATATGTATGAAGGTAGCAATGAGATACTCAAAACTAATACAAAATATACGCAGCTCATAATGAGTCTGTTGCTGCTGCTGCTGCTTATGATAATGATAATGCTGATGATGATGATGATGACGATGAGGATGGTAATGGTGATGAGCAAGAGAAGTGACCCATTATGGTGGTATCCCGGACCGAAGCAAGTGCAAATGAGTTATAAGAATTTAATATTTAACAAAATACAATAAAAATCAATTCAGAAAATCAAAGGAAATGTATACATATGAGGTGGATGGATGGATGGATGGATGGATGACAGCATACGTTTTCATTTCATTTCAATTCAATTCGTATAAAAAACTTACAAAGTTAAAAAAAAAATATTACGCAAACAAAAGGACAACAACATCAGCACTTGGTCTAGACTTAGTTCAGCCATGGTCATGGACTTGGTCAAAAAGCACCTGGACATTAACAGAACGTTAAAAATAAAAAAAAGGAGAATCATTGGAAATGGAGAATTACAAACGACAGTTCGTTCGTTATGGTGGTCTGGACTGGTCCAAGGCAATCTTAAAGTCTAAAGTCTCAAGTTGAGCTTGAACTCAAGATTCCTATAGTAGTAATTGTCTGTCTGTCTGTCTGTCTGTCTGTCTGTTTGTCTGTCTGTTTGTTTTGTGGTCAGTTAAGGACGATCGTCTTTTTTATATGAGAAGCAATCGCAAAAATTATGAAAATCAAAAACTTTGTTAACATATTTTTCGTATTTACTTTGATTTCATTTCATTTTTAGCGTTTTTTTTTTTTTTTTTGTTTTTTGCCTTTCTGGATTTGTATATTTTTAAAAACGATTTCTGATTTTGTTGTTGTTTCGATAAAGTTTTGCGGTTGTGTTTGTATCTTTGTTTTGTATCTGAGACAATCAACAAAAAGAGATCATATAAATATATGAAACTAAGGTAACTTATACGCAACGCAACACAACGATTTTAATGCGCAACACAAAATATACAACAACAACAACAATGGGAGCAACAGCACCAGCATCATCATCTTCATTATTATCTTAATCATCATCATCATCATCAGGAACAACAAAAACAGCAGAAACAGAATAAAAAGATTGAAAAAGATGAAGCAGAGAAAAAAGTTTTAAATAAAATTAAAAACCCAAAAAATTCATCTCCCGCTGTGCTAAAGTGATTTTGTTCGTCTTCAGACCCAGACGCTGCTCGCTGGCTTCGCCTGCTCATCTTCAATGTGGCAGCAACAAAATAACGATCCGTCGCCCAAAAAGAGTTTTGTGTCTCTGTCTCCAACCATGTCGTCTTCAATGTATCTGTCTATCTGTCTGTCTGTCTGTCTGACTGACTGTGACTTCTTCGACTGTCGCACAAAAATTGTGTCTGTCCAAAAGTCACTTTGACTGTCTGTCTGTGTGTCCAACTCTGATCATTTCACTGAGTGTGTGTGTGTTTATATGCTACTGCATCGCATCTCAATACGAGTTGACTTGATTCAGCGCCTTCATCGTCCATCCATTTGTCTGTTTGTCTGTTTGTCTGTCCAAATATCTTTTATACGCAACATAAGCAGCGTTGCAACAAGACAATGAAAACGTTAAAAAGTATTTCATTTAAATAATTTCACTAAAAAAATACACAGAAAGAAAGAAATAAGAAAAATCCGCTAAATAAATATTCATTGAAATTATAGACAGTTTAACCCTCAACCGCGCCAACAAAAGCAACAAATGCCAGATAAAGTGAGAAACACAGAGAGAGAGAGAGAGAGCAATACCAAATCATCAACAATAACGACAGCGCGCACATGATCATGGCGCTGATAATGTTAATGATGTTCATCATGGTGATCATGATGAATGCGATAATGATGTTGTACATAGCTTAAGATTGTTGCTGCTGACGTTAAGTGAACATGATCAGCCGCCATATTGCAAACTTAGACAAGTGATGAGAGCAAGAACTTGTGTAAGAGTTTAATAGATACTAGTGAGTGAGAGAGAGAGTGTGTGTAAAGGAGGAGGAGAGTGAACTAGAGGCCTCAACTGCACTCAACACTCAACCCATTTCTTCTATAGACACACACCACCCAAATTGTTTATAATAGAAAAGACAAACAAAGAAAAGAAAAAAAAAAGAAAAGGAATGAAATACAAAAATTGCGATCGATTGCAACACACTCAGATCACTCATTCACTCACACAGATACACGTAGTATATATGTACATGGGGATGATGACGGTGATGATGAAGATACTAAGATATAATACATTTTAGATGTAGAATATCATTGAATGTTCAATCACAATCACAACAACAAAAAAATGTATTGAATGTTCAGGAGTGGGGAGGTTGTATGAGTGAGTCTACAATAAACGGAAGCAAGCAAATGAAATGTGGTTTAATGATGAGGTTTTAAGGCGCCTCAAAAGGGTGGTGGAGTATTGGAGGACTTGCTGTTGATGATGCTGCTGCTACTATTAAGTATATTCAAGTAAATGTATCTGTTGCATTGCTTTCTATTCGAGTGTGAAGACGATTAACGTTGATCGCACTCATAAGTATTAGAACACAAACTAAGACCGCAACAACCAACAACAACAACAACATCATCATAAACAACAATAGCAACAATAACAACAAATGCAATACAACAACATTGTAAATAGTTTACTGTTTAGTATGTTAGTTTTCTTGAGTACAATACATTTTTTCCACTTTTTTTTTTTTTTTTTAAGAGAACGTGATCTTGCTGCACATTTTAGTTAGTTTTTGTATTGTGTCAGTTGGTTTAGGTGCTTGTTTGGGTGCCTGGGTGCAGAAGGGAGAGTGTTTGCTTAGATATTGTTGAATTGAAAATACTATTTGTTACTATGTATTTTGCTTTTGTTTAAGTGCAATCTGAAGTATAATGACAGATAGATTAATACATAGATATTGTAGATATTTAGATATTTGTCGCATTTGATTTAAAATTAAGTATTTTAAGTTATTTTTTAATTGACTTAAATGATGCCGATGACATTTTTTTTCTTTATCTTATGAACTTTTCACAAAAATTTCAAATTCATTTTTTTTTTTTTCTTTTTCATTTTCTTATTCAAAATTTGAAATGTTGAAGAAAATTAACAAAACCATTTGCCTCAGATCTAATGACCTGATTATTTAATTGAACGCCAGACAACAACAACAACAGCAATAATATCAGCAACATCAACAGTGGCAACAACAAACAAATGAACGAAATGTAGAAAACAAATGAAAGCATGCCATGGCTAAAGCAATAAATAAAGAAATGAAATGAAATAAAGAAAAGAAAAAGAAAATTTTATTTTAACTAGATTCGGCACACACGCACATAAACTCATATCCACACATGCACATAATGGCATTTTCCATATGAAGAACAAAGAATTAGTGGAGCCAAGAAATAAAGAAATTCTTAGGGAAAAACCAAATGAACTATGTATTGACAAAGTTTCTGAGTTTTAAGTAGAATGTGCATATGCAGATGCATATGCGTTTATATGTGGAAAACAAGCGATCTTCATGTATTAAAACCAGAAAAATGTTGGACAAGGAAAGATTGTGGGCCATCCCAAGCCAAGAGGTAAAGATAAAGGAAAAAGCACTAATGTGCACAGCTAATCAGAAAATAAAGAAATGAAACAACAACTGACAAAATACTACTTAGGAGACAAGCAGACTATGTCAAAAGTTCATAACAATGAAACAACAACGATCATGGCCAAATTGAGGTTAAGATCTGTGAGAGAAATAAGACATGCACCAACATAAATGTCACTAAAAGGGTTTCCTTATGTTTTTTGATTCTTTTGAAAATATTTTCTTACCAAACTAACCTAACAACTTTAATGCTGTCTTTCTACAATATATTGATTGAATGAGTTAACGAGAGAGAGAAAGAAAGAAAGAAAGACAAAAAAGCGCAACACATCACATTGTGGTTGGTGTACATGATCAAAGTACATCAAATTGCAATTTTCACTTGAGATGCCATTAAAAAAACAACAAACGAAACATAAAACAACAAAAAAGAAACAAAGGTCAACTTGCCTTCATCTTCTTCATTTTCATTGTTGTTGTTGTTGTTGTTGTTCCTCTAAGTAATAGAAAAGAGAAAGAGTGAAGCAGAGACAAACATGTTACTGTACAATGACAAAGTGAAGAAAGCAACTTTGTAGAGGTTTCTAGTATTATTTATGGTATTAGATGAAGGGAGGAAGGGAGGGAGGTTGATTCTACTGATGAGGTCTATGAAAAAAGAAGAAGGTTGCATGCAGAGGGAGTGACAATCTTACGCGTTTGAGCATTTAAGTGCCAATTAATAACAATTTTTATGAACCACAGAAATAGTTGACAACACAACGACAGTAACAGCAACAGCAACAGCAAAAAGAACAACAACAACAACAACATAGTCATTGAGACGATAACATCCATATTGTTGTTGCTGTTGTTGCTGATGTTGCTGTTGATGATGATGCTGAGCATCAAGTGAAGCTTCTTGGACACTCAAATAGTGACTACGTCTGCATGCAACATGCAACAAAACATGTGAACACAAACTGCTGGACATGAGCATCCAGTAGATATGATGCTGTTCATGTTTCAATGACAACAACGACAAACTAATTTGAAAACTCATAATATTGTGAATTTTATGAACAATTATTACATAAGTTTTATTAGGCACCGGTTAAAGTGCGCCCCGAAACTTAGTACTTACTTATAAATGGTGGAAAGAAAAAAATGAGGTTTAATTAATTTGTGATTTTTCAATATATTTTATATATGTATTTTTTTTTTCTGTCTTTGCTTTAGTTTAATCTTTAAAAATTAACTGAGGATGGATGGATGAATCTGAATCTGTTGAATTGAGTTGAATGAAGTTGAATTGAAATAACAAGTTGAATGAATGAATGAATTAAATACAATAATGATTTTGAATGAGTTGAATTGCATTTTGTTGCAATAAAGTGTAAAATTTGTTGAGTTCAAACTGAGCGATGTCATGAATGTCCCATAAAATGTCAACTCAATCAAATAGTTTTCACTGCCTCCTTCTATCGACTATGAGATGCGATGGCTCATTCGATTTACAGAAGCGAATAGCGATGATAATAAAACAAATCTATGCAGAGATTTTACATTAAAACAGTTTCTCTCCTCTCTCTCTCTTTTCTCTTTGTAAAACAAAGCGAATAATAAATAAAATGAAATCCACTTAAATCAAGCGAAAAACATTTCAAATTTATGCCGCATAAAGCACCATCACAACCATCACTACTAACCATAGCCAAAGACATAACATATGAGACATGTGGCAGCTCAATGGAGGAGCTTGACTTGTAACATGATGTTGTTGGCCACTCATTCATTCACTTACTCACTCAGTCAGTGAGCCACTCACTCACTTGGTTGGCATTAAATTATTAGGTATGCATAAATTCAAGACCATGCAACCGAGTAAAAGACCAAAAATACAATAAAAACCAGGCAACTTAACTGAAAAGACAAATTTCCAAAGCAGACAGGTTTCGATCAATAAAGAAAATCAAAAAGATCTTCAATAAACCAAAGACAGGTAGAATGATATTGTTGTTGTTGTTGCTGTTGCCGTTGTTGTTGTTGTTGTTATTGACGATGATATTGATGTTGTTGACATTATTGCACACATTCAAGTCTCGTAGCTGTCAATAAAGAGTCACCTCACCTCACTCATCAACCCAATCGTAAAATCCCAAAACAAACCAATGGAGAGTTGTAGGTTGTAGAAATACTACTTACTTATGAGTAAGTAAGTATTTTCAGTATAATTTCTTCAAGTGCAAGCGAATTTCATTTAAGGCCTAACAGCCTAACAGCAAGCAACCCTTAATGACGCAAATATGTTCGACTTTTTGAAACATTTGGCGACATTAATATGATTTAATGCTTTAATTAGCAAGTGGCGGATGGTTGATGGTGCGAGGCGTTAATAACTTCAAGTGCGCGAGAGAGGGTGATCTAAGAAGCAGAAGAAGATGAAGAACAAGAAGTAGGAGGAGGAGGAGGTGGTGGAAAATGGTGCTGTCTGAAAGTGGAAATTTGAGCGCTAAATACGCACATTAGACGACAAGAATGAAGGCGGCAAAGCTTACTACTTAGTATTGTACGAGTATGTACGAGTATGTGCTATGGGTAAAAACCCAAAAGTATGCAACGCAAAAATATTCCCAAAATCCCCGAAGCGGATTAGTTGTTGTAACAAGAGCAGAACTAAAAGTAAAGGCAGGCAGACAGGACAGGACAGGACAGGCAGGACCGGCAAGCAGGCAGTCAAGCCAAATAAGCGAATGAGCGTGCGTCTTTTACCAGTCAAATACATAAGTCCCTCGCTGGGCTGGTTTCGACTCACTAACAGTCGATAGGAAAGCAGGCAAGCAAACAAGTAAGGAAGCAAACAATCTAATATGGTTTCGATGGGTTTGATGGTGCTGGTGATGGTGTTGGTGATGGTGGTGTGCATTGCGTAATTGACGTCAATTTTGTTTTCGCACCGCGCATACCAAAATATTAACGCAAACCCAAGGACCAAAAAAGGAAGCACGAAAAAAATAATTTGCCAAAAATAGCAAAGCAAAAAACATAACACAAAAAATTGAAAGGGAGAGTGAGAGTGAGAATGAGAATGAGCATCGTGTGCTGCTAGTCTTAAGGGCGGGATATTGAAAATTATAATGGAAGGAAACATGTTTCGATATATGGGATATTTTGAATGAGTGAATATGATAACAGTGAGAGAAACAGACAGACAGACAGACAGGCAAATGGAATATGGAGGCCAATAAACACAGCAACAACTAAGAAGGGCTAACACGCCTGCCTGTCTTCCTGCATGCCTTCCTTCATGCCTTCCTGCATGCCTTGACTAAGGCTCAGTTTAGCTCAATTTAACTCAACTCCGCTCAGCTCGTATTTCATTTATTAGCGTCTCTGCTCAATCGAAATATGTGAAAAAAAAAGCAAAAAAAATATTTCGCCGTTTGGCAAAAATATGAAATAGGGAAACTTTCTTTTTTCAACTTTGCTTAGAACAACATTCCATAAACATTCTTTCATTTATTCATTCATATTTATTATAATGCAAGGCATATGCATGTCCCAATGGGGAATTCCATTCAACTTTCTTTCTTATGCTTTTTAGAAAAGACTTTTGTTTTTGCTTGATTGCTTTTATTTTCATTTTATTCTGCTTTCCATTTGTTGGAAGGGAGCGGGGAAAGTAGCTAAAAGATTTAGAGGTAGAAAAAACTTTCCTAAGCGACAAACACAAGAAAATTTGATAACAGCAAACAAAATATGGAAGGATATTTTAGATAGAAGTTGGAGTTAATATTTAACTCACATGGCGTATGAATAATAATATTAGGTGAATCTAATAATAGACAAAGAAAAACCCGAAGACCTTGACAAGGTTTTTTTATTCTTTAATTTCTTTATTATTTTTTGTGTTTTTATTTTAATTATGTCGTCTGGCAGCGGCAACAGCTTAAAATACTTAAAAAGTCTTTGTTGTAGCGAGTCATAAAATGCTAATGAATGTTTCAGAAGCATGCTTTGTTGAATGACTGAAAGTAAGAGTGAAGGAGTCCTTTAGCTTTCTCATTTCTTTGTCTTTTAAGTCACGTTTCATGTGTTTATGATGCAGAAACAGTTAAAGAAAAGGTTAAAAAGCGTCTGCGTCAGAAGTGTTGTAAGTAGTGAAGAAACATAAAAAGTGAGAAAAATCAATTAAGGAAAAAGTTTTAAGAAAATTAAATTTTAAAGAGTCTAATTTTGGTGTTGATGTTGTTCATTTGGGAGACATTAGAAGAAGCAGTTTTTCATTTTCAATTTAGTTTATATTTTTTTTCTCAAATTACTTATTCTTTTTATTTCACTTTAACTTTACTACTACATCCTACACCTTCCTCCTGCACGTGCTCTATTAAAATATGCAATAAATTATTTTCGAACATTTGCCAAACAATATTTTCTTTCCTGCCTGCCTTCGTTCGTTTGCCTCAAAGACTCACTAAGCTGCTGCAAATTATAGAAAATCCCAAAAACGAAAGGACACAAGAAAACTGCGCAGCAATGGAAATGCCAAATGGATAAAGAGCATTTCCTGTTCAAGAAAGTTGAGTGAAAAAGCCAAAAAAAAAAAAAAAAAAAAAAATAATGAAAAAAAATGTTGATGTTGTAAGCAATAAGCAAGGACACTCACACACAAAAATAGTAGATATAGACACTTCTATATCGAAAATACACATAGGACATTATCTAATACTCGTCGAGCTATTGAGGCATGACCGACCAGAAGAAGATGAAGATGAAGCAAATAGTGCAGGAAATAAAGCACAAAAAGGCAATAAAATAAAAGCAAAACTTGCTCGTTTCGAACAGCTTCCGGCCAATAGAAATTCCAACAAACAATCTCTTTCATGGGTGGAGATGCATGTTTGCTATTGTGGAATAGAGCAAAGAAATGGGGGCGTCAAGTAAATTGAACGCTAAGGGACAAAAGAATGAGGCAGACAACAAAAGTAGCATAAAAGCCTCTGTAATGATCTGCTACTGCTGCCGCTGTCCATCCAAGGAAGGGATAATCACACACATACGTACATACGTACACATATGAATGTGGCATGGATTTAAGTGCAAGTGATTTATTGATGCTTTTGTCGAGCGACATCACACACACACACACACACACTCACACACAAAAAAAGAGATGAAAATATGGAGCGCTAAGTCGAAGTAAAAAGCCAAAACAGGAAAACAGAAATTAGCTAATGTAGACATAACTGAACGAAATGAGTTGAGTTTTGTATCTCATGAATCTCTCTCTCTCTCTCTTCTCTCTCTCTCTCTGTGTAGTATGATAAAGTAAATATTTTAAATACTTTAATCTTGATATGCATCTTTTAACAAAATCATCCTTTCATCATTCAAGTCTATTGAGTCCTGCAACGTTAATTGCCACTCATTTGTGGCTTTTCATGTCCTTAGCTTAGCCACAAGTCAAGTCAATTTAGGCATATGTAAGTGAATCAATCAAAAAGGAATTGAAACCCAAAAAGGCCATACATTAAATATTGACAAAGAATGTCTGTCCCTTGTATAGGAAATAAATCATCAACAAAATGTATATAGAATCGATAGAGAATCAAATTCAATTAGAGCCAAAAAGAAGAACATGCGAACGAACAAACTCAACACAAGTGAGTTAAGCAAACTTAACTCAACTAAACTCAAGTCAAACCAAATCGAACCAAACCAAACCAAACCAAGTTCAGGCCTTTGATATTTAAACCCTTTTTTTTGTGCGGAAATATTCTATGATGATGACTAACGGACTTTACAGTATATACTCGTAGTGTGCTTGTAAGTACATAGTTCGAAATGTAAGCAGCAAGAGGATTAAATTACAATTTACAAGTGGCCCAAAATGCTTTAAGCGGGTTTAAGCGCATGCCGCCAATCCTATGAATTTTTAACCCTTTTACAAAGTACCAATGACTAACATAAGTAGCAGTAGTAATAGTAATCGTAATAGTAATAGAAATGGGGGAATGAAAGTAAACAGTATTGAAAGCCTTGTGGTCAAAGCATTTGACCTCAATCAGAAAAAATAACACAAAATAAAAGAAGAAAGTTGGATTTGTTTCCTTGTTGTCGTTTGATAAATAATTGAAAACCACTCAAGTGGCGATTTACTCAAGGCTAATCGAGTTTAAAACAATTGTAAATTGTCCTTTTGATATTTGAGTAACATTGATCAATTACTCTGACTAAGTAAGTGAGTAATGAATGTGCGGCACTCTTTATGATGCGTAATTAAATGAACAGAACATGCCACGTCGCAAGGTACAAAGTAATTTCTGAGGAAGATACAATTTAGTTACTTAGTAATAACATAAGTTACGAAATGGAATGATTCAGTCATTATTTGGTCAATGCAATGCAACAGAATTTGCCACTATGGCTTCCCATGTTAAGCATAGAGGACCTCACCTTCTGTGTATGTGAGTGAGTGTGTGTGTGTGTGTGTGTGTTAATGTGCGTCAAGTGTAAGCATTCATTTGGCTAATAGGGCCACGTTTGGTGTATTTAACTTTAAGCGTTTAAGCGGATTTGCAGCTTAAAAAACACAGAAAAGATATGGTAAGCCAAAGTTAACTTTGCTAACAGTTGGAAAAAAGTGGTCGGTCGATGTTGGTTTCAGGGCGCGGCAACATTTAAATGTTGAACAAGCTAATGAAGTCCTTTAAATGTATAAAGACATTATTTTATTTATTAAAAAAAAAAATGTACAAATGTTACAATTGATTAGAAGCAACCCATCCTTTATTCCATCTATCACAACTTTAAAAATTTTACGATTTTTTTATATAAAAATTTTTGTAAAATTATTCATTGATCGTTTATTTTAGTACGCGCGGCTTAAGCAGAAGCTTTTGTAAATTATTTTGAAGATTTTTTTCTCCTCTAATATTTTTTTTACGACAAAAATTTCCATTGAATTTCTTAACCTTTTTCAGTCAAAAAGCTCACCTCCAGTCTACTAAACAGCTAATAAAATAAAGCAACTTTAAATCTATAGGAGACTTTGTAAGAGGGACGACGAATATTTGTATGTAGTATCTTCTATTGAAAGTTATTGTCAACCTTTGTTTCGACAGACATGGCAAAGCCGACTATTGACTGACTCAGACTGGCGGCGGCTTCTGTGTTTGAACTACATACTACTTGGCTTAAAAGATACCAACAAGACCCCCGAAATCAAATCGAAGAAGCAAAAAAAAAAAATAAAATCAAAATAAAATAAGCCAACAGAGAATATTGTATAAAAGGAAACAAAAACGAAAATCGTTAATATTTTTCAGCTTGATTGCTTTTGTGTGAATGATTGTTGTTTTTGTTGCTGTTGCTGTTGTTGTTGTGAATGACAATTCCTAGAATGCGACTTTAAGTTATTTTGAATACTTCATTTTCAGCTTTTGATTTTATTTTAATTACGAAAAGAGCAAAAAAAAAAAAAAAAGAACTCAATCCTTGCCGAAAAAAAAAACACATAAAACTCGTCAATGAAGCTAATTTTTTTTCATTTGTTAATTTGGTTTTGTGTTTTTTGCTTCAGTTTGTTTCTTGCTGTTGTTGTTTGGTTACAATTCCTCAAGGTATCGCATTCAACGCCGTCATTTCATGCCTTAAAATACCACTGGGGGATTGAGATTGGCGACGGGATTTCGCAAACTAAGTGAGAATTGAAAACGATTGAGGCCAACAGACAGAAACAGAACTCAAAATGATTGAGAAAAAATCAAACAACAAAAAACAAAGAAAAAATTAAAACCAACAAAAAAAAATGTTTGCTTGGAAATTTTTCAAAGTTTTGACTTAAACGCGACTTGCACACAAATTGTTAAATGAAACGAAATACTACATGAAAGTGAGGACAGACAGAAAAACTGACTTCTTGATGAGCGTCAAAGCGTCAAAAGTGAGTGAGACTCGAATGAGATCGTTGTAGAGGACTGAACGGATCATCAGTTGGGTTTTCTTTCGGTTTTCGGTTCGAAAGTGCATTGAAACATTGACAGTGATGACATTTTTGTGGTCAAGGCTGGCAAAGACACACTTTAACAGTTCAAAACCACGCACTCACTCGCTCGCTCAGTTAGTCAATCAGTCTGTCATTCACTCACTCACTCAGCCACTCATTTAGTCAGTCAATCGATGGCTGCTTGCCTAAGTCAGTTTATCTTCTTAAAGAATACCCGAACCTTCTTTCTTTCTTTTTGTACTTCTTTTTGTACTTCTTTATGTTTTTTAGGGTTTTGTTTATTTTGGTGACAGTTTTTGTTGTCTGTTGGAAATTCCTGTAGAAAGCGACACTTCATACATAATAAAAATCTCCAAACCACTTTGGTCGACAATGACAACAGTCACGACAGACTGATCCAAGTCGATTCGTTTCGATCCAATGCAAAACATTACGATCTGATCCGATTCCGCCTGAGTCTTTGGCTTTTTTAAGGCTTCTTTTTAATTTTTTGGGGCTTAATTTTAGCCTTGGACTTGGTCTTGTTTTGATGTTGTTGGTGTTGCTTTGTTTTTCACAAATGAGTGCACAAATTTCGGTGCGACGCGATCAAATTCGGCAACCTTTTGTGGTTTAGATTTCTTTTTTCTCCCTTTTTTTTGTTTTGTGTTGTGGATTGCAAAGTCCTTCTTACCTTGCAGACTGTATGACGGCAACGATAACGACTACGACATTGATGCTGAACACAAAAATGACTTCAAAAGAAATGTATGAAGTATATCTAATGTGTGGTGGCCAAAAACTGAACAACAATCGAGTTAATTCATTTCTTTTTGATTCGCACGCGTATTTATTTAATTACGTTACCCTTACCTCAGGTCAAGCATAAATCCCTTTTGGCCTAATCAGAAAACAGAAAATTTGAAGAGAAGAAAAAAACAAAAAAAAACAAAAAAAATCAAAAGGAGGCGGCTTTAATTGCTCTTAAGTTGGAAAATCAAAGTGGGCGTTCATTGGCAATTACCACAAATGGAATTAAATACAGAGTTGCATAATAATAATAAAGAAAATATTGTAGAACAGCCACAAAAGGAACAAAATACAAAAAGGAGAATGTAAACTAAACTAAATAAACTGAAAGTCGTTGAATAACAACCAACACGCCCTGGAGCAATCACGCAAAATACAAAATTATATGTATAGAAAATCCTAAATAACAAGAAAAACAACACAAACTGAATAAAAAAACGACCCCAAACAATATTAAGTATTTACCCAAGAAACAAAGAAAAGAAAAACAATGAGGAAATAAAAAAATGGTGAAAATTCTTCAATTTGTTGTAAAAATGTTTCGTTGTTGTAAAGAGAAGAAAGAGTACAAGAGGCAGGCAGTCAGGCAATCATAATGTGGATAGGTCGGTCCAAAGTGAACTAACTGACTTGAATTGGTGGATAATAGAGAAAAAGTCATTTAAGGTGTTCTGACTGGAATTTTTCACATGCTTCGTTGCATGATTTAATCATCGAGGAATACAAAAAACAACAAAACAAAAAACAAAAAAAAAACGATTGAAAGAAAATGAGCATGAATAATATAATAAAAATGGAAGAATCAAAATGGGTGGGTAAAGCGGAAAAATTTCGAAAAAATTAAATTGGATAGAAGAATAAAACTGCTGCCGAAATTTTCTGAAAAGAACATAAACAAGACCAAATGAATGCCAATTTATAGAATTCCTCCTCATATTGCAAGGATTTATATTTCTAGATTTTTTGGATGAGATACTCGTACTCGTATCGGTTTGTTCATACTAAACTAAAAATGCAAAAGCAAGCGTGCTGCCAGGGGTGTAAATGAGATTAAGACGAGGCTGAAAAAGAAAATGCATCAAATTACGCGCGAAATATGAGTAAAAATATTAAGTGTAATGAGCAGCTGAAAGAGATTATTTGATACATTCATTCATTATATTGTAATAAGTAGCTGAAAATGAACGTATTAAGAATTAAAACATAAATATTGTTTGATTAGTTAAAATACTTAAAAATCTTTAATAATAAATTAATTAATATTATTTAGTTAAATCAGACTTAGAGACATAGACTAAGAGTTTCCTTTAAAAGTCACAAAATTTCAATGAATTGCGAAAACAACAAACGACGATTTGTAATAAGAATAACGAAGAAGCAACGAAGAAGTTTGTAAGAAAATCCTTTACTGCCAGCTAAAATAAATAGAGGAAGAAGTTTGTCCTATAGAAAAAATCTCTAAAATTCTTACTGCATTTGTTTTTGTTTTTGATTTTGAATTTTCTTTCTATATATTGTCAAAAATGTAATTAATATTTATAATTATGACTTAGTACATAAGTAGACAAGTTTTAGTGAGTGAACTGTACATGGAAATATTTATGTATGTATTTTAATTTAAACTTATTTCTCTTTACATTCATTTCTTTTATCGATTTCAATATTGTATTAGTTGCTGCACTTTGTACTTCTTCAAAATGAAATTAATATAAAATTGAGAATTGAAGATCTGAAAAATAAATTGGGATAAATCCTTTTTGATATTTATGCTGTTTATGCTTGCAGAAGTCATCCAGTGGCCAATTCCAGTTTCCATCAAATATTTATTCTTAAGCAGCTTCTTGTAGTTTTTCCTTTTAATAAAGTTCCAAAAACCCATTTAACCCCCATCTCATTTTCACACCTTTCACACGAAATATTAGAGGTAAATTCAATTTTAATATTGAGTTAAGTTCAGCAGGACATTCTTCTTAGCATTCTGTCAATATGAATCACGCAATTGTATTTCCAGTTGTGGTAATATGTAATAAAATGTCTCATTGATGATCGTGTGAAAGGGTTTTCAATTTTCGGTGTAACCGAAATTTTGCGAGATTCTTTCTTAAATATAAAATTGAAAAGAACAAATTTGTATGACTTATTTTTCAAATATATTCTTCATATATTTATTGGCTATCTCTTTAAACGTTATTCGTTCAATTTTTAAATAGTTTTTTTATATTTTTTGTTTTGTTTGTTTTTAATTAATATTATTATTATTATTATTATTCTTTTAAATTTTTAATTATATTAGTTTTTTTGTTTTAGTATACATACAAATAATTAAAAATATTACATTAAAATGTACTCGTATATTCATCGTATATTGTATTTATATTTATAAATAGAGTTGAGGGATTTTCTTCTCATATACACTCAACATTCTTTCAACCATTCATCCTTTTTTTTCTTTCCATTTTTCTGTTGCTTAAACTTGTTTGCTTTTAATGTTTATTTCTTAGCTGCAACAACATTTTCTTCTTTAAATATAATTTTTAAATTTTTTTGATTGCGTTTTTATGACAATTTTGCTAATAACTAAATTTATGTACTTACAATAAAACAAAATAATAATAATTAAATAATTATTTAATGAAGTTTTGAAATGTTTGCATTACCAAAAAAATAACACAAATTAATTAGAAATAAAGAAAGAGAATTGAAGCGTTAAACATTTCTGTTTTTTTTTTTTTTTTTGTATTTTTCATAAAGAAATTTTTATTATTTTTTTTTTCTTTTCGTTTGTTTTTTGTTTTTGTTTACATATAATTAATATTTTTATTATTAATTTTAATTATTTTTGTAAAATATCACCTAAAGCAATTACGTATTTCAGTTTTCTGATTTTTCATTTTTTGTTTTTAATAATATTATTAAAATTTTCTTTAACACAAATACAACAATAAAAACGATTTTTTTTTCAATAATAATTATAATAATAATAATAATGATAAAAAATAAAAAAACTTATTTAAAAATAAAATTTGTTTTAACAAAGCAAAGCTTGCAAATTGTATACATTTATGTATTTTGTTTTTGTTTTTGTTTTTTTTTTTTTTTGTAATAATTTTTAGCTAAAATAAATGAAATCATATATTGGCCATAAGAAGATTTTTTGTTTTATTTGTTTATATTTTTACATTAAATATAGGATTTTTTATTAAATATATTTTCGAAGACAAAGTACAACAACTATTTTTGTTTATTTTGTTTTTTTTTTTTTAAATTTAATTTTTAATATTAATTTTATTATTGGAAAAATAGTACAAAAGCTTTTACAGGGCGCCACTTTAGAACTTAGTAAGCGCCCAAGCAATGCTACACTTGCATTGCTCTGCCCTCTGCCCTAAATATATGTATATATATAATTTATTCATACGCTTAAGATTTTTATATAGGTTTAAGTTTGAAACTGCCCATATAGCTTTACATTTCTTATTTAGTTTTTAGTTTTTAGTTTTTTTTTCTTAAATTTTTGAGGTTAGTTTTTAAAGAAATAATTAATAGTTCGTTCATCAAGAAAAGTTTGTTTTGTTTTTTTTTTTTTAAGTACAAAGATTGAACTAAAAAATTATTGTATTTAAGAATTTAAGTGTTACAATAGATCTAAGGAAAGTTTAACCATTCATCGTATAACTTAGTTGTATAGGTAAGCACCCTAAACCCATGTCGACCCTTGTTTTCTATTAGATTTCTTTCCAAGTATTGGGTTATTAGAAAAGTCATTGCAAAATGACTTCTCTGTACTAAGCCAATTATTCCATAGAGTTAGAGTAGTTAGTTTAGTTTAGTTAGCTTTTTTTATATAATAAATGCTTAAAGAAGAGAATTAAATCTAATTCGTTTTAGTTAAGGTTTTTTTTTTTCATAGATTATTTTCCCATTTAAAATGTTTTCGTATATTTTCTTTGTATGTTTTATTTTATTAAATTAACTTTAGATTTTTTTTTTTTTTTTTTTATTTAAAAATAAAAAACATTTTTTGTTTTTGTTTTTCTTTTTAACTTGTATTCGTATACTTTGCATTTGAACTCAGGTTTGTAGTTGCTTTCATCTTCATCTCCACCATCATCCCCTTGTATCCATTTTCTTTTACTATGAATTTTCTTCTAACAACTTCGTATAGTTTTGTATTTTGTTTTATTATTTATTTTTATTGTTTTGAGACAAATTCCTCAAATTATATAAAAAAAAAAAAATAGAAAAACAAAAATTATAATTTTATTTTTTTTTTTTGGCAATTTTTCCCTATTTTTCTTCCTCCTTTATTTTAACACATTTTGCAGGACGAAATGTTTTAGTATCTTTAAAGTTTTCTTTCTACTATGTTTCTTTTAAAGTGAAAATCGTATACTTTTTCTGGTTGTTGTTGTTATTATTGTTATTGTTGTTGTTATTAGAAATCAATCAATGAATTTAATAGTCATAATGTTTAATGAAGAATGAACGAATTCTATATGTTTTGTTTTTTATTTGATAAGCTTTAAATGAAATTATATATATATATATATAGTTCTCAATTTCTTCATCGTCGCCTAAGAATATGCGATCCCTAAATACTAATTTTCATATTTATATTCGTTAATTAGTTAATTTATTATTGTTATGCATTAAAAATATTAGTTTACGTATATTTAGTTTCAATCTTCAACCTCAACTGTATCTACGAACCATTTATCGAACGATTATCGTTTTGTATAATATTTCGACTTCGTAGACCTGAACAATGTCAATCAATCTCTTCTATTGCTACATAGGTTCATTACCGTTGCTACCATTTGTATAATGTACAATTTTTTATCATCTTCTCATTTGTTTCTTCTTCTACTACGACTACGACTACTACTACTACTTAATAGTAACTACTATATACTTCCTTCCTTCCTTCCTTCCTTCCTTCTATTCATCCTTATATCAACTATTACGTATCTCAAACTATTCGCTTCAGTCATGATCACTATTTTCTATATTACGTATATCGATCGCATTCGTTTAAGTTTTCATTTGTTTGGTTTTGAAATAATAACAATTTCTTAAATATGATTGATTTCCTAGATTGGATGGTCTAGAAATCTGCTTCATGTTTAATCCGATAAGTGGCATATGTTTGTTCCAACGGTGAAAATTCTTCTTGACCATTATCCGGCGGCTGCATAAGTTTATCATAAATTTGATTGATAATAGAGATCAAAAAAAAAAAAAATTTAGAGTAACTCAACAAAACAGAGATAAAGAGAGAAAGAGAGAGAGAGTGAATGAATTTGAAGAACCCTAGAATGATTCCTAGACCAATTGTGAGAACAAATTAATTGGATAAAAGGAAAAGAATTCAGGGATCACTTGCGATTATTTTTGGTAATTATTATTATTCATTATAATAACTTTAAATTGAATTGAATCTCTTGGGATCACCTTGAATCTCTTTAGATCTCGTAAAGGGTTCTTCTTCAAAAGTGTGACAAATTTGAAACCAAACTTTAAACGACTCAAACTTATGTTCATACATATGTTTGATTCACATGATAGTTTTCATTACTAAGAGCTTCGTAGTGTTGTTTCTCATCTTAAAAGTTTTGTTAGTATTTATTTGATTAATTAAGAATTAGGCTAAGTTTATATATATGTATATATATATTTTTACTCTCGAAATATATATATAAAAAGAGTTGTAGTTGTTGTGGTTGTTGTTGTTGTTGTTGTGGTTTATGTATACTTTTATGTAAGAGAGTGTTGTTATTGTATAGGGAGGAGAGTAGTGTTAAATGTTAGTGTTTTGATTAGGTTTTTTTTTTTTTGTTTTGTTTTGTTTTGTTTTTTGTTTTTCTTTTCTTTAATAAAAAATAGAAAATATTTATATATATATATATAGAGTTATATCAATGAATCAATATATTGGCGAGCTATATGGGCCTCTTGCAAAAACGAAGTTCTGGAACTTTTCATTATTTTTATAATTTTCTTTTTCTGTAAGCGTTTTTTTTTTCTTCTCATTTTCTTAAATTTACTTTAAGATTTCAGTTTTGTATTATTTTTCATCAATTCTTTTTCTTTTTCTTCTTCAATCTTTAACTTCTTAGTTGTGGTACTTTTTACAAAATGATTTTGTATTTTAGTTTTGCTAATTATTGTTTTTGAGTTGTTGTAATTTGTGATTTCATTAAATTTACATTTGGAAAATAAAAAAGACTCAACAGCTGTAACTGCCCTCTGATGATATTCTCCTTATCATTATTATCATAATCATCATTATTATCATTATCATCATCATCATCCTTAGCTGTACTCAACCTTTTGAACTTAAATTTACTTTCACTTTATCTGTTATGGTTTTTTATTTCAAGAGATACTTTCATATTCTCTTTTTTTTATTGGACATTTTCATTCAGCTTTATAACTCGCTATCACTCCCAATTCCACACTCTCAATTCCCATTATTGCAGCGTGTTCATCCTCATGTTCTGGCGCGTAGGAAGAAGATCCATTCGCATCCTTGTGTCCTGGCGCTAGTGAGTGAGTGTCTGTGTGAGTCGGTTGGTTGGTTTATTGGTTGGTTGATTGGTTGGTTGAGTTGTGAGCATAGTAAGAGAGCGATAGCGAGCTTTAAGGCGAGTTCTGGCTTCGAGGAATCAGAGAGATTTTGCTTTTCATTTGAGAGGGAGAACAAATAGAGAACAGCGACAGCAGTGAGATCTTGTTGATTTTGATTTGAATTTGATTTGATTTGATTTGTAAAGAAGATTCTTCATTATAGAAATCGGAAAGTGCGGAAGCTTGCGGCTGCGGTACATTCGGGTTTATTCTTTGACTAATTTACAATTTCTTTTAATTTTTTTTTTCTTTTTTTCGTTAATTGTTAATTGTATCTTATGTTCTTTTGTGGTACATTCCCGTCTCTTCTGCATTTCTTTTAGATTATTGTGATTTTCTCAACTTTTCTTGTATTATTTGTTTTGTTTTTTGTTATTGATTTTATTTTCAGTTTTTTTCTATTTATTTTTTTTTTTCACACTTTAATCCCAGGGCATTGTGAGCACCCGCTTCGTTTTTGCAAGAAGGTCGTTATCGTACTACGAACATGGGTGCACCACCGCATTGTAGCTCGCCAATATAGGACCATGTGCTCCCGCGAAGGGGGTACTCACAACGTCTGGTGTACTAGCTCCATCGGTGTGCGATGTCGAATCGGCATTACTTCGTCCTTCACCATTTGCTGAACCTAATTCTGGTGGTTTGGTGGTGTCCCGTTCGTCAATCACTAAATCTATTGGCATTTTACCCTTTAAACATGAGATATATCGATGACAGAAGTTATCGCATAATTCATGTACCTGAAAATAATAAAAAAAAAGAGAAAAAAGAGAAAAAACATATTTTAGTTATTGAAAATTGACACAGGAAATACATAAAACATATAATTTTTCTTAAATTCAAATTTTAATTCTCTAATTAGCAAAGCAGCATATTTGAGGTTGGTTTCTCTAGTGTCATTTTTCTGCTTATGAAATCTCAGAACTTAAATAGAAGTAGATCAGTATTTGATAGGGAAACATCTCTTGCTGGATCCACAGTAAATAATTTTGTATATTTTATATAAAATATTTATGAAAAAATTAAATTAAATTAAATTAATTTAAATACATAAATAAATACACTAAAACAAGCAGCAGTTAGTATTCATTTTTCATTTTAAATAAGTAATTCATGCAACAAACACTGAAACACAAACAAATGTGAGTGCAACACTCTCCTTACTCTACTCTACTCTATTATTGTAAAGGCTCTTCAGGCCATGTCAGGAGTTTATTTTGCTATCATATTTGGCGGCGTCTGTTAACGCTGAGCATGCGCAGCAATTTCCAACAAAATTAACTTTCAGCACGAAGTCAAAGTTGCAGATACAGAAATACAGACAGACCTGACTGAAGTTGGAGCTTGAAACCTGCTGCCTCAAATGGCATGCAAATTGCTTTTTATATACAATGAGGCGGGTATTCAATCCATCTACATACCAACAAACATGCATATAGTACATACATACATACATACAGATATAGAAATGTATCTGAGTCTCTACAAGTTTGAGTGTTTGGTTGTTCGTTCGTTCGTTCGTTCGTTCGTTTGTTCTGTGTTCATGAGGGCGCAAAATGGTAACTTCAAGAAACCAGCGAAAAATGGCGCAGCCAACAACAACAACAACATCAATAAGCATGACTAAGATTATGATGACGATGATGATCATGATGGTGTTATTGCTTAGAAGAAGGGCAGAAAGGGCGTGGTAGAAAGAAAGAAGTAGTGTATGGTGGCAAGGTGGCAGCAAGCAGCTTTGCGCACAGACGCAATTTTCAAGCAGCCCTGAAGTTAAGTTGAATGAAAAGAATTGAATTAAAGAAAAGTGAAGTAAAGTAAAGGAGAAGATGAGGCGAAGTTGAGTTGAATGTGCTGCATAAATATGCATGCGTTTTAAATGAGCTAACGAACGAGGTAAGCAACCAACCAGCAACCAATTGCAACAACAATTTCGAATGAAACAAATGAGCGCATAAAAGCAAGTAAGGTGAAAGACAAACCAAATGGAAATAGTTTGCCTTAGGCACACTTTTGCAGTTGGTCAGTGAACACAACTACATAAAAATGAAGAAGCACGTGCAACAGCAGCAAAAGCAACAACAGCCGGCGTCATCATCATCACCACACTGAAGCAGGAGCAGCAACAAACAAACTAAAGCGGCAGCAGCAGCAGCAGCATCATCAGCAACAGTAACAACAGCAGCAGCAGCAATATTATCAACATCATCATGTTGCTGGAATGCGTTTTTAAAGTCATGTTGTTGTTGTTGTTATTGTTGTTGTTGTTGTTGGTGGTGGTGTTATTGTTGTTGACCAAAGTCTAAGTTTGGCTGCCGCATGCTACCAGAGGATGAATGCGCGCGCAAACTCAACTTGGTGTAATTCCAGTGATAAAACAAATGCGATAAGCGGATTTTATGTATTGTACATCTATCTCTCTCTGTTTCTGTGTGTGTATGCAAATAACTTTTATTTTACAACAACAACGAAAAAAAATTAATTGCAACGCGCTCTCATCGCTTGCATCTTTTCAACTTGCAAATGCATAAGACAAACTTCAATGTCATCCCTTTTTAAGTTGCACTCACTTATCCATTCCATTCTCTACTCTTTCCTTTATAAGTAGTACGAGTATCTTTAATTTACTATTTAGTGCTTTTGATGCGCTTGCAACATTTAATTTACAAAAACAAAAAGTGCGAGTTTCGTATGCAAATTGCAAATTGTTGCTGCTATCAACGGGAAAACCTTTTAGTAGTGTGGAGGCTTAAAAAACAATTGAAAGCCCAAAATAACAGAAAAAAATGGTAGACAAAATATAAAAACAAACGTGCAAAAGCTGAGAAATTTGCTGTTCTTTTTTTTTGCTTGTTTTTAATGTTGTTGCTATTAAATTGTTGTTGTTGTTGTTGTTAGTTCAGAACTTGTCAAACTTGTTTGCAGGCTGCATGCTGTTCATTTCTTTAAGTTAAAATGTTTTGTTGCCTTTGCTTATGCTGCTTGTGCTGCTGCTGTGCTGTGCCTGCCTCCACTGCTGCGTGGACAGTTTGACTTTTTTATAAGTTAAGCGCAAGTTTGTTGTTGCTGTTGTTACTGTCCATTGTCATTGTTATGTCCACTATGTTGCTGTTGAATGTCTCTCGCATTTCCAGTTGTTTGCGGTCAATGTTATTGTCACCCAAAAAAAAATATATACAAAAAATCATCATCATCATCGTCGTCGTTGTCGTAAAAAAAGTCGTTGGTATCTCAACAACAACGCAGCAACACATTTAACTGTGCTTCATGCTGGTTGCATCTTTTTGGCAACTGGTTTTCACCAGCAACAAAAACAAAAGTGTGCCGCCTCAATAGCAGGATATATTATACACAAAGTAATAAGCAATAGTTAAACAAGTATATAAGTAAGTATATGCCCCCAAAATACTTTTGAAATTGAGGGTTTGTCTCAAAGCTTTAAACAAATATTACAACACATTATGTGCTTAGCAACATGTTGCTGCAACATTTCTTTAATATTGCATTGAGGAGTCTACAAAAAAGGCAACAATAACAATCAACATAAAACGTGCAATTAGCGCAATTGTATGCAGCACTTTTCCAAACTCCAAACACAAACTTAACTATTCAACAAACATGCAACAAAACTTCATAGGAGACTCCTCTTGAGTCGCCCATTTGTTCATACATATCCATCTATCCATCCATCCATCCATTCATCCATCCATCCATCTATCTGTCTCTTTGTCGCATATAAATACATAAATACTAAATTGATATGTTTATGCGCCTTTATGTCCAGTTGCCAACTTCATTGTGTCTCGCACACACACACACACACACACATCATCATCAACATCAACAACAACAACAATCAGGAACCAGCAACAACCAGAACAACAACAACAACAACAACAATGTCAACTTCAGTTGAATTTCTGCTGTTGTCATTGCATTTGCTGTAAATGTTGCTGGTGATATTGTTGGTTGGTTGGTTGGTTGGTTGGTTGCTGCATGTTGTTGCATGCTTTCATTTCTTCCATCATACATTCATTCGATTCATTTTGCTGGCCTCTATTTACTAAACACGCTCCCCCACCCAGTGATCCCTTCTCTAGTCATAGTATTGTACCAAGCAAGGAGCTTGAATGATGCTTGCTCGCTGATAATTTTTGATTAATTTGTCAGTCAGTGTTGTTGTATGTGACATTTAAACAGCTCATTGCGATATTTATGAGTTGTGTCCAATCAGCAACAACAACAACAACAAGAAACCAAACCAAACCAAACCAAACGAAGCGGGCATGTAACAGTGCAACAACAGTATGTGGCAAAGAAAGATAGTTTGAGCCTGTTTAGCAGCAAGCAGCAAGCAGCAGCAACAACAAGAAGTTAAACAAGCGTGCAATGTCATTTTGTGGCCCGCACTCATGGGTGGCATTCAAATTTATTTATGCCAACAACAATAACAGAAACAGCAACTAAAAGAAGTTGAAGTCATGTTTCTGCTGATAAGCATACGTAAGCAACTTCATAACACGCATCTGAAACTATGCAACTGAATGAACTTATTACATTTTGTAATTTTTCACGCATTCATTTGTGCATCTTCTTATGTGTATCTTTTCTTTCATTAATAAGCGGCAACATCCTGTTGTTGTAAGTAGGCACACTTGCTGCCACACTTTCCACATTTCATCTCTCTCTCTCTCTCTCCCGTCTCCCTTATCTCTCATGCAAATCGTTCAAATCTTGTAATTTTCGATTTCCGTTCAATGATAAAATATTGTAAAAAAGTTGGAATAGATACAACTAGAGATGACCAAGAGAGAGAGAGAGAGAGAGACAAATAGAAAAGAGGTTCAGGTTTACTTAGAATAACTTGAATTTGATTCAAAATGAGATTTTTAAATTCATTATACTTAAGAATCATTCTCAGTTACATTCAGTAGTAGTATGTATCTTGTTATGTGTGTTAAATGTGAGACACTCACGCAGTCTCATGAACGAACAATTGACGACAACGACAAAGTAGTGATGTGTTTGTTTGTCAGCTGCAGTTAAATACTTAGACAGATAGATAGATAGATAGATAGATGTCTGTATCTACATAGACGGACAAACAAACAACGACAACTACAAGTTTTCAACAAGAACAACAACAACAACAAATATAACACAACTGACATTTAAATGAATTGTAATTTAAAGAAATATTTTTATTTTTTGTAGAAATAAAATGAAAGCATGAAAAAAAAAATTGTTTAATTCTCCTCGTGCAAAAGTTGTCGAATACTACAATGATAATAATACAATATTAACAACAAGAAGAACAGCAACAACAACAACAACAACAACACGATCTGTTTAAAACTGATCCGGCTTGCATATGCCATTTGTTGTTGTTGTTGTTGCTGGTGTTGCTATTTTTGCATGTTGTTCTAAAACCCGTTTTCAAGTTCGAATCAGAAACAAAAAAATGTTACTACTCTGAGACTCTGAGATTCAGTAATAGTCGTTCGTCTGTGTTGTGTCTCTGAGTACTCTATCTTTATAACCAACAACAAAGACAAGGTAGATCAACCTGCATTACTAACACACTAAGTGACAGACTGACAGACAGACTGACTGACTCACTGACTGACAAACTGATTGACTAACTCACTTATTGTTTGTATAGTAGTAGAGTCTGTCTGAGAGTTTGTCATTCTGTCACTTTGTTCGTACTAAAGTCAGTCAGTTTGTCATTCATTCATTCAGAGTCAGAGTCAGTTTCAGTCTTAACTCAAATCAAGTTGCCTTCTTCTCCTCGCTTTGGTTTGTTCGTTGTCTTGAATTTTATTTTATTTTATTTTATTTTTAAGATATTTTTATTTTTTATCTTAGCTTTTGTATTTCTGTATTATTCTTAATGCTAAAATAACAAATTCGCTACATTATAGGCATCATCATTGTTGTTGTTGTTGTTGTTGTTATTATTATTTTGCTGCATATAAATGTTTTCTTTAATTTTTTTTTTTTTTTTCCTAAAGATGCCTTTTTTTTATATTTTATTTACCAACATTGTTTCAATGCTGTTGTTGTTGGAGGAGAAGACGCTCACCAATTCTTCTCACAAGCTGTGAGTGACAAATGACAAAACAAAAACCTGTCGTGGGTTGCGATAAAGATCTCTTTCTTTCTTTCATTCATTCGTTCATCGTTCATCGTTCATTCTTTCATTCGTTCATCCATTTGTACCTCACTCTTGTCTGGGATACACAGCTTCAGCACAACTTGGATGGACTCTGGTAGTCTCCATAAAGAAATTGAGTTTCTGAATCTTAATCTGTGTCTGAGGAGACGACACAAAGTCAAGTCAAGTTAAAGTTTCAGTTTCGGTCAGTTTAAAATATGAAAACGACAACAACAACAACAAAAAAAAGAAAATCTGTTGGCATGAAGAATCAACTCTACGTTCAGAAACTAAAATCGCTAAACAACAGCAACAGCAGAAGTTTGTCTCTTGTTGTAAGTCTGTCAGCCTGTTGATGTACAAATCTATGTATATCTTAGTTTTTAGCATTGTATCTACTACATCTTCTTGTGTATTTTGTAACTCTTCACTTTTTTGATGTATAAGAAATGTATAAGAAAACCAGGTCCGTCCCGACCCAGTAAACTACTTTCTTTGTGGGCTGAACTTTTCTGCTGTCTGCTAGTTTTTTTTTTTTTTGTTTTTTTTTTGCCAACTATCCACTTGAGTTTTGCCCTTTTTGTCAATTCACCCATCGATTGTTTTATGCTACTTTTCTTAACTTAAAGTAAAAGCGTAATTAGCAGATGATTTCTTTTTCTATTTTTAGTACTACTAATGATGATAGTCGTCTAGTGAACTACAAAATCTAAAACAAAAAATTATCTATACCAACAACAAAGTAACTAAGTATGTAGTACAATATAAGTAAGTATAGTCAGTCATGCCCCTCTTCCTAATGATGGCACTTTCACTGATCTTCTTTATATTGAAACGGAAAACTTAAACCCATAAGAGAATACTGTGACTGTGATCAAGACAAATTGTATCTGGTATCTGCACCCACCGCGCTTAATGTTTATAAATTGTAAAAATATTTTAATGTGAGCAGCTTACAAAAAGAATGCTAAATTGAGAAAAAAAAAAAAAACAATAAAAACAAAAACAAAGGAACCTGTTTTAAAGTGAATCAATCGATTGATCAATAGATTGATCGCTTGTTTGGTCTTTCCCAGCTCAACTAGTGGGTATGCTAAGAGAGAACAAGCTTCAGCTAAACTTCCAAAATAAAAAAAAAAAATAATAATAAAAAAAAAACAAAGAAAACATGTTACAAAATTTAAGGAAAAAAAACATCAAAATTAAAACAAAAAAAAAAAAAAGATATGAATTTATTTAAATTTGTTTTGAGTGAAAAATTGTTACTGCTTTGCATAATTTCTTACTTAAGTCTTAATTGAAAAACCCGCGTTGACTTGAATCGATTCATTTTGTATTTTTTTTTAACTTAACTTGACTTGAATTCAGTCTTTTGAGTTCGAGTTCGAGTCTGTGTTTCTCTCCCTCGTAGACTCTTTTGTTCCCCTTTTCCTTGTTGTTGTTGTACTATTTTGAACTGTTATGCTTCGTTGAGCATTTTTGCCTAATTAATTTTTCACTCGACAGCGGCGGCAGCATTAATTGCCACCAAAAACAGTTTTGACCATTAGAAAAATTTAAAAAAAAAAAACAAAATATAAAAAATAGACGAATTATGTTTCTAGTTTTTCACACAAATTAGGAAACCTGTAATTTTTCTATTTAGTTTTATTGGACAAAGACCGACCTTCCTTCCATTAATCGGAAAATAAGGGGGTTCGTTCTTGTTTGTCATTTCATCTTTTTGTTTTCCAAGAGATGATAGAGGGGAATTACAACTGTCTTTAGTAATACTAATACTAATAATAATAATGAAGTAGGTGTTGCTTTGTAAAGCGATGCATAATAACAACAAATTCTGATACAAAAAAAAAACCTATTATGTATACCCTACAAATAGGGTGGAGATAGGAAGGAGAAATAAAAAAAAATTTATTTTATCAAAAATTTTATATGAAAAAATCTAGAAAATTTTAATTAACTGCGTCAAACGACAATTTTCTCTCTAACAACAAAACCAAACGGATTGTTGTTCTCTTAATTAAAAATTACAAAATATGTGTTGTTGAAGAATGACAAAGAAAGATGAGATACGATGAGATTGTGTAACAGAGATAGATTAATGGAAACTGAATATGTAAAGAAGAATTGAATAAGTGAAAAAGGGAAATAAAATCACACCTCATGAATTACTAGATTCATTTAAAACATAATTTTTCTTCTGTTCTATTCTAATCTATTCTATATTAATTTCCATTGTTGTTTTTGTTGAAAAATAGTTTTCCTCTTTATTGTTTATTGTTGTTTCTCTGGCTTTTTGTTGTTGTTGTTGATTTTATTTTTATTGTTTCGTAAAAAAACAAAAAATTCAAATTTAAAATAATATTTACATGCGGCAGCAAAACACATCAAACAACAACAACAACAACACCAACAAACAGGTGAATGAATGCTTAACATTCACAAATTTCTAAGTATGAAGATACAATTGTATTTATGACTATGTGTGTGTGTGTGTGTATATTATGGCATTTTCCGGTTGCTCATAGTATTTATGATATAAAAATAAAGAGAATGGGAAAAAAGTGTAGAACAAATATTTATATCATGCAACCGCACAATAACAATTTGGTGGCTTTCATAGATGCTTTGAAAGCCTAAATAACAATATGAAAACAGGATGCTAGTAGACACACACAATGAAATGAAATGAAATGAAATGAAAGCAAGAAGTAAAAGGTAGAAGATAAAGATGATGAAACAACAACTTTCATGTTGTTGGTCGGTCGGTCACAACGACACGGGAACAAATGTAATCGGCCAACCAACTACAATAATAAGAAAAATATGCATAGTCAATGTTTAGCATGCAATTTTCATGTTGCAACTTTGATTGGTAATTAATTAAATTGCCACAGCTGTGTGCAGAAGCACAGCACATAGCTTAACTCAATTCAATTCAACACAACACAACCAAAGTCAAATCGTTCAGCTGTGTGGCATGCAACGTTTAGCAAGAGCTTAGCTAAATGTTGCTGTTGCTGCTGCTGCTGTTGCTGCTGCTGCTGTTGCTGCTTGACAAGAAATGAAATTGCAACGGCGGCAATGGCGACATTCGGTTTTTTTTTTATTTTATTTTATATATTTGACTTAATTTAGACATTTGAACAAATGTTGTCGCTGGACAGAATGGACTGACAATTGCATAGACAGAAATTCATAGCTGCTTGCAACAAAATCTAAATTCACATAAAAATTGTTGCATGCTGTGCTCAACAAGCGCAATAAAATGTCGTCAACATACACACCACCACCAATCTATTACCAGCATACACAACGAAAGCACAAATACCAAATACTTAACAACCAAAAAGAAAACGAAAAGAAAAACAAAAACAAAAGCAAAGCAATAGTAGAACCAGCAATGACAACAGTTTGTGAGATACTTTAGTTTTGTTTGGTTTGGTTTTGTTTTTTTGGTAATTCTAAAACTCCTCAAGTATGCAAGTCACATGTGGTGTTTGTGTTCAGGGCGAATTTGCAAATGTGCCAAAGCTTAGAAATTATATGCATTTAAAATAGAAATTGTGAGTTTTACTTACTTTTTCTAATTCTAACAGGTGAAACCGAAGCACTTGTATTGCTTGCACCATCTGTAAAGAGAGAGAGAGAGAGAAATCATCAAAATAAATTTCATTTAAAATTATTATTTTATTTATAAATAAATATACATAAGTAAGTATCTATAAGATGTGTATTGCATGTGTGTGTGTGTGTATCTGATCCCAAATAAATGAGCCTGAAACCTGAGTAGCGTGCGAAAAGTCACACGACAAAAGGATGAAGACTTCAATATTCATTGCATAAAATATTATTCATTCATGAAGTAAACACTTTACCTTGACCGTAAAACGAAGTAATACGTATGCAAAGCAGATACAAAAAAGAGGAAGAATATAAATAATGACAAGATACAAAAAACAAAAAAACCAAAAAAAATGAGAAAAATATATAAAATAAAATTAAACTAAGTAGCAAAAAAAAAACCCTCATTTTAAAGGCGCCTCATAATATAAAATACTCAAAAGTAAGTATTAAGACGAGAAGAAGAAGAAGAAGAAGAAACAAATAGAGTGGGGAGGGGGTAGAGGATTAACCCACATATACAATAATATTAAAGTATCTATGCACAGCTGTAGTTGTTATTGTGTTGCTGCTACTTGCAACTAATTAAAACATCAGTTTGACATTTGACATTTTTACGATGCCTGCTAAACTGTAACTTTTATTTTCTCGTCACAATTTGCTGGAGAACTCTGCCTTCATTACTATTTCTTGTTGCTATTGTTCTTGTTGTTGTTGTTGTTGTTGTTGTCATTATTGGTTGCTGCAAGTAGCTTAAAGTTGTCTTGTGGCCAACAATAACAAGAAAAACTAAATAAACATGCATAGACATGCAATAAAAATTTTTATAGACATGTCCGGAATAAAGCATTTTATATGCTCTGAAAGCATACAGCATTTTGTGGCAACAACAGAAGGCAAGTGTTGCTAACTGCGCACTTAAAACTATCGCAACTAGTAGAAAAGAGCCAAGAGTCAAGAGAGAGAGAGAAAGATAGAAAGATAGAAGTTTTAAAATGATTTATGACAAAAGTGCGCAGGCGCAGACTTTGGAGCAAGCAACCAAAACCAAAACCAACAACAACAACAAGTATTAATAAGAAGCGTATTATTATGTAGCAAGTAGCATTAACTTCTGAATTTGTTGTTGTTGTTGTTGCTGTTGCTGTTGTTGTTGTGGTAATGATAACCATAGACAAACTGACTCCATTGCAAGCAAGTGCCATAAAAACTAATAAAATTACTACACAAATCCGCAAAAAACAAAAATACATAAAATCATTTTATGCGTTGCTCCCACAATTGCCCCCACCCACGCCCGCTCCTTCAGGAAATTACAAATAATATGGTTACTTCATGCTTTTAATAAGAGTCATTAAAACAATTCAAAACGCTTTCGTGCCACATTTCGCGTGGCATGTTAAATGACACTGGTTAATATTTACAATTTACAACTTGCAACAAACTCAAATGTAATTAAAAAATTAGTTTTGTGAACATCATAGAAGAAACTTACTTCTTTGCCCAAGTGTATAAATATCTTCTTCAATAACATTGTTTATACTTATGATTCATCATCATCATCATCAACATCATCATCCTCACCATCTTGATCAACATCAACATTTTGATCATCATTTCAAGGTCTTCGTTTGTCGTGTTGTACGACAAAGTGCAAAATACTGTCATATGCATCATTAAAGCGTACGCGACGCATGCAAATGACATGAAATTCGCATATGCGAACAGAACAGAAAGTTAGTCAGTCAGTTAGTCAGTCAAAGTCTCAAAGGATGCAATGCAAAATATATCTGAAGCTGTTGTTAAGCCGATAAAACGTATCTTATTTGTTTTGTAATGTTGATGTTGCTGTTGCTGTTGTTATAGTCGCAACTTGAACTTGCAACGCGCGCACATAAATCGTATACATTGCTGCCACACACACACGCGCATAGACACAAAGACAGATTGACATACAATCACATAGAGATAGATACTTTATACGATGGTGTGTGTGTGTGTGTGTGTGTGTGTGTATGTGTGTGTTGCCTCCAACGTCATCACACAATCGCTTTATATCTATGAATGTGTAATTTTTTTTTATTTTATTCTCTCTATCTTCGCTCCTTCCCTGTTTATTTCACTTATGTACATATATCAATTTGGTTTGGATTTTTTTATATTTAATGCCATAAAAAATTGTTCAATTGCTTTTTGTAACTTTGTAACTTTGTATCTTGTATCTGTGTGTATGAGTATCTTTATAACTCTTACTGTCTGTTTGTTGTCGCTGCTTTGGGTCAAGGTGAGCGCTTAACTATCTGAGAGCGACAACAACACAAGTTGCTTGCTTATTGTATCTGTTGCATTCATTACTCACTTGTATCTCTAACTACTTGCATATCTGAGATGCTCTTTCTCTCTTAATGTATTTATAAGTACTAAACACATATCAATTTATACATATGTATGTATGAATTTGTTTGTTTGTTTGTTTGTAGGTTGGTTTATATATTTAAGTGTGTGTGTGTGTGTGTGTGTGTTTTACTTACCAGTGAATCGACTTCGGGATCTGCGGTGTAGTAGGGTTTCTGTGATCTTATCTGTAAATAGAAATAGAAAGAAGAGAATATGAGAATATGAGAAAAATGTTAATGTTAAAAATCAAGCAAATCACAATATACAACACACAGTATGAACGAGTATCTAAAGTAAAGTATCAACAGCTGTTAAGGATATGTTTTTTTTTTTTTTTTTTTTTTTGACTAAATCTAAATCTGTGGTTATATGCGAAAAAGACCGCCTAGGGGCAGGTGTCACCTCACTAACAATGCAATACACTATGTTCTAATTTGACTTTAGTTTTTTTATTGTAGATTCTTTCTTTCTTTTTCTTTTGTGTTTAGTTTTATTACGAGTCCCCAGAGCATGGCATTTTGTTGTTAGTTGTACTCGTATTGTATTATTATTCTTGATAAGAAGACACAAACTCTGCCTGGGAAACATAACATTTGCGTAACATTTTCACGATCATAAAAATGCAAAAAGAGATACATACTTAACAATGAAAGGGAGAACTGAAGGAATGAAGGAGTGAAGGAGGAGGAACAAAGATAGTGTTAGTGATAAAAACATAAAATCACTAAAGCAATAAATTGATAAAAATGTTCGTTCGCAAAAAACCGAAACGAAACGAAACGAAAAATGCCACCCAAAGTGGCCAAAGGGATTACTAAAGGCCTAAAAACATGAAAAATAAAAGATATACATACTTATATATAAAAGTATCTTACTATAATATTGCATGATGAACGTGATATTTTTCATGGACAGTTAGAGTCAACAAAGTATGAATGAATGAAGCAAAAACAAAAAAACAAAAAAAAAAGTTATATATTTTAGTAGTTGTGAAAAGTAGTATTTGCTGCATCCATGATACAATATATATATATATATATATATATGTATATATAAACACACACACGCAACAAGGGAGATACATCTTGCAGATACATTTAACAGAACAAAAAGGTGAACCATTGATTATAGCTTTGTGCGCAACACGCAACAATGTATCTTTTTATCTTTTATTATGAAGAATGCTAACTCTTTCGCTCACTCAGTCACCCAGTGATGTTGCACATTGAACATTGTTACATGTTGTTTGTTGGTGGTTGGCTAGACGGGCTTAACTTTATAGATACTACTAAGTGAACTTGTCAAACTGGTTTAGTGTAGTGAAGAACTTTTCTCGTTGTTTGTTATTATTTTTTTGTTTTTTTGTTTTTTTGCTTCTATTGTTGTTGCTGTTGTTGTTGTTGGTGATGATGATAAAACAATATTGCACGCACTTTTAAACGCGTCTCACATACAATTGCAACAACAACAATAACAACAACCGCAAGAATAACATGAAGATCGAAGCAGAACTAAATGGCAACAAAAATGGCCGACTTAAAATAGAAGTTGTTATTGTTATTGTGTTGTTGCTGTAGCCGTTGCTGTTGCTGTAGCCGTTGCTGTTGCTGTTATGGACAACTAATTACAATGCTCTCTCAAGATGAACATGTTTATTGATATTTGCAACAACAACAACATTGCACACACAGAATGAGAAGTTATGACTTAAAGGGGCAATCAACCAAAGTATGCATTACTCATGCTATAAGATTTTTCTTCTATTTGTTTTTTTTTTTTTTTTTTTTTTTGTATTTTCTTGTTATTATTTTTGCAAAAAGGAAAAACCATGAAATAGATTTCATTTGATGCTCATTCTTGTACTCATGTGTGTAAGTTTCAGATATTTCTCTACTGCTGTTGCTGGTGCTGCTTCTCCTGATTGCTTATGCTCGCTCTTCTTATGATTCTTGTACTCGTATGCTTGTTGCTTTGTGTGTGTGGTTTTTAAAAATGTATAAATCATTTTAACAAGTAAATTCACAGCATGAGACAAGTCTATAAATAAAGCATTCAAAGTATTCTATCCTATACCCTGCCTACCTCACTCACTCTTTTGTGGCAACAGCAATAACAACTCATACTCTTCATACGAGTATCTTCTCTTAGTTTAGTTTAGTTTAGTTTAGTGTTCTGTGGCAGCATCAAATGAAATCGAATGAAAAAGAAATAAATGATGATGACGACGCTGATGATGATGATGATGATGGGGAGAAGAAGGAGCATTAGAAGTAAAGCATACCAGCATCACATATAAACAACAGCAGCAACCAGAGTTTAAGGCTCAGTCAACATCATCAATGCGATCTTCGTCGTCATCATCATCATCATCATCATCGTCATCACCAGCAACCTCCACCAACATTTTTGAATTTGGTTTGAGTTTTTTTTTTTTTTTTATTTCTTGAATATTAAAATTGTCTGTTTTCAGTTTTGTTGCAACAACAACACGATTTGCTTTATTTCTAAATATTATTTTTCTTTTTTTTCTGTTGAGTAGAAGAGAAAAAAAAAGTGTCAAATTCGTTTGTGAACATGTTGCAACATGGTCTACTCCTCAACTCTTGTACATATGGGTGGGTGTAGCTGCCTTCCCCACCATACTCCACCCCATAGCCCGCAGCATTTAGACAAGTTAAACAAGAAGCACATGTTCTTCTTATTAATGAAAATTCATTTTTTGTCTTTTTGATTTGGGATTATTGTATATTTTTTTTCTATTTGTATCAACGCCCAAATAACTTCATGCCTTCTTTATGTCATCAACAAGAACTTTTGCTTTTGCTTCTTCTTCTTCTCCATTGATTCGATCACATGTTTTGATCATAAATTTTCATTTTTGCAAACACTTGAAGTTGTATATCACACAAAGAAATCACTACTGTTTGTTTTTATATGACGACTGAGTGAATGATCCAACTAACCACCTAACAATATTCACAATAAATACATTTGTATTTTGTATTTTACTTTTATGATCCAACAATAAATGCAATTATACAATGACAAAGAAAAAAAAAGAGGAAAGAATCAGACACTTCAAAAACTAAAGACCCAATAAAAGTCTTTTTCAATAGTAAAGTATTTATAATAGAATCAGTAGCAGTTAGCAATCGAATCTATCTATCTGTCTATCTATCTGAGTAGTGTGTGTGTGTGTGTGTGTGTTGCTACTTTTGTATCTTATCATAAATTATCTGGCTTTGGCTCACTAAATGTTCAACACTTTATGACTCTCGATTCGATTCGATTTGGTTCGGTTCAATTTAAAAATGCAGTAAGAAATTCATTTAAATTGAGAGAATCATAAACAAACAAAAAAAAAAAAGGGAAGACTGCTAAATTCAAAATCCACCAAAAGTCATAAAATGAGAAATTCAATTGGCAAATAAATGAGTGCAAAAAAGAAAAGAAAATATGATTCAATCAAAACTTTTTTAATTTCTCACATGATAAATTTTTTATACAATACAATAATTTTTGTTGTTGTTTTGCTTTTTTTTTTTTTCTTTTAGCCACAAAAACCAAAACCAAAAACCAAAGTCTAAGAAGCAAAATTTAATGATTTTATTTCTGGTTGGATTTACGCTGCGTAACATTTTACGTTTTTATTACAATATAAAGCAGAGTAGAGTAGAGTAGAGTAAGAGAATTGCATGTGTGTGGTGTATCTGTGTGTGTGTGTGTGTGTGTGTGTGTGTGTGCATGTTTATAGCCCTGGCATTGTGTATTAGCCATAAACCTTAGCAAAGAAAACAAACTATGGTAAGAGCGTGAACGCGAATTCAAAAACTGTAAAGCACTTGAATGAATGACTGAGTGAATAACTGAGTGTGTGAGTGAGTGAGTGAGTGAGTGGTTGGTGGCGATGAAGAGTTTATAACAACAATAACAGCAAATGCTCATAAAGTAATTTATGCGTCAAACGTAGAGAAGTTTAGAGAGTAAGAGGAACTGCCTCCAACCAACAACCAAACGGTAGCCACACACAATAAACAATAATACAACAACACCACCACCAACAAGAACAATAATATGGCAATCATAATGATGGTCATAAGACAAGACAATAAAAAATTAGAATGCGCGCTCCACGAGCTAAGCTAAGCTAAGTTAAGTAAGATTAAATAACAACATCGACAGACAATCAAAAACTGGCTAAAATTTAAATTAAAAAAACATTTGAATTCTTTTATAGGAAAGCAAAGCAAAGCAAAGCAAAGCAAAGCAAAGCAAAGCAAAACAAGATTCATTTCAACTTAAATATTGTTAATGTTGATTAACAATCTATCTATCCAAAGTGTATGGTAAATACTTTGTATTGTAGATGTTTAAAGATACACATTTATTAGAGAAAAAGAAGAGACAAATGTTGTCACTGATATCTACAGAATACAATTTGGCTTATCAGTAGCACGTCACCACTATTAGAGGCCTTTAAAACAAATCGTGCGTTAAACTACTCTAAGCTTTGTCTTTCCTTTCCCTTCCTATGTACTTACTACTAGTTTTATGTGCCTCGAAATGCGGCGCCAAAATTACAACACGTACACATTTTAATGCTCTTTGTTGCTTTTATTTCACCTAATTTTCATCAAATTTTTTTTTTTTATTTTTCAAGTTGGATAAACTCTCTTTCCTTCTTTACCCATTCAATAGACTACTTCTTCATTTACCTACTTTTTTTTTTAGTAAAAACCATCATAACATGTTGCTTACTTTCTGCTGCTATCTACTTTATGTCTTTATCTATGTTTAATGTATCTCTGTGCAACAAAAAAAAAAAAAAAAAAAAAACACAAACATTTTATTTAGTTAAGTAATCATTATTTTTAAATCTTTTTTTTTTTTTCTTATTTACAGGAGCGTATCATCATCATCATCATCCTCAATTACTTTTAAACTGGGTAAGTGATTTTTGTGTTCTTAGTTGATATTATTGAATTGAATACCTTTATGTTTAGGGGAATGAAATCAGTATGAAATTCTCTGTCTAGTTTCTTAATATTCTATAGAAATTGAATCCGCTACTGTTGTTGCCAAGAAAAAGATTCAAATCCAAATCAAAATCTTATCGCTTTTGACAAAAACAGAAACAGAAACAAAAGCTTCCCCTCCATAAAAATGTAGTGAATTTTTGTTATTTGGGTTTTTTTTTTTTTTTTTAATCAAAATTGGTCATTCATTTATAGATTGATCTTCACTCCACCCACCTCCCACTCACCCACTACCATTCTCCATTTCTCTCTCTATCATTATTCTATATCTACCTATCTATATGCTGCTGACCTCACAACTACTATGTTTTGGTTTGTCGTACTGACTTCAATTCATTCCATTCCATTCCATCCCATTCTCTTCTCTTCTCTAGTAATATTGTGTTGAGTACTTGAAAAATACAATAATTTTGCTGTAATATTTATTTAGTATTTGTTTGTTTGTTTGTTTGTTATTATTATTGTTGTTAGTATTGTTGTTGTTGTTGTTGTTATTGTTGTTGTTGTTGCTGCTGCTGCTGGTGTTGCTTTCTGATTCTGATGTTGGCAACACAAACGATGATACGAAAGAAGGAAAAGTACAAATTTGTAAACGTTTATCTTTATAATGGTTGCAATATCGACCGCAAACGATCATAAAAATGAACTCAACGCACTCCAAAATAAAAAAGAATGAAATGAAAAATAATGAAAATAAACTAAAAACTTTTATAGAATGAACTCGTTTCGACTCGACTCGAGTCGACTCGACTTTTAGTTGTGTTGTATTGTGTTGTATTAGACTTGTCGTTTTTTGGTTTATCAAAGTTAGACGTGCCTTTGTAGAAGTAGTACTATATGTAGTTATAATTGTCTGATTTATTTTTTCCTATAAACACATGTATGTTCTTCTAGAGTATTACTACTACTACCACCTTTTATTGCTATGCTTTAGGTTTGGTTTTAGAGTTTTATTACCCAAAAAAAAAAAAAAAAAAAATTATAGAAAGGAAAAGAAGCCGATTGAAGTGGTAGCAAAGATACACAAAGACAGACAATCAGACCAACAGAAAAATACAACAAACAGTTAGATAGGAAAGAAGAGCCTTAGATAGAAGTAGACCAAAGTCTTGAAAAGCATTTGAAATGTCAATATTTGCATTGGGCATGTAACACTTTGTTGAGATTTCAAAAATGAATTAAATTTTTTTTTTTTTTTATTTTAAATTATGGCATATTATGTGGAGAGTAGAGCATGCGTAGTATGTAAGAGACTCATTAAAGATGCAGTCAGATAAAATAAACATCCGGCGTTTTGATAAGCATTAGAATGAGTGTCTGATAGAATGCCATTGAGGCATTCTTTGCAGAGATAAGCTACTTACTAACTACTTAATTGAGTTATTATATTACTCTCAATCTCAATCTTCCTTTGTTTACTTATTCGATGGTAAACGTGTCGTTGTGAGATATAAAATGAATGGCCACAAAACATAACAAATTTGTCTGAGTTTAAGCAAAAAAATATCGCCCTCACTTTCTTCATCAATTCCAACAATTTAAGAATTTATTAGTAAAGAATTCTTTTGCAAAGCGCATAAATCATCATGCTTGAGTATCTATCTATCTATCTATTTATCTATCTATCTATCTATATATGTATGTATGTATGTATGTATGTGTCGTGTATCTCTCGTGTAACGCCACATAAATAAATGTGTGAGTTAGTGAGTGAGTGAATGAACGTACAAATGATGAGAGGGTTACAATGAAAGGAAACGCGACGCGACGCGACGAGTGTTATGCGTTACGTATGATTATGTTTTTGCGCGGCAACGACCACGATGACGACGATGTTGGTGATGGTGATGGTGATGGTGATGATGATTTACGATCATGTCTGCGGATTTTCAACCAACACATAGACACACTTTGTGTAAGGTCAAGTTTGATATGAACAGATACAAATAATCACAATAATCACAATAATAATAATAACAATAATGATACCCACTGTGATATTTTGGAAATGAATTGAAATTCGCTCAGTAATATTATTTTTCTGAATAAATCTTACGCAATAAAGAGAGGAAATCTAAACTCATTTGAGAGTTGAGAGGCTTGCTTGCCTCCTCATGTATCAATCAACAGCATTTTGTGATCATTTGCGCGCTCAACTATTTTTAAAATCAAATTAGATATTGTAAATATAGCACAACACAACACAACACAACAAAGTATAGCATAGCATAGCATAGCATGGCATGGCATAGTAAAGCACGAAAGCAACCTCAGAGGAGTACCACGTATGGATGTGTGTGTGTGTATGTGTGTGTGTGGAATTTTGACGCATGCAGCGAGCCAAATACGTCCATCAGTGAGTGTAAATGTATCTATCTCTCTTATGTATATTTGGTTCTGTATCTGAATCTATTAAACAACAACATTATATCTATCTATTTGTGCTAAACATTAACGCATTTGGGTGTTGAGTAGATACAACTGAGTGAGGTGAGGGGGAAATGTAACAAACAACAAATAAAATTTAAAAAGTCATCATCGTCATCATCATCATCGTCGTCGTCGTCGTCGTCGTCGTCAGCTGTTCATCTTTAGATACAAACAATATTTTTGTGTAAAGAAATCAAAGTGAAGAAGAAGGTGGAGAATAATAACATTTAAAAGGCGCCAAGTGTTTTGATAAACAAATAATTTTCTAAGATTCAATTCGATGATGATGATGATGCAGATGCAGATGATGCTGATGCTGCTGCTGCTGCTGCTGATGTTGAAGAAAGAAAAAAGTTCTAGGAATTATAGATTTTCAATTGAACACATTTGAAATGTAATTGAAAGCAAATTTCTAAACAATCTTTGGAATCTGATAAATGAAATGAACTAATTGATGTTAGAACTTGGAATCAGCGCCTGCCTGCCCGATCAATTCTCAGATGCGTCATTGATGATTACAAGAAAACTTTCATAAGAGCGTAGAAGGGAAGGAGTAAATTTAGATGATACCAAAATGTTTCTGGGTTTCTTTCCCTTGAAGAAATGCTTATGGTATTACAATAAAAAAAAAGCAACAGTTGCGACTGCGCAGTTGGAATTTTGGTAAATGAAATTAAGGTATGAATTCATAAACGAACGAAAGAAAGGAGTAACGCGGTGCCAACAACAAAAGAAAGCAAGACAAAAGGGGGCAGGCAGACTGAGTGAGTAGTGAGTGTAGTACAATATGTTAGCACAGGATGCTCTTTTCTTGAACATTACGCATTAACGAGGGCAATATCAATCCAACCAAACCAAACCGTACCGAATTATACCAAATGGAATACTTTTCAAAAGACAAAAAAAATAAAAAGAGAAATACAAAAATACAAAAAAGAAAAAAAAGACAAAAAAGAAATACTGAATCTTTTGTTCTGAAATAAAGTAAAATGAATAAGAAATTCAAAACCTGGCCTAAGGGTTGCCTTATGCTTACTAATAATCAAAATGGTTATTGAGGATTGAGGGGACGCGCATAGCATGCTCATCTATACATAGTGAGAGAGGCATACACAGAGGGACGTCGTCGTCGCAGTCGTCGTTTGTTGGGTCGAAAATTAAAAAGGTACCCGAATTCCAAATAAAAGGCTCAATTCTTTTATTCTGTTTTTTTTTTTTTTATCACTAAGCGAAAGAAAGAATGAAAAAAGAAACAAAAAAAAAGAATATTGCACAAAAGAGATTAAGTTCGAACACACACATAACCAAAGTCACACACACACACACACAGATACACACAGATACACTCAGATACAATAAGAGCAAGATAAACGAAGCTATACGAATCAGGGTTCCATTGCCAGCCATCCAGCTAGCCAGGCAACCAGGCAACCAAGGCAACAACGGCGGCAAGTGAGCATTCCAAACCAACTGTGCGCATGCGTAACCTTTCATACCTGATTATTTTATTTTATTCTTTTTCTTGTTCCTCTCCTCTCCTCTTCTCTACACTACTCTACTCTACTACTATTGTCTTGAAACAAGAATGGACAGACGACAGACAATCAGACAAACATACGAAAAACCTTATGAAACATTTCAGAAATCAGAAAATGCAATTTACGAAGACAAAACAATGTTGAAAAGACAACAACGACGACTCTTTCTTTCTTATTTCATTCTGCAGAACAAATCCAAAACAAAAAAATTTATTGGAATTAACGCTAAAGTTGGTTGAGGATGAGACTTGATGCTATGAACTATGAGTGAGTGAGTGAGTGTGTGTGTGTGTGTGTCTTACTGTTATTCTCATCCCAATGGCCATGAAGAAAAAGGAACCTGTGCGTAGACAATGATATTTACCCAGGAAAATTACAGATATTCAATACAAACCGAGGTCAGTCACAGTCACAGTCACAAGCAGGCGGGGCAGGCACAATTCGGTTAGATAAGCTGTAAGACCTGTTTCTTTTTTTTTTTTTTTGTATCCTCTGATATTTAAGTATATACAATACTATATTGTTGGTTAACAAACTATAAAAGAAAGATTAGGAGAGGAGGAGAGGAGGAGAGGAGGAGAGGAGAGATGTAAAGATCAGAAGAAAAAAAAAAGTGTGCATTGTTTAGACAACAAGTTGGCATTTGTCGAGAGACAAGAAATTATGAGCCTCACAGTGAAAGTGCGACGTTGTTGGCAATAAAACTGTCCCAAGTTGAGTGACAAATGCGTTTAGTCTATAATTAGGGAATGAATAAGGTAAGAGAATGAGAAAAACTAAGTCAATCGATGTGCGTGTGATTGTTTGTAAGAGAGATTAAGAAATTGACTTAACTGGGGCAGCGCACCAGGCACCACAAATATGCTGAGTCGTCAACTAATCAAGTAATAAATTGATTAAAGTCTTATACTCGTACATAGCAGAAAAGAGATTTTGCTTTGCTGCTTAATGTCAAGGACAAATCAAAATGAACTATAATATTTTGAAAAACACCAGCAACAACAACAAAAATAAAAAAAAAAAAAAAAAACATCATGGAAACTAAAGCAATGAGTCAACAATAATAATTCAAAAAGCAAAAATATAAAATCATCATCATCATCATCAGTAAGTATCAGCATCATGGAAATCAACATCACAACACAGAATCTTGCAACATTAAGCATAGCAGAGTAAAAGATACATACAACAACACAGAAGACATCATCAGCCGCAGCAGCAGCAGCAGCATCTGAGGCTGAGACAGCGGCAGCGGCATTTACCCGCACTTCATTAATCATCATGCCAAAAGAGCTTCAATTCAACCAAAGCAGACAAAGTTGTCTAAGAGGCATCAAAGACACAAGACAAGACAGAGCAGACAGCAAGTGAAAGAAAGAGTAGGTAGGCATAACGATATTGTCGATGCTAAGATATGAGTATTATATTTATGTGATTGTAATCTTCACTCTTCACTATCAATTCAATACATGACATGCGCACTTATAGATCTACACTACACTACACTATACTGTTATTATTTATACATTATAGATTATAATAGAAACAATGGTGGCAAATTGTTGCTTATTGTCAACGAAATCATCTGCTTTACATGTAAAAACGATTAGCAAAATCAGCGCCTCACACTTGTGTGCCAATGCTGAGTTACGATAGTTTGTCAAGCAACTAGTTGTACTAAGGCATATATTTCATTTCAATGTCATTTTACATATGCAATATAAGAAAAAGATCCGAGAAGGGATAAGAAGGCGAAGAGATCCATCGTCATCGTCGCACTTTATTTCACAAAACATTTAATTTTTTGGCAGTTTTCATTAAAAATTACTTAATGCGCACGAGATCCAACATTCAATATATTGTAGATGGATGGGATGGGATGGGATGGGATGGGATGAGATGGTTGGATGAATGGATGGATGGATGGGGAAAAGAAAAGAGCTTTGCTTTATAAGTGAGTTGCTTTGTTTGTAGACTCTGATAAACAGACAATAAGACATATAGAAGTATTATGTTGTATAGAGACAAAAGTCTGTCAGACTGCATAGCAATTTTGTTTCATTTTCGGGCTGCGATCATCATCATCACCATCACCACCATCGCCAGATCAGATCGGATCAGAAACACAAAAACAACTGTTTGAGGTTGGATTCACACCGCCCGCCCATCCTTTGAGAGGAGAGGAACATTTTTGAATCAAATGTTTTTAAAGAGAAATTATAAAGCGTTTCCTTAGCTGCATCATTAGCAATGCTAACACCAAAAAACACATAAGCAAAGGAATAAACTCACTCACTACTAAGACGATTCGAAATGATCCAAAGTGATCCCAATATACTACTAGCATACTTATATAGCAACTGTATAATACTTAGATAGATGGATAGATAGATATATTTTCTTATAATAAAACACAGCGAAAAGTAGCTAAAGATGATCAAATGTGAACAAGAGGAAAAAATGGGAAAAAATATTTTTAGCGCTGTCGAAGTTGCTCTTGTTCACGTTGTTGTTATTATTATTGTTGTTGTTGTTATTGTTGTTGGTGCTCGTTTGTTAAAATTCGATGGGCGAATGACATTTTTGAGTTATTTTTGTCAAAAAAAAAAAAAAAAAAAAAAATTAAAAAAAAAAGAAATCAAGAAGAAATGGGATGGGATGGGACGAGAGTAGACAGAAAGACAGAGTGTTGTGTCCCTATAATATGCGACAAACAACCAAAATACATAGTACAATATTTGAAGAAGAAGTTTCTTATAAATTGTCAATGTTGTTGGTGTTGCATATTGGGGGCTTCTTGCTTTCCAATCTCAAAATTCTGGGAGCGAAAATTAATACTTAACTTTTGCGCACGACACTCGCCGTTGTCTTGAGTTTATGATCATCATCATCATCATCATCATGATGACAATTTGCTCATTTGCTCAACAGAGAACATAACATCATCATTGATTGTCTGTAGGTTGGTCGGTTGGTCGTTCGAGTCTCTGATGAATTCTGACGATGATGATGATGCTGATGTTGCTGATGCTTACTGGTTGAATGAAGTATTGGAAGTGTTTGCAAGGAAGTGTTCAACAACGCATTGTCTTTATTGGCATTTCATTGTCAATTTGACAAAAGTTCATCAAAATCTCGCCAAATCATTAAATGTTGCATACCAAACGAATGCTTGCATACTTCTTTCTTTCTTTCTTTCTAAGTATCTTGATGAATTTGGCAAGGAAAAAATCAGCAGCAGCCATCGCATAGTGACAGTGGCATGCAACAGAAGTACGAAATGGCAATGATGGCATTGTTGTTGTTGTTGTTGATCTTGCTGCTGTTGCTGTTGCTGTTATTATTATTATTTTCTTTTATTACCCATGGCAGGCCTGTCAAAATTCCAAATGGACCATAAATAAAAACATCATTTTTATAATTTCAACTGTTTCCCATTGCTAACTAAGCTGACTTGGACTTGGTCTTGGTTTCAGGCAATAAAAACAAAAAAAGCAAAAAAATGAGAAAAATATGCAGATGGTTGATTTATATATGAGTGCAAAAGAGAGAGGGTGTTTTCCACAGAGATACATTTCTGTTATTGTTATTGTTATTATTGTTGTTGTTGTTGTGGTGGTGGTGGTGCTACTGCTGCTGGTTTTGTTGGCGCGCCGAAAATGTCACTATGAAAAATCTAGATGATGATCGCAATGAAGATGATGAGCATCATGATGGAGCCATAATGTGATGAGGTGGCTGCGTTGATGGTGTTTTTAATGCGATCTCGCGCGTTCTTAAAAAGTCATCGCGCATAAAAATAGCTGCAACATAATAAGAACAAGAAGGAGAAAAAAGCGAAAGAAATGCAACAAAGATACTAAAGCAGCATCAGCAGGATGTGACCGCTCGATAGAGTGACTGACTAACTGACTGTCTAACTGAATGTATAAGTGAATGAATGAGTGACTGAGTGAGTAAGTGAGTGAGTGAGTGGCTAAGAATATGACAAGAATCTCAACTTGATGATGCTAACTGATGCCAAATGTTGACGATGTTGTTGCGCGAGAACATATAATTTTGATGTTAAAACATCGTAAATTATTCAAATGTCAGTGTGGCAAACATTCGCGCTTGTATCTCAACCACCATTCATCGTTCGTTCAACCATTAGCAGAAGCAGCATCAGCAGCAGCAGCAGCATCGGCAGCATCATCATCTCTCTTTTTTATGAAGTCAACAAAATGTTGCAACAATTTCGCAGTTTCGCGTATTTGGTCTCAAAAACACACTTTTGCTTGTTTTTAATTTGCAATAATTTTTATTATTATTATGTTTTTGTCTTTTTTTATTATTTTTATTATTATTATTGTTGTTGTTGTTGTTTTAAAAAGGCGTAGAAGAAGGAAGTGGCAACTTGTCTCATCTTCCTTATTTTTTTTTTTTTTTGAGTTTTTATTATTATTTCAGCTTTAGTTTTTGGTATGAAGAGTAGCAGTCATACTAGGAGACTCTTGGTATTGTATTTTTGGGGTCTCAATTGTTGGATGTACTTGACTAGAGTAGCATATTTGTGACATCTGGTGGCGGTCGATTGTATTTTTGTTGCTTCAAGAATTTCATTTTGTGATTTATCCAAAAATGAAGAAAACACAAAATACGTATAAGTCTCAAGATGACGAAGACCAAACAACGAATATACAATAAGTAATTAAGTAGATGCCACTTGAGGCAGCAACAACAGCAACAACGATAACAATTCATTTTAGTTTAGTCAGAAGGCAAAGAGAAGACAATGCAAGGGCGGGCATATAAGTATAGCATCGTAATTCGATCGTTTAGCGGCTTATACTGGTTGTAAGTAAGACTGAAGCTGAGGCTGTGACTGTGGCTGTGGCTGATTCTGGCATGCTGCATGTGCCACATATGTTGTTTATAATCTCCAATTACTAAAGAAGAAAGAGGGTGAAACGTAGTCGTGCTTCCAGTTTAAAATTTAAGGGATTTCAACTTAACAATTCCGCCATGTGATAAAAGTAAGTCAAACTCAAGTAATCCATCATTGACGACATCAAGTCGAATGGTCCACATGGATGAATGGAAAATTTGATTTTTCATGTAGAATTTTTCGATCTATGCTAGATTAGTTTGTTGTTTGTTCATGTTCCTTTACATACCTGTTTACTGAACATTGCAATGTCTTCGTTGAAGGACTCTGACGAACAGACATCGCCACCTTGTACGCCTGGTTCTCGCGGCGTACATGTGGCCAACTCGCACTTTTCAAAAATTAGCGCCAACAGCGGGAATAGTGGATGTCTGTAAATAAAAATAGAGTAAATTAAATAAGAGTCTTAAGTAAAATATTTTATAATAGAAAAATATATGTACTAAAATTCCACCATTTTCATTCTTTGCTTTTAGTTTAGTTAAATTTAGTTTTTTCAAAATAATTTAATATTTTTCTGTTTTAAACTACATTTTTTCCCTTTTCCTGGCATTGTTTCACTTAAACTCAGTTTCTGCAAAGTCATGACGACCGTTCAAGACCAACCATGCCACAAAACATTAACAAGAGAGAAAAAAAAAACAGCTGCCCAGCCTACCTACGCTCATGCTGTTCTTTTGCTTGCTTTACTCAAAAACTTGCCACAAAATTTCAATAATCCGTAAATGTTGAATAAAAAACAAAACAAAAGAACGAATGAACGAACAAACGAACGGCGAGCAAACAAATGACGAAGACTCAAACAAAAACATTTTACAAAATTAAAAAAAAAGAAGAAAAAAATTAACAGAACAGAATACAAAAAATGACCAACCAACCTCAACCTACAATATTCTTGTTCTGGCTACATGAATTGACGGATTAGTCCAGTCCAGTCAGCAGTCTCACTCACTCACACTAACATATATGGATTACTTGTTTAGGTTCATTTGTCTTTCAGAGTCGAGTCCTCCACGCTTAAAGAAACAAATTGCACCTGAACTTCAAAATTAGGCTAACTCTCGCTCGCATACACACAGATACAGACACAGATACCAAAAAAAAAAAACCCAAAAACGCAGTGTGATTCTACTATATACTATATATTGTACAATAAGTATGAATGTATAAATGAATGATCACGAACAAATTTCAAATGGCCGCAAAAACGTCGAATGCTTTAATTTCCAGCTATTAGAACCTTTTTTAAGTTGCTTGTTTCAATATTAAATGAAATGAAATGAAGAAATGTTAAAAAGAAAAGACTCAAAGGCGAACCAATTCACCTGAATTGAGGGGGTGTGCGCATTCGCTTAGCAAAACTATTAATAAAGCAACAAAAAAACATAACAAAAACAAAAAAAAAATACTAATAACGTAGGAAGTAGGACTTCTAAGTTGCGTATCCTTGCCTAACTAACAATGACTGCCTTCCTCATTTGTACTGTCCTGTCCTGTCCTGTCCTGTGTCCTACCTATCCTATCCCATCAAGGTTTGTTGTCGTTGTTTTTATTCAATTTAATTTCAACGACGATTTCGTTTTGGAGTTCTGTTCTGTTTGGTTCGGTTCCGTTTGAATTTGAGTTTCATTTCCTTCCCCTTAACGTTTTCCACTTGAGTTGGCAGGACACCACATTAAACAAAAATAAAAACAGGACGAGCTTCGCGCATGGCTTGGTTTGGCTTGGCTTGGCTTGGCTTGGCTTGGCTTAGTTTGACCAAGACTCTTCACTCTTCATTCGCAAATACTTGTCAATGACAGAGCATTTTTTGTTTTGTTTTTTTGTTTATAAGTAAAGTATCTTTGCTGTGTCAGCGTCTGCTACTATTTAGACTGGTTTATATACTTCCCAATACAAATTTGGCTCAAGAGAGATACATTTGTACTCAAAAAATTAACAAAAACAAAAATGATAATAAAGAAGTAGCAAACGAAAGGTGTTAAGTTCCATAAAAGGAAAACAGATACAAATAAAGGGAAAGGTATAAAATAAAGAATAAAGAGTTGTGTAGTTGATTTTATTGCCAGAACTTAAGAATTTTGCCACCAGGCCTCCTTGCCTGGCCGCGGCTAATTATTATTCTACAATATACAATAAAAGCTCAGACTGAGAGAATAAACACAGAAAAGGAAAGGGATTGAATTAAGCGCGAGTGTTAATTGTACATAAGCAAGTGAAATTTATGGCATGTAGAAGGTGTGAATCGCATTGCGAGGGGGAGAATAAAAATGATGCACAGGTGCCACCTTAAGTCGTCGGTCTGCATTATTTGAAGTGCTAATGAAGTCATAAACCTGGCTCAAATAAGAAGAGATAAGCTAAGGCGCAAAAAAAAAAAACATTAATAAATTAAATAAAATGGAAATCGAAATGAAAAGAAGAAAAATGCGAGAACAAAAAAACAAGGACAACAAAACATGACAATTATGACATGTTGTTGTTATCAATTTGTTGTGTGCATGCAAGTGTCAGCTGACGGATGATTCGTGTATTCCAATGAATGGATGGATGCTTGATTGGTTGGTAGGTTGGTCGAATTGACATGCCATACTACAGATACACACACACACACACACACACACACACAGAGATAGAGAGAGATGAGACAGACAGGAGACATCATAAAATACAGACATTGATTTCCGATTGCCAATTCATTTCATTTCATTTCATTCATAAAATTGAATTGAGTTTTGTCGTTCATTGCATGTGGCAGGCGCACGGTAGCCAAGCAAAAAAATCATATATTTGCTTATTAAATAAGAAAAAAAAAGCAATACCAACATTGATATGATGAAGGCTGCTGCTTTTTGCTGCTGAAAGATGAAAGGCAGATGAGGTAAGATGAGTCCAGTTCGAAGACGACAAACAACGAATCGCAGTCTAAATGCTAAACTGAACTGACAGTCACACAAACAAATGTCTGTTCATGCATGTTACCAATGATAATCATGATGATCTCTTTATGATAATAATAATAATAATGATTGTTTTCTGTGTTTCTGTGTTTCTTCGTTGCAACACGCAATTTATCTACAAAAAGCAACACAGCTGACTGACTTTAGATCCTTTGAAAACAAAATGATCAAGTGAAAGTGACACACGAACAAAATAAACAAACCGAAATGAAATGAAATGAAATGAAATGAAAGAAATGAAGTTAGATACTTGTACATTAATATGCTTGACCACAAACTCAACAAATTAGCGCCTACTAATGTGGAGGCACGCGAAACTGGACAAAAAAAAAAAAACAAAAGAGAGACAAAGAATGTTTACTGCATCAACATAATAAAACATAAGGCAGAACGAGGACAACCCCTAATCAAATATACTAAACGCTTGTTTGTTGGATTCATTCGCCGCTTTAAGCTATAATTTAGTTGTTTTTTTTTTGCCTTTTGACGACACGCCTCCCAATGGAGGCAAAAGGAATTTTTAAACAGGATCATAAGCGCATGCGTGTTGTATTTGTTTGGTGTATTCTGATATACAGTTGATTTTGCAAGTTGATTAAAAATGGCAGATGAAAGATGATACAACTTACTCATAGATAGCATCCTTATCACGTTTGTGTACTTCGGGTATTGCGCCCATCAGGTGATTAGCGACCGGTGAGACATGACTAGGTGTACCGTGACCGCCGGCGCCGGTATGATAACCATGCATTCCGACTGTGGCTGCCGCCGCCGCGGCATGTGTCATGTGTGGACTGTGATGTGATGGTAAACCTTGCAGTCCAGGCGGCCGATGACCAACATGTGGATCATACATGGCAGCCGCTGCCGCACCCGAATCCATGCCATAGCCATGCAGGCCATCGTCATACTAGAAATTAAATAGAAAAACCAAAAAATTAATTAAACAATTCTTTAATATGGAAACATATAGTAATACATGTTCTCGTATCTTTATGTGATCAAAGTAGTGAGTGAGTGAGTGAGTGAGTGAGTTCAGTTCAGTTCATGTACTCATGATTTCTTTTCTTATTTATGCAAAGGCAAACTCATTGTGTGTTTTTTATGAGCTACAAATTGTCATATGCAAATGTATCTCAAATTGATTTGGTAGTTTTATTGAATTAAGGTGACTGACTACTCAAAATGAAATATTACCATATAAAAGTATCTTTTTGTGTATGCCTTACACTTGTTTGCTCTAATTTTGCACCTTTTAGCTTTGCTTGTGATACGCGTAAATATTTCAAAATTCTTTCCCACAATTGGGTGCTCAAAACAACAAAATCTCTTCAAAAATCAACAATCAACAAACACCAACAACAACAAACTTGACCTTGTCTACATATGTGAATGCAAAAGGGGAACGAATGAGATGGAAAGACTTAATGAATATTTTTTGTCCATATAAACGTTTTTCGCATATTAATTAAGATACTCAGATACAACAACAACAACAACAACATCATCAGCAAATCAACTGTCAAAGCCAAAGCCAAAGTCAATATCTTCTCCTTTATGTTTTTGCTTTTGTTTTTGCTTTTCTTCTCTCCTCTTAATATTTCTTGTACATATTTTTTTTTTTGTTTTTTGTCGTAAATGTTATCAACCAAGTTAATCTATGGCAGCACAACAGAGCAGCAGCAACTAAGCCAAATGTGAAGTGAATTGAAGTTTTGTAAAACATTTTTTTAATTTAACGCTTAACAATTACAACAACAATAATAACAACAACAACAACAACAACTACTACTAATACTACAGTTATAAGTAGCAGCCTCAGAAGGGAAGCCAAATGGAAGGAAAGAGAATCTTAACAATGTTAAAATGGAAAAAATGTGAATGCGTGTGAAGAAAAAGTAGCAGCAGAAGCAAAAGCAAAAGCATTGAAGTTTTGATTCTCAGCTGATTTTTATCAATTTTTATGCCAACAAAACATACACACACACACACACACATACAAACTTATATACGCAGATACACATTATGTGGCATGTAGTATGTGAGTAGATATCTTCTAGTTGTTATTCACATAAGATGTGTGTGTTTGTGAAAACCCCAGAGAGAAGGAGAAGTCGAAAGCGACGCAAAGCGTTTCACACTGAATAATTTTTCGAATTCGAGTGCAAAGCAAAAACGGTGGACTTTGTTGAATCTCAAATTGAAGAACGAATGTATCTGAAGAAGCTGAAACTGACTGACGAAGCCTGCAAACGTTTTAATAAGCGACAACAGCAACAACATGAAAAGCAATGCTTTAGCTTATCAACATTTTATGATCAGCGAAACAAAAATCAACCATAAGACGAGGAGCAGGTGAACTAGTGGGCGTTTGGTTGATTCAGTAAGGGAAGTGGATGTAGAGGGGAGTTTATGTTGGTGTTCAAAAGGCTGCAAAATGACACAAATGAGCAATTGACTGCTGCCGGTGTAAATGTCAAGTTGACAGCGACAAATGAAGAAGGTGAAGACGACAAACAACAACGACAATGACAACAAAATGTAGATGATGATGATGATGGCGATGGCGATGGTAGAGAGTTGAGATGAAGATACGCTAAACAGGATGAGAGTGAGTTAAGATACAATGTACCAACAATGAAGATGATGATGATGATGATGAGAAAAATTCACTTGAGTTTTATTCAATGTGATGAATTTGAAGAATGAATGAATGCATGAATGAATGAGGCGTAACAGATTCAATAAAAGGAATCAAAAAAAGCACAACTTTCAGTTAAGAAAGCAACAAAGGATTAAAAGATAAAAGGGAAAAGGGAAAAGGGAAAAAAAGCACCTGCACTTTGAGCTTTTCATATTTATCAGTTTTCCTTTTTATATTTTTAACCAAAACAAATACAAGCCAACCACATAATATATCTAGATACATACGTTTTACAAAGCTAAGTATAAACAACATATGCATACTCGTATTTGTACAAGAGGAGGAGCACAGGAAACAAGTTAAATTTTATTTAATTCTACAATGACAACAACGACTTCGACGACGAAGACTGCGACAACTACGATCGTCATCAATGATGATGGCAAAACAAACGACAACGATGATGATGTTGATGATGAAGGAGAAGAAGAAGAAGAAAAAGAAAAAGAAGAAGCAGAAGTAGAATGCAACTATGTCCGGCAACGAATGCCACCTGCACACTAAAAACTATTGCAGTCATCAAAATACAAAAAACAAAAAACAAAACAACAATATGTTTTTTTACAGTCAAGCAAAAGGCCACAAGTTGTTTGAGTTGAGTCAAGCTTAAATAAAGGGGTCGGTCGGCATTGTGTCGTTGTTGTTCTTGTTCTTGTTCTTGTTCTTGTTCTTATTGAAAAATCGTAGCTTAGCAGCACAAAAAAAAAAAATAAAAACAAAAAATAAAACACAAAAATGTCCTCCAGATACATAAACCAGATTAAGTTAAAGGCAGAACAACTCACAAACAAACTCTAAACCAATTCAATATAAGACAAAGACGATGGATGGATGTATTTCATTGCAAAAGCGCATAGTACGATACTTAGTATGTAGGTGCATTCGATGACTTAGAGTTATATGAGTGAGTATATCAAAGTATCTTTCAAATACGAGACACAAGCGCAGGCGCTATAAGCCTTTAGACTTTGCTTTTAGCCTGGTCTACTATACTTTGTATTAGCACAGACACACACAGTTGGTCTTGTGCTTGAGCTTTTGCGCTCACTCGCTCGTTCGCTTAGCGTTTAGATACATTTTTACAGATACAGATACACCATAGCGCGCGCAGATACAACAAGGCAGTTAAACTATAAAGTTGTTATGCTAATTTCAGTGTTGTCGTCAATCGACAACGATGGCGGTGGTGGTGTTGGTGTTGGCGTTGCTGGAAACTATTCTGCCTTTATACTTTACTATATTCATATACATAGTAACTAACTGGTCTAAGTAACACAGATTAGACTAGAGAAAGAGATAGATAGATAGAGAGAGAGAGAGAGAGAGAGAGAGTCTAAGAACTTAACAAAATAGTAAAAAGTTCAAGTGAAGAAAAAAAAAAAGAAAAAAAAATGTAAAGGAAAAAGAATTAAGAAAGAAAGAAAGATATTTCAAATGGGAAGTGGAAAGCAATTCATAGTACTTGGAATAGTCTAGCTAGCGTATGGAGATACACAGATAATGGTTGATGGTAACGGTAAAATTGCGACTACGATGACTTCAAAATGGTTTAGTAAAAGGAAATAGTTTTCGCATAGAAAATGGAATGAGTTCATTGTTGCTGCCACAATTTGTTGTCATTGCAAATAATGTGGGAATATTTTTGTATTGTATATATTTTTAGATACAAAACAAAAAAACACATATCTTTTTGGTCAAAAAGATACAACAAATTATCATTTTTCTTCTTGTTTTGTTTTTCTTTCAAACAAAATTCACTTAAAAAATCGATTTCAAAAGTGAAACATTAAGAAAAATATAAAAATAAAAATAAAGAAACCTGAAATAACCAAATGTATCTCTTTATCTTATGCCTTTAAATATTGTGTATGTACAATTTTGTTGCTTTTGGTTTTCGTTTTCATTTTACATTTTATATTTTTTGATGATTGATGATCGTTTTTGTTTTGTATTTCGTCTGCTTCTTCTTCTACTTCTTTTTCTGACATAAAACGGCATTTTTCTTTAACTTCGGCTTAAAGCAGAAATACAGCACACAAATACAATAAATGAGGGGGAGCGAGCAGTTAAGAAAGACGTAGACAAATACATTTAAATGCGTTCTAAGCTCCATGGAAAGGCATAGACAAAAACTAAATACAAAATATTGTAGTATAATAAAACAAGTTTTCTCATTTGACCTTAGTTGGATTTCTTACTTTTTGTGTTAAACATCATAAGATATTGAATATATACAATACAATACATACATACATACATTGTATATAGATAGATAGATAGATAGATAGATAGATAGAGAGATACATTTAGTTGTGTAATTGCGCCAAAAGGAGAAGACAAAAATTGCGTAAATACACGAGTAAGCGAGCGAGCGCCTGACAGTGACAGTTCCAAAAAAAAAAAAAAAAAAAAATGAAAAAATAACCAAAATAAAGTAAAGTAGAAAAGCAAAAGCAAAAGCAAAGAAAAGGAAATGCTTTACAATTGAGGACGAACACAAAACAAGGAAAAACTCCTAGTCACCATAGACGCGGCGGCAGATCAATAAATGCCACAACTACAACAACCAGAACAACAACCAGAACAACAACCAGGACAACAACAAAAGGATCCAATAACAAGCAAAGCAGAGCTTTTGACGATGAGTATAACAAAACATAACAGTAAACATAATACATATACATATATGTACATAAATGCTTATGTAGTTCTTGTTGTTATTGTTGGTTATTTGCTGAAACCAGGAAAAGCCGAAATTGCCGCCTTCATCGTCATCGTCATTGTCGTCGTCGACGTCGTCGTCATCGTTGCCTGATTTTGACAAGTTCAACACAGAAATCCTTCAAAATTTATGATGACGCCCCAAAGTGAGTTAAATGCCGAGACACGAGACTACACACATTGATATAGTAAAGAGCCCTTAACACTTCAATAGTTGTATGTATATCTACGCGTTTTCTTTGCATCTGTGTATGTTGAATCTATGTATTTGTATTTCTCTACGAGTATCTGACTTTGTTGTTTTGTCGTGTTTCGGGGACATTAAGTTGTGTGTGCGCCTTTTTTTTTATGCAGACTTCATTCAGTTACTTTTAGCAAAACTCAAACTTCGAAATTCAGGAACTCGAAATTCATCAAAACTAAATATTGTACTATGAACTAAGTAGAGAAAACCCCTCCGTCCAAAAACTTAACTAACTGGGATAGCAGCTGAGCTTGTTACTATTTAAATAAATATAAAACTACACGCGATTTGTGTTTAAACAAAAATTTTGTTCTGTTGATTTCGTAGAACCTGCAAGCACAACAACAACAACAATCAGAGACTATTAATATACAACAATATTAATACATATTGTTATTGTTATTGTTGTGCGTGTGTTGCAATTGTTGAGTAGAGTTGAGTTGAGTTGAGTTGAGTTGAGTTGAATTGAGTTGAGTAACCTTTTGAAATGGTATAAATATCCAAATAAAAAGAGAAATATATCTTTAATAAAATAAACGTATGTACAAAATTTGTAACTAAACATTTATAAATTCATATGAAAACGAGTAAATTTCATATATTCAATTTAATAAAAGACTAAAGAAACAAAAAAACACTATGAATAAAGGATAATATTTAAAGTTCTTCTTAGTTACATAAAGGAATGAGACACTTTTGCTTTGAACTTGAAATACGAGTAAATACATACAGATATATTTTGAAAAGAAAATCTTAGTGTCAAGCTGTGAAGGGAAAAGCGATTGAGATAAATAAAATAAGGTTTGTGCCTAACTGCATACATATGTGTTATGTGTAAATGTCGCAGTTTTTTTTTTTTTTTTTTTTTGTGTTTTCTATTGTAACAATCGAGGGAGCAAGTGAAGGTTGAATGAGAATAAGAATTATGACCAACAATAAAAGTAAAAGCAACAGCAGAAGCAGTCAACATTGGGAGGAAACTCATGGGTAGCTTTCTACTATTTGTAGACTTTTGTTTACTCGAACAAAAAAAAAAACAAAACGAAATTAGTTCAAATTCAAATTTTGTGCAATGAAAAACTATCTCCTCTTTTTTTTTAGTGTCACTAAAAGTATCTCCCTCTCGTTCTCTATTCGACTCCCGGATCCCTTTCATTGAATTTGACCAAAAACGTTGACAATGGCCAACTTTTGTTGCTGTTGAGCTTTTGTTATGTTGCGTTGTGTTGTTTTTATTGCTGTCGGTGTCTGAATCAACTACAATTTTCCAAAAAACCATTTTTAGGTTGTCCTACAACAGACACACACACACGCGCGCAACCATGGAGTGCTTCCTCATTTTGAACACTTTAGAACCTTCATACAGATGTGTGCCAGTTGAAATAAATGAATAAATGGTCACTCTGTATGCTACGGATAGTCGGTCTCCTCTCCCCCGTACTCCTTGTCAGAATAGATAGAGTGCAAACTATCGTTTTATGCTTATGCCTATGCATGCATGCATGCATTCAAATGTATCCATGTATCTATGTCATATGTACATACATATGTATCTATGTATCTATACAGCTGCCGGCTGTGTTACAATAGTTCTAGTGCTAAAGGCAGGTTATGGCTTTGGGTTTTATTTGCATTTTTGCGCCTAAAACTAAACTCCACGTAACTTTCTCTATCTCTTCTTCATCTCTCCTCTATACATACATAGATATCTGTCTGCATATCTGCCTATCTGCCCATACATACTTATGTGTGTATCTGTTTGTTTGTTCATTTGTCTGGTTTGTCTGTGCCTATTTGTATCTATGTGTCTAGTAGTATGTCGGCCACCCTTTTGGTCAGAACTATGTCCTTCCGTTATTTTGTTGTGTGCAAATGCGCAACAGCTTGTCGCAGCCAAAGCCACCGGGCATGGTTACATCTACAAAAACAATAACAACACCAACAGCAACACCAACAAAAAGGAAGTAAAAACTCATGTTGTTCATACGCTGCGTGTGTCGTCGCCATTGTTGAGGTCACTTTAATGTACTGCGGCGCTCCCAAACTCCTACAACAGAATAACAAAAACAAAAACAACATCAACATCAACAAAAAATGAATAGTAAAACAATCTTCATAATCAAAATTAATTGTTTATCGTGTTTTATCGCACTTTGTTGTTGTTCTTCTACTTCTTCTCTCTGTTGTTGTTGTTGTTGCTGTTATTGCTGATGTTGTCTATTTTAATTTCGTTGCTTAATTAGTAAAGGAGTTTCCTTCAATGGCGCCGTACACTCCTCCTTCAACTGAACTTGACTCAGCTCAGTTCAGTTCAGTTCAGTTTAGTTCAGTTCAGCTCAACTTGAAACTTAACTCGTCGAATGGAAATCGATTCTCATTTCAAAGTTGCACACCCAAAAAATTAAAAAAAAAAAAAATAAAAAGATTATAAAAACAACAACACCAGCAATAACCAAATTCTTAGGTTTCTTGATTATTATTTTTTCTATTTTTTTCCTTATGTTTTATACATTTTTATGTTCATTTCGTGTACATTTTTCGTTTTGGTTCGTCTTAGTTAAATGTATATGGTATATGCATTTGTATCTAGATACTTTATTTGGTGTCAGGCAATTAATTTCTGTTGCGTGCTTTGTTGTTGTTATTAAATACAATATTTTGTAGTAGTCAAACACACTCACTCAATATAAATAAAATAAATAAATTAAGTAATATTGGAGAAAAAGCAAAGTATTTGAAAGAAAATAAATTCAAATTGATTTTGAAGGCGTTTCAAAAAAAAAAAAAAAACAACTGTATTGAATATTGAAACGACATGAAATGAACTCAAATTAACAGAAAAATTTAAAATATAAAATTAAAATTTATATCTAAAAACAAATACTAAATTATAAGTGAGAAGATGAAGATGAGTCGTCGGGATAAAAGCAAACGAACTCAACAACAAAATGTAGGAATAAAAAAAAAAAAAATAATAAAATAAAATGAAAGACAGAAAAAAAAAATTAATAAAAATAAATTAAAAAATGAAAATGAAACAACAACAAATACAAATACAAAAACAAATGACGTCAGTCAGTCGACTGAGACTGACTTTTCGGCATTTTTCAGATTCTTTTTTCTTTCTTCTTTTTAGCAAAAAAAAAAAAAAAAAAAATTGTCTGATTTTTATATTTATTTAAATTTCTTGTTAAATTATCATTATTAACGACAACAACAACACCAACAACAACAACAAAAAATGGCAAAAGCATTTTTAACAAAAACAATCAAAATAATATAAAATATAGTATTGAATCCAAAAAACCAAAAGCGTTACTAATTTCTTAAATAAAAGAAATAAAATTGAAGGTTTTTCGTTAGAAGTTTTTTTTTTTTAGAAAAAAAATCAAAATTAAATTTTAAATTAAACATTTTTTTTCAGCAACAAAACAACTAAAATAAATTGGAAAAAGAAAAGAATTGAATACTTAAAATATAAATTAAACAAATTTATATATAGCAGATATGAAGTAAATATTTCTTAAATCTTTCCTTCAATAAAAACAAATCTTAGATCTTCAACAAAAAAAAAAATTAAATAAATAATATAAAAATGAGAAATAATATTTTGGAATCTTAAAAAAATTAATTAAACAACAAAATAATAATAATTATATATAAAAAAAAAATAAAAAAATATTTAAAAAATTATAAAATAATCTATTCAAATTTATTTTGAATATTTTATATAAAAAATAATAAGAGTTGTTTTGTTCTTCTTTGATTATAAAATTTTAAAAAATGCATTAGTTTTTTTTTATTTTTTATATAGTAAATTACTTTTTAATCTCTAAACTTTCTTGATTATTCTAATTTATTGTTGTTTTATTGTTGTTGTTGTTATTGTGTTGTGTTGTGCTCTTTCTCTTCATTAATGGTTTATTCTTTTTGTTTATATTTAATTTATGAAAATTATTTTAATATTTAATTTAATTTGAATGCAAAGAAACTAAAATTAACAATTTTAATTTTGTTGTTAATGGTGTGTTGTTGTTCTCGTTCTCGTTCTCGTTCTCGTTGTTGTTGTTATTGTTATTGGGTTTTGGTTTCTTGAATAACTTTGGCATCTTCAATGCCGCCGCACCGCGCCACTACCATCATGCCTTGGTTAATCTTAAAGATACTTTTTCGTTGACTTCACAACGTTTCAAAGGCGGAAATTCTATTTAATTAAATTGACTACTCGCAGGAATTCTTTTTCTACTCTTACATTCATATATACGTAACTCTTTGGCACGCACAGATACAAAAATATCTGTTTGTTGCTGTTCATCTATGTAAGTATGTATCTATGCGGGCGTCGAACATTCTCTATCTCCCGCTTCAATGTATCTCATATTAGCATGGTACGTGTTTGCGTAAAATTACAACAACTTAGCTGAGCGTTTTTTTTTTTTTTTTTCTTTTTGGTCTTGGTTCTCTCCTGCCTACGTCTCAAGTTCTTTTTCCACAACTTTTATATTTCAGAGTGCGCGCAACATGAAGTTCTTTTTTTTTTCAACGTTTTTGTTTTATAAAAAATGAAAAAATTCAGAAAAAAAATTGTTACTTAAAAATACTAAAATAAATTGCGTGCTGATGGCTCATTTAATTTAATGAGCGGCGTGCAACTTGTCTAAATGATTTTTCCTCGAGTTCTACTGCTTTTTCTTCTGCTTCTTCTTCTCATCATATCATCATCATCTTGTTTTACTTTGACCAAAGTTGCCATTTCGACTTCTGGGACAGCGTTGGTGACGTCGTTGTCATCATCGTCATCATCATCATCATCATCATCATCGCGACTATCAACTTCTTCGTCTTCATCGACAATTTTGAGTATTTCAAGTCATCATTTGGCTTTTTTCATTAGTTCAAAAATTTACTAAAAAATTAGACTTTTTTCTTTTGACTTTGCGTGTGCGTAAATGTATCTAAATACTTAAGAAGATCACTTTTCTGTCCCTCTGGATATTTTTATTTTTTTCCGTTGTCATAAGTCTTAAGCGCGAGTGAATGATTTAAAGTCAATCTGTCTTTGTATGAATGCAAATTTCCGGTATTTGAAGCGTGCAAAAATTTGTTGTTTTTTTTTTCCTCTACCAATAATTTTCATTCATTAAAAGAAACGCAATGCAAGAAATAGTTTAGTTGAAGAGAAAAACTCCTTGTAATAATATAATCACAATGGCACGTGTAAGTTAAATTTCAAATTGAAAAAAGGTAAATCTTTTGGAGAATTGACTTGAATCGTTTCTTTTCCATCGATTGAGTTCAGGTTATTTTACATTGCATTACAAATTTTTTGGCAATTAAATATGATTTATTCCAAACAATTTTCTTCATTTGATTGTTCAATGCTTTGCCTGCCTAGTTTCCTCGGCTAATTACTAATACAAAAATCATTGAAATCTATTAACATTTAACTTTAAAAGTTTTGCTAATAAGATTTCATTCAATTTAACTCTGCTTTTGTGGTTATATAGTGGACTGGTTTGATGAGAGTAAATGTATCTCTAGAGGCGAAGATCTGTTAGATATTTTAAAACTTCCAATAAAAATATTTCATTTAATTTAAAATCGTTTTAGGCTAAATTATTTGTATTTTCATCGCTTGACGTTTTATATAATTTTTGTAAAATTTTTATATAAATGGAATAAGAAAAATATTAATAAAAATGAACTCAAGTCGATTTAAGTTTGTTAAGTTGAGACAACTTGACTCTGACATAAAATGAAAAATAAAAGAAAAAAAAACAAAATTCTCTTACACGCAATTTGCTCATTAACAGCTTCGATTGCTTCAAACGGCTTTTGGACTCACACAAAGTAAAGTAAAGTAAACTGAAGTAAACTAAGTAAAGACACCTCCCAGGCCTCCTATATACTCATCCACCATTCATTCAATCATTCATTCACTCACTCACTCATTCATTCAGTCAGTCATGTATTCAATCCTGTCGATAGTTTAAAAAATTGCAAGGAATTTTTTAATAATTTTTCACATTTTTTTGTTTTGTGGCCGCAAGTCATGCAAAACAAGTTAATGCAGTTATTAGTTAACGAATAATAAATTGAGCTCTCTTATAAAATGTACATATCTTTAGATGATACACTTCGACGAAGACGACAATGGCCGACGGTGTTGTTTTATAAATTTAAATTGTATTAAGGATACTTAAAATTAAACATTTTGTTTATTTAAATGTTGGAGCCATGTATTTTTTTTTCCTGTTTAATTGTTAATTCAAACTATGACTGGAAAAAAGTCAGAGTCATAATTGTGGTGATGCTGAGTGAGGGAATGATTGTAGAGTTGAGTCGGGTTCCTGCTACTCCTACTTCTAGCCACAATTATTTTATGCCACAAATTACACTGCGGTTAACCTTAAAATTAAAATAACAACGAAAACAATTTTTCGCAAAATTTTTCACATTTAAAATGTGAAACAAAAAATAAAAGAAAAAGCACAATCAAACACACACACACACACACACACACGCGTATATAAATGAATTGCGACTGCCTGCCTGACAGACAGACAGACGGAAAAATACGCGTAGATATATTTGCTCTCTTGCTGTGTAAAAATAATCAAATTAAAAATATTCTAGCGGCAACAGAGAAAAATAATATGAAATAAAATAAAATAAAATCAAACCAAAAATCATTCGTGGCATCAAATAAGGACAGAATTCAATCGGGTAGTGAATGGTCAGAGGGAGAGGGAGAGGGAGAACGGACGGACAGATGGACGGACGGATAAACAGTGGTGGTGCGAAACATTTGCACATGTAGAAAATAAATTTTTGCATTTATTTTACAATAATAACAACAGCAACAGCAACAGCAACAACAAGAGCAAGAACAACCAAAATGAAATAAATAAATGCAAAAATGCAACTATGTGCAAATGTATCTGCTTACGCGTATCTGTGGTGGATATGGTTGCATACACTCATACTTAGTATATATATAAAGTATCTCGAATATATACAATTGTATATAATAAAACCACAAAATAAACGTTGTTGTAGTATGGATGCAAGATGCAATACCCAAAAGGTTTGGGGATATAATAGAGGAACAGCAGATGAACGGAAAACAAGGACAGAAAGACAGACAGATAGACAGACAGATAGATAGATAGATAGATAGATAGATAGCGAGACAGACGGACATATGCATAAGTGCACAAAATATAATGCCGGAATTGCATAAAAACAAACACATCAAATCATTGAGTTTGAGGGACTACCAACATCACAAATCACTAAATAGTAAAATAAGTATGAAACATTATTGTATTGTATTGCATTGTATTGTATTCTATTGTATTTAACCGACGGCATATGTAGTATCTAGGTACATTTTATGAATAGTATTTAATATATCTCACTCAGTTCAGTGTAGTGTATTTGATAGTTAAAATAATAAAAAAATAAAAATGCTAATTGATAAATCATTTACTTGATTAGCATTGTTGTTAAACCGTAAGTGACCGATCGACTGACGTCCTAACATGTTTTTTGTCTGTCCGTTTGTCCAATTGTCCGACGGAGTCATAGATACACACAGAAACACACACACAATAATATTAAACCAAAAGTTGATTCATAAAATTAACATGTGATATTTGATTTGTTTATTTGTTGCACGATTCTTATGCAACAACAAGAAAATTAGACAAACACACATTTGATGGATTTGATGGTATTTAGTCACTTAGAGATACTTGGATTAAACTACTGATACTACTATGGGTAGTAAAAAGCTAAATAGGCGCTAAACGACTTTTCGATTTTGTTAATTGTATAAGTCAATAATAGTGAAGTGAAGCATTTTATGGCATTTGATGAGATGAATTACTTAAAAAACGTTTAGCATGTGAATGAGAAATGAAATATACTTATTTTTCTTTCTACATTTGGCTACTTCTTGTATTCTCTAATCTCTCTCTCTCTCTCTGTGAGTATCTAATGAAATTTAAATTTTATAGAATTGAGAATTTAAAGCATTGAATTGCCGTCGCTATTTTCATATTAAAGAGATGAGATTCTACTTGTTTCTTTCTCTATATTTTTGATCACTTTTATGACTATACTAACATTGTGTATTATGTTTGTGAATTATAGTTTTGCTGTTACTTACCCTAGGTTGAGCCATTAATGCTCTGGGAATGACGTCCAGCCCGAGTTGTGCCACTTTTAATGTAGAGTTCCTTGTTGTTGGACGTTTTTAGACGTTGGTACAACAACGTCTCGTCTCCTCGGATCTCTCTCAAGTTCCTCTCACTTTGCTTGCTTGTTGGTTGCTTTGTGGCACAAGGACGTCTTTCCTCTTCCTTATAATTTATTTAATTTGAAATTTATTGATTGATTTTGTCTCACTACACTCGTGTTACATACATATATCTTTCAAGATACAAAATTCACGTATATTTTAATTTTATCTTCTTTATATATTTTATTTTATTTTTCTTTATATTTTTTCTTTTCTTTTATTTATTTCTTTTTTTTATTTTTTAATTATTATTATTTAACACAGGCACATGTTTTGTTTTGTTTTGTTTAAATTATTTATAAATATTTATTTATTATTATTATTATAAATTTTTATTATTTTTATTAATTTTCAAATGAAGAGATCCTTTTAAAGTTTTCTTTCTTTTATGTTTTGTTTTGTTTTTTATTTTTGTTATTGAAAAAATCGTATACAATTTTATTTGTTTATTTTATTTTAATTAAATTTTTGTTTGTTTTGTTGCTTGCGTATACTTAATTTGCAGTTGCAGTTGTTTTTATTATTATAAATATAATATAATGTTGTTGTTTTTGTTGTTGTTGTTGTTGATTTTGTCATAAATCCATGTTTTCTTCTTCGTATGTATGATTGATTAATTGATTTGTTCTTTTACATTAGATTTATCTTTTTGTTGTTGTTGATGCTTGTTGTTGCTTGTTACTCGTATACAAATTATTGCATTTTTTTTTATTATTATTTGATGAATAAGATACTCCTTCTTCTTCTTCTTCTTCTTCTTCTTTATATGCGCACTATTTTATCACAGCTGCTTCTTCTATCATCGTTTTTATGACTTCGACTTTGACTTCATTTTACTATAATCATCATCATAATCATCATCATTGATTACTATTTTTCTATATGCTTTCTTCGATGATGTTGTAGTTGTAGTTGTTGTTGTTGTTGTTGGTAGTTAACTGCATTTAAAGCGAAAATCTATACTTAGTGGTGTTCTAAAACCAAATGAAATTAAAAGAATCCAAATAGAATAAACGAAACGAAACGAAATGGAAAAAACGCCGACGCGATTTGATTTTTTCTTTTCAATCTCAATATTTGATGTTTCATGTATTTGGTTCTTTTTGCTGTGCTTCTTATTCTGATTAGCTGCAATTATTGCAAATATTGAGATGATGTTTGTTGTTGTTGTTGGTTTTTTGGCAATCAGGAAATGTTGTTGTCTTCATTTGAAGATTTGAAGTTGAAGTCAAATATGATCTTCATGGCCATTAATCAAAAGTCATCGAAGACTGTCACAACACACGCACACACACAGCCATGCACAAATGCCAAGAAGCAGAAAGTAAGAAAGTCATTAAAAACAACAAACACCACACAATTAATTGTGTTGCTGTTGTTGATGATGTTGTTATTGTTGTTGGTGTTGGTTTTGCTGTTGCTGTTGTGTTGTGATTGAGATTAGTTTTTTATGTTGGCTGGCAGCTTCTTCCAAGTTAATTTTTTGTTCTTTTTTATTAGCCAAAAAAAATAAACCTCAGTTAAATTGATAACAAAAAATTGCACGCCCGCGCGACCATATAAATTAAACCGTAACACACACGAACGAAACCCGTAACCGGAGAAGTAAACTTTGTACGTTGTACGAGCGAACGCACACGACTTAGTGACCGACGGACGACGAGATGACAATTGAATTGAATTGGATATTTGGTTGCGATCAAAGAAAAGGCGGCTTTTGGCCAAATTTCTAATTGATTGAAAATTGCAGATCAATAGTAATAATAGTAGTAGTAGTAGTTGTAGGTCTCAGTCTCTGGGCCACCACAAGATGCAATGAATTGGAATTTATTTATTTCTTTCTTATTATTATGATTTCTTGTTGTTAGCAAACCGTTTGAAATTGTTCAATTGCTGTTTGTTTATTGTTGCGTATTATATTTTTATTTATTTTGTGTTATTATTCACTCGATCGAACGACGAATACACAGAGAACGAACACCACACACAGAGAAGTACGAACGTACGAACGCTGAACTGAGCGCGGCTGAGCTCAGAGCACCAAACACGTCGATTGACAAATACACAATGTCAATCATTTCGAATCGAAAACTCACTCTGCTTTTGCTTCTACTGTGCTTGCTTGCTTGCTGTCGTCTCGTCTGCTGCGTCGTGAGTATCAACGACGACAGTCGCTCCTCGCTCGCTAGCTTGCTCGTTTCACTGCTGCTTGCTTTCTTCGTTCTTGTTCGCTCGCTCGTTTGCTAAGCAATGCTACTCAATCACACAGAACACACACAACTACAAAAGCGACGCAACAATTGTGCCATTAAAAGTGTAGCATGCTATAAGATGAAATAAGACAACGCTATATGCTTATGGTATGTTTGATTTCTTTGTGCATAAATATAGATGTATGCATTAGTGTGCGTGAGAGAGAATTTCTTATTGAGCCGGCGAATAATTTTACGGCGAATTCTAATAGTTAAGAAAATTAGACTCTCTCTCAGCGCAAGCGCTCTCACTCTCACAATGTATGAAATGATGGAATGGTGTTAGTGGATCTATGTTAGTATTGTATAAGCTTCGTAGACGCCATCTCGCTTGCACATGCCAAAATGGACGACAATAATAACGACGCAACGACAACGATGAACAAGCGAAGGATGACTGATTTGTTAGTACGCCTTTTCTGTCATACACACACTTGTCACACTTGTTTGGCCCACACCGACGACGACGACCGACGACAACACCAACAACAACCACAGAAGCAGCAGCAACAACAACAACGATGAAGCAGACAAACGACCAAGTTTACTCTTATTGATGTGTGGTTGTTGTAGTTGTTATTGCTGCCTCCGGTTTTTCGTTCGTTTGCTCGTTTTATTATTTGTTTTTTGCCACTTTTTGCGCAATACTCATAGTCATCGGTCGTCATCATCATCATCATCAACTATAGCAGCAACTCGTTGCTCGTTTGGTACTCATTTTAATACATGCTCTCATTCTCTTTTGCCTTAGCCTTTGCTGTTTGCTGTGTGTGTGTGTGTTTTGTTTGTTTGATTATTTGCGCGCACTTTACTCTCATGCGCGCTCTTATTTGAAATTTATTTGGGCTTTGGCTAAAAGGAGATGGCTTATAGGAGTATAGTATGTAGTAGTAAGTAAGTATTATAGTATTGTTGATTGTTTGCTTGCTAGCCGTGTTATGCTGTATGTCTTCTTATGCTGTTTCATTGTCGTCGTATTGTTGTTGTTGTTGTTTAAAATCAGCAAAAACCAATCCCATTTGTTATTTTCGCTTGAGTGAGTGGCAGTTTGCATCAGTTTGCTATTCATTCAGTCAGCTCAGCAGCTCAGTACAGCTCAACTCAACGCAACTCAACTCAAACTCAACTCGGTTTCATTTTGCTTTCGGTTAAGTTCGTTTTGTTTTTGCTCTCCCTCTCTCTCATACTCACTTACTCATACTTTTACTCAATGCTTTTACTCTTCAGTGGGTGGGTTTGGGTTGGAAGTAGTTTACATTGATGATTGTATGAGAGTGTGTGTATGTTACTTGAGTTGATTTGTTGTTGTTGCTGCTGTTCAGGTGTAACAACAACAATATCTCTTCACATTGCAAATAAATGAAATTTGCTTTTGCTAACGTTGTATGAGTGATTTTCAAGTCTTATTGCGTTGGACTTGGAGATTTGGTGTGAGTGCGAGCGAGCAAGAGAGAGTGGGGGCTGCCATGTTGATTTTGCACACAAACACATGCACACTCATACATCAATATTATTGTACTCCAACAACAACAACGACAACAACAACGACAACGACGAAGACTTAACTGTTTTGTGCGCGTTCAATTGCATATTTCTTTTTCATATTCATCTCTCATTATTGTTGTTGTTGTTGTTGTTGGTGGTGGTAGTGGTAGTGGTAGTGGGTGATGGAGTGGAGGGGAATATGGTGAGGAGCTGTTGCATTTTCTCGAGTGAATTGTGTTGAAGCTCTCATTGTCGTCGTCGTCTTCGTTTGAGAAAAGTCAGTAAGTAGTCTTCGTTGTTGTTCGTCGTCATCTTCATCATCATCATTTATCGTCGTCATTGTTGTTCGTCTTATTCGTCTTTCTGATAGTTGTTGTTTTTACTGTTTCTTACTTGTCCGTCACTCAAAGCGCAACCAACTAGTCGTGATACTTGTGCAACTGCACTATACACATACATACAGTCACATGTAGACACACACAAATGTACATATGCCGCCCCGCCTCCTCACTGAGTAACACAAAAAGCTGTCGCTTCTATGACTTGGCAAAAATTTTTCTTCTTGCGCAATGTCGTTTTTCTCCACAATTTTTCTTTTCTTTTTACTTTTGTTGTTAATACGTTTTTTTTTTCTTTTTTACCAAAAAAAAGGTAACGCCTTCAAAATTTATAAACTCAGCTTCTGTTAAGACAAGGAACTTCATTATCATCATCATCTGCAACATTAGCAGCATCTTTATCATCCTTCAATTGTTCGTTGACTCTTTTTCTTAAAAAATTAAAAAGAAATAAAAAAGAATGACAAAACTAAAACACACAAACACACAAAAACAAAATATGCGATGGAAAAAGAAAAGTGTTAATGAATTTTCAATGTCCTGCGTAAGCATTTATTCATTCATTTGTCCTGCAAGCATCATGAAGTAGCAGCTGCTGCTGCTTCTGGTCTTTCTTCTCTCATCCTCGTACGCATTAAGTTGGCTAACAACACCAACAAAATCCACATGAACTCGGTTTGGTGAACAAGAAATAACAAATTGACCGCCAATAAATAATAAATAATCTTTCAGAGTAAAACAACAACATGAAGAGCTCTTCACTTTCCTTCTATCATCACCACCACTACCATCATCACCCTCAATTGGATACCTCAGTTGCCTCGGTGGCCTTTGTTTGTTGTCATTTTTACTCCAAATGCATTTTTACTCCTTTCCTTTTTTTTTTTTTTTTTGTTTGTTTTTGTTTTTTGCATCCTTTTAGCTTTAGTCGCCGCCGTCGAGTCCTCGTGGCAGTTTAAAAAGCCGTTAACACATATTCCGAGGCAATTTTTCACTAACGTCGTCGACGTTTCTCGTTTTGGGTATTTTTTTCATTCATTTTTGGTTGAAAATGGAGGCTGAAAGCGTTGAGCCATTTTCATTTCATGTTTGTTGTTATTGTTGTTGTTGTTGCTATTGTGTGTGTGTGTGTGTGTGTATGTGTGTCTGTTTTGGCAACACCAAAAAGTGAACTGGGTTTTTAGCTTTGGCAATACAAGCTTTGGCGTTGCTTCTGCTCCTTGTTTCCAGTTCAAAGTTTTGAGTTCCTGTTCCGGCTTTATTCGTTTGCCGTCGCCATTTGCTTGTTGTTGTTTCACGTTTTAGGCAAATGAAAAATTACTTTGTTGCTACTGTTATTGTTATTGTTGTTGTCGTGACTGTTGTGTCTGTTGTTATTTTGTTGGCAACAATAGCAGCATCAAGTTTTTGTGTTATTGTTACGAGGAGTCTTTCTACTGTCACTTTAGGTGTTGTTTCCTGGCTATGTTTGTTCCTGTTCCTAATAATAATGATGATGAAGATGCTATTCATGATGATGATCACAATGATTTTGCATAAAAATTTCTGTTTTATTAGGATTTTTCTGTTGAACATTTTAAACATCTGATTTGATAAAATTAAATTCTGCTTTGCTCATCATCATCATCATCATCATCATAATACACAAAGTTCGATGTCTTTTCATTTTCTTATATCAACCAACTTCTGTGGTCTTGTGAAGTTGTCGGCGTTGACAAATTTATGAGATTTTGATTGATTTGCGGTTGTGGCTTGGCAGTTCTTTTACTTGTTTTGTGCGATCCTTAAAGCCACCCAACCACACTCGTCTTCATCATCGTCATCGTCATCATCATCATGAAGAAATGCATTTTAATGCATTATTTCTTTAAAAATTTCATTGCATTTTCCTTTTTGTTATGATTATAAAAATGAAGAAAATGAATGAAATTTTTAAATTAAATTTTTTCTGCGACCTCCAATGAAATCCTAAACAACACAAAAGTGGGTGGAGGCAACAAACAAAAAAGAAATAAAAAGAGAGCAAAACTTAATTCAACTCAACTCATAATAAAAAGTAAAGATAATAAGATGAAAGCACAAAATGGGAAAGAGAGAAAAAAGAAATCTTAAGGCAGCAAAAATTGCATTTAGAAACTTCCAATCCGAGACGTTGCTGCTGCTACTCAACGATATGACGATGATGCTGACTATGACAATGATGATGTAGAGCAGTTTGAAAGAAGGGAGAGGAGGAAGAGGATTGATGGGTGGCTGGCTGATTGGGGTTGCGGTAGAATAGGGACAGACGACGAACACTCAATGAGAGAAAAATGAGTTGAGTAGCAAAAAAAAAAAAAACAAAGAAAGCAAAAAACTTAAGAGCGTTGATGGAGGAGACTCAGTCAGTCATACTAACATATACACAGTCATTCGCACATACACAAAGACAGTTGTCAAGTAAGAAAGGCAGGCAGGCAGGCAGGCAAGCAGGCCAAAAGGCAAGCAGCCAGTCAGCCAGCCAATATGATTTAAAGCTTCGGCCCCAAAGCGAACGCCAACCGTAGACGTGCGCGTTCCGTACTCCGCTCACCAACACCCCTCCTAATGCAAGTGTGCATGTTTTTCAGTAAGTGTGTGTGTGTGTGTGTGTGTGTGTGTGTGTGTATGAGTATCTATGTGCATGACAATTCATCTCTTTCTTATAAACGCAATTTATCAAATGAAAACGACGAACGAGCGACAGCAAAGATGAAGACGACGACACGATATCAAGTTGACGAAGGCGTTGAACAAAACGAACGATGATTTTTACATACAAACAAATATAAGTATTTTACAAACGTCGTCCAATGTACGAACGAACGACAACGAAACGAAAGGCACGAGTTCTTCATCTACTAGGATTTCTTTCTTTGCATTCCTTGTTGTTGGTACCACTCGTCATTTTCTTGTTGCTATTGCTGCTGTTGTTGATGACGATGATGATGATGATGAGAAAGGAATAGCATCAGATGATGATGATGATGACTATTCAGCAGCAAGGACGACGACAAGTAAAAGCAAAATACAAATAAAAAATTGGCTACACTCAAAGATCCAAAAAATATGAAGAAAAAAAAATGGAAAAGACTAAGGAAAATTGGCAAAGAAAATAGGAGTTGCCGTCGGCCACACAGCATTTATACGTTGTCGTCGTCGTTGTTGTTGTTGTTGTCGTCGTCATGCATGCGTTCGCTTTTCTTTTTGCCCAAAAACACACATCAATTCACTCAGTCAATCGAGTCAATCGTCTCTGTGAGGCAAGGCAGGCAAGCAAACCGAGAGTTGGTTAAAAATCGCTAAACCTTACCACTGCCGTCGTCGTCGACGTCGCCGTCGCTGCCATAATCTTGACAGACAAGTGCATTTTTGCCAGAGCGAGGTTTCTTCTCACTACATACACATAAACACTCCATCTCAGAGAGAAAGCGCTCTCTCTCTCTTTTGTTTGCTTGCTCTCTCAGTCAATGGAATCCAATTCGCCGTAACTTTTGTGTTCTCTCTCCTCTGTGTGTGCTCTCTTTGCTTGGACCGTAAAATTTTATGGTTTGTTGTTGTTTACATGCAATTAAATTTGCACGGGAGCAAGCGAGATAGCCCTACATAATATGGCGCGAGTATTTATGGAAAACAGCTGATTTTTTATAGGTTCCCAGTTACTACTCAATAAGAGCAAACAAAAGTTTGAGAAGCACTGATAGTCAGTCAGGCGGCAGCAAATGCGCGTAATTATTATGGGATTTTCTTTTATGTACTTTTATTATTAGATTTTGCATAATTTGATTTCCGAAAATGCGCGAATTCGAGCGGGTTTTTTGGATGTTGATCTCATTGTTCAGTTTTCGCGCCAAAATTCCATTTTTATTTAATTATACTTTGCCATTTTTTGAACCTCTATTACCTGTTTTTCATTTGTTGTTACCTGAAATTTCATACTTACTACTGCAAGTCAAAAATCAAAACAAAAATCCTTTTGCTTAAAATAAAATACATAAAACAAACAGAAAACAGCATGAATCATTTTTGCCAAAAACCAACGTTGTTCCTTTATGTTCTTTTCGAAAAGATCTCCGCACCTTTCACGTAAAATCCTCTGTCCAAAAAGAAGGATATGCACCTTTAACCTTTCAAGAGGCTTAAATCAAACAAGAGAGGCAAGGCTACCAAGTGAGCGAGCCCCTATTGCGATCGCAATTGATGTTGAAATTTTGTGACTTTTATAGTGTAAATACATAAGAAGACCTAAGAGAGACCTAAAAATTACTTAAAACTAACTTAAAGTTAAACCAAAATTTTATACATAACAATAACAATAAGAAAAGAAAAGTAAAAGGATTAATTTATTGTCTTTTGTCATTTGTCGCACGTTTGCTGTCAAATTTTTGTCACGTTCCAGACTGCAAAGTCATGCAACAAAAATAAATAAAGAAATTTCACAAATCAAATCAAATTCAATATGAAACTTAAAGTTCTTCTTCTTCATTGAAAAGAGATACAACAATAACGAAAAAGAATTGCCAAAAATAAACCGAAATTGAAAGGGAGGAGGAGCAGGAAAAAAATGCTGGTCATTGGCCAAAAACTGTCAGCGTCATTGTATGTCACAGGAGTTGTGTTAGTCCTGTGTCTCCCGATTACTGTTCACTGTTGCTCTGTTGGCTTAGAACGTGTCCTGTCCTGTCCTGTCCTGTCCTGTCCTGACCATGTCACTGTTCTCTTAGTAGTGTTGTTGCTGTTATTGTTGTTTATCTTATACTTTTTTGACAGTTCATTGTCAACGTCATCAGCAACAACAAAAGCAGCAGCAACAACAATAATAGGAGCAACAGCAAAAGCGACGGCTTCATGGAACACGCGTCAAATGCGTTGTTTTTTGGTGACATAAAATCGATAACAAGTCGCGCCAAGTCATCATCAATTTTCATCGTTTTGTGTCCTTGCTATCCCTCTCTCTTTCCCCCCTCTTTTGTTGTTTTGGGCATCATCATCGAACATTAAATTTTGGGCTAATTTTCTGTTAAACTTTAAATGATGACATGACACAACACCCAAGCGATCAACGCCTTGTTTGCCTTTGTTGTCCTGTCCTGTCCTGTCCTGTCCTGTCCTGTCTTAGTGTCTGTTATCCTTGTCCTTGCTGATATCTTATTCTTTTATGGCGTTTAAGTATTTGTCATTTGTCATGAAGTTTGTTTATTTTGGCTTTAAATGTCGTCTACATTTGGTCTTTGGTCTTCTTGTCTATTGTCTTTAAATTACAAATTATGATTAACTTAACTTATAAATACAAAGTGAGCAGATACTTTATAGATTTTTTTGAGTTTACTACTTACCTGCTTTTGTTGTTATTAACTTGTTTTAAATTGAAAACTATTTTAGCAAATACTTTACCTGCAAATAGAGAAAAATAAAGAAAATAGAGAAGATAAATTAGTTTTTAGCAAAAGTATCTGTAGCAGGATGAGGGTGCAAAAATAAAAGATGTCATGCTGGGCGCATTTTCAAGTATCTTAAATAGGAAATTCATTAGAAAACAATCTTTCTATTGTAGAAATCATCTCAAAAGTCAAGCCACATGCAAATGAGTAAATGTGTAAAAGTAAAGTGTCCTTTGAAGTATGCATTACTTCCTCGCGTTCTATATAGGCACAATATCTTTCCAATTTCCAATTGAGAAAGGCATTGCATGCTTGAGTAATAGTAAGTAGCGAGAGCAAGGCATATGTTGAACTCATGTTTTTTTTTTTTTGGGAAAAGAAACAACAGTTTTATTGAAATTCTATACAAATGATTGATTACTTAAAGCGTAAAACCACTTGAATTAAGACTGCTAAAAATAATAAAGATACATATTTGTATCTTCATGTATCTGTTTAACAGCTGTTAAATTTACTTAGAGCGCCACAGAGTGTGGCAAACAATTTTAATTAAGTGTAAATAAAGCAGGGCATTAGGAAATGGAAATGGAATAGAAAGAGTTCACACAATTTGAGTTAACCGACGCCGATGCCAATCAACTGACAACAGATCGAAAAACTTTCAAGACACATAGATAGAAAGAAAGAATGAAGGAAAATTGTAAGTAATATGAAATGAAATTGTACAAATTCAAAGTTTACTTAAAACAAACTAAACTAGAAACAACAACAATAACAACAACAAGAAAACCAATATTGAACCTTAAGAGAAAAAAACTAAAAGAACTAAAAAAATAAGAAATAAAATATGAAAGAAAAAGATGAAATGAAATGGAATAGAATTGTAAGTGAATAGGAAAAGAGGAGTAGAGGAGTAGAGGAGAGGGAAAAATAATAATAATCTAGAAAATAAATTTATGTGCATTTCCGTTTTTTCGTTTTGCTGCCTTCCTTCCGTTAAAGTAAATAACAAATATTATTATCGCATGACCACAGTAGTAGATACAACAATAACAACAACAATAACAACAAACAGTAATAACAATCATTGGTAGTTGTAGTTGTTGTAATAGTAAAGGAAGGACATTGAACAGGACGACAACAACAACAGCAACAACAACAAAAGCAACAGTAACAGTTCTAGTAGTCGTCGTCATCGTCATCATTTTCATTTTGTTAGCCAAGTTGGCAAGTAGGAGTGCAACAGTCAGCACAGCGACATCGACATCGACAATGACAACAAAGTAAATAATTACAAAAACAACACAAGAACTAAACAAATATCACTAACAACAACAACAACAACTTTAAGTAAGAGAAAGAATAATAATAACAAAGGCACCAAAAAAAAAAAATAAAATAAATATAAAAATTAAATAATGACTCAAAGGACAAACTTCACTTCTTATTATTCATAAGTCTTTTCAGGATAAATTGATTATAAATAAATTTAAGGATTTTAGTATGAGGGATTGTTAAGGATGGAAAAATAGAGAAGGAGTTAAGCATGAAAGACTAAACCATTTCATTAAGATAAACTTGTAAAGATTTTCTAAAGATAACCCTGAGTAAATTCTTTAAGTACCGAAAAAAAAGTAAATTAGGATTCAGGTGATCAAGTAATGAGAGTAGAATCAAATAAGACAAGAAGGACTGTATGTATGATAAATAAGTGTTCATGACATAATAATCCATGACCGTTCAACAGCAAGTGAAGTCTGATAAAAATAATGTTTCCATCACAAGCAAATACATAAATCGATCTGAAGTCAATGCTAGAGGGACGAAGACGGGACGAGAGGCGGAGGCGGAGGCAGAGTAATTCGCACCTGAACAAAACTAAAATGTGAATAAAATATTAAACTAACAAATGATGCATTTTATTGCCTGTTCAACTCACTGTTAGATTATGGCTGCATCGTACACGGAGATCCAATCTCCTAATTACTAAGATGCAGCAAAGCAGACGGAAATGAAGATCTTTTTCTTTCATAAATTACCATAAATTTCCACAGAATTTATAAATTGGGGAAAATTATGAAAGATTAAAATTGCTGAAGAAACATTAATAATTGCAATAAAAAAAATTTAAGAAAGAAAGTATGAAGAGAAACCTTTTGGAAGAAAAAAGTAAAAGAATTCATTCTCATTCGATCGTTTGCTATTATTACAAATTAGTACGCAAAATGATGTTTTAATTTAATCGAAAATCCTAAAAAAATTGCAATAATCAACAAATTTAAAAATATCAGAATGAATTTCGCTTGAATAATCTTTATTATTATTATTATTTAAAATATTTATTTCTTAATAAGTAAGAAGACAAAAGTATGGAAGAACCAAGTATGTAATTTGATTAAGAAAAACTAAGATGTAATGAGAATAAAATTAAGTATAAACTAAAATTAATAAGGAAATTCTTAGGAAAGAAACCTTAGTAAAAGAAACTTGTTAGAGACTCCACTCATATTTCCAAAATATTCAAAAGTAATTGTAATTCTGTACATTAAGTTTTCCAATTTTTGTCGTATTCAATAAATTCAATTGATGAATATCATTCATTTTACCTATTGAATTTTCCAAATCAACTTCACTCAATCGCTCGCTCGCTCACTTACCCACTGATTCATTCACTCATTCATCCATTCATTCATTCCATTACGAAATTATTTAGAACGCCAGATACAATATTTTTTGCTATTGTGTATTTTGTTTTGTGTTGTTTGGTGTTGTTGTGGCTCTCCACGGTTTAAGTTACAAAATCCTGTCAAAAACAGGCATCAACATCAACGCGCCATAGACACGAGGCTTTTGGGCAAAGAGTTCGGTGGGGACACCTCCAGCAGCAACAGCAGCAGCAGCTTTTCACTCATTCATTCATGTTGTTGCTGTTGTTGTTGTTGTTGTTGTTGACTAGCATTTTGCTGTCATGAGTTTGTCAGTTTTGGGTTAAATTTTTTGATGAGCGTCGTCGGCGGCGCGTCTAACTTGACTTGACTTGACTCTATGGAACAATTTGTGGGAACAAAAAACGACCGGCAGACTGGCAGACGGCTGCTGCTGCGGGTGGTAGACAACAACAACAACAACAACAACGACGGGCATATAGATGACATTGACTGGGACTTAGTTGGGATCATATTGTTGTAAATAGTTTGAGGTAAAAAAGTGATGGCTGGCTGGCAGCCTTGAAAAGCAGCTGTCTTTCAGCCTTTTTAAGAAATGAAAGAAATTTGTACTTTAAATGAAACAAAAAAAATCAAAAAGAAAAAACTCCTGAAAACTGCAATAAAATCAATTTAAAATCTTTAAAAATAAAAAAATAAATGAAAAGAGACAACAACAAATTAATTTTATTTTTGTGCAAACTACCGCAAAAACCGATTTCAGCAAATTATTGCATTTTTAATGTTGACATTTATGTCAAATTAAATTTAATTGTCATTTCATGCGAAACGCGACAAAAAACAAAACAAAACAAAAAAAAAAAAGAACACTCACACGCACAAAACACAAAAAGCGACCAACAACAAACCAAAGATAGAAAGAAAGAATGAAAGAATTCAAAATACGAGTAAAAGGAGAAAAATAAAAATAATATGTATAAATTTTTTATAATAATCAGCAATAAATAAAATTGTGCAAAAAACAGCAAATTCGATAATATAAAAATGCACGCCTTTGACTTTGGTTGGCGGTAGTCCGCTTAAAGGGGGCGTGAAACGATCGGTGAACAAGCGACAACAAAATTACATTAAAAACAATAAATAAAAAAAAAAAAATACCAACAAAACACAAAAAGGTAACAACAACAAAAGCCACATGTGGAAGTGCATAAAGCTCAGACTTTGATGGAAGTAGAATTTGCGAAGTATAGAGAAAGAGAAAGAGAGAGAGTGGAAGGACTTGAGGGTTTGCATGAGTGCATTTTTGCCACTGTTGCCGCCAATGATGACGACGACGACGTTTTTCAGGTTGTTAATCGCATTTCCTAATTATCAAAACTCATAAATTTCGTTTAATGGGTCCACAATAAACACACACACAACAACAGAAAACACACAAGTCTACATACTATGGACGGCATGCGGACATAGTAGAGGAATGATGATGATGATGATGATATTGATTATTATCAGCATAATGATGATGATGATGATGATGTTGGTGATGCACATCACATAGCAAATTCATTCAATACTAGAAGAAGATGCACATAATTTCTCCTTTCAAAATTGCAATTGAAAAACTTTTATTCTATAAAAAGGGGAAATGACTAAGCAAAAGCATAAAAGCAAAAAGAACAACAACAACAATGAAGAATTTTCCCCTGCGCAATAATAGCAACAACAAACAAGAGCAAAAGCAAAAACAAAAACAATCAAACACAACAAAAACAGTTACATGGCCACTTGCAATGCATTACAACATAAGTTAGAATAGTCATCTCGCTTGCTCGTATGCTCATGAGCGCCCTTTGGGCTCCCCTTTTTTCTCATTGTGCTTTCTTTCACTCATTCATTCATTCATCCATCATTGGGGTTGAGTGAGTGAGTGAGTGAGTGAGTGATAGATAAAGAGAGCAAAGTGAGCAGAGTGAAGAGAGCAGAGTTAGCAATGAGCGACGTGTACAAGGGAAATTTTTGTAATGGCCGGGAAAGTGAAATGGATATATCGCATTTATGCCTGCATCTAACAAGGTCGGCAATAAATCAAAGCGAACAGCAACAGCAACAGCAGTAAGTAAGTAAGTAAGTAAGCAAGTAAAGATGGATTGTTATTAGTAGCAGGAGGTGAAGTGTTAGCAGAGAGCCATTGGTATCGCCATTGCTTTCTGGCGTCCGCCCGTCCGTCGTCATTGTCGACTTTTGACAAAAATCAAATCAAATTGCCATAAAAATGAGCAAAAACAAAGAAGTAACAGCAGCAGAAGTAGCAGCATCCATTGCCATTACAATGAATAAGTGTAACAGAGTGAGCGAGCATATCACTGGACGGACTTTTGGATCAAAAACAATTTTTACCGCCCGCAAAGGACGATCTGAACTGAACCGAACCGAACCGAACCGAACCGAACCAAACTGAGCTGAAGTGAACTGAATGAACGCACCGAAAACAACAAATGAATTATTTGCATTTAATTGAGCGCAAATTTGCAAAACGATTGAGGTTGAATATGTGTGTGTGTGCAATGTATGTGTGTGTGTGTATGCGACATTTGGCCAACGTGCGGTTGCATATACAAATATGAATAATGATATATATGAACGTACATATTTTGTTAGCCAATAATGATTGTTTCATTTCTGATAAGAAAAATGAGGGAAATTTGTGTTTTAATAAGTCATTTTTAGTTATGCGAAAGCTCCTCTGCTTATTTATGTAGCAGGGCAATTGCATTTTCCCATGAAAACGCTTTTGAAACTGTCATTACTCACATTACTTTTCGTTGTTATTTTTGTAATTGAATAGATTCCCATGATAGAATACAATTACATATATATCTTCATTGCGATTAATCTCATCTTGTTCATCATCATGGTAGCAAATAAAATGTTGTATTAAAATCAACTGAATGAATGAATACAATTGATTGTTTTCAAATGACCTCCTTATTCAAGTATCTTAGCAAACACCTGTCTACTCGTCTACTCTTGATACACTTTGCCTGCCTGCCACCTACGCACTTATCTGTTTCGATCGAAAATAAAATGTAATCAGTTATCTTTATAATACATAATTTCATATTATACTGTGACCAGAATTCATTGGGTCGACAAAAATGATTGAGTGGTTTTCATTGAGTACTCTATGGGTCTTTCTTGTCATTTCTCAATTTCTATATAAAAAAAATATATATATATATTTATTTATATTTTTAGGGGTTCTGCGTGATATAAGTAGTAAGTACAATAAATAGAGTCAAAGTCAAATTAAAAGTAAAAAAAATAAAAATAAAAATATCGCAACAGAAAAAAGTAATAACTTCATGGGCCACAAAATGAATGAGCTTTAATGCGATTGTCAAAAATGCCTCATACTTATATTATGAATTGTTATTGTAAGCGTAATGTGGTAGTGATTCGATTAAATAACTACAAACATGGGTTGTCCGAGAAGATTGAAGCCTCAACATATTGAAAGTAGAACTGATTAAAACCCTTCTGGCACTTAATACTACAGAGACATCGACCAACTAAAATATCCTTAAAATTGAAAGTCTAATCTATTTTAATATAACAAAATAGTTTTGACAAGTAATATTTTTCTTTATGTTAAGACCCTCAACTTATCAAACAACCCATCTTTATAGTATAGAAGATAGATAACAAGAGAAGTCAAGTGTAGTAAGAAACATTCATCATAATCATTAGAAACCCTCAAGTTATAAATAAGAAAGAGAATGCAAAGGTAATTTATAAAACAAGTTATTAGGCACTAATGAAATTTGTACACCTTCTGCAGGGCAATTGGAATTATAATTACCAAATGACACAAATCATGGATCTCATACACTATTCAAGGATAAATCAAGCTGTATATTATTATTACAAAGAGATTGGCTTTATAAAAAACTAGACAAACCTGACCCTGCTTTTTCACTCGTTGTTTCCTTTTTTAGCATCATTATATTCTCTCTGTTACAGTACTTCATTGAAAAAACATATACATAATACGAATTGCAATTATACTCTCTATCCATCCTACGATCCCCGCTTCCACCTCTTTCCCTTCTTAACAAATCGTACGATCTCATATAATGAAAGAAATGAATGAAGACCGCAATACCCTTGAGTGCTTACTCAGTTGTCGTAGGGATCTCGAATTTATTTTGATAATAAAATAGGCCCCATGTTATTCGCTGATAATGAAGTTTTCTATACGTGAAGGAATTTTGTAAATCGGTTAAGTAGTTTTTGAGTTTATCCATCAAATCTTTCTTCATTATTATATTAATAAAGACAATTGACAAGATCTTAAAAAAAAGTTTCAAATTTTGAATATCCATCATTTCTGTGAATTCCCTACTTTCTAAACCACTTTTAACTCATCAATTTCTTAAATCAACAAAGCAAAGATCACCTCAATAATTTTATATCGATGACAAACTTCTAATCAAAGCTAATATACACACTCAATTAAAATATTTCATGAAATCAACCAATTACCAAAATAAATGTGGGAAATTTTTAAACAATTTTTTTCTTGTACAAATAAAAATAAATAAATTTCAATTAGTAACGAAAATCGCATGTCCAAGTGTAGCTCAAGTGGCTTAATTAAGAATCAGCATAACACGAGGCACAGACAGAGTATCTGTCTGATTCATTTATACATATTTTTAGTTAGTATTTTTTGATAAATTACGCAAAACAATTTCTTGAGTAAAGTTACTTGGGTCTTATTTGGTTTGAAGAACGCGCGCGATAAGGATTTAAATAAGTTAAACAAACAAACAAATAAACAGAAAACTCAAGTGATCGACTCTTCTTCACTTGCACAGTACAGTACAAGTATTTACCTACCTACCTACCTACCTACCTACCGACCTACCTACCTATCTATCTCTCTTCGTTTGTCACTATTGGATTGCATGACATTTTAAGCTGCCATGTTTTGGTCACTTAAGTCAATGGCTTAACGGCGTCATTCATTAAGTTGCCGTTGATCTTAGGCAGGTTATGGCTATGGAAGGCTTAAATAAAAAAATGTTTTCAGTGCCATTGCCGCTGTTCATGCATGATCCTCTCTCAATGTCGACGATACACATAAGTTTGAAGAGTTTATGACGAAATAGTTGTCACTTTTGACAAGTTCGTTAATAGTTTGAGTCAATTTTACCTGTCGTCTGTGCAACAGATACACAGATACGCATTAACAAGATACGCAATGTCATGGCGTTTGCTTTGCTTTCCTTTGCTTTGCTTTGCTATAAGAAAATAAATTGGTTAACTTCTTCAATTCCCATTTGAGTAGATCCAAAATCGAGTTATGTATGTTGGTGTATGTTGCTATAAAGTGAAATGAGGTGCAGCCCAAGATGTTGAAGAAGCAGAAGATGAAGGTGTGAAACACTCAATTATCCTTAAATTTATGATGCTGTTAGTCGTTATGAAGAAGGAAGCATCAGCCTTCAACATTGGTACATTGGTGCTTGCTCCTACTCATTCCTGATTTGTTTGTTGTCCAACTGAGACGATTTGTCAGTATCTAAATTATATTAAAACGTTCAACCTGTTGCCATGATTCAAGGCTACTAGAATAACAAAAACAACACAACAATAAATAGATACAAATAAGAATACAAAAAAAAAAAAAAAAAAAAAACAAATAAAAAATATGTTTTAGTTCCCAAAAACTCCTGAAAAGTAAAAGAACAACAATCAACCATAACAAGTTAAACAGGACGAAGCCACATTAAGGACTAAATAAAAAGACAAACGACATAACACCAACGACAACAACAACAACAGCAACAACAAGCAACAAAAATAGTCATAAAAACTTTCTATTCTTGCCGTGCACAACTTTACGACTTTCTGAGTGTTTTGGGTCTATGTACGAAGTACGATGTATCTATAAGTGTAACTAAGTATCTATGAGTATCAACTAAAATACATGAGTGTGTATGTGTTGCACTCTTTGTCTCAATAAATTTTTCTTTACATTTGTTTTTGTTTTTTCTCCTTTTTTTTTTTTTTTTTTTTAAAGAAAAACTCAACACGAATCAAGTCGCAATAATTTAACAATTTACACGGCTTTGGCCTTCCCTTGATTCCTTGTGTGTGGTGGCTCCTTTCATTGTACAATAAGTAGTAAGTATTTTGTTAAAAATGTTGTTGCAACTCTCACTGAAAATGTGTTTCAATGTCATAATGACACTTACTTTGGCCATCAAATTGACGCATCGGGATTTTTATGACTTCAACAAAGAATAAAATCTAAGACTCGATCGACCGACCCCAAACAGTGACTGCTTTGCTTTGCCTTGTCTTGTCTGCATTGCCTGCCTGCCTGCCTGCCTGCCTGCCTGCCTTCCTTCCTGTCTGACCTCGACCCTTTTCGCACTCTCACTCTTTCTTTCAATAAAATCTGTTCCTCACTCATTCATTTTATTAGATTCTCTATCTCTTTTGTAGCTCGATTTGACTGTCATAATTTCTATTTATCGTGTAATTTGTAGCGCAATTTGTTGCTCGTAAAAATACTCAAAGTGAAAATCACGCGTCACGAGTTCATATAAAAATATCGTAAAATAATAAACTTGTTTGTTGTTAGGCGAGATTTTCCTGCCCTGTTTTGATAAGAGTCATCATCACCATCATCACCATCACTACCATCATCATTGACTTCATCATTTGAGTTGGGATCGACCTACTATATATTGTACTTACGTAGTTCTATTCTGTGGTTTTCTTTCTGGACTCTGAGCTCCGTCACTACTCCGTCTTGCCTTCAATTGAATTGAGTTGAGTTGAAATTTTTTAGGTGATTTTTATGCTTTTCTCATCATCCAGAGTTTGACTTTTACGATGACATTTTTTCCGATATGTGTTCATCGTATTCCTGTGGATTATGAATGACGACGCCTTCAACCTTAACTAAATTCTCGGCTTTGCCTGAAATTTCTTGCCTGGGGGGGCGCCACGACCTCACCTCATTACGCTATGCAATGAAAATGACTTTTATAACATTTTTATGTCGTTGTTAACATTTCTATTTACAATTCAGTTTTTTCAGATTTCTTCATTTTCATGTTGTTGGTTTGTTGGTTTTTTATGCCCAGAAAATTGATTTTTATTTTCAATTGACTTCTTTTGTTTCTTCCTCTTTGAATTTTCCTTGTATTTTTACGACTTTTGTTGTTTTGTTTTTTAATATTATTTATTTTGCCCTTTGCTTTTTGTTAAAAGGGAAAAAATGAACAACTCATAAAATTAATGAGCGCGGGTTATAAAAATAAAAGAAAATCATAATAAAGAAGAAACTTTTTATGTCATTATAATTTTCACTTAATTTTTCATAAAATATGTTTGGAATTTGGTGTTGAAATTTATAGTTACAAATGATTGTTTGTTAACATGTTTAATATGATTTGAAGAGGCCAAAAGATAAAGAAAATGATTGATATTCAATCTTTGTATGTATAATCAAAATATGATAACAAGAAAGTCATTTAAATAAATTTATTAAAAATAAATTCTACTTAGATTTGTTTGGTTTGCCAAACTTGTTGTAGTTTAAATTAGAGACATTTTAGATACCAAAGAGTAAAGAAATTAGTTAAAGAATTGCACTTTCATATATCATATTCTTTTGCCATACAATCATAACAAATTATTTGTATGTAGTATTTTTTCCGAAATGGACAAACATAAATGCAACAGGAATAAGCACTCAACGGTTCAACACAATTTAGTTACTCGTACAATGGAAAGAATAAGAGAATCGAAACCATAAGTAAATTCTTATACCGTTGGGAATGCATAGCAAAATGAAATGCAACCAATTTTTGACTGTACACAAGAAACCAACAAAAATACTTAACAAGAACAATTTTTACATCTGCACATAAATTCCTTCTTTTTCATCGACAATGCTCTGCTCAACATGAAGATGTATTACTAGAGATAGAAATTGAAGAAGAGGAAAACCATTTGGTGACTTTTACTTGACTTTAACACTCACTCACTCATACACATGCACATACATAAATTCATCAACACAATAACAATGAGAGAAATTACTCAAACAAAATGGTCGTAAATCGAAAATTGACTTTTTGGCGTCTTCTTCTTCCTTGCCGCTTGCCGTTGTCGTTGTCGTTTGTCCTTAGGTCCAGGACACATGTAATACTCGGCGCTGTACAAGTCCTTATGGCGCATTTCACATTTCATTTCAGGTAGACAGATAACGTCAATGCAAAAAAGGGCAAAGGGCAATGGGTATAGTGAATAGAGTGTATTTCTTTTCTAAAATTACAAAGAAAATGCAGCTGAGTTTTTTCATATCTTGGACAACGATGAAGAAGACTGCGACAGACTTTCACGGAAAACAAAAGGCAAACGAACCAAAGACAAAGATTAAGGATACACGCGGAGCATCATGGATGAGTGTAAAATGAGAAAAATTAGGGCGCAACCAAAATTGAAACAAAACAATCAGGAGCGTGGTTAATTGCATTACAGGATGATAGTGTTAAGGGATGTACAAATGTATACGTAAAGTATATAGGAATCCATCTGAGTAGATGAAGGATCAAGAGTAACTTTCACTTTTTTTTTTTTTTTTTGTTTATACTTATGTTCCTTTTATTTTATTTTTTGAAATGAAATTGAACTGTGTAGAAGTTGCATGTGGTAAATATAAGTATAAGTATAAGTAATATAACACCTTGTCGTGGTCTTAAAGAAGATAAACACTCACATAAGGTACAGCCACACTTGTACTAAACATAGAGAGTCTACAAGGACAATACTATGTAATCAATCTTAAAGACTAAAATTATGATTCCGAGTCATTTTCCAATTTTATTTTACAAGATTTTGTCAAGGGAAAATGATCTCGTAGATGATATATTTTTATTCTAACTGACAAAATGTCAATTTGATAAAATCTAACTCTTTATTCACTACCTTTAATCCTTTTATCCTTGTCATGGAAATCCTATTTCATCTACTTCACAAGCTTTTTACATTATCATGCATCTGTAAATGAAATTATCCCCCTCCCATTAGTGATTTCTATCTTTATTGTTTTTGGTTGAATTTTTTATATTTTTTTCTTTTTCTTATTTTCGATTTAGTTTATTTCAAATTTGTTTTTAATTGGCAATCCACATGATCATCATATGATGGGTTTATTTCACACACATTCCCATTGCTTTTTTTATTGGATTCTTCTCATTTGAGTGTCTCATAAATGGATTTTAATGCGTTTCGCTTTTAGTTTTGTTGATCATAAAAATTATATGTTTTCCAATTACAGTTTATATTGATATCCTTCAACGAGCAAAACATTCTACCATATTTTGTTTTATTTTGGCCAAAATAGTTAGCAACCAATTTTAATTGATGCGCCTCAGTGATGCTGCATATGTATTTTGCCACATGTGGCATGTTGTTTGGGCGTTTTATGAGCGTGACAATAAAGAAGATTTTAGTTTTGTTTTGTTTTGTTTTGTTTTGGATTGGGTTGGGTTGGGTTTTTTGTTCATGATGATATGTATTAACCTAATCATGGTATTTATGATAAAACAAAAGGATCTGAAGAGAAAAGATGGACAAGACACTGTCCTCATTTTTATATGTTTTTAAATAAAGTTTAATTAATACTTTGCATTAAATTGATTTTTAATGTTTTGTCTAATGACAAAAGTAAACAGTTGAAATTCTTTCCTATTATTCTTAGACTGCGGTAGGTTTCTGTCTACATGACTGTCTAAATTCAAGATCCGCTTTGTCTCATGCTGATGCAAGCATGCAAGCATGCAACAATTTCAACTTCCACCTGGTAATAGTATTAAAGTTTGTTGTATGCCACAATGAAATATATGATTATGACAGAACGAATTCATGCAGAACCGCAAAATCAAAACTAAAAAAAAAAAAAAATTAAAATAAAATAAAATCAGATTGAATGTAAATGTATTTGAATATGTGTTGGAATCAAAAGAGGCATCAATATATTTTTATGTGCATGTGTATGTATGCTTTGCATCAATTTCGACGCGTCATAAAATTGCAATGAAGTGATAAGTGCCACAAACGCCAACAATTACCGCTGCCGCCGCCGCCGTGTTACAGTCGACCACAGTGAAAGTACGCGTATCTAGCTACATATTGTTGCATACACATACTCGTATGATATACAAAGATAGACAGACAGACAGACAAACAAAGAGCGATAACAATTCTTCTTCTTGTGTTCTCCTGCATATGAAATGAAACCATGCGATGCGATGTGATCCGATGCGATGCAAAGCGAAGCTCAAACAACAAAACACAGGAAATTTTTCGTTGTTTCATTTTGTTGTTATTGTTATTGGTAGTGGTGTTGTTGTTGTTGTTGTTATGGTTGTTTTTGCTTTTTCACCAACACGCGAAATTGACAGCTTGCGTCATTTTCCATGATATGCATTGTTATGGTTTATTATTGTTGCATGGTTTCCATTCCATTCGCATCGGCGGCGGCATCAGTTTTTGTTCGATTTTTGCAATTATTGATATTGTTATCGTAGTTATGTTATATGCCGCCGCCATATAGTACATACTAGATACAAAAGATACACACATTGTACTCATATTGACTTGCATACTTATACAGAGTAGAGTGTCTCTCTGTCTGTCTCTCTGTCTGTCTGTCTGTCTGTCTGTCTATCTGATGTTTTGTATGCAGATACAAGTACATACAATTTCCATACTCAATAGCTTTTTACAAGTTTACTCGTACATAAAACATTTTGCCATTTAACAGTTACCAATTTCAATTTTTGACTTGCAATCAGAAATTTTGTTGCAACATAAAGAATGATGATGATTGCCGATGAAGGAGGGAGTGCGAAATTCTAGTCATATGAACAGAGTGAATAGTAAGTTCATTCATTTAACGTGTTTACACATTCATAAATTACATAGATGACACTAGCACGTGCTGTGTGTGTGTGTGTGTGTGTGTGTGAATGAATTGTTATTGTTGCAATAATAAAAGTCACATTCAACACATGTTGCAAGTTTGATTTTTATGCAAATTTTTTTTTTGCAACTTTAACAAACAATAAGGTTTTATTAGTTATAACAACTTCATTAGTTATACAAAAGGTTTATTTATTTGGACACACACACACACACAGACACACACACATACAGATTATACATAAATCAATTTAGTATAAGATAACAAAATGAATTTTATTGAGTTTAAATTAGCTTAACAATATGTGTGTTGTTTGTCTGTTTGTCTGCCTAAAAGCTTAAAAGGCCAATAAAGCAACCATGATTTAGGTATGCATAATAAATGTATCGAGATACTACTACACAAATACTTACAAAATGAGGCTTGTTAATTGTTGCACGCGCCAAACACATCGTAAATCAATGATGGAAATCCATCAAATTTGAAGGCAAACAAGCAATCAGCAAGAGAAATGAGCAATGTTTGAGCAAAAGACAAAGAGAGTTAAAGTGAATGTGATTCTGTTGTCTGTCTATCTGTTGTTGGCTGTTAAGCAAATCATTGAAATTTCATATATTTTTCGTTATACAGATAACAACAAATACAGCAACAGCAACAATAACCAACCAATTGACAACTTAATCCTGCGACATGTCAGCAAAGGCTCAAATAAGATTTACACTCAAAATGATAGTCGTAACAAAATGTGAGCTCACATTTCGGAACATTACAACATATTCACTCACATTGATCTATCTACATGCAACGAGCAACAGATAGACGACATTATATTGTAGTATGTAACTTGTATGTAGACAATCTGTGTATTTTGTATGCAATGCAAGCAACAACATGATGATTGACAAAGTACAAAAGGTGTAATTATTTTTAATAAAATCTCAACTGCTGCAACATGTTGCTGTTGCTGTTGCTGTTGTTGTTGTTGTTGTTGCTGTTTTTGCAACAGATTGAGTTGGTCGCTGTTGCTGTCTTAAAATCAGTCTACGATATTGTCTCTCAGACTTCATGGATCGGTCTATGGTCTACTAGAGGCGGCGATGGTGACTCCAGACAAACGGACACGAGGCAACGACATAATTTGTGGCGCACTGTTGTAAGCTTTCAATCAAATCTTGTTGTTGTTGAGCGAGCGTTGCAAGCAAGCGCAATTATGTCAAAATGGCGAGCGCATAAATAACAACAACAACAAAAACAACAGCAGCAGCAACTCAAACATACACAAGATAATTTCATGCGTCAGCGGGGTAAAGGACTTAAGAAGACAAGTCATCGCCATCGTCACATGTAATGTGTAATGTGTTAAAGTTGTATGCAAATTGTGCGCCATGAGGCACAGGAGTCTGTGTGTAATTTGTCTAAGAAAGGAATGAAGAATGAAGGGAGAATGAAGGGTATTCAATACCTAATACCCCTTGCTGACAGTAGCCACTCATGAGCATAAATCAAATGGCGTTTACTATTAGATGCACATAAAATCAGGCCCAGCCTCAGTCTCAGTCTGAGTTCCTCCAGTCATGGACTTGGAATTGAGTTGAGATTCATTTTCTAGACAAAAAGCTTAAACGCAAGCAGCTCCCTCTTTTAGTTTAAAGCCTGCAGCTGACTAACTGAGTAATGCCTAATTATCGAATCGTTGGAATTATTAAAAATAAATGTGTCTCCCTCTATTAAATCTCCACCCTCCTCCTTGCATCCTTAGCAATATATTTACTTATTTTCATTTGAATGTTTATAATGAAGTTTTGTTTTACTCGTATGTCTTGGCAGCAGTTCATTTAGGAAGAGGAGACGCTGTGCAGATCGTGTTCACTCCGAGATTAACAAGAGTTTAACATACCGTGATATCGGAACTACTGCGTTCTATCGAGATCATTGCATATTTTTTCTTGTTATTGTTGCTGCTGCTGTTGTTGTTGTTGTTGTTGCTGTTGTTATTATTATTATTGCTGTTGTTTTAGAGCATTTTATTTGGCGCCATAAATCTATCAAGTGAAACAGTTCAGCAATGGCGACGCGTGCGCAGAACGAGAGCTTCCAAAAAGAAAAGATACAAAAGATACTCGTACATTCTTTTTCCATATAGTAGTGACTTAAAGTGAGTTTATGGTAATAGAGTGAGTGTGTGAGTGTGTGACTGAGTGAGTGAGTATGCCGCTCTACTACATACGAGGAGATTATACAATATGTAGATGTTCAAAGCGTAGTTCAGGAGATTTACGGCTTTAGCTTCTCTTCGACAGACCATGGTTCATTCGCATAAGCTAAAGATAAAGCCAAAGCCAAAGCCAAAGCCATAGATATTGCTACAGCTAAACTGAACGCAGTCAAAGCCAATTTTATATGCCTCAGACTCAGACTCAAGCCGAATTGCTGTTGAACAGTAGAACAGTTGAGTTGAAGCAAATCAGATTTCTGCTTTATTGGTTTTTGTTGCTTAAACGTGAATTTTCCTTTTATTTTATTTTGTATTTATTTATGATTTGTGAATTGGTTTTTACGATGAGTTGTTTGTGTGGCAACGATGACGACGGTCATGCAGATACTACAACAATTTAAATCATTACATTTTTATGAGCGTTTACTTTAGTGATTCTTGTTGCTGTTCTGTTGTTTTTGTTGTTGTTATTGCTGTTGTTTACTTTTGGTTGAAAGTGCGAAATTGCCACTTCATTTAAGATTGTTTGGTTATAAATCAAATAACCAAATCAACTTAAGATACCCAAGGAGAGTGAAACAACGAAAGAGTCTATAATCTGAAGTATATTGTTTTTGTTTTTGGTATTTTGTTTCTTCTAAGCTAAATGAAAGCAGTAAAAATGTTTATGACCAATTTGAAGTATTGTATCTAGTATTCGTATGTGTGTATGTATCTATGTTTCTAAGAGTACATAAAAGATAATAATCATGTGTTTAATTTTGTTGATTAGCACAAAGTTAATAAAATGATGATGAACTGAAGTAGGAAATAAAACAAAAGCAATCAAAATGCCACCAAGTATCAAGCAAAATTAAGCAAAATCAAGCAAAAATTCATGCCAAAACAGAGGCGAGTCCAATGGTGATTTTTACAAACCTACTTACTACCGACCAACTACCAAAACCATCAGAAAATGCTTCCAATTGCTTACGCAAAAAATATTAATGACTTATCAAGGATAATTTGACAAAGTGCAATAAATCAAATGTGTGTGTGTGCTGTGCTGCTCAGAAGGCAAAGACAGATGAGGCAGGGACAGTCGTACTTCATGAACAAAGTATACATTTCATAATTTGTGTATGTTCTGAATGAGTTTCAATGAAACGAAAGTTGTTGTGACTGAAGAGTAAGAGCAACAGGGTTAGATTAAACAAAATATAAAAGGTAGAGGGTGTCATTTGGCGACAGGCAAAAGTCAAGAATTGACAGCAACAATATGGTTAGTCGAATGTGTATCCCAAAAACCAAGAACCAAGAACAATAACAACAACAACAACAACAACAACAACAAACACTCACTCAAGTGAACTTAACTCGAGTCCAGCTGAGCACAGCAACCACGCATAATAATTTAACACCTTCTTTGACATTTTGGTGCAACGCACAATGACGATGACTGTGCGGCCACCGTTTTTTTTTTTTTTTTTTTTTTTTGCATTAGTATGAATGTATCTATAACAGAATGGAAATGGATATGTGCATTTACATTTGCATGTGTTACTCAAATTTCTTTAACTCACACATACATAAAATATGATGACATTGTAATAGAAAAAATTTCCAATTGCATTCTTTTGCCCAGCTCAGCTCAGCTCAAATTCAGTTGGCATTGTCATGATTGTTAAGGTTACTTTATTGCATGACAGTTCTAGAAATGACTTGGAACTGACCACCAACCCACAAACTATTGGATGACGTGTCTTTTTTTTTTTGAGATTTGTTCTTTGGTATATAAAAATAACAAAAATACATAAACAAAAATGTTTGACTTTGAACTTGTTGTTGTTGTTAGTGTATATTATTTTGTTGTTTAAGATTCTTCAGTTTGTTGTTAGTAAAATATGTAGTTACATATTGTACATATTTGCATTGAAATTCGTTCTTGTTCTTTCAATCCATTTTACGTATTTCATCATCATCATCATCAGCAGCAACAGCAGCAGCAACTTCTACTTGAACCATTTGTGTTTGTGTTTTTATTATTGTAGTTTTGTTTGTATCAATTGTTGTTGTGTTGTTGTGTTGCTGTAAGATATTTTTTGTCGCAATTAAAAACATGTAAGTCGCGCATGCGCAAAACAAAAAAAAAAAAAACAGCGCCAACCAACAAGACAAGCCCCATACTAGCACCACCAACAAAAGCAAGTTCCAGAGTCAACTTTAACATGCCACAACGACACCAATACACCAATTGCGCCATTGCGCCATTGCGCCATGACTAAGTAAGAATGAGAATGAGAATGAGAGATACTGAGAATAAAGACTCGTGTCAGCTACACATAGTTGCTGATACTCAGATACTCATTCAATCCTTATAAGGCGTATTTGCAAATTGCTGCCGTGAGGGTTCAAGTTCGAGAGACATTCCTCACCTTTTGGACTTTGTTAGGTGCTTGTCAAAGACGAGGAAGATGGGGGGGGGGGGGGGTGGAGGAGGGAGGCTGCATGTATGTAATTGGAAGTTATTGTACAACAGCAACAACTATTTAACAATAAAACTTTATAATGCAACATTAATTAAAATGAATTTGTTGAAATATAATCAGCGGTGCACATGAAGTTGATGGTCTATCTGTGTGTGATACCTTCAATCCTCTGCTCTGTCCCTCCCCCTTCCCCCCTCTCTCACTCACTCACTCTCTTGACATCAAAATAAGGCTAAGCATTTGTTAAATTAAAACTTATTTTGTTGTTATGCTCCACCTTACTGTCCTTCTCTCCTGTTAAAGGACTTCTTTCTTTTGTTGCATTTGCATATGATTCGTTTCGTAAGCCTATAAAGAAAATAACAACAACAACAACTTCACAAAAATAACAACATGTGAAGTTATTTGAAGTCATCATTAAAACGCTGCGTGAAAACATGAAGAATCCGACACGACATAAAATCACGTTGTCCCAAGTCCAAGTTGGCTGGCAACCGAGGAGAAGATTGAAGAAAAGATCGAGGAAACTGACTGGAATTTGCAGATGACCAAAAGCAACATTTAATACTCTCTTGCCTTCCTCTTTTCATAAAAGAATGATCCTCCTCTCCTCTCCTCTCCTCTCCACTCATCTCTTCACGTCTGTTTCTACTCTTTTTGCATGTATGATTGTCCAACTGTCTGTTGTCGTCTATATGTTGTACCTTTGACCACAATGTCTATATGGAACGCAACAGATCAACTGAAGGATTTCAAGTTGAGCTTTGGATCTGCGCCTCACTCGGCCTCACTCAGTCACAAACTATGACGATGACGATGATGACGACGACGACGGCGACGTCTGAGTTGCACAGATACTTAAGGCGATGTAATCAACGTTTGCTTACTTCATTTGGCGCAGCAGCAGTCTCTCCTTCCTTTACAACAACAACATCTTTTTTAAATGAAAAAAAAATCGAAAATTAAATGCAAAGAAATCACACAAAAAGAAATGAAACGCAAAGCAACGAATGAACATACAATCAGCGCTGGATGAAGCTTAAAGACATCGGTCGTCGTCGTCATCGTCGTCAAGCTTCTCTCTTGACCTCACCGTTGTATCCTTTATGATACTTTGGGCCGCCTTACACTTCTTCTGTTGTAGTTGTTGTTGTTATTGCTGGCAATGATGTATTTTTGATTTTGTATCTTATATTACCAACAGCAAACAATTACAACAACCACAACAGCAACAACAACAACAAGAACAACAACCAACAGCTACATTTATAGTCTTTGCTGTTGCTGTTGTTGTTGCTGTTCTTGTTGCTGTTTGCAGTTTGCAGTTTTAGCTCAGCTTGATTTCGACGGTTTCAATCTTTTTCTCATTTCTGGATTTTCTTTTTTTTTTCTTTTTATTTTACATTTTGTGTTTGTTGCATTTTTGTTGATTGTGATGATGATTGTGCATTGAAATTTGATACATTTTGGCATTGGCATCTGGTTGTTGTTGTTGTTGTTAATATTATTGTTGTAGTCTACAATCATGCAAAAATCAACATCAACAAACAACAGCAGGAACAACAATAACGAACCAACATAGTCAACAATATTAATACGATTGCATCGACTTCACACAGAAATATAAATTTTCTTATAGTGATTTTTTTTCTCAACGAACGAATGTTTTAATACATAAATTCATTAATTTTAAAGCAAACCAATCAAATTGTTAAATCTTAAAATGTGCAAAAACAATCAAAGATGATATTATTTTAATGTACATGAATAAACCTAAAGTGGCAAATTGAAATCAATTTTGCAATCAAATTTATTCATATTTATGAAAATAAATACAGATTAAGTTAGTTTCAAACTTAAATACTTTGATTTGGAGAAGAGATCTGATTTTACCATGGCTATTGGACAGATACGGTAGGGTTAAAGCTCAAGCACAGAAATCACCAAATTACTCTCAAGAAATGAGATTATCTTGGCTTCTTGAGCAATGTTTGTAGCTTTCTCTATGTAACAGAATTGAAAGTTGTATAGTTTGATGAAGTTGTATATGTTGTCTCTATGCAAAGGGGAAGACATAGTCAAGCATATCAAAGCGCAAAGGATACGCTGGCTAGGACATACTGAACGCATGAGCTCTGACCGCGAACAGAAAAGCATGATCACCTACGTCCCGCCTGTCACAAGAGCAAAGGGACGACCAAAACTACAATGGTTAGACCAAGATATCCACAATCTGAAGAAGATGAATATATCCAACTGGTGGACGGTGTCCAAATATCGAGACGCATGGAAGACAATTGTGAACGAAGCTAAAGCTCACCCCGAGCTGTAACGCTGCCTGATGATGATGATGGATACAAACTGCAGGACTCCACTTTGTATTGTAACATGGAGATATTGCAGTGATTCAAAAGATCCATTTAACACTTATTGCCTTATACTTTGTCATATACTTACTGCATAGTATTACTTATTTTAATCATTCTATTTATTTATGTAGAGATGATATAATTGAAAATTAAAGATCTGTGGAACATTCTATCAATTATATAATATTAAAATATTTCCAATGCAAACATTCTTTATTCATATTGAATACATGATTTACTGATTGAGTTGATGTAAACCAATATTTTTTTGTAATTCAACCTGACTCAATCGGTCTTAATGAAATCAATTTGAAAAATTCGTGATCAAGCTACTTATGGGTATCATAAGCCTGGCTTGAGATCAACATTTCTAACACATTAGGAGACTTGAAATGAATTTTTAACATATTTAAATGCTTTTAGACTCCCTTTATTTCAATAAGAAAAACGAAAAAAAAAAACAAAATACAATTGTCTTCTTAAACCCACACACACCAACTTTTTAAATATTGTAATTTTTCTTATTTTTTCTCATACTACCACAGTCTTTAGCCTGTCTTAGTCTGCCTGTCTTAGTCTGCCTGCTTGTACCTGTATATGCTAAACAGATGGAATCGTGTCGGAATTGTAATATGAAAGACGACTAAGCATTCATTCAAATTCCATTCCAATTTCAAACCAATTCCAATCGTATGAATACAAAGACATTCTCCAAAATATTAGGCGACAAATAAATCAATTTGATTAAATTCAAAACACAATAATTACACACAAAAGAATGCACTGTGCACAATGATCAAGGGATGAGATGACCATGTAGTCATTTGGGGAGCAAGGTAGTAAGTAGTAGATAGGGACAGGGACAGGGACAGGGTCAGTGGCAGGTTAAGATTTAAAAGAAAAAAACTCAAATTCAAACTGACATCATTTAAATAATATGCCCCGCTAAATGAAGGAAAGACCAAAAAGATACAAATTTAAATAACAAAAACAACAGCAATACCAACACCAACACCAACGCCAACAACAACAATAAGGAAAGAAACCGCCAAATGTCTTGAAAGACATTAACCAAAGCCAAGCCAAGTCAAGCCAAGCTAAGTGAAGAGAATAAAGAATAACCCATTAAAAATTACTACTAATGTGCACCTTACATAAAGAAAATGACATCGAAGAAAACCACGGCAAGTCAATGGAGTGAGTGAATGAATAAATGAATGAGTGACTGAGTAGCTGAGTAACTGAGTGAGTAAGCGAAAGATCCCAAAATCAAACCTAAACCTAAACCAAAACCGAAAACCAAACAAAAACTAAATGGATTCAAATGTGGAGCCACAGAGACGACATAGACAATGAACAAAAGTAACACAACACAACACAAAACAACAAAACAAAACCGAAACTGATCGGTTCGGTTCGTCGGTCAGTCAGTAGTAGTGGGATTGCCTAAAAGAACGGGGTCTTTAAGGCATACACAAATAGAAAACCACGAAAAAAAACATCGATCTCTTGTTTTGTCTGTCATTCTGTCTGTCAATCGGTCGATCTTTCTGTGTGTCCGATGTCCACTGTCTGTCTTGTATTGTTACACTTTGGGGATTGAATATCATATTGACTTGACTTAAGGTTGAGTAGAGGGTTTAGCGATAGCAACTATATACATACATACTACATATGCTTATAAGCGACCCACTGCGGCGACAAAACATTAAAATAAACGAGCGACAATCCATCTTATTTTTGTGTTTGTTGTCGACTTTGTTGCTTGAGCACACTACCACCAATAACAACAGTAAGACATCTATAAACAACAACAATAATAACAACAACAACAAAGTACTACAAAAAGCCCATTATAGAAAATCGTTTCAAATAGTTATGATCTTGGCCATTATTATTGTTTTCTTTCTCCCTTTCTTTTTCAACCTCTCTTATTCTTTATGAGTTTGACTGACTCTCTGTGTGTGTGTGTTTATTGAAGCTGTGTGGGTTTCATATCTATTCATATGATCTTTTGCACTACCATAGATCTCAACTCTTCAATGGTTAAATGCTGCCTTCTCTATTATCTCATGTGCTCTCTCTCTCTCTCTCTCTCTTGTGCTTTTATACATCACCTGTCCAAAGTTGTTGCTTTCCTTGGAAACCACTTAATTTAATGAGCATCAAGTATCACTGTAGGTTTGTTGGTTGGCTGACTGGTTGGCTGGTTGGTTAGTTTGTTGTGTTATTTGGATTGTCCCGATACGTATCTATTATTTAAGAGCCAAGAAACACTAACATTTCAATTAATAACCCACAAGCAACACACACTTTCTTAGTAGAAGACAACAATCAAAAAGAAGAGAAAGGGGTTCCGTTTCAGCAACACCGACCGACACATATCCTGAACCCATATCACTATCATACACTCATACGACTCATACGACTCATATGTGAACAATTCAATGCCCAACGCACCTGACATGCCGCCCGCCTTCCACCCTTCGATATGGTGAAACAAGGAGACACTATAAGTATAATCACTTTGTTTGCACCTTTGGGAATAAACACTGAAACTGACATGGTGTGTGTGTGTGTGTGTGTGTGTGTAGCGCAACAACAATAGCATTAAACAAGATACAAAAAACCATTGAATAACATGCGAAAGTTAACGTTTCATACATACTTTCATCACCCACCACCACCCACACTCTGTCACAACATCATCATCATCATCATCATCATGATACAATACACCACACTCAAGCATTGGAACGAAGAAATTAAACGTCACATCAAGGATATGCGATAAGAAATAATCCAAAAGCTGCATAAAGTAGCTAAGTAAGTAGTAACAGAGAGAGAGAGAGAGAGAGAGAGAGACAAATAAACAGGAAAAGAACAAAAATATTAAGCAAACAAATTTGTAATTGATAAAACTCACTTTAGCGCTGAAACCATGTGGAATTGGCAAACTGAAAGAATAAAAGTCTCATGGAATGGGAGAAATAAGTATGTATGTACAATACAATAATATGAAAGCAGCTGATCCTTAGGGAACATTGGCATTGGAAGCATTAGCCAAATGTGTTCCATGAAAATTAGAAAAGCGTTTAAGGCGAGCAGCCATCGTCTTTGTATACTATTGTGTCCTTTTACTATACTGCATACCTTTCATTCATATGATCTGAATGGGTATTTTTAATTTGTCATGATGTTTGTAAATCATTTGAGGATACGAGTATATTAGAATTTTCTATGAAACTATAAATTCATATATCCAAATTTACCTATTAAAACAACATATTTGCCTATAAAACAACAACATCTAATACTATGTATGTCTCTTTATCTTCATATGTAGTTCAAATATTCTGTTATGAAGGGTATTTTATTATCAATGAAACCGAAGTTAATATTCTATTTTGTCCTGTTGTTCTTTTGCTGGGGATTTAGATTTGTTATAGCAGCATAAAGTCATTGGAAATGATATAGCAATGTCAATGACTTTAGGATTACGAATTGCTTTGGTTAATTAATAGGGAATTAAACAAATACATATTGTACGAGTATACATACAAGCAAATGAAAGGTTGATGAATGAAACTTACAAGATTGGTAGTGATTCTTCATGCTTTAAATTCAATTTGAAAATTTTCAACTTTCTGAAGTCTCTTAATAATAAAAGAATATTTAGGTACTCAGTTTGTATTATAAACCTTCAAATGGTCTAACAACCTAACACCATTGGAAAATTGAATGAAATCGACGTTAACTAACGACATGGATTCAGGACACTTATGTTTGTATGTAGTAGATACACTAAAGTCTAACTGAATTGCATTTTAAATGTGAATCGTGCAAATAACACACAACAATAACAATAGACACAGTGAGAGAGAGAGAGAGAGAGAGAGCAGCATTATAACAAAAACATTGAAATTACAATGAATGAGCGAATAAAGAGAAGAATGGCAGGGAGGGAGAGATGACATCGGTGAGTGTGAAAATTGTAATAAAAGTGAAGTTTGCAACAATCAACGAACGCTTTACGCTTGACATTTCACATGACAGGTTAGTAATGCGATTTAACAGGATAAAGGACTGAGCCGCAAACACGAATCATCGAGACTCAACTGAACTGAACTCAACTCAACTGAACTCAACTCTATTCAACTCGATTTGAATCGACTCAACCAGAGATGTGTGCTGTGGCTCAACTCTAATAGATGAAAGAAGTGAACTCGAATTGAAATGCAATGCAATGCAATGGAATGGAATGGAATACACACAACTAAATGGTAATAGGTTTTTATGCATATAAGTATAAGACAGAAGAAGGATGAAGGGAGAAGGGAGAAAGGAGAAAGGATAGAGTGGTTTTAGAGAGGTGCGATGCATAGTTGAAACCGGCAAAAATACTCAACGAACAACAACTATGGTGACTTTGTTATATTGTTGGAATTGAAAATGGGATTGGGATTGGGATTGGTTCACTCACTTCGTTACGGTTTGGTATCAGTGTCATTGTTGGGAAACCGCACGACAAATACAACGAATACTTTTGAAGAAGAGAAAGTTAATTAAAATAATGAGTTTTTGCAACAATAATAATAACAAAAACAACAACAACAACAACAACAACAAAAATACTATTGTATTAAAAGAAACAAATGAAGCAATGAAGCAAACCTTGTTGGTTGGTGGCCACACCACACTACACCACACCAAGCAGATGATGTTGGTGACAATGCGAATGCGAATGAGAATGAAAAGAAAGGCAACGAAGACAAGGAAGACAAAGGCGAGCACAATTGCAATGACGAATGTCTATCGCTCTGACATATTCACATATTTTGTACATTTAATTAAAGACAAATTTAATCCAAATCATTTTTTATGGTTTAAATATTCTACATAATTCAACTTAAAATACTTTTGGGATTTCAAAATAAAAGGAAAAAAAGAATTAATAATAAAGTAGATTAAATACTTACCAATCACATTTAAACTGAGTTTTGAGAGGAACCATTTGTTGTTGTCATTATTGTTATTGTTATTGTTATTTATTTGTAGTTATTATGATTATTGTAGTTTTGTATTGTTTTGACTGGATGATTGTACATTTTGCTCCACTGTGCTGACATTTATGAGTCGCAGCCGTAGCTGTCAAAATTTCGTGAGAGAGAGAAGAGCGCGCGCATAGGAATCTGAGATATTTTGGCCATCTAAATGTAAACACTGCTTACTCACGAAAACACACAGTCTCTCTCTATTTTTCTGAGCAGACCATACGTTTGTCTGTCCACTTGTCCACAGGACCACAGTCTGTCACTCTTCCTCTCTGCTTCTCTCTTAGTGGTTCTTAGTGGAGTTTATATGTTTTTATGGCCTCCGCGCCCCCAATTTACAGTACACACAGCATCGCATCAGGAGGAATAGCCGCAGACAAACAGCACAGGAAACTAACCAAGGAACCGACGTTTAACGTCTTTGGCAAATGAATGCGGCTAACATGGGGCATGTTGCACGCATTCGATAGATGGTAATATGGAAGCAAGAAGTGACTATTGATGATGGCGATGGCTTTGGTTTTGGAGCCATCATCACCAGCATGTCTTTTAATTTAGGACCATAGGCATCCTTGCCTGATGGCAATTCAGCAATTGAATTGGAAAGAATGCATAAAAACACGCGGCAGTTTTGAATTGATAAGGAAGGAGGACTAGGAACTGGGGAGTGTTTTAAAGGCGAGCGACACATAAAAAAGCGACAATTTTAAATTTCTAACTCACAATGAGACACACAAAAGGATAACATCATGATTTCATTTTTTTCATTTTCATTCTCCTTAACTTAGACACACGAACACACACAAAAGGATTGCCACACGATTTCGTTCATTTGTTTCATATAAAAAAGTTATCACAATTTGTTGTTGCTTGTTATTTTTGCTGATGTTTTCGTATTTGGTGTTCGTTTTTTATTTTATTAAATTAAATTTTAAATTTTTTTTTATTAATAAATTCGCGTTTGCGAAAAAATACACAGAAGAAGAGTAGTCGCGAAACGAGAGGAGCGCAGCGCAGAACAACGCGAACGGCGCGACAAAAGCAAAAATCTCAACTCACACAGGACACACAGGACCAAACTATTGCTGCTGCCACTGCTACTGATTTTGCTACTACTCCTGTTTGTCATAGACGACGCGTCGTCGTCGTCGTCGTCGCTTTCGATGGCGCTGTCAAAAAAATCGGAGGACAAAAAAAAAGAAAACACGAAAAACAAGGAAAAACAAGCGAGTGCAAAAAACAAGTGAGCATCAAAACGCAAAACCCCTCTTGTCAAACACTAGGGAAGGGGGCGCCCAAAAGTCACCGCTTGCGTGGTGCGCCTGAGGCACCCAAATATTTGTGAATCAACCTAAACTAGTATGCCACAACATAGACGCAGGGGGACGGAGAAGGAAATAAACAGAAACGTTGACATTTGCGCTAAACTCAAATTTGAAATGTAAAGAGCGCCAAAAAATGTCAACGTGCGCTCTCTCTCTCCCATCTCTTCATTTAGTACAATAGTCTCTCTCATGCAGCAACAGCAGCAGCAGCAGCATCCTTCTAAGTAGCGTTGTAAAAGTTTAGACAGGCATTGCTACGCTTTCATTGTCATTCACCAAAATGTTGTAAACAAAGGCTGCCCGTGCCCCACGCAAGCTCCCGTCGTCCATAGTCACAGAAGTCTATCGTTTGGTATGACAGCAGCTTTCAAAATCGACAGTGACGAGAGCAAACCGTTAGACATCAAAAAATGCGTGCGTGCGTCTTTCTCGCACTCGCACTCGCTCACATCTTCTCTCATGCATTGAAGCTTTCATAAAAGCTACAATACTATTGCTGCTGTTGCTGCCAATATTATTATTGCTCTTCTATTGATTTTTCCTCAGATTCGCACTGCAGCAACATTTTGCATCAACATCATTTTTGACAGCTGTCATCTGTCGTTCTTTTCAATTACTAAATTTGTTACTAAAAATGACCAACAAGCAAGCAAGCAAGCAAGCAAGCGAAAGTAAACATGAGCGCCTTATTTTGACTTATTTTGAAGTCACTTAATAAAGACTTCCTTGTTTGGTGGTTAACTTCAATACTTCATCGTAGGTTTCATCTACTTTTTTGGCTAATGAGCGTGCGTTCAAGAGTCGACACTGCACTTCATCAACATCAACATCATCAAGTTGAGTTCATCAAAATAAGATAAGGCAGTGACATGACAATTAAACAATGTCACAAATATTTAGACCAGGCCAACATTGTGACAATGATGTCAAATATAATACGAGTACCATACACTTAAGTAGCCATTCCTAGGTCAAAGGGATCAACGGAGTAGTAACTCTGTGTGTGTGTGTGTGTGTGTGTGTGTGTGTTAGTGAAAGTGAGGTAACTAAGTAGGAAAATAATTAATGAAACTAACCAAAATAACAACTTGGGTTGAATCGAGTTGAAACGAGTCAAGTTGAGTTGAGTCGAAACTACAATAGAAAAGCATCTGAAGCGTATGAATTTTTGATAGTTTAATTACACAAAAATACACACAGAGGCAGGCAAGCAGGCAGACAGCTGCAAGCCACAGTCAAAACGGAAGGATAACTCGGGTGTAGCCAAATGTAATTGCTTGTAAAAATGCGTCAAAAGAATGTTATTCTTTTTTTTTTTTTTTTTTTTGTTTCTTTCTCAATGTTGCTAATAGAGTTTTTACGTGCAGACACCTCCCCGTACCAACACCATCAAATATGATATGTACAATATTAAGGACTCAACACTAAGAAAGACTGAAAGACTCTTAGCCAAGCTACGTAGTAGTATGTAGTATGTCTTCAATGGTTCGTTCCATGCTCAAAAAGCAAAAGCAAAGAATTTTCATAATTAAGCAATTACGCATTTTTCTGTTTCTAGTATTGTTTTTTTGTATATTGTACGAGTATATTGTATTGTATTTCGGTGTGGTTGTCCATTGCCTTTGTCTTTGCCTTTGCGTGGGTGGGCGTTGACCACTTAGCGGCGTGCCCATATTACAACAACAACAACAAAAACAAAAACAACAGAAGATAACTGATGGTAGTCATAACAAAATCAACCTAAAATAAAAGGCAATGGACACAATGAACACTCACACCATTTGCCTATGCTCCTTCATTTGGTGTTAATATAAATGAAAGCACAATTTTTTTCGCGCCAAACTCATTTGTATTAATTTTCCAGGCTCGAAACTAAAATGTCATAAATGTTTTGGGTCATCTCATTGTGCCGGTCAAAGAAAACTCTCACACTCTCTCTCTCTCTCTCTCTCTCTCTGTCTGTCTCTTTGGCTCATACTCTTCCATTTAGGCAACCTAACGAAGATGAATTGCTTTTTTATTTAAATTTAATTTGTCTAAAAATGTCGCAGAATCGTGTTACTTGGTTGAACACGAATGCGATCTAGGACTCATAATCAGAATGGGACTTGGACTTTTCATTGGATATTATGGACTACGTAAGTGTCTAAATTATGAAGTAACGTTTTGGTCACCTTTGGTGAATATGGTTGGTGTGTTCACTAGTTTAATGAAGTTGCCATGTTTAAGTTCATTAAAATCAGTAACAATTGACTCACGTGATTTTTAATACGCGTTTTCATTTCTTCTCTTTTCGGTTCCAATATGAGTGAATGAATGAGTTAACAAGAACGAGTGTGAGTGTGAGTGCAAGTGCGAGCCTTAGTTCGTGAGTGCGTGATTAGCGTACATAATGTAAAATGAAACTTATATTTGGTTAGACTCATTTAGACTTATCACTGATGTTAACTAATATCATCACCTTCGCGCTTTCAGATACTTGTAGATGACTCTGAGATACATTTATTATTACACATATGGTATGAGTCATGAGTTGATGGTACTACAATACATACATATATAGATAATATAATCATTGTCAACAATAAGAACATAATAAATATTGACAATGATTTATTGTAAAAATAACAGTAGTAGTAGTAGTATGAATCTATCCTTGGTTTATTAATGTTAATACAGGAAGTCGGAAACTGAGCAATTAAAGCAGATTACTTGAATGTCACATGATTCATTTTAGCACCTTTGAATACTAAAAAAAGATTAAAGATTATATCATTGAGAAATAGAACATTGAAGATAATTCTATCTTTATATTTTTTTTTTTGTTTTTCTATTTGTTTTTTTTTTTTTATCAATAATAATAAATACTTTAATTTTTCTGTTATTCTATAAAACAATTTTAATTAAATTTATAACATTTACAAAACAACTTTAACGAAATTAGAAAGTTGGAAAGAACAATTAATTAATTAACAGAATCTAGTAGATAGTTCGACAGGATGAGATCTTCTCCTGATTTTTCAACCGCTCCATATAATTCTTGGCCTGACGATTAGTCACATCACCAATTTTTGGTATTTTTAAGTCGTTTTCAACGTCCGCCGTTCGCATAAACCACGGAGCTCCCGAGATCATACGCAGTGTGTTGGCCTGAAGTACTCTGATCTTAGATATGTTTGATTTCGCAGCTATGCCGTACACCTGCAGTTCGTATTGCCAAACACGAGGAATTCTATTTACTTAAAATGAAGTTAAAATTGAATGTCATAGTTTACTTAAAAGGTAAAATGCATCATTTTTCAAAAGAAAAGGATATACTATACTCCTATGCATTGCATGTCCTGTGCTGTTTTTCTAATGATTAACCAATACAAGATGCAGATTATAATGGAAAAGAAAAAGAAAAAAGTATACCACAGAATAAGAAGTATAAAGCATAAAGTAAACTTGCACATAAAAGCAGAAGTAAACAATGCTTAGACAAATTAAATATTTTTAATTGATTCTAAGTATAGAAGGTACAAAGTTGCAATGTATTTGCTTTTATTATTACGTTTATTATTAATACAATATTAAAGTAAAAGGGGATCTTTAGCTTTAGAGATTTAGTATTACAAAATGTTAGTGTAAGTTCTTTGAATCATTTCTTTATATTTTCTTATTTAAGATTCATTCAAACCGATTTAAAGATCACTCATTCTTATCACTGATTGTCTTCTACAGTCGCAGAATAATGAAATTAAAGAGTTTTTTTGAGACATCAGAGCAATCCAATATTTAAGAATGTTACAAAAATATCGATTTACTTTACCAAGAATTTTCGAATCTCTCTCTAACTACTCAATTTACAGACTATGGATCATTCATTCGTTGTCAAATAGAATATGTCAAGTTAAACTATTTTGCTTACTTATCTAAATATTGTAGTAGTACGAGTATCACAACTAACAACTCTCTGTTCTGGTGGCATTTGTAGTAAACAACAAAATTTAGATATTACAAAAATTTATAACGCATTTTTTCCCAGTTTATTATATTTTCTTGAGTATTCTGAGTATTTTTTTTTTTTTTTTAATGAAATAGATACCAAAATAAACAAAAACAAACATAAAACGATTGCATGGAAGTTTAACTCACTGGATAACAGATTAGAAATGAACTGAACTTGTCTGGATGGGACGGGAAAAGAGGAAAGAGGGATAGACGAAAAGACAGTAGAAAAATTTAGTGTATCTCATATGAAATTTATGAACGTAGACAGCAAATCTGTCACAAAGTCAAACATGAAAATATTTACACAGTTTCGGTTACGGTTACAGATAGATAGCCAAAGAAAGAGATTCACTTTGGATGGATGAATGGATGGATGGTTGGATAAAATGGATAGAATGGATGGATGGATGGATGGTTGGATGTAGCTTATTGTTAAGTACATACGAGTATTTGCACAGCGAACAGTAGCGCTAAAGATAGCGAGAACGATTAGCGTAAAATCATTTATGACCAAGAACTTTGAACGTGGATGAATAAGTGGAATGAGGACGTTAATGAAAGAAAATAGGGAATAGTTGGGAAATACTAACGCATATACAATATAATATAATAATAGTTAGACGACGACAAACACATGTAGGGAATGTAGCAGTGCAGTGACAGTTGCAGATAAGATTTCTTTAATATTTAAGTATCTATATAAGTACATACATAGTTATTTTTGTATCTAGAAAACAAATATGGTACTATGTACTTACTTAAGTGAATGAAGAAGGAATGTTGTTGGTTGTTGGTTGTTGGTTGTTAGTTGTTGGTTTTTGTGTTAGATACAAACAAACGGCTGCTTGTTTGCTACACAGGTGAAATGTTTTTGTTAATGGCGCGGGTGGTATGAGAGGTGAAATGCGCTAAAAATAAATGAACTGAAAATGTAGCAATGACAACGGAAATGATATAAAAATAAATAAAATAAGAACAAAAAGTGCACTTTATAACAACAGAACAATAACAGCGACTGTGTGTTGTTCCATTTAAGTGCCTTCTAATTGGAATTCTTTAGTTTGTATGAAGAAGAAAGTAAAAAAGTATCTTCATCGTAATGCTTTTATCCTTAAGTGACCTCACTTGCTTGCGCTCTTACACCACTGTGTGATGGATCCCTTCTTACGTATATTGTACTACAATACATTTCAATACTTGTTACGGTATCAATCAGCTGCTTTTGTTGGTTGTTGTTGTTGTTATTGTTGTTGTTCTTGGCTGTCTAATTAGAATGAAATTATTTAAGCAGCGATTTCTCGTCAACGCAGCAGTCAATTTTGTTGCCTTTCTTTTCATGCAACGACGACGACCTTATCGTAGCCTGGTCAAGCCATAATCCTACTAATGTGAGCAAATAAATTACATTGAGAGGAGGATGATGGTAGTGTAGTAGTGGTGGTAGTGGTGGTGGTAGCGGCAGCGGCAGCGTCAGTGGCAGTGGCAGCAGCAGTGGTAGCGTTTAAGCCAATTAGTCCGTCCGACATTTAACTTCTTGTCAACTTTAGTTGCTTTTTATTCTTGTTCATTTCTTGTTTCGTTTTTGATTCATTTTGTTTTTTTTTTTCTTTTTGCTTTGGCTTTGGCTTTGCTTTTGCTTTTCTTGCCGACGACCTTAGATACACAGAAGATACACGCTGCTGACAATGTAGTTTTGTGCTTATGTCTTCTTTTTCTGCTTATTTTATTTTTTTGTTTTTTTTCCTTTTCTTTCATTTTTTCGCTGGCTTTTCTGCTTATGCAGCAAAGTCCGTGGGATTAAAATCGGCCACTGTCCTGCTGCTGCTGCTGCTGCTGATTCTGCTGTTGTTGTCTACTACTGTGAAGGTGCCTTGGTTGGTTTTGGTGCTCGATGCGCCTTTTACGCATCTTTGTTACTGTGGCTCAGTGGCTCACTGGCTTTTTTTGGGCTTGGATTATTGAAGTGCAATTAAGCTAAAATGTCAACGTGGAAAAAATTAATCGTTATATTGGCCTTTTTATGACTTTCCCGCTCCCTACGCTGCCGGCAGTTTATTTATCTGAACGCCGCAAAAGCCTTTTGAAATGTATCTTGTGTTGTGTTGCCTTCTTTGGTGAAATTTACTTGAGTTATCCACTCTTTCTCCTCTCCTCTCCTCCCCTCCTCTCTCTCATTCTCTCTTTCTGTCTGTTCGTTTAGTCGATCCTATTTCAATGATTTTAGTTTTGTGCTACACGCAATTATAACGCATTATTTATAAATCCGTCCGAATCTGCCGACGAAACGTTCCGGTTGGCGATTCGCAATTCACAATTCACAATTCGCAACTTTGAGATACAACTTCGCAAGATAAGTCTGTCGTCATTTGCAGAGGCAATTGCAACAAACCTTGTTTGATGTCATCATGTTGTTGGTTTGGTTTTTTTTGCTAAAATCTATTTCATGTTTTCTGTCAAAATATGGTTTCATTATGACTCTGATGGTGGTAGCTTGTCTCGTCTTGGCTTGGCTTGGATTGGATTGGATCGAATTGAGTTGAATTGAATTGCCGCTTGGTCAATTCTACGATCCAAGGAAACAGGTTCACTGCGGCTCGGTTTGGCTTGGCTAGGTGCATTTGGTTTAGTTACTCGTATCATCATCATCAACTAAGTCAACGCTTCAATGTTAAAATCATAACAATTTGTAGTTTATTATGATTGTATGCTGCTGCATGTAACTCAGTGCAGTGCAAAGCAAAGTCAAGGCAGTTTATGATTTTGATTTGTCGTTAAGTGGTAATGAATGCCTTAGCAAAACAAACTCTTCCTGTACTCTATACTACTCGTATTTTTTGTTATGAAACAAAAAAAAATAAAGATATTTTAGTTTTGTTTTGGTTTGATTTTAGTTTGTTTTTTTCTTAATTTCTCACGCTCTCAAATCAAATTCATACAATATATTCTCTCAGGCTGATTGTGTGTAGTATTTGCCCTGCTTTGACACAAAGACAGGAAAGTGTTTGCTTTCTCAGAACGCGCGCTTGAACCACCGCAACGGAAGATTTAGATTTCACACCCTCAAAAATAGAAATTATCTTTTCTTTTTGCTGCCATTTAAGTGACTTTAATACTATTAGTTACATCACACACACACACACACACATACTGACATAATGAAAAGATACATCTTACGATAAACATAGATACATACAAGCGACTAGAATCAAAGAAGTGACATTGTTGTTGTTGTTGATGTTTTTTTTCTAATGTTGCCTTTTGAAATCAACCAAATTGTCCTTTTCTTTATTCATTTCATTTCCATTTCCATTTGGCTTTTCTTATTTCTTTCTTTCAACATTTCTATTCATGGACCACTCACTTCTCACTACTTCGCATTGCTATGCTCTGCTTTGTTGCCCGTCGCCCAATGCATCCCCGCTCTCGGCGTATGCACTCAACGCAATTTTGTTGGTAATAAATCACCTAAAGTCGACATTAAATCTTTTCATTTTTTCTTCTATTCTGTTCTTTACATTCGTTTGTTGTTCTATCTTTGCTTTCTTTCCATTGCTTGCTTTCTTCTTACGCAAAACCCATCAGGCCCGAAACCGTCGGCCGGATTTTGTATCCGAATCCGAGCACATGTCGCAGTGTTACTTTTTTTTCTCTACTATTATAGATCTCGAACTACAATATAAAGATAGAACTCTAAGAAGAACGAACGCATTTCAAACAACAATTGTCTGTCCAAAGATGTCCCAACGTTCCGTTGTTGTCTGTTCCGTGGGACTCACTCACTCTCCTCCTCACCATTCTTGGTTTTCTTATTTTATTTTGTTGCTTTCACTTTGAAAATAAACACATTTCCACACAATTCCATTTACATGGCATGGCATGGCATGGCATTCCATGCCTTTTGTTGTTCATTATAATTTTTGTCAAATGCGCTTTTTTCTTTATTATTTTTTTGTTCACCAACATTGAAATATCCTTAAAGTAGATGAGCGAGTGTTAATAGGATCATTGAGCCAGTTGTACACAGCCTTTGGCTACTTATCTTTATAATTCAGGAATGTCATACATGTATTTTCTATATGAATAGATCCCATTAAATTGAACTCACGCTCTCTGTCTTTGCCTGCAATCAGTTGTTTGATCCTGATTGATTTCAATGTGGTTTAAAAGGTTAATAGGTGTTCATTGTCTGCTAATGAAATTCATAGATGCAAAAATTTAACCAAGCAGAAAATGAAACATTTCCGCGTAGATTTCAAATTCTATAAAAGATTTCTTAATACGAGTATCAACATGAAACGCGCATCCGAAGAGGAAACTTACAATACAAAAGAGAACAACAAAGACATTAACACTTTGCAAAAGCAAACAATAAATGAATGAATGAATGAATGAATGAATGGATGAATGGCATAAAGTGGCTAGAAAGAACCCCATGAGAGCGTGTGCTTAAATGAATGAAGAGTAAGAGAACGAATGAAGTGAAATGAAATGAAAGCAAAAGCCTGTCACAGATCTGTCAAAAATGTGAAAAGAATAACAAGAAAATGAAACAAAATGCAAACAATCACAGGAAGTTACTCATTCAACAGAAGCAGCAGTAGCACCATCATCATCATCAACATCATCATCATCAGTGCAGGAGTTGCTACATGCAACAATAGAAACAATAATAAGAAAACAACATAACAAACAATTTCGCGCATGGCAAAGCAAATAAATATTAAAACACCAACCAACATCAAATGTACAATAGTACAAAATCTCAAATAAGAAGCAACATGAATTAAACTAATAATTGTCAAAAGTTAACATTTCAAGTTCAAAAATTTTCAAATGAAAAAAAGGATACTTTACTCGTACACAAGGCGGAGGGATACAGTTGAGATACAGTAGAACGGAGCAGCTGAAATGAAGTTAGTACAAAACTCGAACTGTTTATGCTTGTCAAACCGGCAAAAGGACACACGGATGAAAATGAAATAAAACTAAATTGTGATGATGTTGATGATTATGTTGATGATGATGAAGATGATGACGATGACAATGACAATGACGGTTATGATGACGATAACAACTATGAATGTATGAATGTATGATTATTGTTGGTGATGATGTTGTTGGCGCTGGTGCGCGATACAATGATGTATTTCGTTTTGGAAACCTGAATTTTTGATGAAGCGCATTTGAAAAATTGTCAACCACCAAAAAAAAAAAAAAAAAAAAAAGGACTGAAAGGAAAAAACGAAAGGATCAAAGGGTCTTCTAAAAACTACTATGCATAGCAAGTAGTAGAAACAAAAATATATTTACTATGAAGGACACGAGTACACTTCTAAATGTATAAATGTCGCATTTACTTCAATTTGCTTTCTGAGCTTCACAAGCAGTAAACTCAGCTCACTCAATTCAATATAAATAGGATTCATCCTTTTACCCAATGTGTGTGTGTGTGTGTGTGTGTGTGTGTGTGTGTGTGTGTGTGTGTGTGTTGGAAATGCTACATTTCTATCTTGCGCGCTTTGCGCCTGTCATCAATTAGCACGCTATTCATCAGATCAACATTTGACTTTTGCGCACGTCACACATGAGTGAGCGAATGAATGAGAATGGCAGCCATGAAAGTCCTTCATTTGTCCATTTGTTCATTGCTTCATTTCAATTATATTGTGGCCTGTGCTTTACCGGATCAATGTATGTAATCCGCTGACGTTTTGTATACAAATTTAATTTGCTTAAGTTAAGTGAAAAGTGCAATTGACTCGACTTCGATATGTCGAATTAAAGTGAATGAAAAGCGAAATTAAATAAATTAAAATGCTTTTTATTAATTCAAGATACATGCAACCATACATATATTGCATTGCATTATAAAGGCAAAGAGATAGAAAGAAAGTTAAGTGATGGGAATCATTTAATGTCAGAATAGTGAAGTAGAGGGGAAAAAATACAAAAACTAGACTTGTAGCATGAGAATCGAGGTCTAAAGTCTGCTAAACAATCACTTTTTATACTAAAGATTACTGGATGGAGTGAATTGTAATAGAATTTAGAATTGATCAAAATATGAAGCAAATCGGGGGAAGGCGTTTACCCATTACACTAATTTCTCTATAAACTCCCCAACACCACACATCATTTCAAAATTAAAACTTTACAACATTTTTCTCTCAAAAAACCACCATGAATATTTCGCCCGCCATTTTAAGCAAATTTCTCACCTCAGCTCAATACTGAAACCCCTTTTACTAAATCGCTTGCCTGCCATACTTTTTCACTCATTCACCGGAAACGTAAAACAACTAAACTCTCCTCCCCTAAGTCGCCACGCCCTAAGGAAAGACAAAAATAGAAACGGTACGGCTCGACTCGGCTTTATACACATTAAATGCTTTCGAGCCTAATTCACTGTAACCAAATGTTTGGCATCAACTTAAGTCGGTAGCGGTCGGTGACGAGCGATGGTGGCAATGGTTAGCGGCGGTATCGTAGGCTCAATTCGGGCTAACCCCCGGTGTCTATATCTACAAACCGGGAAGAAAAGGGAATTTGATTAATGTAAAAGCTGCCACTGATACGTCACACGCATGTCAAATTCTGACATTTGACATTTCGCCAGCGACACTCTGACGATGAGGACGACGACTATGAAAAAGTCGAGGAATGATGAATAAAGGACGATGACGACAATGTGTGGCTGATGACGATGACGACGATTCAAACTAGTAAAGCATCAAGGGGCAAGTGTTTGGGCAAACATTGGTTTTGGCTGTACGACGACTGTTGATTGGTTGAGAGTTCAAGTTTTAATACATGAAATTTGGGTCGAATCCCACTTTTAATAAAACAAATTTCTTTTCTTGATTATTTTTGGACTTTAATGCGTTTCGCGTTTGCTACATATTCTCCCACTAGGTAGCAGCATCATCAACAGCATCCCTGACATCATCATGATACAATATACATACTCGTATGTACATACAATAGTAGCTACCATTTCCTGCTGCATAATATAAAAAGATCCTTGACTGGTACATTGTTGTTTTTTTAATAACATTTTTGTTAGTCTTTTTTTTCGTTTGCTCGTTTGTTCAACTTCAGATATCGTTCCGTTCTACGTCCCGGGCATATTTGCTCACGTTGACACTTGACAACGACGACATTTGTGCATGAAAAATTCAACATTATTTGACTGCGAATTAATGTTAAATTGTTGTTATATACGAATAACGCGCTGATGTGGGAAATGTCAACTTTTGACAGCACTCGAGATGAGCCAAACTAGGGTATCCGTTCCAACTGTAGCGGGCGTAGCGGGCGTAGCCAAGGGCAGTAGATACATTTTCTTCAAACCATAACCAATCCAAAGTAGGCAGGCAGGCTCGCATCAACACAACAAATTTCTGTTCTGTTCTGTTCTGTTCTGTTCTGTTCTGTTCTGTTCTGTTCTGTTCTGTTCTGTTCTGTTCTGATCTGGTGGTCCTCATCCACATCACTCACTTCCCAAAAACTCATTCCATTTGCCTTTGCCTTTTTGTTTGTGTGTAAATTGTGTAAATTCTTATAAATATTTAATTGTTTTTATTTCCTTAGTTTGCATTTCTTTCTTCATTCATTCGTTCATTCATTCATTGTTGTTTTGTTGTTCTTACTACTGCTGATGTTGTTTTTTCAGTTGTTTATTGCTGTTACTATTGTTGTTGTTGTTGTTGTGTTTCTTTAAGCTCCTTTAATGCTCCAATTTTTTGTTTGGTATTATTATTACAGAATCAACATCGACACTCAATTCTAAGAGATCAAAGTGATCATTCACTCATTTACCACTCACTCATTCTACCTTGAGTGGAAAACTATTTGAATATAAAAATAAACAAAGTTAAACTAAGAAACAACAAATGTCGGGACACAAAGCATTTATTGTTAACACATTTTCTGTTGCGCGTATTTAAAAAACAACAAAAACAATAGTATGAAACAATAATAACATCAAAAAAAAAAAAAAAAGAAAAGCAATGCTTGCAATCAAATCAAATTGACTTCAAAAAGAAATTTATTTGGAAAACAATTTATCACAAGTTGAAATAAAGTTTTTCACAGCACAAATGAGATACATATGTATCTATCTATCTATCCATCTATCAATGATATATGTATCTACGCAACTATTTCAATTTTGGCATAGATACATTTGTGGTTAATGGTTAGTGGTTTTTTCTTGATGTTGTTGTTGTTCTTGTTGTTGGAACTCACAATAAGTGAAATTGTTTCTCACATAAATATTGCATAAAATCAATCCATAATATGAATTTAGTTTCAAAAATGTGGAACTTGTCTTGAGTTCTTCCCGCTGTCTCTCTCTCTCTCTCTCTCTCTCACTCCTTTGATGCGTCACGTGCGGCGTATACGCAATATAAATTATTCTACTGCTACTAATACTTTCAAAATTAATTTATAATGCATGGAATTGAAGCTTTTGTTCCCTGTGTTTTTTGCAATGCAAAGCTGTGTTTTTTCATTTTAATTAAAATATATTTTTTTTACTTCATTTGCTACACAAATTCATTTTAGCAGTTTTTTTTTTACAGAGAATACTGTACACAGAATACTTTAAGCATATCTGTGAGCCTTTGATTGATCAAAATATTCGTCAGCATGCAAAAATAGCTTTCTGATCTTTGCTTTTATTTATTTAATATTATTTTTTTTCTTTTTTTAGATGATTTTTTGTTTTCTCAGATTTTTATTCTAATTTTTTTTTTTTTTCGTTTTTTTCAACAACTTTAATTTTAAAATTTTGTATTAAAATTCATCTTATGTTTTTTTAAATTTGTATCCCAATATTTAGTGTGCGTGTGTGTGTGTGTGAGAGTTGCTTTTTTTCGTAATCCCAAACTCGATCTTCATTTGAATTTTTAATTGAGTCGAGATCGAATGCTTTCAAATGCCGTCGCCTTGCCGTGTTGGAGTCAAAGTTTGCTGCTTCTGAGCTAATGAGCAAATGGCGTTCATTGATCGCTTTAAATTAATCTTTTTTTAAATTTCCTTAGTTTCATGTTTTTGTTTCTTAGTTTTCTTATTTTTGTTTCATAAAACTTAATAAGTTATGCAAATTACATATTAGTTTTGTTTTTTCTTTTTTTTGAAAAAATAATTTAAATACCAAAAAAAAACTTTTCGTAAAATTAGTTTATGGCATTTTCGTGCTTTCATTCGTTGTTCGCGTCGTCATCGATTTGAATTATTCGTTATAAACTTAAATATTTATCAACTAATTGCTTCAGTCAGTCGTGCGTAGTCCCCACTCTGACTCTTCGTTGATCTGTTATATTGAATCCATTCGCATGCTCTATCCATAATTCATTAGAGTTGCTTTGACTGTAAATCAGTGAACTACTTTGGTTCGCACATAAATCGACAATGACGACAACAACGACGACTACGACGACATCGACGACAATGACAACGCTTGCGGTGGCGCCTAAAACTGGCCCCGATGACGATGACTATGACTATGCTCAGGAAATCGCTTGCAACCTAATGTGGCGGTGAAAAATGTTGCAAGCTCACGAAAATAGGCGCTAATTTTTGCTGACCAAGCAAACCTAACCCTTCACCACTAGACATCAGCTACCAGCCACCAGCCACCCGCCACTAACCACCCACCATCAAGTGATTATCCAAATTACTTTGAACACTTTGTGTTCGCTTTTGGTTATGGATACTTTTTCGAGTTGCTTGTCTCGCTATTTGTTGCCACACACTCACTCCCATACATAAATCTAAACATAAAAATTTATCATCGAACGCCGGGAGCCTTCATTTTCGTTCTGATTTATTTGCTAAGCATTTTCGTAAATTGATCGTTGAAAAATTTTGATGTCGACAATTAAATTATTGGCCTTCTCCGTCCACACCATGCAAGAGCACACCACTCCTCTCTGTTCCACTGGCTCTTTGGTTAAGTAGTAAACCGTTTAAAGTCACAGCGGATGAAGTAGTAATGAGTGCAAGATAAATATGCTGAGCTGCTGGTCTTTATTATTAATGACAGATCTAGACAATGTATCTTTATACTACAGTGAAGATCAAATAAAATGAGATGAGATGAGTTGAGTTGAGTTGAGATCAGATGAGATGAGTAAATGCGCATTTGAGTTGAGTTGATGCAGCCCGCATGGCCTGTCAAGTTATTATTATTGTTCATCATCATCATTATTATCATCTTCATGATGATCACTGCTGGCGCTCATCATCAACATAATCAGTATAGGCGCGAGATAACAGCGGGGACTAGAAGACTTGAAGTTCATATTGAAGTTCGAATTAAACGCCAGCAGTCTTCATTAACACCGACCAATTCCATCATGATGACGATGATAATGAACTCTAATATTAAGTAGGCAGCTCAATTAAAAAAATTTAATTTGAAAGTACTCTTTCTAAGACACACTTCGCTGGGCCATTCCATCTTTTGTTCGCTTAATCCATCTTATACCTCACAGCAGCCATAACGAAATCGGCCCGGAATGCGTAACTAATTTTGCTAGAGCAGCCAAGCAAAACAAAGCGTTAAAATTGCTTTAACAAAATGGTGGCTTGGCCTTGGATCTCTTAGGCTTCCATTAGAAGATCGAGCAAATCGAGTGTAGAGTTGCGTAAAGCATATAAAAGTAGACAATGAGCTAGACACGTGAGCCGCTATGACGCTGTGAGTCGCCATGGCGCCTGCCTCTTAACAAAGGCCCCCCTCTTTGATGATCATCGCCACAAACACACAATAAAATCAATAAAGTATTTATGCCACCTACTTACTTACTTACTTCAACTTTATCTAATAGAATGAACGAATGAGCCGAACATAAGAGAGTGGAGTAAACGTCATTTGAAACATAAATCATGATGCTCATCATTGGTTAGAAAGAAATACAATAACAATAACAATAAAATCAAAATTAAAAAGTATCTACAGCCATCATCATCATCATCAACAACAACAACGAGAACAACAACAACAGCAGCAGCAGCAGTATCAAAGGCCAAAAAGCGTGTCTAACAAACCTCAAAAGCCACATGAAAATAAAGCAATCTCACTTCATGGCATCAAGTTCGCTTCATTTGTCCGTCCTTTGGAAAAAGGCGTGTGCGGTCCAAACAATATAAAGTAAAAAAAAACTAAAAAGGAAAGATATTATGCATTCTTCGTCGAAGCTGTTGATCAACATGTAGAACATGACAATATCTCTTCACACGCAGCCACTCCATTGGGATGCAAGATTGTTACCTCACCTCACCTCACCTCACCACACCTCATCTCATCCTATCTCATCTCATAAAGGCAAAGGCAAAGGCAAAGGCGCAAGCCGAACAAGATGAGACACAATGAAATCAAGAGGCGAATTGCGCATTCTACTTCGGCGATGATTTATTATCAACTGAAATGAATTTTTGGTTTAAAAGAGGACAGACAGACAGACTCACTCAGTCCAAGACAACGGCTTGAGGACAAGTGTCGCTTGCTTGCTTACTTACTTCCAAGCTATGTTAAGCAAAGAAATGCTAATCCGCATTTGAGCCATGAACAGGCAATGCATCTGTCTCTCCGTCCTTTCGTCCAAATAACCATCCATCTGCACTCATTACAATGATTCAACATAAAAATTACAACGAATTGAAATGAAATTTTCGGCTTTCAAAGATACAACAATATTCTCTTCTGTACATGGATGATATCTTTGGAAGAGAAGAAATAATGTAGTGTCATCATCAATTCAAACCACCAAATCAACATTGTCATGTTTTGATCGTAGCAACGATGATCTTCAGCAGACGCAGCACAGCAGAGGTGGCTGCCACAGACGACGCAGCCTATGACAACGCAGAACGCTTTGAGGCGTGCAATTCAAAACGCATTCGAATTTCAAATTGATGTATTCATTTTGACAGTCGTAAATGCAGCCACAGGCGCGTGTGTTAAAGGTGTAAGAATAATGTCTGTCCATTCGTCCATTTCGTTCCAACAACAAACAAACATGACATCGATGTATATACATACTCGTATATTCATCTTCATCATTATTATCATCAGCTTCATCATCATCATCATAAAGTCGGAGATCATCTACTTGTAAATGACGTTTAAGGTGAATTGAACATTCATCGTCGTCATCATTCGTGGCTAATTTGCTATGCTCAATGCTGTTGCCAGGATCAAAATATTGATAAATATTTGCTCTTCTTTTTGGTTATTGTTATTGGGTTGTTGTTGTCTGAAACATTAAAACACTAAAAAAAATAAAAAAAAAGAAGAGAAATATATGAATAATTTAAATAGCGGAAACATTAAGTTTATTGCTTGCTCAAACTGATCGCATTGTGTTTGGTGTTTGTTGTTTGTTGGCCAGCTGCAAAATGATGATGAGAAATGAATTGTAATGAAAAATTATGAAACAATTGATATTGAGATAGATGCAAGCGCATTCCGCATTTAACCTGGTTTCCAACATTCATTCGGTGCATCTCATTTACTTTAATATTGTTGTACTATAATATTGCTATATGTTAATGAAAAGAAGAAATAGTAGAGAGTAAGACAGCATAAAGATAAAGGATAATGAATTATCGTGGAAATGATTTAATAGTGCTGACAAATGATAGACAAAGATCTCAAGATGTAATCTCTTTAACCAACCAATGACACTAAGTTAATGTTTATCTTTAACTAGAAGTATCTCTGAAATAGAATAGATTTGACAGACTTTGAATTATCATTCTATTGAGCTGTTATTCTATTGCATTTCGCATACTTAATTTCTGAATCGTTTCAATTGTGAGATCATCTATTCCTAAAATGAATTTATGTGTATACACGCCTCATAATAGACCATAAGCTTCACTAGAACTACATTTTTTTCAATGATAATTTTAACTTCTAATGGCTATTGTGCGTCATCATAAAGTACTCATTGATGGAACTTTTAATAAATGTTTGGTTAATAATTTTACCACCTGCAATTGACCGCAGGGCTCGATTTTACCGCTGCTTCAACCAAAAGAAAATATCACCTCATGATGGGGCGATTATGGTAAACACTAAACGATTCTCTTGGTAGTAGAAACACACATTATCAGACAGACAGACAGACAGGTAGACAGACAGGTAGACGGACATATTCAGTCAAATAAATCACAAACGCATTTAAGTGCAAATCAATGACGCGGCAATGGTAGCAACACCGGCAACAACGACGACGATGATTCCTTTGGCTTTGGTGCATGCATCAGCATACACAATGCACCATAGACCATACACCATACACCATGAGACAGGCGTGGCAGCCTCTGTGGGCTCAAAACACGGACGGAAGCAATTCTACTAACTGCTGCGCTTTGGTAATTAATTTTACGCTTTGCGCGAAAATTCATTTTCATATTCATTTCGTAAGTCAATGTAATTGCATATGACTGCAGACTACAGATACTCTCCTCAATGCTGTTGGGCTATTGAGCCAGGTCTGGGCTGGGCTGGGCTGTGCAGGGCTTCAGCTCTTCTATTTAGTTTTTAGTTTTGTGATATGCTTTCTAGCGCGGCAGCGCACACCCAACTGAGCGCAAATGACAACGTTGATGATGACAACGACGATTGCAATGGCGACTAAGTTGCTGCTGTTGCTAAACACTTTGTGCAAATGAGCGTGAGTGATGGGCAAATAAAGTAAGCATTTTCATTATGGCCACGGATACGTTAAACCAAAACGACGTACTTCATTAGGTGTAGCCCAGCATGGTGTGGCGTAGCTAAAAATAAAACACATTTAAATGGCAATTCAATAGAGGCAGGCAGGCAGGCAGTCGGGCATCCAATCATCTCATACCAGCATAGAAATAGAAGAAAAGTTAAGAAAATTAAGTATCTTTGAGCAACAAATTTTGAAAAGCCAAATGTAGAAAAGAAGGTCACACAACAAACTTTAACTTCAAATTGTGACGAACGACGAACGGCAAAATAGCTTTGAATTTTTGTATTTTCTTTTCAGAAAACAACTTAACTTATAACAACTCAAACGACAAGCAATAAGAATAAAAACGGCTAAAACAACAATAAAAACCGCTATTTGACAAAAGACTACAAAGCGTTTGTTCGTTCAAATTGAATTGAATTGAATTGAATTGAAAAACGCTTTAGAAAAGAAAGAGCTTAAGGCCGGCGTAATTGAAAATACATAGATACAAATACAATGTACAATATCTTGAAGAATCTGCATATTCATGCCGACGCACAAAAAGCTACACTGTTGTGTTGTGTTGGGTTGTGTTGTCCATGTCCAACTGTCTGTCAGTTGATCGGGCATTGAAAGCTGCCGCTTAAGTGGTCGATCATGCGCGGCCAGCCACAGTAAGGCTTACTGAATCACAAGGAATGTGTCTATTCAGTGTGCGCTCGCGCAAGTATCTAAATACATGTGTATACAACACAATAACAAATCGAATGAAAACCAAAATTCAACTAATTGAATTTATATGCATTGCTAACCAAACAAATTTCGCCTGGAGGTCACGACAAAAGCAAACTTCAATTTTACCGCCTTTAGAGATACTCACATATTTTTTCATCTCAAATCAATCTTATCAAAAACGCACGGACAAACGGACAACGGGAACGACAATCGAAGCGGCATACTTGCCTTCAACATGCACAACAGTTTCATCACAACCTCTGAATTGTATTTCTCTCTAAAGTAACTCCTAATAATATAATATTTTTTCTTTTTATTCTTCTTGTTCATGTTGATCTGTTCCATAGATTTTATCTATTGTTCTTCTCCTGGCTTACTCTCGACATTCTATAGCGGCTGTCACCTCAGCTATTAACCTGATTTTCTAGATTTTCAATCAAGCCAGCCGCAAAATACTATAGAACAAAACATACTAATCCGACATTGTTCCTCGTATCTTATAGATACTTTGCTTTATGCACACACCAACACATTATAAAGTCAATTTTTTGAGATTTTATTCTTTCTTTTTTGTTTTGGATTTTTGTTTTTTTGTTTTTTTTTTTTTTGTTTTTGGTTTTGTGTTCATTTCTTTAAATGTGATCTTTCATTGAATTTGAGTTTGGTGTGTGTGAGTGTCCCTTTTTCTGAAAATACTTACTCGATTTGAAATGATTTTGAAGTGAAAACAAAGCGGCATACACACATTTGATTGAAATCAATTTAAATTGTTTTCAAGAAATCTAGTCAAAATACTTTTGCGCCTTTTATTCGTCCGTTCGTCTGTCTGTCTGTCAGTCAATCTGTAAGTCTGTGGGTCTATCTGTTTCTATATATTTATCCCTCTGTTGTCCATCAATTCATCGCTCGTTCGCTGGTACATCTCTTTAAATAAGTTAGATATATAAACAAATGCCATGTCAGATATGTATGATTCTCTCTGTCCCACTATCGCTATGAAATCATGTGGGTTTGCTGCAGGTACATAGACATTTGCCTGACTTGATTGACCTTTACTTTTCTTTGACGAGATTAAAACAAAGAATATATCAATTGGTTTGTACCAGCATTCAAATAATAGATCGATCAATAATTGATTGAGTGAATGAATGAATACAATAGTCTATTCCATAATGTATTAAAATCTTAATAGAATCATCTTCATCAACATGCATTCTTCTATGTTGACAATTTGGAAATTATCATTTCGAATTCTTGGTATAAATACTATTTTTGTTCATCAGAATTTACTCAATAAAACAAAAGGAAAGGAAAAAAAAAACTTTCATTTCATTGTAAATCTCCCAACCAATTTCCCAACTGACAATTTAAAACTCATAAAGTGCCAAATTTGGCCACACATACACATAAGGTAAGGTTTACACTACAAACAACTTGTCGCTTTCCGGTCTTAAAAAATAAATCTATTACTAAAACCCTTTTTATAGCTGCAAATTTCAGGAAAAAGGTAAAAATTAAAACAGAAAAATTAATAATAAAAATATTTTATTACCCAAAAACGGAAACAATGCGTAATGATTATTGTACGAACATTAAATGAAATGAACTTTGATATGGTTGTGTCGCTTGATCGTAACTCTTTCTCTCACTCTGTGATCTTATGATCTTAAATACGCGTGCTCGTGAAGAACTCTGAACTTGGTTTCTGCCAGGCACAGGTGCACCATACCACCAATGGTCTCCTATCTTCTGTCAATGGACATGAAAGCGACACATGGATACATGTCCAAAGAATGACAATTCCATGGACAGAAAATGTCAAGTTTTGTGATTTATGATGGACATTAAAAAAAAAAAAAAACAAAATTTGTTTGTGTATATTTGATGAAACGAAAAAATGTCCGAATTTGAGTTCGGAACAAATGTTAATCGCTTTTAATCGCTTGCTCACACGGTGAGCCCATGAGCCCATGGGCCCATGGAACAGAAGAAACTAAGAAATGATATAAAATTCGGTCTTCCGTTTTTTTGGGCATAATTCAATGTTTGTTATTGTAGTTTTCTTGTTATTCTTGACCTTGCATTGCGTAATTTGACAGTGAACACTTGTAAGGTGCAGGTTTTTTGTCTTGTTGCGTCTTGTCTTGTCTTCTCTTCTCTTCTCTTGTCTTCTCTTGTCAACATTGTCAGTTTCTCCAATGGTTTGTAGAGATACTAAGAAACCATTTTTAAGAGATACGTACTACTCGTACATTTATTTGATCACAGGCGATAAAACAGACAAATCTATATAGATTCTAGTTGTTTTGTGTTTTGTGTCTTGTGTCTTGCGACAAAGATACTCTATATATATTTGCGCATGTCTAAAGATATGTATCCCGTTAAGCGTATCTAGTGGCAAAGTAAACATCAACAACAGTAATAGTAACAGCTGCTGTTGCTGTTACTATAGCTGATGATGGTGATGGTGATGGTGAAGACGATCGAACCGGTCGCGACAATCTTATCAGTTAAATAAGCTGAGAGCTGCGTAACTCAGCGCCATGTAGCCGAACATGTTTTGTCATTAAGAATCTGCAAAAATATGCAGATGTGATAATGGCAAAAATAAACAAAAACTTGTATCTTTTCTAACTAACATAACATATACGAATATGTGTAGATTTACTCTTATACCATAATAGAGTAGTAGTAGTAGTAGAGTAGTGTGAGGTCAGATGAGCAAAATCATTACTGTTAAGTTCAGAGGAGTTCAGTGAGACTTATAAATATATGGATTTGCTTAATGTACAAATGAAATCTTTAGTTTTGTTATCAAAATGTCAAAATAAAAAAAATAAAAAAATATATAAGACAATAAAAAAATTCAAATACTATAAACAACATTTAAGAAGAGAACACATATTTGAAAAATGTGAAAAAAATAAATAAATTTAAATTCCAAACACAAGAAAAGGTTGTTCGTTCGTTCACTAAGAAGCCCAGAAACAGAAACGAGTTACGATTTTGTTGAAATAAATTCTATTGAATTTGTATCGCTTTGGAACGCTAAAAGATACAAATGCCGCTGAATCTCTGGCGTTTCATTTAAATATATGGATTTCTATTTCTGTTACTTATAAAATATGTTTGTGCTTATATTTTGTTATTTTATTTTGGTAGAATATCAGACATCAAATTTCTTGGTTGGGGGAGATGGACAGATTAGACAGACAAACAGACAGACAGACGTACGGACGGACGGACGGACGGACAGAAAATGTTGTTATGAATTGCTTATTGGTTTCAAATTTAAATTTAAGATCTTGTACATTGAGTATTTTAATGTGATTATGAATAACAAGTTGAATGCATTTGACCGCTTGCCCCAAACATTCATACAAACTAAAACTACTTAAATGTGAACGATTCAATCGCTCGCTCGTCTTATTTTCAATTTGATTTGATTTGATTTGATTTCTATTTTGTCTTTGTATCATTTTAATTTTCATGCTCATGCATTCAATCGTTTTATGTATGCGAGCATGCATTCATGGCAATGCTATCAACGCTGGCATTTATTTCATATTTATGATGATATCATTTTGAATTTTGATAAAGAAAGAAAAAAAAAAACAAAAAAATTAATATGAAAATGGTAAATAAAAAAAAAGAAAGGGCAAAAACTTTTCATTTTCTTATTTATGTTAATGTGCTCGTTAGATACGCAAAGGAATAACTTTAAAAGCACACATAAACATAAAAGATACATTTATAATTAAATGCATCGATCATATGGTGGTGGTGGTGGTGGTGTTGTTGTTGTTGTTGCTGTGCTTGCTGTTGTTATTGTCCAATAATATGTCTATAATGAAGTGGCTCATAATACACGTTTTGATGTGATTTTAACTAGAGTTTTTATTTTTATAAAAAGAATATTTTTGCTTTAGACAAAACAATCTTATTTATGAGCTGAATTGAATAGATTATTTTGTATTGAAAGATAATTTTTATTTTAATTATGCAAACATTAAACGTTTTTATTCTGTGCCAACAACATCCGACTTACTTCCGTTCATTCATCGTTCGTTCCTTCCTTCTTCTACATACCTTCTTCTTAGTTAAGTTACAATAAGTAAAATGAAGTGAAGTGATCCTTGTCAGCCTTCTTCATATCTTTTTCATAAGATATGAGTAGATTTTTGTTCAAAAAAAAAAAAAAACACGTAACCAAGGCAGACATATGATTTGTGTTTTATTTATTTATATGAGTATATGGAAAGAAAAAGTTAAGCCCCTGACAACTATTATTATTAACATTTTGACCACGTTTATGAGTTGATGAGTTGTGTTAACCTTTCCTATCACACGCTTGTTCTCTCTGTCTCTCTCTCTCTCTCTTTAATATGCATACTCTTTAGCGCATTAATCAAATCAATGTCCAAAATATCGAAATTGTAGACAATGAATGCAGGCATTCAGTCAATGTATGCACATACATATTTCTGTTGCACTGATTTTGATCGCCGCTCAAATGATCAAATAGAAAATATTACGAGTATTTGTATATTTACCATGTAAATGTAAAAAAATGTATAGAAATCAAATTACAAACAACCATTTGCTAAACTTATGTATGTACGTAGTACGTGTATATCAAAAATAAATCTGTACTTGAGGATCATCTTTTGCATTTGGCTTCATTCACCATCACCATCATCATCACCGTCATCATCACCATCTCAATGAAAATGAAGCGAATAAAATAAAAATTCAAATTAAAAATCGAGCGTAAATGCGGCACAGCAGGATATGCAACAATAACAACAACAACAACAATAATAATAGCAACAAAATGCAAGCATTCAAAATGAAAAGGAAGAAAACGAAGAACAACACAAATAAGAGTTATTTTTATATCTGCAAGATACAATATTCAAAAGAGAGATCGCTGTGCTTTTTGCTTTTTGGTTTTGGTTTATTTTTTTTTTATTTTAATTTTGTGATTTCCTTCTTTTTTTCAAATTTATTTTTTGTTCTGCTCATTTAATTTTTTGTGTGTGTGATTGCTGTTGTTGTTGTTGTTGCTTGTATGATAATTTAAGGCTCACTGATTGTTGTTGGTGTTGTTGTTGTTGTTGTTGTTGTTGGTGTTATTTGAGGCAGCATGTTGTTATTGACCATTTGTGTGCCATAGTTTGCGTGTTGTATCTATATATCTGCTGTTGTTGGTGCTGCCCCACTGTGTGAGTATCCTTTGATGTTCGATGGCGTGCGGAGATCACGAAGTTGAATTTGCTTTAACTCAACTTTTAGTTTGCTTTAGTTCGGTTCGGTTCGGTTTCACTTGGCTTGGGTTTTGCTTGTCTTGGCTTCACTTCACTTCACTCGTTTCACTTTGATGCGATAAAAAATTAAGGCGATAATGGAATTGAAGCAAATGAGCATCGAAACATTTGTTGTAATAAGAAGGCAGACCCATGCAGGAATATGATCGAATGGACATTGCAAATGAATGGATCCATAACAGACTGTTGTGGGCCCCCAGCAATAGCCCAACAAAACTCAGCTGTGCGCGCGACAAGCAAAATTGGACAAGAAACACGCAATTTATGCCAATGAATACCAATCGATTGAGTTTAGTATACTTAGTATGTTGGAGGAGATGTGTACACTACATGGTAGGGAGAAGGCAGGCAGGCAGGCAGCAGGCACAAGAATATATTGCATAGACATGGGAAATTTGTGTTGTAATTAATAAAAGATACAAAAAATCTATAAGAAAGCAGAAAATTGCAGTATTGCATTCTAGACACAGCAGCATCAGCATCAGCATCAGCAGCAGCAACAGCAGCAAGCAAGCAATGCCACTTAGTCGAGTAATTCATGTTGCACACAGCAAGTGAACATAGCCACCCACGAAGTTAAATTGCAACCAACAGTCATTCATAGCTCAAAACAGTGAAACCCACACAATAGCAGCACAGTACTCGTTAAATGTATTGTGGTAAAAGCATTTCACCAATACGAAAAACTCATTTCAAAATTGACACTTTGAAATTATTGGTGTCCATCTTTCCCAGAGTGGAATGCAAAGTACAAGCAATCGTCGTCGTCGTCGTTGTCGTTGTCGTTGTCGTCGGTTGGCCACACCACCACTTTGAAAGGCATTCAAAGTGTTGTTAACGTGGTTAACAACTTCATTTGGCCTGAGCAGCAAGGCATACATAAATTCACTAGACTTAAGCCTAATTTATGCAGCAATTGAGTTGAGTTGAGCAAGAGAACAGGAGTAAAGCACTGGTACTGGTGGTGGTGGTGGTGGTGCTGGAAGGAGAGTAGAAGTCGGCGTGTGACCAGTTAGGGCCACCAGCAAGCAACAAGTACTTTGCTGTCGTAGTCGTCATCGTCGCAGCTTCATCTGCATGCACAATTAAACAATTTCCACTAAATCTCGTTGCTTCCTTGGCAATTTGTTATGTGAGGCAGCAAAAGTTATGTGACGCTGAGCCATAAATTCGTGTGCCCCAATCGACATCGAAGACGGCGACTACGACAACGACAACGGCGACTTTCAGTAAGCGTAGAGTCCGACTGGAGTCAGTGTCAGTGTCTTAGCCAACAGTAGTAGCTGTATTAGCTGAAGCTGAAACTGTAGCTGAAGCATGGATGGTCGACACTTAAATTGCGAATTTATGTAGGCAAAGAAACAGCAAAGTCAAGTCAAACAAAAGCGAAGGCGTAGTTACGCTTGCGCATAAAGTGCGATTAAATGGACAGCGACAGCCACGGCCACATCCACATCTACAGCCGCCAGACACCATAGACATTGAATTGAATTTAGTTGGTGGTGGTGGTGGTGGTTTGACCCACTACTGCAGGCTATTGCCTTTAGTTTAACTGAATTGTATTGTATGTTGTGTTAGAAGAAGAAGTCAGTATTACTTTTTCATTTCATTTCTTTAATTTCATTGGATATTATATCATTTTATTTCTGGAAAAAGGACCTTCATGCAGCAAACGGAAGCGTTTGGCTCGTTGGTTGTTTGCTTAGTTAGTTTGTCTCAATGAAAAACTTGGCCAACAAATGTAAGAAACATAGATCAATTTCATAGTCAATCAAAAGGCCACACAACTCTTGGTTGAAAAAGACATACGCTTTTTTGTCATGTTGACTATGTTGACTATGTATGACCAACTGGTCTTGGTCTTAGTCTCAGTCTCAGACTAGAGTCTAGTAAATAGTGGTAGTAGTGGTGGTAGTAGTACTTAGTTTATAATAGTTTGTAGTTGTAGAAAAACCTTGCGAAAAATAATTTTAATTTATCACTTCCGGCGGCGGCCATTGTTCTTTATTTCGTCTCATTCTTACATTGACATAGGATTTGATGGAGACAAAAGGTAAGAGGAGACGAGCGAAACAGAGAAAAAGTTACAAATTTTTCTTCGTTTTTTTTTTTTTTTTTTGTGTAAATAGCATAAAACTGTTGTTGTTGGTGGTGTTGTTTTTGGTGTTGTTATTGCCATTCTTGCTGTTGTAGCTAGCGTAATTTCAAGACTGCAAGATTGCTATCGTTTGTATTGCATTTTCTATTTCGCATGCAAACATTCATTCATGGCTTTGCATACCACAAAAGTATCGAATCGAATCGTTACACTTACCCCCAACCATTCCTCCAACCTACAGACAAAAACCCAACCAAAAAGAAGATAAAATAAAAGTAAAAACCTTTTTATTGCCGACGACTGCCATATGCAAATAGGCATAAATGCACTTACTACATATGAATGTGTATCTTTGTATCTACAAGTATAGTATGCAGTTTGTATTTGAGTATATATACGTGTGTGTGTGTGTGTGTGTGTGTGTGTGTGTGTGTAAATAGCTAACGGTGTGTGTTGTTACGGCGCGCTCTTTTGAGTTATATGCCAACTTGGCCAATAGCGACCGAAGCCACGCAATGGTTGTTTGGATTGCAGACCAGGCAACCACCACAACTGATTGACCCTGTTTAGGGTAAACCGACTTCAACTACCACTACCACTACCATTACCACTGAATAATAACTTCTTTTATAGTACGTGTATGTAGATACTTAGTTTGTGTTTTTTTTTGCTACACCGTCGCTATTACCGTTCGCTATACGTTTTGTTGATTACATATCGTTCGGCCTAAGTACTTCTTGTTGTTAACCCCCTTTTATTCGGTTTTATGTTTTTCTATATATGTTTTTATTCATTTTCAGTCAGTCTAAGTAGAAGAAAATTGCCATTCATGAAACTTGGCCAAAATTAACAAATGAACAAACGAACGAACGAAGGAACGAGTGAGCGAGCGAATGAAGTGAAGTGAAGGAGTTTTTAACACAAATGGCTGCAATAAACGGAGTCGTTACACTTGTTAGTAGATACACTGAATATTGTTGTTATTGCTATTGCTATTGCTATTGTCGTGTCATTGGCATGTAGTCGACGCTTTCAAAGCAGATTTTAAACATTTTCTCATAAAATTTGTCTTCACTTTTTTTTTTTTTTTTGTAGTCGTTCACTTATTCATTTAGTAGTAGATACTTTTTGTTGTTGTTGTTGTTATTGTTGTTGTTGTTGTTCTTAAGTTACCTAACTCGATTCCCACTTTTGTTTAATTCTGTCGTAAATTTCTAAGGAATTTTTTAATTTTTTTGTTTCTTTTCATTTTTAAATTTATTAACAATTAATCAATTGAAGACACACAAAAATCACTTAAAAATTAACATAAAATTGCTTAACAATAAAAGTCCAGTTTTAATATTAATAATAATAATAATTTTTAACTCAAAAAACAATAACAATTAGTATTGAATTTATTATTAAACAAGTGGATTGTTTTTATTATTAAAAATAATAATAAACCAAAAAAAAAAGCAAAATTGAAACAAAACAAATAAAACAGGCAACAAAAAGATGAAATGAAACCTTATGGAGGAGTTGGAAATCTCAAGGGTTGCTGCGTTGCCCTTACGTCAAATAGGCGGCGGCATGGGGGCGTAACGCATTATGACGATGATTGTGAGGATTTAGAGCGTGGAGCGGGGAGTTTACATTCGCATGTGGTGGGCAAAGAAAGAGGGTCTACTGTCAGTTCATTTGATTGACAGCTTGACTTGAGCGAATGATTTTTTTTTTTCGTTTTCTTCTTTTGTGTTTCATAAATTTTTTGCACATTTCAAAGGCAAAATTCCAATTATTTCTTTTGTTATTTTAAACAAAATTTAATTATTTACAAAATTTGATTCAAGGAAATTCCCAAAAAACAATAGAAAAAATTCCAATAAATCAAAGAAATGTAATTTGCGATTAACAATTCAAATTTATTTAGAAAAAATATTGAATAAAAACCAAAAAGAGAATTTCATAGAATGCAGCGCCTTCAACGGTGAGTAGATGTACTAACTTGCCTGAGATACAATGATGCTTTCTCATTTACTCATTCATTTTCCCTTGGCATAAAGCATAAGCCAATCAAATCACAAGAAGGCCAACTGTACTGTTCTCGCCAATATGGCTTCAACTGTGATTGGTTATTTGTTGATTATAGGAGGTGTTTTTGAGTTTTTTGTAATCTTTTAGCCTGCAGCGTATGAGCTTTTTGCATTTGAATCTACTACATTCTTTATGTTTTTTCTTCTTGATTTTATTTCATTTTTCTTCTTCTTATATTCTTATTTCTTTTTGAGTTGACGCAACGACGCTCGTTTGTTCAATTAACATTCTAATTGCATTTTTTCGTGTTTATCTTTAGCGCGTTATTTTGTTACAAGCCACAATTAGTTGTGGTTATTTGTTATCATTCTTACTATTGTTGTTCACTGTCGATGTTGTTGCTGCTGCTGTTGTTGTTGTTGTTGTTGTGCTAATTGTTTGCATTTTACAAATCAAAGTCAAGAAAATGCAAAACAATAATTTATTAACTTTTTTCAGTTGTAATTTTAAAAAATATTGTAATCTATCTTTATCTTCTTCTCTTCTCTTCTCTTCGCTTCGCTTTGCTTCTCATTTAAATCGCCTGCTGCACACTTGTTGATTTAACATTGTTGAATTTTTGTTGGACAAAGACACAGACACACACACACACACACATAGTTACCATATATTTATACACAACTAAACAAAAGAGTAAAATGCATTCAATGCGACCTTTATATGGTTTTGAGGCTGCAACTAAGGCTGAATGAATGAAGCACAAAGCCAATGAAGCTCAATTTAGCTGTCAACTTCTTGACTTGGCCAATTAAAGTTTTGTGCACAATTTTGCGGTTGATGATTTGCGGTTTACCTAATGACCATAAACGGCAATTACAAAAGCAACAACAATAGCGATCACAATACAAATAATACGTTTGGATAATTGATAATTTTTATATTAACATTGAATGAGAGAGAAACACGTGAAATCCTATGATTTTATTACAATATTATTAACTTGTATTTTGCAGTTATTGTTTATACGAATGACCAACATTTAACTGGTAGATCAGTCACAAATTGTTTGGTTTTCTGATAGAGAGAAAGAGAGAGAGAGAGGAGAGGCAAGAGGTATATGTGCAAAATGCATTCGATACGAAAAATTTATATCACGTTCGCAATTAAATTTCGCTGCGGGTGATTTTTCTTTCATTATTGAAAGAGTTTGCATATAAGAAAAAAAACTTAAATGAGAACACAGTCAATAAAAAGGTTGGGTTTAAAGATCAACCTAGTATAGTAGAGGCCTTCAATGAATCAAAAAACAATCAACTCATACTATGAAGAACTAAAAAATGAAATCATCATATTTTAAAATGATTATTGGAAATGGAAAAAGAGATCATAATATCGAAAATAAATAATATAAATCTGAAACCATCTTGTTAAAATTAAAATGAATAGCTCTAAAATTGAACACTTCCCAGAAATTCTGACAATGGGTAGGCGACAATCAAAATCGGGAACCTTAATAAAAAATATTCAAATATTATTCCAAAAGAATAAGAAATTTTGATAATGCAACTGCGTCCCAGTTCGAAATTGTGTCAGTTTTGTTGAATCTTCAAGAAAATTTTCAACATAATAATTTATACATATTATAAAACAAAGTCCCCCTCCGTGACTGTCTGTCTGAACAGGATGAACTTAAAAACTACCGAACGGATTTTCATATGGTTTTCACCAATGGACTGAGATATAAATGGGGAAGGTTTAGAAAGTCGAAAATCATCAAACGAAATGCCGAAAAATCTAGAAAATTCGAAAAGAGTGAGAAGAGTAAGTGAGATGCATATAAAGCTTAGACAAATTTGATAAAATCATTTATGTCGCCTTTGACAAACATCTCATCAGGTCAGACAATCAGTATTCATTAATTTTTTTGAATGGAGAGGCAGGGCAAGGTCTGCCCGGGTATCTAGTCTATAAAATAAATAATATAGAGATATAATTTTTGTTAAAAGAATATGAAGAAGACTCGTAATAATTAAATAAAGACATTTTCTAATTAACTTTGAGCAAACTATTAACATAAATTCTCCATATTTTCATTTTTGATTTGCAATTTTTTAAGGGAAAAGCTTCAGAATTAAAAATATTTTCCACAACAAAAATTCTATTCTATTCTATACGTACGATATTTTTAAATGTAGTCAATCGTGCATCCGTGAACCTGATCTATTTTATTTAACCTTTCGTTATTTTAAGATTTACAATTTTACTCACTTTACAAACTCAAATTGAATTGTATACACGTACATACTTACATATATTTTTCTTGGCCACTAACTTGATGATTGAAGATTACATTCATACCTTTGTAAACAAGTCCATTTAGATCATATCGAATCTATTTAACTACAAACTGTCTCTAATGATGGCAAATCGATACAGAGAAAACCATTCAGACCAAACAAATCGATTCGTTGAAAACAGCCCTCAGGCATATAACAGACCCACGTACTCACTCGTACATACAGAACCGATCCGATCCGATTCGATCAGATCAGCCTAGAACAAAACCAAGAAAATATTATTTTTTTTTTTATATATTTACAAAACGATAAATTGTACTGAGAATGAAAATAAAAGCGGAAAAAAATTGTTGTATTAATTGATTAACGCGAACGCGCAACAATTCAGCAACAAACAAACGAACGAAGGAATGAACGAATGAACGAATGATTTGGTGGAATGCTTTGTATATTTATTGTCTAATCCGAGAGAATAGGCAGCAGATGGAGCAGGCAGGAGGAGGTTGGTGGTGGCTGCCTGCCATCACATATTGTACATACAATATTATGGAAAGGGCGCCCCCAAGTATAGAAACAAAATCAAGCGCAACAGATTATTTTATTGATTTTGAAAAATGAAAAATTTATGTTTAAACAAACGCAACAAAATCACAGCCAACGATTAGATTTGGCAGACGAAGGCGTTTGGTTTGGTTTGATTTGGTTTGGTTTCGTTTCGTTACGTTGGGTTATAAGTATGATTATTGATATGAGTATGAATATGCAGTCCAATCCAATCCAATCCAATCCAATTCAATTGAATCGAAGTTATAGACAAATGTGTAAAGCCGCTGGCGCCACCACTTAAAAAAACCAACATGGGATGTGAGGCATGAGGTGCTTTTGCAGCAACGAGTTGTTGGATAAATAAACAAATGTTTGGAGGCGAACTGTGAAATCAACTCCACAAGTAAACAAAGTGTGAATATATACAGCGAAAAGTTATTCTAATATTCACAACAACAACAACAACAACAAGAACAACAATTACTATGAATCAATTGCCAAATAAGCAAAATACAAAGTTGTACTATGTGTGCAACAATTCAAATGGTAAAATTGTAGATGAGAAATGGTAAGTGGGGATCAATGACGGCAGTTATATACCATAGAAGAATAGATAGGAACCTCAAGGAAGCAAGCAAGTTAAGCTCATGAAGCTCATGACTTCAATCAACGAAAGCCTATAAAAAATATTAACAATTTTGCATAGCTCTAGGCTTGCAAAGAACGGCTTCAATGTTGCACAATTTATGCTGTCGAAAAGTCATCGTCTTTTGTCTCTCAGCCTCTTTTGCTGGTTGGGATGGCAGCATCAGCATCAACATCAAAATCAGCGGCGCCTTTGATGCAAGTTCACATGCTCGTCGTCGCTTGGTTACGGTTTAGGGATACATTATAATAACGTATGCAGATACAGATACTTGCCACATTCAAAATGCAAGAAATGCAACAATACAAATAAATTGCAATCATCCATCAAGCAAAAGGTAAACGCCGCGACTTTACTTGAGGAACCCAATCCCAATCTAAAACCAAAACCAAAACCAAAACCTCAACCGAAGCAATGAAAATGAAAATAAAAATAAAAAAATGATGCGAAAACAGAAGTTCGTTGCAACTTGGTTACAACAGCATTGAGATGATGCTGTTGCTGATGCAGTAGCTACAGCAGGAAAGCGGTGCCTCAATTGTTGCACCTTATTTGGTCAGCTGCAGCAAAATGGACACAAGATGAGTGGACAGTTGAGGAAGCAAATGTTTGGACAGAAAGACGAAAAAAGATCAACCAACCAACAAATAAACAAACGAATGAACAATCATTGGATTGGTTTGGTTGGTTTAGTTTGGTTTGGTTTCTGGTTTGTTGGATTGGGACATTTCTAAGAATTCGGAATGCCACAAAAAGCATCATAAAACGCCACGCATTGCGATTCAAACGTAACGTAACACAACGCAACGCAATGCAAGCGACAATCAAGCATGACGAAATGAAAGCGGATTTAGGAGTCTTTTTCTTTCTTTTTTTTTTCTTTCTTATTGTTGTAGACTCAAAGAACTCTCTGTCTTAGTTTGAGATTCCAGTTCAAGCTGTGCCACTGTTCGTTCAGCATCCTCTTGATATGCAAATGTCGTCATCGTCGTCGTCTTTGACTTCAAGTTAGACTTGAAATAATGCGGCTTCATTTCGTTACGTTTTGTTCTGTTTTGTTTTGTTTCGGTTTTTCACTTCACTTCAGCTCAGCTCAGAGTTCAATGCGATTCGATCGATGTCTTCTAGAACACGCTGCGGCGTATTTGAAAGTAAGTGAGCGAGTAAACGAAACAAAAACCGCATCAAAAAAAAGACTAAATAGCCGCAAAAACATCACAAAAGTCAATTGTGCGACATCATGTGGACATGCAAGAGCAGCAGAATGGGCAGGATTAGCAGGGGTCCAAATCTAGGCTTCAGCATTTGACTGACTCTCTACTAAAAACTGCACTCATGCTGTGTGTCTGCTTCTAACTTTCTCCACTTTTCTTAAGATAAACAACAACAACAACACTAACATTCTCAAGGTCTGAGTTAGCTACTACATGGATATCAGTTATGATTGCTTTCTTTCACTTGTCGGTGTCGGTGTCGTCATCGTCATCGACTTCGTCATCGCTGCCGGTGGCGGCTTCTCTAAATATTTTGATTAGCACAAACACTGTTTATGTCACACATCTTGAGTAGGAGAAAAATAAAGATTGGATTGGATCTTGTGTGGTCTACGAACAATTTGTATATCAACAGCAGTGAAAGTACTTGAGAAAGCCATTAACCTACCGCAGCCCAACCAACGTCTATCATGTGTATTATATAATCCAAAGAGTATCCGCCTTTTCCGATCGAATGTTTTAATAATTTACGATTTGTTATCTGACAAGCAAAAGGCATATGTTACTCGTATAACATGAATCACGTTGTTCATTTGTATCCTTACTAATTTGACAGCCGTTTATCAGTTTCCAAGTTAAAAACTGTTGACATAAAATCTATAAAATATTCAACAAAAATTTGTTAGAACATGAAATCAAGAAAAGAAGAAGGGCTACTGAAATACCCAACCAAGTTTTTGCCTGATCTCGTTGATAGCAAAAACATCTAAAGGTTTAAGTTGTTGTTGGTGTTCATTCGCTGAGATTGAGAATGAAAATTTGGAAACCAATTATTGCGTTAATCTCTTAACGAAAATCTCAGCTAAAGAATAAACAAATTTAGTTTAGTTTAGCTAAAGCCAAGAGAATGAAAAAAAGGCCGGCTACTTTGAAAGATTTAGTCAGCGATTGACTGGTTGGTTAGTTGATTGGTTGATCCTTTGTGGGCAGCAGCTGCCATTTTGTGGACTAATTATGGTCTTTGGGAATAATTCAATGTGACAATCTCACAAAATGGCAACAACAACAACAACAAGAACAAACAAACAAAATGTAGCAAGAACATAAGTACATACATATGGTGAATACTCGGTGGGCATTTGTTTCAATCTGGAGTAAACTGAAGAAGAGCAATCTCGTCTGTCGGCAAAAGTTCTGTTTCCCTTTGTTTTTTGTTGTATTTTTTTTCGGAGTGGTTTTCCAATACACAAACGATATAAGTACATAGGCACCCTTCAATTGGCGGCTTTAGTGAGTTCAACCTTATCTGGGAAAAGAGGCTTTGAATGTTGCTTCTTGCATTCATACAATGACAATGCAACAATACTTGATTCGTTTGCGATGCGATGCGATGCGATACGATGAGATCCTAAAGATGCGAATTCGGCTAAAGAAGCTTGATTTCTTGCCTTGCCTCAAAGACTGACTCGAGGTGACTTCAATCCGTCCTACCTTCAATCGTCTTCATCTTCTCTCACTCTTGAGCTCATTGTTCATTGTTTGACTACAACAATAACAACAATAACAACAACAACAACGATGACTACGACGGCGGCGGCAGCTTTGCTTGACTTGAGAAATCTTGAGAGCTAACAATCAAAGCAACAGCAACAACAAGAACAAGAATAAGAACAAAAACAGCAAACCAACAACATGTCGCAAATGTTGTACGAAATGTCAATTTTGTGATTCCACGAAAAAAAAAGAACGATGTAGCACAAAAACCAGAACAACATAAACAAAGAGAAGACACGAGATGAGATGAGACGAGAGAAATCACTAAGCTTTATCATCGACCTCACTGGTCTCAAGTTCGAAGCTGTAACTTCCGAACTTCAAGATCACCAGCAGCATCAGCATCAGCATCTACAATATGTCGTCGTCATTGTCATCAGCAAAAGCAGCTTAGACTTGATGCCTGCAACTGCGTACGTAATACAGAAGCAACAACAACAACAATAACAAGTACAAATGTAACAACAACAACACAACAACAACAATATAAAAGCCTATAAATGTCGCGCGCACGCACACACACACACACACACACAGATATGTTGAATCAACAAAAATGGCGTCCATCAGTTTGTGTTATCAACGCATGCCGCCAATGATGCGTCGTCGTCGTCGTTCACGTCCTCGAAACCAACCCTCAACCCACCAATGCTGGGGTTACAACAAAAAGAAAAAGGAGGAAGAAAAAGACAACAAGTCAAACTGATCTTTAAAGTCTTCTTACTTCGTCGTTGTCGTCGTCGTCGGTAGTTGATCAAAGAGATTTGGCTGTGCGCTCCTTTTGAATACGACGCTTTTGTGACTTCTCATTCACATAAAAAAAGACTCCTGATCTGACCATAATCCAAAGAGTGTGTAAAATTACATACAACAAAAAAGAAAAAAAAATGGAATAGAATAGAGGAAACCATGAAAATAACAAACGAATTCAATTCAAATGTGGCAGCAACAGCAGCAGCATGCGGCAAAAATGGCTTTGTGCCTCGCTTGTGAATTGCTGAATTGCTGCTGCAAGTGCTGCTAATTTGAATAGATCCAATGACAATGCGCATTCTAACAAACAAAAAGGGATACTTTTGCATCCAGACAAAATGCAAACGACTTTAGGAGGCAACATGGTCGGTCGGTCGCTTTAGTTGTTTGTTGCAAATTACGTAACCCACAAAACGGTTATGATTGTTGTTCTTGTTTGTAACTATAGTTACTGTAGTTGTCGTAGTTGCTCTAGTACAATATATGTACACAACACTAACAACAGTGAGGAGACAAGCAATCACATTTGCATTTGAGCCAAGTTTATTTGCTTTTAACCACAAGCAAGCAATCGAACCAAAAATTTGCATGCATAACGCACGAGTTGCAATTGAGCTCCAAGCTGCAATATGCAATATAGCAATAGCAACAGCAACCAACTACCAAGTGTCTATTTAATCCTCTAAAGTCGTCGTCTCGTCTACTGCCACCATCATCTTCTCCTTCAATCGATTCGATCCGATTCGATCGTTCGTTTGTTCTCTAATAGACACAGACAGTTACAAAGTGCCAAGCAATTGTACAAATACCAAGAAGAAGAATCAGAAAATGACCCCAAGATACAATTGCTTTGCAGTCTACCGGCTGCATGGTGCAACTTGCAAAAGGTGATTTGAATAGTTGCATGCAGCCATTGATAATTGCAAGCGGTAGCCAAGAATTACTTTGTCAAATTCGCCTAAAGAATGAATTGCTTGCAATACAATGGCGGTATTTGTTGATTTCCACACTAAAAATCGAAATATACACGTGAATTTCAACAACGAACGAATTCATTTATTGATCTTAAACCTAACCACCTTCTTCATCATTCTCTTAGGCCGACTCTCTAATCCCAACCATGTTCACGCTGAAGGACATGTTTATAGATCGTCACTGGCACTACATAAGGCTTGGGAATGGGTATTTTGATTTGTTTAATGATCTCAACTGGATATGGACGTTCCACTTCCATTGGATACGGACGTTCTACTGTATAAGGGATCCGTCGTTCTGTTATCTCTGGTACAATGCGATACATAGGCACTTGAATTTCTTGTTGAACAGGCACATGTACGGCATAAGGTTCAGGAATTTGCAATCTGATGACATTGGGCACTTGTACAGCTACCGGATGGGGTATAGCAAGTGGCACCTTCTCAATGACATGCACAGGCACGTGCTTTGAGATTTCCGAGTATGTTGTAGTCGGACCATGGCCACCCGATGTTGAATAATGCGAGGAGCCTGGTGCAGAGACACCACTGCTGTCATGTGCTGTTAGTTCTGATGCTTGACTAATGGGTATGCGGGGCAAATAGAAGCAGCAACAGAAGAATGCAAATATCAGCTGAAATACGATAAATTGAGAATTAATTTGATTAAATGATCAAAAATTTTCGATTTTTATCGCATCACTTACAGTCCTCGTCATCTTGAGCTATGCGAGTATTAAGGAGGAACCAACCGTTTGGCGTCACTTTTTTCTTTGACTATTGCAACATTTGCCAAGGTTTCATTGCTTTTATATACCAGCGATGCTTCAGGGATTCAATGTCTCGGATCGGCATACGATATGAAATTAAAAGTGAAAGATATTTTGCGATTGTTTACCTTTCCAGAAAAGTTCCGTTCATTCAATTCAATTGGTCAAATGTAACAACATCCGAGCCATGACAACAACAATACAACAACAAGTCGACGATCGTGATGATGAAGTAACCACAAAATTTAACATTGAAATAGAAAGTAATTCATACCGCATAATGTGGCAGTTTTGATTTTTATGCAACTTATTAAGTTAAGCCAAGCAAATGCATCAATTGATATCAAGTATCTTCGCCCAACTGGAGCGGACTGTCCACATGTCCAAAAGAGAGACCAAAGTGAATGCTCCTCAAAACAAAAGGCATTCATTCAATCCTTTCGCCTGTTTTCTAACAAAGGTAACAACGACGACAACAACAATTACTTGCCACAAACTTCATTCATAGCAATTACTTGGTCGAAATCATTTTTGGGTTAAGGTTGTTATTGTGCCATTCATACTAACGCTAGCAAAATGCTCTTCAGCACGCTTCAACTAATTGTTGAACAATGAAGTGAAGGCGTCATCGACTCCATCGTCATCATCATCATCATCATGATCATGAATGGCCAAGTGCACGTTTGCAACTTGAAGTGTATCTTGTTGCAACCAAGAAAAGGGTAAACAAGTGAAAAGTGATAGTACTGTGGCATACTTGCAACGTTAAATTAAATGCATCCGATGCCAACAATAATAACAACAACAACTACAAAAGTATAGCAACAAACAAAGTGGCAACAACAGCTAACAACAACTTAATAGCTGCAACAGTAGGCAAGTAGGCAGTTGTAGTTGTAGTAGTAGTAGGAACTGTGGCAGCCGCATAAAAAATAACAATGCAACAACTTGAATTGCAGCTGACCGAATATAGTCAGGTGCTGATCATTCGTTCGTGCAACATGAATATTATATCTGCAACGTAATATCCCATTCTCAATTCAAAACAATGAATTAAACAAGAAAAGGTGAAGAAGTTTTACAGAAAACAGTTTTACGGATATTAATGATGATGATGATGATGATGTAATAACTTCCGTATGCTTATGACTTAAAGATGAGAAATGGAAAAGATACTTATTTTGAGTTGTGGATTGAAAACACATATTCCCAATTAGACTTTCTTTAGTTATGTGAATGTACGTGGTAAAGTAAACTGTACAAAAATCACATCAAAACATTATTTGGTAAAATGAGAAAAAAAATATAAAAAAATACTAACTTTGGCTATGCCGAAGTTGTAATACCCTTCTAGTAGTCCGAGGGTCTTGACATTTAGAAGGTTGGTGGATACGGGTCAGACACCTATGGTGTCTCAATTTCATTTCCATAGTACAAAAAACAAAACAGTTTTTCTAATAAGAACTTTCATGTGGTTCCCGGTTTGTGTGGTGGTCTGATTCGGCTGATTCTAGCTCAAAAACTGAGGGACTAGTTTGCATACTGACAGACAGACAGACAGACGGATATGTCTTGATCAACTCGTTTCGCCGCGCTGATCATGAATATATACACTTTATGGGGTCTCCGATGTCTCCTTCTGTGTGTTACAAACTTCATGACAAACTTATAATATTATTCACTGCGTGAAGAGTATAAAAACATTGAAATACCAACAACATGCCTTCCAAGAAAGATGTAGATATTATTAATAGCCTAAGGATTGCAATGTAACCTAAAAAGTTCTAATGTTGGTTGCATTCGTTTTGTTTGTTCTATTGTAGAATGTCTAAAACTTCTGGTGCTTTAATGACATTCGCAAAGTATTTGTATGTGTACGGACATCTACAGTTTCATTACGAACAATCTTTCTGATCCAACCTTAATCAAATATACTTTACGCCTTATCATCTCATTCAAATCTAAATATTATATTGTATTAACTAAAAATAAACAGTCCAAAATTCATAACATTTTCCGGCACATTCAATATAAAAACAGGAATAAAAAAAACCCATAAACACTTTTCCAACATGACAAAATGTCATTTATATTTTCATATATTGTATTTTATTGTACAATAATCCGCAATCTATTTCAATTTCATTTTAAATTGAATGTAATATCATACAAAAATTAATATCACGGCATATCAACCAACAAAACCAACCAACCAACCAACGAACCAGTAGCAGCAACAGCAACAGGATATCAAGGAAATCTCCGGTTAGGCAGGCGGACATTTCCGGCTCATGTGTACTATACTATACCATGTGGGTATGTATATGTATCTTTCCGTTAGACACACAAGCAAATCGAAACTCAATTCAACTGAGTGAGAGAGATGAGATGCGATGAGATGATATGATATGAGATGGATATGCATAGCTCACCACAATACCAAGTAAGTAAATTGTACCATAAAACTGAAGACGAATGCAATGTTACATAACGTAATGTAATGTAACGTAACGTAACGGATATTAACAGGATAAGCCATTCACGTGTGTGATTTGAATGGAGCAAATAGAGGAGAATACGAAAAACTGTCAGTCTTTGTCAAGTATGTTTTAGAACAATAAACAATAGCCATTTGAGTGGGTGGGCGATTTTGGTTGTTTACTTGATTGGTACATTAGATCTTCTCTGTATAAGTTAGGGAAGCGTTAATTTTTTTCATCTGAAAACGTGATTTCATCTTCATCAATTGACAGACAGATGAGGGACAAGCAGATTCGCACTTAGGTCGCTATTAAGTCAACAAAAATTGACTACATCAATGTCACCTAAGTCACCTGAAAACTGAAACTGAAGCTGAAAGTGAAGCAGCAAATAAAAATGTCAACGGCAACATGAGAAACACGGGCGAACAGTCGGAGAAACAGACAGAGTGAGCGAGCATTAAGAACAGAAAGATAAACGGAAGGAAATTCGGACGCACTTGGGAGACAGCAAACGTACGACCGATTGTTGCTGCATTCTACTTTTGGTTGGTTGATTGGTTGGTTGGTTGTTTGCTTACTTAAAGAGAAGATAATAAAAGTGACAGCGGCCAAAATGAATTTGTGACTCAAATTGTGATTGCCACAGTAGACGACGACGCTGGCCGGCAGAGAAGGTAAACCGAACTGAACCTAAGCAGGCAGGCAGGCAGGCAGGCAGACAGACTTGAGCAACAATTTAACTGACAAATGAGACAAACTGACACGAGTCAATCAAAGTATCACGTCATGGCACATCCATACAGATTTACTGTTGTCTCTGACAAAGACAACAACAACAACAACGACGACGAAAAAGACAACACTTTCAAAACGTGGCTTATAAATTCCAATTCCATCCAATTTCGCAGCCAAACGAATGGATGACGACTTGGACTAAGCCCGCCCAGGCTTAGAGTGTCTCTTTTTCTGACTCCCAAAGGGGCGAAATATATTTAAATGAATTCCGGCGTGATGGACGCATTTAAACTGTCAATACGCATTGACAATCAACAATCGTCCTCGATGACAATAAAGCAAAGGAGGGAGAGGATTCGGAAGACTGTGTATTCCAAGCAGTGAACAATGAAGCCTCGCATTTAGCTTCATGTGAAATCTTTTTCAAAATACTTATAAGAAGAGGCACTCAAACAAAAAAATCCAATCAATTTTAAGAAGAAAAAAATAATATTCCAGTTAAGTTACTAGCCTGGGTAATTCAATTGATCCTGGACAAAGTAAATCAACTGTAGTGGTGGTAGGAGAAAGAATATGTTAAGAAAATAAAATAAACTTAGCGAGTCCGTCGCTCTCCTTTGAGGTTTATTAAATTATCGAAAATGTTTCTCTTGCCATCCACTGCCATTGCCAATGTCTTTGCCTTTGCCATTGCCATTGCCATTGTCGACGACCTTAATTCAAACGTAAAAAAAAACAAAGGCAATCCTTGTTAGTAGCCGCCAAGCGCGTGACGCGAAACTGAGGAATTTGAATATGTGAGCGTCGCCCTTGTGCCGCCAAACCAAGAGCAAGTCAGTGACGACAGGTGACATAAATCGTCAGTGACAGTGACAACGCGTCGTCGCATACTTGTACTTCATTTCCATCTCATTCTCTCTCTCACTCTCTCCCTCTCTGTCTAGCATATGAAAATCTTGCCTTATCTCAAGGAAGACACTCACTAAAGTGGCTGGTCAAAAGCAAATACATTCACTACAGTGATGTCTGGTAGGAATCACTGGATGTCTTTGGCAAAGCAACGCGTTCTGTCAACGCTTTTAAAATCAATTGCAAAGGATTTGCTGCGACACTTTGACAGCTTTTATTGGCAGCATACGCGTGCGTTGTCATCCTCCACCTCCACCTCATCCATGACCATCAGGAGAAACCAGCAACACTACTCACCCTGCATACGAACGTACGTACAAATCATCTTGGGTATATGAGAAAACTACTTATTTCAATTGAGAATTGAAAAAAAGCAACTAAATAATTGTAGTTTTTTGATAATTAAAAAAATTCCTCCTTCTACCCGCAATGTACTGTCGTAGAAATCTTGTCCAGCGTGTTACCTTAACCACTGTCGGATGTCACATTAAACAAGCGCATAAATCTTCAGTCAAGCAAATAGTTGTTGTTGTTGTTGTCGTCAGCATCAACATCAGCAACAGCACCAGCATAGCCTACAGATTGGAGAAAATGGACAAATAAATGAATAGAGGAGGAGAGGAGGACTGGAACAGGAAGATGATATTGAAATGAGTTCCAGTGAAAGAAAGATGCGTTTAACGATGACTTAGTAGAAGCAAAGGGAACATTTTCATGTTGTATTTGCGCAACGTTTAATAAACAAGATTCTCATATCGATTGCCACAAATTAGCCAAATAAATTATAACGACCGATGGACAGATTAACAACAGATTTAGACTTTGAAATTGACTGTTGACTCTTCTGCTGTTGAGTGAGGATGATACATAATAAAAAAATGATGATGTTGACGTGGCATGGAGCAGCACGGCAGGAGCTTGTTGTATGCTTATGTAATTGCATAAAATTTTCTATTAACCATGATACTTACACACTCAATATACTCAAATGATCATGATCATGATCACGATGCTGATATTGATGATCGGCTTTGCCTTTGTCTTTTTACCAATTTCCGCGAAAAACAACATACAACTCTTAAAGCTTCACCCGCACCTTCATCCGATTATTCATTCGTTCGTTCGTTTGTTTGTTCGCATGATTTGCATAAAGTGATCCACAACCCACTTCATCACATTCCCCTTGAATATTTGCTGTTGTTGTATGGTTGTAGGCAAAATGCCTCTGTATAAAATGATGAAAATTTATGGTCCCGATGCAAGCATTCAAAGTCACATTTCAATCACATGCAAATACTTGAAATGTGCTCCTCCATCCTCCATCTTCCCAAAGAGGAGAAAAAGAGAAGAGATCGATCGATTCTGAAAAGATATTAAATGAAAGCATTGTGACTGCGATGCGATCAAAGTTCGTAGCTCCATTAAAGCAACAACATTGATTCTACAATACAAATACATAAATGTAACGAAGCTTTGAAATGTTACCGAAGAAGCTTCATTTCTTTTATTTGAACAATGATTAAGGACACGACAAAAAAGACGACACAAAGCGACCGATTAAGCGATGAGCAGTGGGCACATGAAAATTTATGAAAATCATGAGTTGAGAAGCTTTAAATTGTTCGTCTTTCTCCACCCGAAACAAAAACACATTTCTATACTTTAAGTAGTGTGGGTGATTTCATTTGTTCGTTCGATGGTTGATTGATAAACATTTTTGGGACTCTAACAAACACCAAACACCAAACACCAAACATGATCAGGGAGAGAGACCCTTAATAAACTCGTTGAATCATATCATCATAACTGGTTGTTTGGTTGGGATTCCGATTGGAATTGGGATTGGCTTTGTTTCTTCCATTCCATTCAGTTCAGTTTAGTTTAGTTCTTTTTGGTGGAAAGAAATAAAATACAAAAATTTCTATAATTAAATATTTACTTATCGGCAAAAGTTGATCCGTTTTCCAATGATGCTTTTCGGGCATTTTGGTGAGGCCATTGTTATTCTTCGGCATTGCATCGCATCGCGTCGCGTCTCTGTTTAAATCTATATAATATAAAACGAAAAAAGTTCCAACGAAAAATCAGTTTAAATTCCACTGAGCTGAGCTTCAGTGAATTCAATGAGCGCGGGTAACGAACGATGCCAACCATGAACAACAACAACAACAACAAAAACAAATAAACGATTTAAGAACGATGAATTGAAACCAACTTAAAGGTCCTTGGCTAGCAGCCTCCTCCTTAACAACATTTAATCAGATAATTCAGTTGAAGCTGCTACCACTACTACGACTACTACTACCTCACTCAGTTTGTTGTGGCTTTTGTTAGTAGTCTGGCAGTTGGCGGTTGGAGGTTGACTTCTTCTTCTTGTTGTTGTCGTCATCGTTGTTGTCTACTACATTGTTGTCGTTCACAAGCCGGAGGCAGTTCTTCTTCTTATTATTATTGTATCTGTTGCTGTTTTTGTTGTTGTTGTTGCTTACAAGTATTTGTCCAACCGATCTTCTTGACTTTGTTGAGTGGGAGCACATTCAACAGTAGCCAATAAGACTTGCGCTTCTGTAAACGGACATTGCTAGGTCGTCGAGACCAGTCAACTCCAGTCAACTCCAGTCAACTCCAGTCAACTCCAGTCAACTCCAGTCAACTCCAGTCAAGTCAAGCTAAGCCAAGCCAAGCCAAGGTAAAATAGGATAGTGTAGTATAGTATAGTATAGGATAGGACAAGCCAACTTGAGGCATCAGGTGCAGGCTCGTTACTTGCTGTGACAAAAAACATGTAACCTTGGAGCGGCATTTTTGACTTTGATGTAGAGAGAAGTATGGAGATGTGGATTGATCATTGATTCTAACAGTGGAGAGGTGGAGAGAATGGAGTTAATGCTACTCGTTGGACAAACCGGCATTAATTATATCATTATGCTGCATCTGACGATTTATCTCACGCGTGAACACGTCTCGCCGTCCCTCTTTCATCTTCATCTTCATCATTTTATTTGAATTCAAAAAAGAAAAGAATAGTAGCAGTTAAAAATAATTCAAAGAATAGCATTGGTAGTAATGGTGGTTGTGTGGTGGTGGTGGTTCTATCTTCAATCGTTCATACATAGATGCATATGGGGCCAAATAAAATTTCTAGTGATTGTGGTTGTTGTTGTTGTTTTGTTGTTAATTTTCGCCAACAACAAGCGCAACAACAAACTAACAAACAACATCATGCTAATTAAGTCCAAGTACATGGAAACGCCAGGCCAAGGCGGATATTTCACAAACAACAACGACGACGACTACGATGATGATGACGACGACAATGACGACAACAAGGAACACGACGACTTTTGTTGCTTGTCGCCCGCGTACAATGAGTGTTCTGTTCCACTTCTCCTTTTCAGCCACCATCTTGTCCTACTCTCTACTGCTGTTTGCTGCTCATTATATCTTTTTTTGCCAAATTGTACGTAGGCTCAGCAGAAACTTTAGCTTCCAGCTATTACTTTGTTTGGGATAAGTTACTGACTTCAAGTCGGTGAATCCGCGCGTAGGTAGGTCTCATTTGTCTCCTTGTCGTCGTCGTCGTCGTCGTTTGTTGTTGGTTCCTTGCTTAGTTAGTTGGTTGGTTGGTTCATTCTCGTTGGTTAAGTTTGTTGTCATTGTTGAAACAACTCAACAACAACAACAACAACACCAACAAGAAGGATGACTCCAAAAAAAAAAGGGTTCTTGAGCACAACAACTTCAATGGACGCCTTGTTCTTGTCCTGCCATCGTTGCCGCACTGAACTGCATCGCACTCCTGGTATCACTCCTTCCTTTTTTTTTTCTTGGGCTCGATGACAATCGCGTTACTATCGGTAATTAGCGATTGATTGATAATTAACATGATACAGTTTTGTAAGCGTTGATCTCGCTCAAAGATATCGAGTTCGAGGGGCCAAAGTCAACTGCGCTGCTGGGAGACTTTGGCATTAATTCCTCTTATTGAATAAAGCCATAAATCGTGTCCTTAAATCAGAGGTTTTTCTTCTTTTTTTGTGTTTTGTTTTGCCATCATCATTGCCATTGCCATCTCCATTGCCATCATCATCATCATCATCATCCTCGTCGCTGTTGTCGTTATCGTTGTTGCTGGCTTAATTGCGTAGCTTAAAGGCGTTGCTTGTTCAAGACTTATCACGATCGGCAATAAATCATTTTTCGCGTTTGGTTCTGACTCTGAGATTTCTTCCATTCTCTTCCCATCTTTCAATTCAATTCAATTCAGTTCAGTTTAGTTGTCCACATCTATCGTATGAAGATCGCGCGAGTTGAAGAAGACATTAAGACGACATAAACCAGACGAAAAGCTGTATGCGATTCGCTCACTCACTCACTTGGTTTGGTGGACTTTATCAGCGTGAATGGATCATGAACAACAGCTTCCCCAATTAATAGGTGCTTTTATCTCTGGCGACAAATTGTGAATTGAATGAGTGAAGTGAAGTGAAGTGGAGTGGAGTGGAGTTCAGTTCATTTGAATTAAGTTGAGTTGAGTGAATGAGAGGGGGACAATGAAAGCGACCCAAATCTGTAGATATTTTGATTTTTCTTTTTTTTTTGGTAATTAGAGCGCATGAGAAATAAATTAAACTAAACTAAAATAATATAAATAAAATAAAAAAATCTGATCAGCTACTGGTTGAAATTCTTAAACAGAAATATTATCAGAATTTCACTCACATGAAATCAGTCATCCATCAATTATTATACATATTTTCCATAATTTGAAATTAAAAAATATATATACGGACACAAATAAAATAATCAGTTTAATTTGAAATAAAGTTTGATTTGTTTATAATAAAACTAATTTAAATACTTATTTTTCTATAAAAGGGAAACAAAATTCAAATCCAACTGTTATTGTTATTCCATATAGACAAGTGGAGCAATTGCACATACAGCAAATCAATACGAAATTCTAATTTTTATATTTAATTCATTCAAAGATATCCACCCCCCCCCCCCCTCCCATTTTTCATCAATTGATTAATTATTATTGAAACAAAACAATTTCATGTTCTCGCTCTCGCTCTTGTTTTATTTTTGAAAATGAGCAAATATTATTTGATCAATAAGCAAATATAATAAATTATGTAGATATGTATTTCATCAAATTAAAATCATAATTTTTGTGTATATTTCGTAATTTGGACTCTTTTTTTCTTTCAATTTCAAAGTGAAATGCTGATGTTTTATTTCATGTAGAAAAGAGTAATGTAACATGTGACCAATTTGCACATACAGCAAATCAATATTGGTGGAAAAAATTACCATAAAATGACATCGCATGACCAAAGCAAATTATTTCTTAAAATATTAATTTGCTGTATGTTGCTTAACCTCGTCAATATTTTACACTCTTTTTGTATTCATGGTCATCTACATGACCAAATTAACAAATTTCAGTGGTGTGTAAGCGAGATAGCTGTTCTCTCATTAGCATGTGGCAACGCTAAATAAACAAATTCACCACTTGCAGCTTATAAAAACAGTCGTATGATGGCGCTGCGATCTATGTGTAGTGTATGGTCGCCTTTTTGTCATGTGGGAAATAAAAATCGTCTAGAAGCTACTTGTTAGGCCCAGTGAAAAGTGCGCGTCTTTTGCGTAAATTGTTGTTTTTGTGTTAAAAAGCATTGTTATTATCTCGGAAACATTAATTTTGTATTCTAAAATCACTTAGATAAATCATGGTGGATGAAGATGAGGATATGGCAAGACAGCAAATGCAGTTGCTGCCGCCCCCGCCACTGCCGCCACCACAGCACCAGAAAGACGATACAGCATTCCTCAATTACATTGAAATGGAAAATTTCAAGTCCTATCGTGGTCACGTAGTCGTCGGGCCAATGAAACAATTCACCGCAGTCATTGGACCCAATGGTTCGGGCAAGTCGAATTTCATGGATGCCATAAGTTTTGTGATGGGCGAGAAAACATCGAGTTTGCGTGTTAAACGTTTGGCTGATCTCATTCATGGTTCATCCATTGGCAAGCCAGTTTCGCGCAGTTGCTATGTGACTGCGAAATTCATAATCAATGGCAATCAACAGTTAGACTTCCAACGTGCAGTCATTAGTGGCTCCTCGGAGTATCGGATCAATGGTGAAAGTGTTTCGGGCAACACATACCTGAGTAAACTGGAGAAGATTGGCATTAATGTGAAGGCGAAAAACTTTCTGGTATTCCAAGGTGCGGTGGAGAACATTGCCATGAAGACACCAAAAGAGCGAACAGCCTTGTTTGAGGAGATTAGTGGGTAAGTAGTTGCTTAATGATTATTGAGAATTTTGAATCTAATAAGATCAATTCAATTTGAATTTGAATTTAGTTCTGGCTTATTGAAAGATGATTATAATCGTCTGAAACAAGAGATGATTATAGCCGAAGAGGAAACACAATTCACCTATCAGAAGAAGAAGGGCATCGCAGCAGAGCGTAAGGAGGCCAAGCACGAAAAGATGGAAGCAGAGCGCTATGCTCGTTTGAAGAATGAATATGTAAGTCAGTCTTCCTATATAGATAGATACGTTTATCCTTCATTTGAATTTCTTTATTTCGATAGAACGAGAAACAAGTTGAATATCAATTATTTCGATTATTCCATGTCGAAAAAGATATACAGAAATTGAATACTGATTTGGAGTCAAAGCAACAAGAAATCAAAGCTGTGGAACAACGCAAAGAGCAAGCGGACGAAGTGTTGCGTGAGAAGAAAAAGGATGCAGGCAAAATAACCCGTGACATGGCTAAAATTGATCAAGAGATTCGAGAATTTGAAACGCAAATGAATAAGAAGCGTCCGCTGTACATCAAAGCCAAAGAGAAAGTTGTCCATTGTCAAAAGAAGCTTGCGTCGTTGCAGAAGACATTAGAGACGGCACGCGAAGCAGACAATGCTCATCAGCAGGACATACGCAAACTGGAGAAACAACTTGCCGATGTTGAATTGTTGAAGAAACGCTTTGAGGATGAAATAGAAAATGAATCGCAACGTCGTGGCAAAAGTGTAAATATGGAAGAAGGTCTGGTGCAGGAATACGATCGTCTTAAGCAAGAAGCAGAGGCCACAGCAACACAATATCGATCCAATTTGGATTCGGTTAATCGCGAACAGAAATCCGAACAGGATATGCTTGATGGTGAATCAAATCGTAAGGCTTCCATTGAGGAATCCTTCAAGAAACTGACCTTGCAACGCGAAGAGGCTGTCAAGCGACGTGATAAACTCATGGACCACATCAAATCATCACAAGCAGCCCTTGAAGAACAGAATCGCATCAAGGACGAGTTGCGCCGTGATGTTGGTAGTTCTAAGGAGAAAATTGCTGAAAAGCAACGTGAACTGGAGAATGTACGTGACCAATTGGGTGATGCAAAGAGCGATAAACATGAGGATGCGAGACGCAAAAAGAAACAAGAAGTTGTTGAATTATTTAAGAAACAAGTGCCTGGCGTTTACGATCGCATGATCAACATGTGTCAGCCGACACATAAACGCTACAATGTAGCAGTCACCAAAGTACTGGGCAAGTTCATGGAGGCAATCATTGTTGACACAGAGAAAACAGCACGTCATTGTATTCAAGTGAGTTGATAGTTGAGTCTCGATTACACTAATCCAATTTTAATATTTATTATTGATTTATATTTCCCTTATTAATAGATACTAAAAGATCAAATGCTGGAGGTTGAAACCTTCTTGCCGTTGGACTACTTACAAGTGAAACCACTAAAGGAACGTTTACGCAACATAAATGAACCACGTAATGTCAAATTGGTATTCGATGTCCTGAAATTTGAGCCAGCAGAAATAGAACGTGCTGTGCTCTTTGCCACCGGAAATGCCTTGGTCTGTGAGACACCAGAAGATGCCATGAAGGTGGCCTATGAAATCGATCGATCACGTTATGATGCCTTAGCTTTGGATGGTACTTTCTATCAGAAATCTGGTTTGATATCTGGTGGTAGTCATGACTTGGCACGGAAAGCAAAACGTTGGGACGAAAAGCACATGGCTCAATTGAAAATGCAAAAGGAACGACTAAATGAAGAGCTAAAAGAATTGGTAAAGAAGTCACGTAAACAAAGTGAATTGGCCACTGTTGAATCACAAATCAAAGGTTTGGAAAATCGTCTGAAATACAGCATGGTCGATTTGGAAGCATCAAAGAAATCGATACAACAATTTGACAATCAATTGCAAACGGTGCAAAGTGAACTGGATGTGTTTGTTGTAAGTGGATTCAATTAACATGATGTCAATGTGTATTTTGAACTAAATTAATGTGTTTTTTTTTATTGCAACACACACACACAGCCACGAATTGCTGAGATTGAGAAACGGATGCAGGAGAGGGATGAACATATTGAGGAGATTAAGGAGAATATGAATAATGTGGAGGATAAAGTATTTGCTGCTTTTTGTCGCCGTTTAGGTGTGAAGAACATACGTCAGTATGAGGAACGAGAATTGGTTATGCAGCAGGAGCGAGCAAGGAAACGTGCCGAGTTTGAACAACAAATTGATGCCATCAATACTCAATTGGATTTTGAAAAGCAAAAGGATACAAAAAGTATGTAGACAAAAAACTAACAGCAACAACAACAACAACAGGCAAAAAAAATAGAAATCATTAAAAAATTCTTCATTATTGAATATGAATATTTTGACCGACAATTTTAGAAAACGTTGAGCGCTGGGAACGCAGCGTTCAAGATGAAGAGGATGCCTTGGAAGGCCTTAGAACAGCAGAAAAACGTTATCTCAATGAAATCGATGAAGACAAAGAGCGAATGGAGAAATACAAACAGGAGAAACAAGCCAAAAAGCAGTCTGTCGATGACATGGAGGAGGACATCTCAAAGGCACGTCGAGATGTTGCCAATTTGGCAAAGGAAATACACAATTTGAGTAGTCAAATGTCCTCGATAGAAGCAAAAGTTGAAGCGAAAAAGAATGAACGCCACAACATTCTGTTGCAAGCCAAGGTTAGTCAGTAGTCAGTCAACTAATAACTGATTTGATTTTGTAATGAATCAATTTATAGATTCAATAATTCAATTTCATTTCTACTACATCTCTCACCTGTTAGATGGACTGCATTGCAGTGCCACTGTTGCGTGGCTCCTTGGACGATGCTGTACGGCAAGGAGACACTGAAAGTGGCACAACAACCACATCTCTGATTATGGAACGTGAAAATCTGTAAGTTTTTCAACACACTCAAACAAACTCAATCAATTTTCATCAATCATCATAATCAATCATATCATCCATAGAATCGAAGTGGATTACCATACACTGCCGCGTGAAATTTGCAAACTGAAAGATGATTCTGCCTTTAAGAAGACCAATGAACAATTGCAAAAAGAATTGCAAAACAAACTGGACACCTTGGAACGCATACAGACACCGAATATGAAGGCAATGCAGAAATTGGATCGCGTCACAGAGAAAGTACAATCGACAAATGAGGAATTCGAAAATGCCCGACGAAAAGCCAAGAAGGCAAAGGCAGCATTCGAAAGAGTTAAGAATGAGCGTTCATCACGTTTTGTCCAATGTTGTCAGCACATTTCCGATGCCATTGATGGCATCTACAAGAAACTGGCACGCAACGAAGCAGCTCAGGCATATATCGGGCCAGATAATCCAGAGGAACCATATTTGGATGGCATCAATTACAATTGTGTGGCGCCCGGTAAACGTTTCCAGCCAATGAGTAATTTAAGTGGTGGTGAAAAGACCATAGCAGCATTGGCACTACTCTTCTCAATTCACAGGTAATAAGCGCCGCTCTCACATAATCATCAATCTTTAAGAAGAAGAGAATTATCTAATGTTTTGTTTTCGTATCATTGTTGTCATTGTTAGTTATCAACCTGCACCATTTTTTGTATTGGACGAAATCGATGCCGCTTTGGATAATACAAATATTGGCAAAGTCGCTTCTTATATACGCGATCATACAACAAATCTTCAAACAATTGTTATCTCATTAAAGGAAGAGTTCTATGGACATGCAGATGCCCTTGTTGGCATAACTCCGGCGGTTAGTTTTGCCTCTACTTCATCTTCCACCACCAATTCATATTCATTTTCCCCATATTTTCTTTCTTTACAGGAAGGCGAGTGTCTTATATCCAATGTTTATCTCTTTGACTTGACCGGTTTGGAGGATAAATAATCAACCAATCAATCAATCAATATTGGAATGTATTTTTTTGGTTTAGTAATTAAAATAAGTTAATAATTTAGCTTTAGGGTATCTCTATCGTCCGTCATCATGTCCTAATATATTATTAATTAAACCTTTTCTCGCAAAAAGATCACAAACCAAGTGAAAAAAGACGATTTGGAAGAAGATCCTTATAAAAATATGAACATTCTTAATTGTAAATTTTATAGAAATAATAATACTTAATATTTAAATAAATTTGTTTAAAAAAACCAGAAAATCCTTTCTGTCATTCATTATTTACTCATGGAATTTATTTAATTTTTTTCAATAAATTCATGTTGCATACTTTTTGGAGTAAAACAATTTCCGAAACATTAAAATAGCATTGCGTGCAAAAGTGGGCAGATATACTCAGTAAACAAATATTGTTTAGAGGTTTATATCTCGAGAATGGGTGGGTCGATTTTGATGAGTGATATGTTATAAAAAAGGTTATGAGTTCAGCTTTATGCTATTAAACTTTGACCTTGATCGGACCTTGCTGAAAGGTCAAAGAACGACAACAAAGTACGTTTATGAAGATTTAACCCACTTCCAATGCTCAAATTCGATTCGGGTTGAATTCAGATTAAAGGTCTACTATTTATCTATATAGTCGTAGAACATGTCATTCGAATCGGTCCAGTTGTTTTTGAGATATTAAATTTCAAAATTTATTCTATGTAAAAGAAAAAAAATGCTGAGTCATCGAGTGGCACTTTTTTGATTTTGGAAAAATACCAGGCGAACAGAAATGCACAGAAAGCAGTAGGTCGATATTGCCGATGCAAAAATGTTTACATGCTTATATCTCGAGAATGGGTAGGTCGATTTTGATGAGTGATATGTCATAAAAAAGGTTATGAGTTCAGCTTTATGCTGTTGAACTTTGACCTTGATCTGACCTCAACAAAAGGTCAAAAATTCACTGTAAAATATGTTCATAAAGATTTAACCCACTTCCAATACTCAGATTCGATTCTGGGTGAATTCAAATTAAAGCTCCACTGTTTATCTATTAAATCGTAGAACATGTCTTTCGAATCGGTCCAGTAGTTTTTGAGATATAGACATTCGAAATTTGCTTCATTTAAATAGCTTTACAAAAGTGCTTTTAATATTAAGTTGGGGCATGTGTCAATGGCTTTAACTTGCTTTTAGCCATTTCAAGATTCAAATTTGTCTCACTTAATACAAATAATATTAAGTTGGGGCATGTGTCAATGGCTTTAACTTGCTTTTAGCCATTTCAATATTCAAATTTGTCTCACTTAATACAAATAATATTAAGTTGGGGTATGTGTCAATGGCGTTAGCTTGCTTTTAGCCATTTCAATATTCAAGTTTGTCTAATTTGAGGCAAACCAATTAATTGTGTTGCATACTTTTTGGAGCAACATTTTTCGACAAATTAAAATAGCATTGTGTGCAAAAGTGGGCAGATATACTCAGTAAACAAATATTGTTTAGAGGTTTATATCTCGTGAATGGGTGGGTCGATTTTGATGAGTGATATGTTATAAAAAAAGTTATGAGTTCAGCTTTATGCTATTAAACTTTGACCTTGATCGGACCTTGCTGAAAGGTCAAAGAACGACTACAAAGTACGTTTATGAAGATTTAACCCACTTCCAATACTCAGATTCGATTCGGGGCGAATTCAGATTAAAGCTCTACTATTTATCTATATAGTCGTAGAACATGTCATTCGAATCGGTCCAGTAGTTTTTGAGATATTAAATTTCAAAATTTATTTTATGTAAAAGAAAAAAAATGCTGAGTCATCGAGTGGCACTTTTTTGATTTTGGAAAAATACCAGGCGAACAGAAATGCACAGAAAGCAGTAGGTCGATATTGCCGATGCAAAAATGTTTACATGCTTATATCTCGAGAATGGGTAGGTCGATTTTGATGAGTGATATGTCATAAAAAAGGTTATGAGTTCAGCTTTATGCTGTTGAACTTTGACCTTGATCTGACCTCAACAAAAGGTCAAAAATTCACTGTAAAATATGTTCATAAAGATTTAACCCACTTCCAATACTCAGATTCGATTCTGGGTGAATTCAAATTAAAGCTCCACTGTTTATCTATTAAATCGTAGAACACGTCTTTCGAATCGGTCCAGTAGTTTTTGAGATATAGACATTCGAAATTTGCTTCATTTAAATAGCTTTACAAAAGTGCTTTTAATATTAAGTTGGGGCATGTGTCAATGGCTTTAACTTGCTTTTAGCCATTTCAAGATTCAAATTTGTCTCACTTAATACAAATAATATTAAGTTGGGGTATGTGTCAATGGCGTTAGCTTGCTTTTAGCCATTTCAATATTCAAGTTTGTCTCACTTAATACAAATAATATTAAGTTGGGGTATGTGTCAATGGCGTTAGCTTGCTTTTAGCCATTTCAATATTCAAGTTTGTCTAATTTGAGGCAAACCAATTAATTGTGTTGCATACTTTTTGGAGCAACATTTTTCGACAAATTAAAATAGCATTGTGTGCAAAAGTGGGCAGATATACTCAGTAAACAAATATTGTTTAGAGGTTTATATCTCTTGAATGGGTGGGTCGATTTTGATGAGTGATATGTTATAAAAAAGGTTATGAGTTCAGCTTTATGCTATTAAACTTTGACCTTGATCGGACCTTGCTGAAAGGTCAAAGAACGACTACAAAGTACGTTTATGAAGATTTAACCCACTTCCAATACTCAGATTCGATTCGGGGTGAATTCAGATTAAAGCTCTACTATTTATCTATATCGTCGTAGAACATGTCATTCGAATCGGTCCAGTAGTTTTTGAGATATTAAATTTCAAAATTTATTCTATGTAAAAGAAAAAAAATGCTGAGTCATCGAGTGGCACTTTTTTGATTTTGGAAAAATACCAGGCGAACAGAAATGCACAGAAAGCAGTAGGTCGATATTGCCGATGCAAAAATGTTTACATGCTTATATCTCGAGAATGGGTAGGTCGATTTTGATGAGTGATATGTCATAAAAAAGGTTATGAGTTCAGCTTTATGCTGTTGAACTTTGACCTTGATCTGACCTCAACAAAAGGTCAAAAATTCACTGTAAAATATGTTCATAAAGATTTAACCCACTTCCAATACTCAGATTCGATTCTGGGTGAATTCAAATTAAAGCTCCACTGTTTATCTATTAAATCGTAGAACATGTCTTTCGAATCGGTCCAGTAGTTTTTGAGATATAGACATTCGAAATTTGCTTCATTTAAATAGCTTTACAAAAGTGCTTTTAATATTAAGTTGGGGCATGTGTCAATGGCTTCAACTTGCTTTTAGCCATTTCAAGATTCAAATTTGTCTCACTTAATACAAATAATATTAAGTTGGGGCATGTGTCAATGGCTTTAACTTGCTTTTAGCCATTTCAATATTCAAATTTGTCTCACTTAATACAAATAATATTAAGTTGGGGTATGTGTCAATGGCGTTAGCTTGCTTTTAGCCATTTCAATATTCAAGTTTGTCTAATTTGAGGCAAACCAATTAATTGTGTTGCATACTTTTTGGAGCAACATTTTTCGACAAATTAAAATAGCATTGTGTGCAAAAGTGGGCAGATATACTCAGTAAACAAATATTGTTTAGAGGTTTATATCTCTTGAATGGGTGGGTCGATTTTGATGAGTGATATGTTATAAAAAAGGTTATGAGTTCAGCTTTATGCTATTAAACTTTGACCTTGATCGGACCTTGCTGAAAGGTCAAAGAACGACTACAAAGTACGTTTATGAAGATTTAACCCACTTCCAATACTCAGATTCGATTCGGGGTGAATTCAGATTAAAGCTCTACTATTTATCTATATAGTCGTAGAACATGTCATTCGAATCGGTCCAGTAGTTTTTGAGATATTAAATTTCAAAATTTATTCTATGTAAAAGAAAAAAAAATGCTGAGTCATCGAGTGGCACTTTTTTGATTTTGGAAAAATACCAGGCGAACAGAAATGCACAGAAAGCAGTAGGTCGATATTGCCGATGCAAAAATGTTTACATGCTTATATCTCGAGAATGGGTAGGTCGATTTTGATGAGTGATATGTCATAAAAAAGGTTATGAGTTCAGCTTTATGCTGTTGAACTTTGACCTTGATCTGACCTCAACAAAAGGTCAAAAATTCACTGTAAAATATGTTCATAAAGATTTAACCCACTTCCAATACTCAGATTCGATTCTGGGTGAATTCAAATTAAAGCTCCACTGTTTATCTATTAAATCGTAGAACATGTCTTTCGAATCGGTCCAGTAGTTTTTGAGATATAGACATTCGAAATTTGCTTCATTTAAATAGCTTTACAAAAGTGCTTTTAATATTAAGTTGGGGCATGTGTCAATGGCTTTAACTTGCTTTTAGCCATTTCAAGATTCAAATTTGTCTCACTTAATACAAATAATATTAAGTTGGGGCATGTGTCAATGGCTTTAACTTGCTTTTAGCCATTTCAATATTCAAATTTGTCTCACTTAATACAAATAATATTAAGTTGGGGTATGTGTCAATGGCGTTAGCTTGCTTTTAGCCATTTCAATATTCAAGTTTGTCTAATTTGAGGCAAACCAATTAATTGTGTTGCATACTTTTTGGAGCAACATTTTTCGACAAATTAAAATAGCATTGTGTGCAAAAGTGGGCAGATATACTCAGTAAACAAATATTGTTTAGAGGTTTATATCTCGTGAATGGGTGGGTCGATTTTGATGAGTGATATGTTATAAAAAAAGTTATGAGTTCAGCTTTATGCTATTAAACTTTGACCTTGATCGGACCTTGCTGAAAGGTCAAAGAACGACTACAAAGTACGTTTATGAAGATTTAACCCACTTCCAATACTCAGATTCGATTCGGGGCGAATTCAGATTAAAGCTCTACTATTTATCTATATAGTCGTAGAACATGTCATTCGAATCGGTCCAGTAGTTTTTGAGATATTAAATTTCAAAATTTATTTTATGTAAAAGAAAAAAAATGCTGAGTCATCGAGTGGCACTTTTTTGATTTTGGAAAAATACCAGGCGAACAGAAATGCACAGAAAGCAGTAGGTCGATATTGCCGATGCAAAAATGTTTACATGCTTATATCTCGAGAATGGGTAGGTCGATTTTGATGAGTGATATGTCATAAAAAAGGTTATGAGTTCAGCTTTATGCTGTTGAACTTTGACCTTGATCTGACCTCAACAAAAGGTCAAAAATTCACTGTAAAATATGTTCATAAAGATTTAACCCACTTCCAATACTCAGATTCGATTCTGGGTGAATTCAAATTAAAGCTCCACTGTTTATCTATTAAATCGTAGAACATGTCTTTCGAATCGGTCCAGTAGTTTTTGAGATATAGACATTCGAAATTTGCTTCATTTAAATAGCTTTACAAAAGTGCTTTTAATATTAAGTTGGGGCATGTGTCAATGGCTTTAACTTGCTTTTAGCCATTTCAAGATTCAAATTTGTCTCACTTAATACAAATAATATTAAGTTGGGGCATGTGTCAATGGCTTTAACTTGCTTTTAGCCATTTCAATATTCAAATTTGTCTCACTTAATACAAATAATATTAAGTTGGGGTATGTGTCAATGGCGTTAGCTTGCTTTTAGCCATTTCAATATTCAAGTTTGTCTAATTTGAGGCAAACCAATTAATTGTGTTGCATACTTTTTGGAGCAACATTTTTCGACAAATTAAAATAGCATTGTGTGCAAAAGTGGGCAGATATACTCAGTAAACAAATATTGTTTAGAGGTTTATATCTCTTGAATGGGTGGGTCGATTTTGATGAGTGATATGTTATAAAAAAGGTTATGAGTTCAGCTTTATGCTATTAAACTTTGACCTTGATCTGACCTCAACAAAAGGTCAAAGAACGACTACAAAGTACGTTTATGAAGATTTAACCCACTTCCAATACTCAGATTCGATTCGGGGTGAATTCAGATTAAAGCTCTACTATTTATCTATATCGTCGTAGAACATGTCATTCGAATCGGTCCAGTAGTTTTTGAGATATTAAATTTCAAAATTTATTCTATGTAAAAGAAAAAAAATGCTGAGTCATCGAGTGGCACTTTTTTGATTTTGGAAAAATACCAGGCGAACAGAAATGCACAGAAAGCAGTAGGTCGATATTGCCGATGCAAAAATGTTTACATGTTTATATCTCGAGAATGGGTGGGTCGATTTTGATGAGTGATATGTCATAAAAAAGGTTATGAGTTCAGCTTTATGCTGTTGAACTTTGACCTTGATCTGACCTCAACAAAAGGTCAAAAATTCACTGTAAAATATATTCATAAAGATTTAACCCACTTCCAATACTCAGATTCGATTCTGGGTGAATTCAAATTAAAGCTCCACTGTTTATCTATTAAATCGTAGAACATGTCTTTCGAATCGGTCCTGTAGTTTTTGAGATATAGACATTCGAAATTTGCTTCATTTAAATAGCTTTACAAAAGTGCTTTTAATATTAAGTTGGGGCATGTGTCAATGGCTTTAACTTGCTTTTAGCCATTTCAATATTCAAATTTGTCTCACTTAATACAAATAATATTAAGTTGGGGTATGTGTCAATGGCGTTAGCTTGCTTTTAGCCATTTCAATATTCAAGTTTGTCTCATTTAAGACAAACCAATTAATTGTGTTGCATACTTTTTGGAGCAACATTTTTCGACAAATTAAAATAGCATTGTGTGCAAAAGTGGGCAGATATACTCAGTAAACAAATATTGTTTAGAGGCTTATGTCTCGAGAATGGATGAGTCAATTTCGATGAGGGTAATGTCCTTAGAAAGGTTATTTGCTATGCTTCTTGCTATTGAACTTTGACCTTGATCTGAAAAGTTGACTACAAAGTTCGTTGATCAAAATCTAACCCACTTAACACTTATTTATATATGTTTTTTTCTGGAATTTTGATTTGATTTAAAAGAAAAAAAAAAAACAAACAGTTTTTATTTAATTTGTTTTACTTTTCAATGTGTTTTAATTTCTTTTCTTTGTAAAAAAAAAAATTTAAAATTTAACTTAAAAAAACAAAATGTCAAAAAAAAAGGAAACAACTTTTCTTTATTTTCTTCTTTCTATCTCTTTTGATCAGAGCCTCTTTAAATTTGTATTTGTTACTTTTACTCTTTTTTTCTTTACTTCAATTTCTGTGTAGTAAAGTTGTTAAGTTAAGTAAGTGAGTAATTAGTCGTGTGTCTCTTTAATCTTAAAAGTGAAATTGTAAATTAGCAAAAATCAAAGATTACAAAAATATTGATAAAAAAAAAGAAAATTTTACAGCAAAATTAGAATTGCAAGAAACAAAAACAAAAAGAAAATTTTGAAAAAATTCTTAAAAATACAAAAACAAAACAGTGGAAAATGATTTACAATTCTTTTTCTATTTGAATTTGAATTTCCACAAAAAAAATAAATTCATTCACTCATCAATCAAAGCTTTCTTTCTTCCTCAGTTAATCAATCGGAAAGAAATATCCAAAATATATAAAAAATATCCATTTTATAGCTTATAATTATTAGTTGTTTTTGTGTTGTTTGTGTGTTGTTTTGTTTTGTTGTTTAGGGGGGAGGGAGGTTTGGTTTAGTTGGTTTTTTTTTAAATTAGGATTAAAGTTTTGCTGGCGGGGGAATGACTAAAGCACTTTGTTCATCTTCTTCTTCGTTATCTGTCTAACTGTTCTGTTCTGTTGCATTTTGAATAATTTTGCTGTTTGTTGTTGTGTTGTCAATTAATGCTTTTTCTCTTAATTATAAAATACAAAAATATTTCTTTCTTCATCTTCTTTTTCTTCTTCTTCATTTTTCTCTCGTTTTGTACTACAAAAAAGTGTAACCGGGTATGAAAATAAGGATGATCTCATATTGTCATCATGATCTGTTCCTCATCTTTGTATATTTTTTCTTTTTTAATTTTATTCTTCTGTTATTTTGGTTTAAGTTTTGTTTTCTTTTGTTTTGTTTTGTTTTGTTTCAATAAAAACAAATTCGGAGGCCTTTTGGGGATTAACTAATTTCTTGAGAGAAACATAAAAAACAAGAGGATCCTGCTGCTGCTGATGCTGATTCGCTGCTCAGTTGCTGTTGATTTTGATGTTGATGTTGAATGTTGCTTTATCATCATTTTAAATGAATCTTTTATCTATGTAGAGAATAAGTAGAATGTCCTTGGGGGTATCTTCTTCCTTAATCGTCAATGATCATCATCATCATCACCATCATCATTCTATAATATTGCTAATGTTTTGCTTTTGAATTTTGTATTTCCTTGTATTTTATTTTTATATTTATTATTATATAAATATCCTTTTATTGTTTTATTATAGTTTGATTTTTAAGTCACTGTTGTTGTTGTTGTTGTTGCTTTTGTAGTATTAACTGTTTTTGTAATTATAGTTGTTGATGTTGCTGTTGCTGTTATTGTATTCATATATCTTGCTGTTCCTGTTCCTATTCCTGTTGTTCCTATTCCTGTTGTTGCTTTTGTTTTTTTAAGTTTATTGTAATTATTAACTGAATTTCAGCTTTTCAAAGGGCCTTTATTACTATAAAAGATAAAGATAGATAGATTAGATAAATTGATAATAATATTTGAATTAGTTATTGTTGTCCACTTACATTGAAACATATTTAAGGCTATCACAGTGTATCTTATACTCCATTGCCATGTTTAGAGGTATATTTAATATCCTACGCAACGTGTCACGTATACGCGTCGTGCTAGTGATATCAGTGGCAGTTCTATTCCATACTGATAAGCTATCCTCCTATAGAATAGAATAAACAATAATGAAATTATTGCAATATAATAAAATAAAAATTAAAATAAAAAATAAAATAAATAAATACCTAACTTTTCTCAAAACTTCTCTTCAAACAAACAACTTACTCAAACATATTCAAAAGACAAACTTTGGCTATGCCGAGGTTGTAATACTCTTCACGCCACAGCTAGTGGTCCGAGGGTCTTGAAATTTATATGGTTGGTGGCTATGGGTCAGACACTTATAGTGTCCAAATTTAGTACAAAAAACAAAAAAGTTTTTCTAATAACAACTTTCACTTGGATCCTAGTTTGTATGGGGGGTACCACTCCTAGTAGTCCGAGGGTCTTGAAATTTTCATGGTTTGTGGATATGGGTCAGAGACTTATAGTGTCCAAATTTCAGTTCAATGAGTAAAAAAAAAAAAACGTTTTCTAATAAGAACTTTAATTGGGATACCGGTTTGTATGGGAGGTACCCCTCCTAGTAACCCTAGGGTCTTGAAATTTATATGGTTGGTGGATATGGACCAGAAACTTATAGTGTCCAAAGTTCAGTTCAATAAGTCAAAAAACAAAAACCTTTTTCTAATAAGAAACATTAATTTAAAACGGGGTTTGTATGGGAGGTACGCCCCCTAGTGGTCCGATTCGCCTGATTCCGACAAATGTGCAGCGTTTGGTAAAAAGAAACCTCTCTAGCTCAAAAACTGAAGGACTAATGATGCCGACGGACAGACGGACATGGCTAAACGAACTCATCTCATCGAGCTGATCACAAATAAATATACTTTATGGGTCTGCGTGTTACAAACTTCATGACAAACTTATAATATTATTCACTCCCGTGAAGAGTATAAAAAGAAGACTAATTTAGGCTATGCTGAAGTTGTAATACTCTTCACCTCTCTCCTAGTTGTCCAAGGGTCTGAAAATTTACGCGGTTTCAAGAACCTTTGTCCTATAATAAATATGTAATTTTGATGCTTCATATAACATTATATTTGTACATATGTATGTTGTAGTGATATACAGAATTGATATTTTACTTCAGGACACTACTGCTCCACTGGGTTAATGTGTCCTATGATGCACATACCATCCATAGCAAGCCTTTTTGGAAGACGGACCCTTTATATCTAAGAGAAGACTTTCTGTGAAGACTTGGGTAGCCTTGCATAGACTTCTTTCCATTTGATTCTGCTATGATGACCTTTGAAATCAACTAAAATCTACTCAACCCATCACACCACCCTTACTTATTACTTTTAAGCTTCATAATGAGTTATAACAGATAATAAAATCCTCTAGGGCGATCCTATCCTAAAGTGATTTAAATTGACGAAATCCTAGAAAGATCGTCATTAGCATTTACAACATTTTAAATATTATTATTAAATAAATATAAAAATAATTAATAATAATAATATAAGACTACAATATTTAAGTATAAATTTATAATATTTTTGGAATCCATTCGTTTGATTTGATTAATTTACCGAGTGATTTTCAATCGAAAGAAAAGAAAGGTTTGTTTTTATTTTTCGTTTAATAATTTTTATTTTTCAAAATCATCAATTTTTATAATTTAGAAATCATTTGTTGTATTTTGTTGTTATTATTGTTGTTGTTCTTCTTCTGTTATGAATTCTTAATTTCGGTTTGTTGATTTATCGACAATCAACAATTAATTAATTAATGAAAACGAGTCAAACAAACAAAGAAACAATTTTTTTTTTGAATTTCAAAAATTCAAACTTAAAAAAAATATAAGGAAAATTATTAATTTTGTTTGCCATTTTCATTGATTTTTCTTTTTAATTATTTAGCTTAATTATATAAAGATTTTGTTTTGTTATTAATTCGCCATTTTTTCGTTTCGTTTTTTATTTTAAACATTTTTATTGAATTTCGATTTTCTTCTGTATATATTTGTTTTTTATATATATATAATTAATGTATATATATATATATATATATATATGTATGTATGTATATTTATATATTGTATGTATATAAATAAGACTAACACTTAATAATTAATTAATTCATTTTGTCATTTTGTTTTTAAGGTTTTTCTTTTTTGTTTTTTTAAATAATTAACTAAATTTTCTAAAGAGAGAAAAAATATATTGTAATTTATAATTTATTTATATAGAATTTTATATATAATATTTGCGAATTTGTTATATAATTTTTTCGGTTTCTATATGGTTTTTTATTTATTTTTATATTAATTTAAACATTTCTTTTATTTTTTATATATATATATATTTTTAAACAAATATGAGTATTTTTCTGTTTTGTCTTTTATTTTTAATCAAAATGTTAATATCTTTCTTTAATTTTTTTTTTTTTACTATTTTACTGTGGGCATCATCGTGTGTGTGTGTGTTTTATTTTTTTGTGCTGACAATTTGTTTTTATTGAATTCTAAATTTATTAATTTATTTTCTCTAAATGCTTTCAATTTTTCTCATTTATTTTCTTTCTTCTTCTGCTCAATTTCAATTGATTATATATATTTTTTTTTTTTGTATATAATAATTTTTGTTATTGTTTTTATTGTTGTATATTTTTTTTATATATGCATGTAAAGTTGTTTTATTTATATTTGTTTATTTAATTAATTAAGTAATTTTTGTTGTTGTTTATAACGATTTTAAATTGCACATTGATATATTTTTTTATGTTTTAATATTTTATAAATATTAAATTTGGTTTGCTAATTTTTTTTTTTTTTTTTAAATTTAATTTTTACTATATAAACAGTAGCTAATTATTTTAACTAGTATAATTAAAATATATAATTTTATATATGTATAAATTTTTAATATTTCTTTTTTTTTATTATTTTCTTTATTTTTATTTCAAATATATTTTATTGCTTTTTTGAATATTTCTTTTCTTTTCTTTTCTTTTGTGTTTATTAATTTATATATAATAAATAAATTTCATAAATGTATGTATATGTTTATTATCTTTGTGTGCCTATGTGTGTGTGTGTGTGTGTGTGTGGTAGTGTGTTTGTGTTAACTAAAACTTGTATCTATGTGATTTTGTTGTTGTGGTTGCTGCTGTTTTTTTTTTTTTGTTGTTTCCTTATTAACAATGAAAATGATCTTCAAAAATCTACAAAATTCTTCCTAAGAAATCTCTTTCAAACTTATTTTCTCTTTTTTCTTCGAATTTTTATTCGCCGCCATCCAATTAAAATTTAAATAAATAATCTAAGTAGAACTAAGTTGATCGGGGCCCAAAAACTGACTTGAGTTAGGCTAATGATTCAAGAAACCTCACGCCTCATAGCCAGTTGCCTACATGAATGGCCACCTGACCCAACATTATTATTATACCCTACAATACTCTACCTCTGGAGGTCACGGTGCCTATTGCTCATGGGCATTGATATTAATATTCTTCTATGATATCATTCATGAAACATCTGATGAATGAAACTAGGAGTAGAGTATTTATCACTTTGATCTTCTGATGTTTATGCTAACGAATCAATCGGATCAGGTGCCAATTGAAGAAATCCTTATCTGTTGAATTAACCTTTCTTCTCGTAGGCATCTGAGAAAAAGATTCTTCTCATTTTCTAAATGCATTTTTAACAAGGCGAAGTAGTGTGAAGGGTATTTAATCTAAAATAAGGTGAGATGGGATGGGAGATCTTTGTGTATGTTGAGTTGAGTGTGGAAATGCATTTTGATATGCAAAATTCATTGAAGAAATTTATTACACAAGAAGAAAAAAAAACTACTAAATGATTCAAAATATCTACGAAAAGATATAATGATAAAAGGTAGGTAAGAGAAGAAAGAGGGAGGAAAAGAGTGAAGAGAAAATGGAAAAACATTGGCATACATTTTGCTATTCTTGTTTAGTTTGCTGTTGTTGTTCTTAATTGTCATTGCTAAATAACTTTTTTTTTTGTTTTATTTTTTTTTTATCATTTTAAATTTATATTTTGAATTAAATTCATTAAAAAATAATTTATACATTTTTTATTTATTATTATTTATTTATTATTATTGTTTAGTTGAATTAATTAAATAATTTTTTTAGTTTTTCCCATTTCATTTTTGTTTTTTCTTTTTTTTCAATTTATTTTAATTTGTTATATATCTAAATTTGTTTTAATTGAACTTTCGCGTTTTTTTTTTAAGATTTAGTTTTAATGCATGAAGAGTTTTTTTTTTTTATTTCTTACATTCATTTTTTTACAATAAAAAATAAATTATAAAATAAAACAAAATTCACTTTTTTTATTATAAATAGAAATTTTTATTTTTTTTAAATATTGACTTAAAACAAAAACTAAATTTAATTGTTTATTTTTTGTAAATAAAAATTGACATACAACAAAAATATCCTTAAAAATAAATAGAGCAACTAATAATGTTTTTTTTTTCGTTTTTTAATTGTATTAAATTTAATTATTTATACAACATAATAATGAAATAATATACACAATATTTAATTAATTTTCTTTGATTTTTTATTTATTAGATTTTTTTTTTATTATTTCAAATTTAAGAAATTAGAAAAAGAATTGATGATAAAGTGCTTAAATTATTAATTTATTAATATTATTTTTTAATTTATTTTCAATTTTTTGTTTTGTTTTGTTGTGGAAGAAATGCGATTCACAAAGCTAAATATTTAGTTTTAAAAACAAAATTGTATAAATATATTAATCATGTTCGATCTCTTCGATGATTTCTGGAACGAATTTCAGAATTAGTAATCGAAATATTTATAATTTTCCTTAAAAGAAAAGTTAAATGCCTTTGTGAGATTAGATTAAATTTATGGGTTTATTTTTTTTCAGAATTAGGCACTTTTTTAGATTTGTTTCCATAGATTCTGTAAATACTTTAATCAATTTTTTCACCTTCAAACTGAACTAGTAAGAAGGACATCTCCATCTTCTCTTTAGTAAACTCCAATTGATGTCTATAAGGATTTTTCTTATCTGTTTGTCCAAAGATATCAATTATTTACTTTATAATTTTCGTTTGATATAAAATTCTATTCATGATCAAATTTGGCAAAAGAGAACTTATTGATACTGAATATCCTGCAATTTCAATGGTGTCACTTCATCAAGGAGGCATAAAAATAAGAATGTTTTTTTTTTTTTTCATTTATCAGGAAGCTTTAAATTTGAGACAATATTTCGATTACCAATAAACAAATAATAAAAAAACATAATAATAATAATAAATAAATATTTTTTTTATTTAATTTAATATTAAAAGATTCTACAAGACAAAATTATAATCAATGGTTAAATGGATATGATTCCATACTATGATATCCATAACAACAAATTTTAGACTTTTACCATATAAAATATTAAAGTGAATAAAGATAAGAATATTTTAACAAAATATTGTCAAAATAATATACAAAAATATCTAGACGGAGACACATTTAACACAATTTTGTCTTGTTGAAACGTTTTCTTTTTTTTTTTATTTATAATTTATTTTCGTTTATTTGTATTATAATTTTCTCAAAATTTTTGTTTTTCACACAACATTTACATAATGATAATAATAATTAATTATTTATTTATTTATAGAAAGCTAAAGGTTTTAAAAATTATTTCTCTCAGTTTTTATATTTTTTTAATTTTTTGTTTTGTTTAATCTTAAAAAATAGAAAAAATTTAAAGGTTTTATTATTAAAATTTGTTATTTTATTTTTTTGTTTTTTTTTTGTGAAAAACAGCGAAGAAATTTTGTTTAGTTTTGTTGTAAATTTCATAATCGTTTTTTTATATAATTTACTTTTTGTTTTTTAATTCGAAAAATCTACTTAATAATGAAAATCTTTTGTTTTTGTTTATTATTATTTAATAATTAATTTTTAACAATTAGTTTTTTGACGCTAAAATATTCTCCTTGTTTTTTATTTTGGATTATTATTATTTTTTTTTTTATAATTTTATAGGCGCATATGATTTTTTCTTTTTATAGTTTCTTCATTTAAATCATTTCTTATATTTTTTTTTTAATATTTAACATCACATTATAATAATTATTACTAATAATTAATTAATTAATTGGTTTTTCCTCATTTGTTGCTGTTGTTTATTTGTTGCCAACTTGCAAATTACTAAAAATTTAATAAGAATTAATATTTATTTTTTAATTTGCATTTTATTTTTTTTATTGACTTTTTAATGCATAAAATGTTTAACTATTTACAAAAGTTTTGAAAAAGAAGTTTTGTTTTATTATTTTATATTTATTTTAAGTGTTTTCTTCTCACTTTATTTATTTTCTTTTTTTGAAACAACAAACAAATAAATTGAAAAAATAGAATTAATACAAAAAACATTGATACATTTTTTTTTTTGAATTATAATAAAAAAAAAGGAAAAAAACTATATAAAAATGTATGCAAATCAAGAGAAATTTCAGTTTTTATTTGTTTTATTTATTTGCAACTTTATTATTGTTTCTTTTTTTCTTGCTTTGTTTGCCCATTTTTATGTATTTATTTAAATCGTTTTTTATTTTACTGTTCCTCTGGCTGCATTTGTTGCTGTTGCTGTTGTTGTTGTTGTTTAATGTCGACTGATGATGGTGGGCAGCATTTGGTTGCGCTTCAGTCACTTGGCAGGTAGGCACGGCACGGCATGGCATCTGGGCATGTGGCATGAGTTGCTTCTTTGGGATTCACTTCCATTCATTTGTATGCAGCAGCAGCAGCATTTGCTGTATGTTGTTGTTGTTGCTGTTGAAATCTAAAAAGGAAAAATGGAAATTATTTTAATGTATGCATACAAAAAGTGTAAACTTTACGACACTCTTGGGCCTCTCTGCATCATCATCATCCTTTGAACAAACCTCATCGCCGACAAGTAAAGGAACAAAAACACAAAAGCAAAGGAAATTAATAAAAAAGAATTTTTAATTTGCATTTTTATGCCAAAACAAGACACACACATTCTCAGATACAAATACAGACAAACACAACTAAAAAAAAAAACAAACTACAGACATCCAAAAATAAATTTTAAATAAAAACAGTCGTCTACAAGTATGCAACATTTATTGTTGAGTTGCTCTAAGCAAATACGATGACACACACACACACACACACACACACACACACACACACACACACACAAGGAACAATGCAAAACAGAACATAACAGAACAAAATAAAGCAACGGAAATAGAAGCTTCTGACCTAAAATAAAAAACCGGTAACTCAATGCTATGCTACTTGTTCAGAGCTACAGTTGACCAAACCACCATTTCCATTGCCCATCTTCACTGAGAATGCGAATGTCATCAGTATGTGCTTCCTGTTTCACCTTTGTATAAGAGAGCAAACACAATTTATAAAGTTGTAGGTAGGTGACTGCGACAAGACAACCGCATGTGTCAAGAGACTCACTTGCACACAGAGAAACATTGGGCTTGACTTCACTTGAGTTGAGTTGAGTTAAGTTTAGTTTAAACAGGAAACGAAATTATATCCGGTCAATGGCAGACAGCCAGGACAATGGGATTGAGGAAGAGTGAGGAAAACCGTCACACACACACACACACACACACACACACAGACGACAGAGGAATCGAGATAATGGCATTTAATTCAAATGAAGGTGAACGTAAGCACAGAAGAACAAGGCGGCAGATATTTGATATATAATAGCAAAACTATGAGTGAGGAATGGCAAACATCGAACCTTGTTGAATTCCATTGATTCGTTTCTGTTATTATTATTATTGTGAAGGGATTTGAATACAATAGAAATATCCAATTAAAAACTGCTTTTGTTTTCTCTTAAGTCCTTTACCTTGCGGTTTCGATTGCAATCTTCACTTAAGACACACACACAATACATTATCAATCATATATTATTTCCAACCCTCCCCTCCACTCCACTCCCCTCATATCATTTCATATATCCTTAACAGACAAACTATTTATCTGTATGTGTCTGTCTATTTTACCACAACACAAAACACAATTGTGATTGATTGATTGAAGGTCACAATTAACCATTGAACAGCTTTAGATGCCAATCCACTACAGCACCCCATTTCCCATGGTTTTGATTATTGATTCACACACCACTCATTAAGTAATCTGCAAAGGCATCTAATATGCGTCATCATCATCATCATCATCACTAACAAACTAACAATACAAACACATTGATTGCATTTATTGTACACTGCGCTGTACAAGAATCGAATCCATTTGAATTGAATTGGTTTACAAAGAAATACATTTACATTGAATGAAGAAATATTTAATGAGAAAAACCCATCCGCTGTTCCCATTCCATTCCACAAAGACCAAAATTAGAAAATGTACAAAATTAACATAATAATAATAAATTCTATACAAAAATATTAAGCCAAAGAGAATTGGCCTTGACACTAAAATAGGTTAAGTACAAGGCAACATTATTCACAAATTTAATTTCCGATTTTTCACGTAGCAACACTTCAAGTTGAAACTTATTTAACTTATTCATCACTACCTACTCACGAAACACCTACTTACTTACACACTTCTATTCTAAGCCTCTTCTCCTCTTCACTATAAGCACTTATCCTTTTGTTAATTTGTTTATTTCAAATTAGAAATAAAAACCAACAAATTACTGAACTAACTCACTCACTTCTTCTTCTTATCAACCAACCAAGTGTTGTTGTTGTTTTTTTTTTTTTTTGTTGTCGTTCATCAAACCTTATAAGTTATTCACATTAATTTTAAGAAGAATCAGTTGGATCTCTTGGAAAACTCAAAGATTTTAGTGGATTTCGTCATCATTAAGTTGGGTGGGGAAAAAAATAATTAAAGGATTTTTTTTCCAATAAAATGATATCACATGCGATATGGCAACGCTTAAAAGTAGGCAACAACAACACCACCATAAGGCATACAAAATTAAATAAAGAAATGAAGAAAGGAAGGAAAGGAAGGAAAGGAAGGAAAGGAAGGAAAGGAACAGGCAAACGCTAATCACGACGTGACCTTGACAAAAATAGCAACACAGCAAAATCAACAGTAGCAGTAGCAGCAATTCATCGTTAACGATTTTTTCTCATTGTTGTTGTTGTTGTTGCTGCTGCTGCTGCTGTTATTGTTGTTACTGTTGTTAATACAATTTCATTATGGTTTTTCTTTTTCTTAGCTCTTAGCAACAAGAAGAATAAACCGAAAGAAAAAGCAAAAGAAATAAAATTAAAATGGCGTTTGGCTCGTAAAAAACCAGAAAAGGTTTGTTGGATTTTATTTATTTATTTTTTTTTTTTTTGTTTTTTATAAATCTAAGCAACCAACAAACGACACAGAAAGGACATTTATTGAAGCTTTGTGTCATGTGTTGCGACAACGACGACTCTGCCATTCTGACTTTTCTTTATCAATAGAAAAATAGAAAAAACACAAAATGAATGAAATGAAATGGAAGAATATAAGAAATGTTATAAAAAATATCGTATATTTTTGCATATCACATAACAAACAACAATAGACAAATCTGAAAAACTGAAGTGTGTGTGAGTGTGCGAGTGAGTGAAAATTCAAAGTGATGAGGATGGATGATGGAAATAAGGAAAATCAATTTAAAATGTTGAAATATACAAAACAAACAAACAAACAAACCAACAAGCAAATAGATAAATTTGTAGTATGTAGTAAGTATAAAAGAAAGTGAATGTGTATGGCAAAAAGAGAAATAGATAGTGAAAAAAAAAAGATTGGCACGAGATGCGATGTGAGCAATGCAAAGTATCAAATCGCCAATAAAAAATAGCGCAGATCGAATTGATTTCAAAAGCCAAAGAAGAGTTGAGTTGAGTTAAGTTAAGTTTACTTTATTGCGGCTGCTGTTGCTACTGCTGCTGCTATGATGCTAATATCTAATGAAATCAGAGAATGAAAGCAGAAGAATGATGATGAGGACGAGGACGAGAAGATGAGTAACATACAAAACCAACACTTATGTACGCGTATACTTATGTGTCCCACCATCATTGCCAATAACAACAAAAGTTACGACAAACAAAGATAACATTGACTTTGACATGACAGTTTAATTGAAGCGGCTGGGTGGGGGTACGCGGAAGAATGTGCCTTTTTTCTGTGTCTCCTTCTCACATTCCACCATTAATATGTAAGTGTGTGTGTGTGTGTGTGTGTGTGTATGTATATGAGACGCACAAAAGTAGGCAACAAATCTATGCAAATTAGATTTAACAACAAACAGAGAGTGGAAAGAAGAATTTGTTGCAAAAAAGAGGGTAAAACTTTAGCCAGCAAGAAGAATTGACAAGGACAACAACGACAACGACAACAATGACTATGACTCTGACAATGGTAATGGCAGACCATGGCTCAATTTAAAATTTATGACATGTGTTGTCTCTTTCTATCCACCTATCATTCTATCTGTCATTGGGTGGATTGGGGAGTCATGAACCTAAGTCGAGAAACTTAATATAGGAGAATATCTTTGGACTTTTGGTCGATTGTTGGCTCGACTTAAAGGGTTACACATTTGGGATTTTGGTATCCAATAGGACCGAATGAATGCATAGAGAACAAACAAGTACTAGAAGGGTCCTTAATTTGTAAACAAACAAACAAATATAAAATTATACAAGATTAGAATAACAAAGCTAATGCTGTGCACTAAAGCATCACAAAATAGAAGGAGGAGAGAAGAGAAGAGACGAGACGAAGGCACTGTACAGAAGATATTATTAGAAGGAATGTGTATGTAAATATAAAAAGGCTTAAGGCATTGAAAAACTTTTGTATTGAATGAAAGTATCGACTTAAGAGAAAATCAACCAAAAAGAAGAAGAAGTGGAAAACAAAAATGTAGGAAACTTTTAAGCAAATCAAATTAAAAGGCACACAAAGATGTCACAAAACACAACAACAACAACAACACAAGACAACATGAATAATGCGCATGCTGCTATTGAAATAAAGGAATGACACGTAGAATGGATGAAGATGATGAGATGCTGGAAACAGAAACTCAACTCAACAGAATGTAACAAAAATAAACTGAAATTCCCAATGGTGAAATAATGACCAGGGTCTGACGATTGGTTAACTAAAGGATATGAATATAGGTGGATGGGTAGATGGTTGTTTTGGTTGGCATTCAGTTACCAGCAATGAATGAAAGGCCTCACGATGTAAAGGACAAAGTAGTTTCATACTGATGAAATTCAACAGGACAACAAGCAACAAGAAAAACCAGAAAGAGCAACTTAACGAATAGAATACAACAAACTGCGGAATGAGGAAGTAAAGTAAGCAGATGAGTTAGGACTTTGCCCTTTGTGAGAATTGCTTTGCTTTACAGAAGGACACACAACATAACACAACACAACACAGCACAACACATCGCCAGGTGCTAAATTTAACAGCCACACACCACAATACAACATCTTTGTGACAATGTGTGTGTGTGTGTGTGTGCATGAATGGGTATGTACTGTGGATTTGTGGCAAAAGGATTTATTTACAAGGTGCATAGTATGAATGAAGATGATGATGATAACGATGGGGTTCTGCTACACTTATATTCTTCCACCTGCACTTCCTGCACTCGACTCACCTACACAATATTGTGGCACGTGCACGTGTCAGTTGTCCTTTCTTTCACACATTTTGTTTTCCATTTTTTATTGGGTTTCTTTGGCTTTTTTATTCAATGCTTGAATATTCTCTTTCTTTTTTGTCTACTACAATACAAACGATGAAGGTTGTGAAACGTGTTTGGGTTTATAAATTTTGATTTTGTGCAACAATTTTAGTGCCACATAAAAACAACAACTTAACGAATGCTTACAAATGAGCAAACACACACAAATGCATCCTCAAATAACATACACTATTTTCTAACTAATTCAGCATGTAACTCAATTAGAGCAAACGTCCACGACCAACAACCAAATGAAACGAAACCAAACCAAACCAAATAGTCGAACAAATCGAAACATCCAACCGAGTTTAGTTTAGTTTAGTTGAGTTCAGTTCAGTTGAATCAAGAAGCACAAACGTAGGCAACACCTCATTGCACAACAGCATAACTAAGGTAGACAAAGAGGGAGAGAGAGTGAGAGAGAGAGAGAGGTCCACAGACCACAAAATGCATGATATCAAAAGCATGCAACGTTATAAAAGGCCAAGCACACATGAATATACAAACATATATGAAAATGTAGGTGTATGTGTGTGTGTGTGTGTGTGTGTGTGTACATATCTACAATGTAGTATGTGCTTGTGAGTTGCATAAAATTAAGCTATCAAGGACTTTTTGGTCAATGCAGCAGCAACAGCAGCAGCAGCAGCAATCGAATGTCGACTGATGCTTGAGGGGATTAATGAATTTTGCTTGGTTAGTCACATATACAGGACAAATGTGTTTATTGTTGTTGATGTTGTTGTTGTTGTTTTTATTATTCTTATTATTGTTGTTGTCATAAATTCTACAACCCAAAAGTTGTTGCATGCCACATACACACGTCCACTTATTGACTCACAGAGAGACGTGAACATGGCAAAGACTTTGAGTTTGCATGCAAATTAGTAACACCAACACAACACATCACACAAGAAGACAGGTGCATTATACATATATCCTTGTGAATGTCTGTGTGTGTGTATGTGTGTTTGTGTGTGTGTGTGTGTGTGTGTGTGTGTGTGGACAAATGCAAGGAGTGTCCAACTGTCAAGTGTCGTTCGAATGACGACGACAACTGTCAGATGGTCACACACTCAAACTCAAATTCAAAGACACAGACGCTTGGTTATGTTTAACAACTTCATCATCATGTGTGTGCCACGTCATTTCCTATTTTGTAATCAAGTCAAAAATAAGCGAATGTGTGAGTGAGTCCTTATCTAGGACATTTAATCAATACACAAACACACACACACATACACACTCACACATTGACACAAAATTATGAAATTTATACACAAATTAAATGGAATGTAATATTTTGCAGTTCATAAATGATTTAAGACTTCTAGTCCCACACATCCCTCACTACTAACCACCATTCAAGGATATGATTTAAGTATACAGAATACAACAATAAGATGATGATGTAAATACAAAATTTGTGTGTGTATCTGGAGAAGAAAATTAAGTAAATCATGATGAAGAAAATTATCTAAAACTAAATGAAGTATGAAGAAAAACTGTTTAAAATCCCCCAAGGAAGTGAGGGTGAAGTGTTGTCAAGGAGAGTAGAGATGATAAAGATGGTAATGAAAAAAAAAAAAAAAAACAAAAAAGAAGTAACCAAAAATAGAAAATGGAAGAATTAGCCATTGGATTAACGGTAGTTAGTATGGCACAGAAGACACAGGAAACGAGCGAAGCAAGGAAGGCAAAAGTAAAAGGCGTTTTGGGAAACAAAAGCAAACTAAACTAAACGAAACTAAAAGCAGAAGTAGGAGGTTAAGGGGACATGCACACACAATCTCATCTCATCGCATCTCATCTTCTATTGTACACTTATTCACTACACTAAGTCTTATTACACTAGAGTACACAACAACAACAACAACAACAACAACAATACGAAATAAAAAGGAAAGCAAGTAAAAGTAAAGTAAAATAAAGTGAAGCCAAGCCAAGATTTCCGTTCTCAACACTATTTTCAACTCACTTGGCTTTACTCACTGTTGAATGAGGGGTTCAAATTGGTCGTGGTGGTTGCCTATTGTTTCTTCTTCACATCTCATCTTTACTCACTTTCCTTTCTTTGTTTCCATTTCATTTCATTCCATTCCCTCCCAATCCATTCACACTTTCCTATAGTCTCCCTAATTCTATACTCTAACAAAGAAGAAGATGATGATGATGATGATGATGATGATGATGATGATGATGATGATGACGATGATTCTTTGCAACTTCCGCTCACGTAAACCAATTTTAACGTTTATACTATTGTGTTCTTTATATCTCTGTAAGTGTAACTATGTCTGTGTCTGTGTGTGTTAGCCATATTATATGGAAGCATGTGTGTTTGAAATCACATACATGTGAATATGTGTACTTAACATTGTAGTACGAGGAGTATATACTCTGTTTGTTTATAATGTTTTGTGTTTGCTCATCTGTTGGTTCGTTGGCTCGTTGGTTTCATTCGTTGCCACTTTTATACTCCTTTCTAATGTTTTCACAATTTTCCTGTAACTCACTTACTCATTCAGTCAGTACTCTATCTCTATTTATACTCTTCTTATATCATGACTAATCTATCTGCTTTATCCCTTGTTGTTTTCTATCTGTGTAAATTTATGCATGCGTCTGTGTGCGTGCGTGAGTTCGTGAATATATATGTGTGTGTGTGTGAGTGTGTGTTTTGACTTATTGTTATGCTGTACTACTGCCGCTGCTGCTGCTGTTGTTGTGCCAAAATTTATGTCTAAGGTCGGCAACTTTGAATTGTCGGTTACGCCTTCATTCTCATTCTTTTACCTTTGTTTGGTTGCCGCCTTTCTTTCCTTTACATTTACATTTCATTTTTTTTTTGTTTTTTGTTATTTTACTTTACTTATTTTCTTGCCTATGCCATTTTTTTTGAATTGCTCTTTGTGGGTATCATCATCAACTTTCATATGTGGCAACGCCAACGCCAACACTCCCGTCGCCTTCATCCTTCACAACACATCGTGTTAAGTATGCGCAACTTAACCTTAAAAATAGAACAGAACACAAACAAACTCATCTCATATCATCTAGTAAAGTCTTTCTTCTTCTCCTTCTCCTTCTCCATGTCATGTCATCTCGTCTTTCTTTGCTTCATATCTGTATGTATGTAGGTGTATGTGTGTGTGTTTATATCTTTGTATGCAAAAATTAAATGTAAAAATGTTAGGCAAAGCAAAATAAATAAGTCTCAGGCTTCTTATTCATGGGTTTCTTTATTTCTCTACATTTCCTTATCATCATCAACCTCATTATTATCGTCATCATCACCATCACCAACACCACCATCAACAACAACTGAAGCATGACAATGTCATTCATTCATTACAAACTCACATACGCGTAGTAGAAGATATAGTAGCACGTCATTCTTCTAATGTTTGCTTGCCTCTTTATTACCTTCTACTACTACTACTACTGCTACTACTTCTCATTCTTCTTCTTCTTCTCCACAAAAAACACACATACACACCATTTTTCATCATGTTGAAGCACAGAACACATATAACATTTGGGATTAAACTGGATCCCAGAATCCATTCTGCTTAAGCATTTCTAGCTTAAATCAAGGATTTTGTAGACTTGATAAAGTCGTCTATCATTTTCTTTTCTTTTCTTTTGTTTTGTCTTGTCTCTTCTTTTATGTCTATTTTTTCTGATTTTATTCTTTAAAATCTGGTTTGGCTTCGTGTTCATTCTTCAATGAAAAAGTCTATCAGGCAAAGGCGAACAGCCTAAATAAATCAATTTCATTGACTTACAAAAGTAGAAATAAAAAAAAATCTTTGTTGTTATTGTTTTCTATCAAATTGCCTTTTAAGCAATTTTAAAGAAAATTTTAATCGATTGTTTTCGCTCTCGTCCTCTTATGCTCACACACACACACACACAACACAATTCATTTTATGATGAAAATTTCAAGCGTCTCTTAAAAGTATGCAGCACTAAATTCGAATTTAGTCATTTTTTTAAACACGTGTTGGTGAGTTAAATTTGTTGCTTGGTTTTTTGCTAGGCGGCGGGACGCAAATGTTTAAGTTGTTCTTGTTATTGCATTTGTGTATTTAACACGCGACAACGAAAATGTGAAAAAACCAGCAGAAACAACAACAACACGACATTAATTTATGTTTTTCGTTTGTTTTCAAGATGGCTTTTTTTTTTTAATATTTTCTCCTCTACTTCCTTTTCTTAATTCCTCTTCTCTTTAAATGAGTTTGTCGCATGACTTTGACTTGACTTGACTTGGCTTATATTATTTTTTTCTTTGCATTTTATACGCCACCCGCCTACGCGTTGCGTTGCTGCTTCATTCATTCAAAACTGAAACCTGCTGAGTTGCTCTAAAAACTAACTTTAGTCCTCCTTAAAAAACCATCACCATCCTCTCTCCAACTTCTGTTTCACAAACAAACTTCATCATGTTAGCAGTGATGGTGAAACTTAATTTTCCATAACCAAAATTTATCACGTTTTCTACTACATATTACTTTCCTTCCACATTCAGTGTCGCCGAGTCGTTTTTGGTGTGTGTATTTTTTTTTTCTTTTGCCATTTTTCTGCACCTGCATCAACACCACAACAACATCTGCTTCATTTCCTTTCACTTTACTTCCATTCTCCTAGCCAAACCAAATCCTTGTGCGCGTGACTCAAACACATCGAATGAGTTTTCTATATCCTTCTAAATATTGCAGAGTAGAAATAGTTTCCGCTATAACGAGTTCTTTTGGTGTTTTTTTTTTTTTTTCTTCCCATTGTCATGTGCGTGTTTAATGCAAGTTTTCGATAGAGGAAAAATATAAATAAAAAACAATAAACAACACACATTTAAAGGCAACAAAAACCAATCTCAAACACTAACAATACACAGATACGCACAATCACACACACACTCAGTGAACAGATGCGTCCATTGTCTTTCGAGTTGATGTAAATTCTTTGGAATATTTGTATCTCTAACACTACTTGGCTGCTTTGATGGAACTTTTATGTGTTTTGTTGTATAACACAGACACATACACATTCTCACCACTAACAAACAACATACGAAGAAAAACGAATGAAAGTCCTTTTTTTTCTCTTGTTTTTTTGTTTTCTTCATAAGTTTTTTCATTCATGTTCTTCCAACTATTCATTCCACTGCTCCTTGTGTCCATGTACCTTCATTCCTCCCTAGTTAAGTTGAGTTTTGCTTGTTTTCTTCTGATTTTTTATGGCCAACAGAAGAAAACTCAAGTGGCTACAATATTATAGCAATGTAGCACGCGTCAGTCAGTCAGTCACAACACACCACGTGGTACTTAGTTGCATGATAATGTTGTTGCCGCTTATTATGACGATGATAATGATGATGATGATGATAATGATACGTACTATACTATATAGCCATAATAGTAATGATGTTGATAATGAACATTGCCTATTTGTGGTGGTGATGATTATGATGACGATGACGCAACTAAAAGTCCAACAAATCGTAAATCACTAAAATTTTAATGTCTCAAAATGAATTAAAATTAGAAAAGAACGACAAGAGCTGGAGCAAGCAACCATTTTTATAAATACTGCCTGCCGGAAGAAGGAAATTGCTAATGTAAGGGAGATGTAGATGCGGCTAAGGACGAAGAAGAAAATTGAAGTTCGCGTGATGCGTGTTAAATGGGTTTATTCAAGTCGTTAGAGTAGACGCCGCCGCCTAATTATATAATCTACTTCTTTCTTTCTTTTCTTTGTGTGTGTGTGTGTTTTTTTTTTAATATGTATTGTTTTTATATATTCAACGAAAATAAATCTAAAAATGATATACATCCATCCTATTAATAATGACACAATTAAGCGTCAATTTGTTATTAAATATTTTAAGTTTTATTAGTTTTTAACCAAATTCTTTTACTCCTCAATATCAATTATTATCATATTGAAAACACATAGTTGAGTCTATCAGAAGTTGAGTCCTTTTCACCATCATTTAATTACTAAATTACTAACTCTTACTCACACAAAATTGTATACTGTTCTTGTATAAAGAATTTTTTCTATTTTTTAAACTGAAACAGGCAACGAAACTTTATTCTTTACTCTTTATTTTATATCTACTAAGACACAATATAGAAATTGTATGACTGACACAATATTTGAATCGATCGAAGCCAATGTAAGCATATTAAGTATAAGCCGAGGAATCGAAAAAATGCATGATTAGTTTTTAAGCTCTTTTAAGAGTTAAGACAAACAACATTGTATATCTCATTATGACGATAGTGAATACATCAACAAACTAACACAGGCAGTCAGTCAGTAGTTATAAACTTTTCGCAAAGAGGTTTTGTTACCTTAATTTATAGTTCACCCTTTCCCCCCTTTTTATTTTCTCTCACTTGCAATTTTATGCTATTAATTTCTCTTCTTCTCTTTTTAATTTTCCTATCACCCTTTGCTGCAATTTATTGTTAAAATAGTGAAAGAAAATTACTACACTTGTGCCATATACGCATCCAAAGACAAATTCACACATAATTTAGTGTTGTTATTATGTATTTGTATTTACAGTTTTCGCTGTTGTTGGTTGTTGTTGTTGTTGTTGCTGTTTCCATTTTGCATTGTTTATCATGCAAATAACATCACATCCGAGAACCAACACGACATCATAACACATAACACACAACGCACAGCACAGCACAGGACAGCACAATCCAAAACAATTGAGTTCGTACATTGAAGCGACGATGACTAGATATTATACGTTTCTCTCTATGTTATTGTATTTACTCTGCCAGAGCAAAGGGTAATTGGTAGAGCAGAGGTAGAAAGGTGAAGTATGTTGTACATAGTTAAATAAACAAATGTGTAAAACAGGTGAGGTGAGTGAGTGAATGCATGTTAAACTTATGTAAAATGCTTTTATCCAAAAGCAACCAACAGCAAACAACTGCTAAACCAACCAAACTAAATATAAAACAGAATCAAACAGAATAGGGAGACACAGAGCCGAGAGAGAGAGAGAGAGGTGAAAAGAGTGAAATAAATTCGAAAAAAATGGAAAAACAAGAATTACAGATATGAAATATACAAAATCGAAATCAAGCTTTTTGTTGCAACTCAAAAAAATATATAGTAAAAATATATCAAAAGCAACAGAAACAACATGAATGAACTCATACGAGAGTACAGTGAAAAAAAAAAACAGCAATAATATATGTAAGTACTATAAAAAGCGCAAACGTGTGCACTAAAATATGTCAAGTGGCTTTGTTCATTTAACTTTCTGTTCCACCTCCACACTACTAGAAGCGGTGCCCCTTTGTATTTGTAGGCGTGGCAGCATTGCAATGTTGAGCATGCGAAATGGAAACAAACAAAAAAAATCAATGCAATCGTTGTAAATCACAATCTATCTTTTTACGATATTCGTCTACTCTTAGTCTCTATATAGTCCTCAACAAAAAACAACAACAACAACAACAACCACAACACACTATCAACAATAGAAAAGCAAACAAATCAATGCAACAAAAAAAAAAAAAAAAAAAACACTATGTAAATGCAAATTTGTTGCTTTTCTTGTTATGTTGAGAGAAGAAAATGCTTAAGGGTGCCCGGTCTAAAGTAAGCACACACACACACACGCGCAAACACAGTTGGGGGGGTTGGAGATTTGTGTGGTAATTGTTGTTTAGGATTTCTTTTTTAGGTCAGCTTCCTAGGCGACCAAAATGTTATTGAAATTTATACAATGAACAACAACAAAACAACAAAAAGAAATCAAGAAATATAATGAAAAGAAATATTAAGGCACAAAATGAAAATGTTTAAATTTTAATTTTCTTTGTGTATTTGGTTTTATTTTTATTATAATTTTTAATAAAATTTGCACATTTAATTTAAAAGGATTTAAATTTTAAGGACACATTTTTCACTCATCGCCTACATAACCATTTATTCATGCATATTTGAAATGTATGTGGCAGGCAAACAAGGCAAGGAAGCAGAAAATTACGCATGGCAAATTGCCAAAAATCGATTGCTGGTTGTCTGTCCCCCCATAACCAACCAAAACCACCATGGCGATGACCACTGCAGGAAACAACTAAACTAAGCTGAAAGCAACATGACTGACTGAGTTATGCAAATATTAATGCAATGCATGCTGCGAGGGTCAAAACGACAATCATCATTATCATCATCTCCATCGTTATCATAATCAACATAAGCTTCATAATCAAGTTGATTATCATGATAATCAAAACATCGACACGTTTCTCTGCCGCCATGATTATGATTCTCTTTTGTTGTTTGCTTTGAATCAAAAATTAGATTTTTCTTTTTTTTTTTTTTAGTTTCAATTGTAGTTTGAATGTGTAGAAATAAATTACGCATACGCCACATAACTCGTTTGCTTGCTCACTACGTTTGAAACAACATGTGGCATATTGAATAGGAAAAATAAACTTGATACGCACGAGTAGAACACATCACATTAAGTAAAAGCATGTGAATGACTTTTATGACTTTTTAATTGAGGCTTCTTCTACTTCTCTCTATTAATATTAATGTTGCTGCTGCTTCTGTTGCTGATATTCAGATTCAGGGTCAAAAGCAAGGCATATACTCGTATGTATAATTTTATAGTGGTTTTGATTTGGATGGTTGATTCGACGACGACGACTTTGGCTTGTTGCAACAACTTGAGTGCTTCAGTTTTGTTATAAATAAATTACAAAAAAAGATATGGAAAAATATTTTCTAATGACAAGGTCAATGTAAAACACAGTCGAGGTTGTGAAGCTGCTTGTCTCATTTCCCATCATTCACTCTTTTTTTTTCTTTTTTTTTTATCTAAGGCACTTCATTTCCATCTACTTGGTTGCTTGCCTTGATTTGATTTTGCTGTGAGGGTACTTTGATAATCTTTTGTATGACAACAACACACAACATACAATACACATTAATATGCATGACACACATCATCATATGTGTGAAAATATAAAATGAATTCATTGAAAAATTGGAATTTATAATATAAAGAATACAGAAAATTATAAATTTTTGTATTCTGATTTTGTTGTTCATAATAATAAACATCATCATCATAATAATAACAATTCAGGCATCTGGGTAACACAATCCTCCTTCCTTTCTTTTCTTATTCTTATTTCAATGGGAATTCTTCAAGTATTGTATTTGAAATGTGTAAAAACATTCAAGTTTCAGTAACGACAACGATGCCTTAAAATGACAACAACAGAGAAAAATATATAAAAAATATAAATAAAAATAAACAAGTTAAATTAAGTTGAGTCATCAAGTACGAAAAAAAAACCAAAAAGAAATGATTGACAGAAAGAAGTACAGGGAAAGAAGATTGGTAATACAGTGAGACTATAAAGAGAGAGTGAGTATCTGATGAGAGTAAGTGTATCTAAGTGTATCTAAGAATATGTAGGCGGCAACCGGCGTTAGTGAATCAAAGTGTCGCTTAACAAAACTGACGTGTTTTAACTACAAGTCACTGACTGTGTGCGATAAATGATGATGATAATAATCATGATCATGTTGATGATGACGCCGATGACATTAACAGCGACAGCTTGAAACAAACAAGTTGACACCGAGAAACACACAGAGTCAGACAGATAGATAATAAACGCCCCCTAAAGAAATAATAACAGCAAATTTACAAATTTACTGTAATGCGATACAAATGTCAAAGGCACCCAAAGACATACTTACATAGGACTCGGACATACATAGAGATGTCAGTCCAACTTTTTTTAGATACATAAATATGTAGTATATAAGAAGAGAAAAAAAAAATTTGAATAGGCAAACATTGTAGAGAGAGAAAGAGAGAAAAGTAGAAGAAAATGATACAAAAGAAGATGGGGTAGTGATAAGAAAGTAGAAGAAAAATGGTAGAAGGACTTATGAGTCCTACTAAGTAATTGAAAAGAAAGAAACGACTGTGACTACAAGCATTAACATATATTTATTAAACATTTTTTTTTTCTTACATTTTTCTTTTTTTCAATTCATTTTTCCATGAATTTTCATAAAATTAGCTAAGAAGAAATGAAGCGAAGCAAAATAAAAATGTTCTCAAAGTATCTGTGAATAACATCACTATTACAATAATCATTTAAATGCGGAAATTCAATTCAAAGTTCAATTAAAAAGGTGAACAAAAATACAGTGAAGCAAAAATTTCAATTAGTTTCAGCAGAATTATCACTTACTATTCTGAGAAAACCAATTACAATAACAATACAAGCAACAACAACAACAACAATTACAATGATTTATATTTATCAAGTGACTAACATTTTATTAACAAGAAATTTAAAAAAAAAAAAACGCAATATGACACGATCTCAGTAATAATGAATATGACAGAAAAAAAAACCACTAATATTAAATGATGCTCATAGTAGAGAAATGAATAATCTTTTTTTGGCCCCCAGAAGAAGAGAAAAACAATTGATCATTTTACAAAAAAAGAAAGGATAATGCAATGCACAATAAATAACAAACAATTTAACAATTTTGATTTATTTATATTCATTTGTTTTTCATTGTTTGTATGAACCACGCCCTAACTCAACAATATTATATGGCCACCACCCACCTACGACCGACCATCTCACCATCACCATCACCATTAACAATCAATGCAACAATAAAATTATGTAAAATCGATCACATACTCGTACATACATTAAAACGATAAAAGCATAACTGTGTGCAGCATTTATGCATATTTAATGTGTTGGCGATAGTAAAACAATAACAACCTTAACAGTATCAGCACCAAAAGCAGCAGGAGTTAATCCCACCCAAGGGTATTCAATTGTAATTGATATGGGAATGAATGAATGAATGAATGAATATGGAAACAATTACAATAACTACTCTTTACTATAAAACATATACATATGCACTATATGTTTGCATTGTAAGTGTATTGGGCGGACATAATTGTGGTAATGGTGACGAAAACTGTAAATGAGCCTTCTGTTACTTTGTTGGTTGTTGGTATTGCTGTTTGTTAATGCTGCTTAAAATAATATATCTGACCACAAAATGGATGCATACATTTTTGGTCATTTGTTCATTATTATTCTCTTCTTCTTATTTATTTATTTGTTTGCTTATTCATCCAGTCAGTCAGTCAGCCACTCACTCACTCAGTTAATCAAGCATTCATTCATTCATTCATACATTTACTTGTGCATTATTAATAGCAAAGCGTAAGGCATTCATTCAACTGGATGAAAGACATTAATGAATGACCAACGAACTTGGGAAGATGATTATGATGATGATGACGATGATGTAAAGAAGCTTTGTAGAGGAGGAGAGGTCAGAGTTTTGTAAATGCTACTACTACATGCTGCTTGCTACAATGTGTGCATATGCGTTTGCGTGTGCACATTATGTCATTATTGAATTTATGGATTTTTATTTATGACTTCATATACAATAAAATTTCTTCAAGAACGCATATATTTGTATTTAATATTTTTTTAATTTTATGATTATTTTATTTTTAATGATTTACATTATCACAATGTATATATTTTGTATCCTGCGGCGTATGTGTATTTATTAATGATGATTAACAGCAAGTATACGCCACCACATCGCATATGAGATGCAATGAGAGTTTTTAATGGATATCGGAATATTTAATGGATTTGATGAATATTTAAATGAAGAAAGAAAAATTTAATGCAAACATCAGAGATATACACATAGCCAAGCAAAGAAGGAAAAAGAGCAGCTTAATGAAATCATTAAGACATTAAATGTGGTTTGTATTTTGTCCTGTTCCGAGTTGCAACTTAATGCCATGTAATCTGCCGTAAACAACTACAACAACAACAAAGATATTAAAGCCAGCAAGTCACTACTCACTCATCATCGATTGATTTATTGAATTCATAAAAAATGCAAAAAAAAAAAAAAAATAACCAAAGGAAAAAGAATGAAAGAAAGCTAAAATGTAACAAAATTCCAGAGGCTCATATAAAAAAATAATAGTAAAATTACATAAAAGTCTTTTTTGTTGTTATCGCTGCCATTACTGAAACACACAACCATACAAACAACACTCACACACCCAATATTTCTTCCAAAGAAAATTGCCAATCATATGAGGAGAATAGAAGGAAGGAATAAAGAATAAAATACTGTTGTCATGTCCTTATAGAAAAGGAGAAAATGAAGCAAGCAACCCATAGACAATGACAACTAAGACTACAAACTGAACTGAACAGAACTGACTAAGTCAGTCAGTTCAGTCTCACTCACCCCTAGAGAAATAAAACGAAATCGAGCGCATACACAACACACATAAATGACATAAAAATCGCATTAACCCATATTTGCACTTTGTATTTTCCTATATACTAATACAACACATCACATATTTTTATATACAAATACTCGTCGTTTGTATATACTTATGTATTTGTATATGCGCGTATAGTTATAGATGGTTAATATTGGTGCTAGACATACATATATGAATCAGTATGTATGTATGTATGTATATCCTATAAATACATGTGTGCGTGTGTACGTCCATATTAGAGGCCAGGCAAACTGAAAAGGAAGTAAGTGTGCGTGTGGTGTGATGCTTTTGACAAAAATGGAGGAGCAGCACAGCACAGCAGTACAAATTATTGGATGTATGATGGAACACAGGAACGAACGAAAGAACAACCAACGTAAGGATGTTGGATAATGTGAACATACTCATTGCGTGTCCTAGTTTGTGCTTTTCGTAATCGTATGTATATTCCACCATATAAGTATCGTTAACACAACAACAACAACAACAACAACAACAACAAAAGCAACAGCAATAGCAACAAACAACGAATATGGTATAATAATATATAAAATAACTGCCTCTACAACACTTGGCTTCATTTCAGTAACAGAAAAGTCAATACATAACATTTTTGGATGTTTTTACTTACATCAAAAGAGAAAGAGAGACAGAGACAAGGCATGGCATGGCATAGCACATGAGATGTGGTGTGTTGGCACCAATCTACTTGAAAGTAAAAATCGAAATTATATTATACGTTTAGTTAATATATTAAAGTAGCAGGCAACAGCAACAAAAACACAAACAAAATTTGATCCATTTTGAAATATTTATGAAAATTACAGAGAAATTTCACAACACCAACAAAACATGAATCTGAAAAAAGGCAACAACAAATATTGCAGATGTCGAGCCTTCGGAATCACAGAATCATGAAGTTAGGTAGGAGAGTAGAGTAAAGTGGGGCACTGGGTAACGAATGATGATGATGTCTCGCCATTATTTTTTGTTGCTGTTGCTGTTGTTGTTGTCACACGACAACGATGGCGTAGATATGTCAGGAAGCGTCATATATCCTGTGTGTTGTCGTGTGCACACAGCGCACACATGTGTTGCTCATTTATATTATGTGTTGTAATCCAACAATATCATCAACAACAACAACAACAGAATCTGCTGCTGATGGCAATATACAGCAACAGCAACAACAGCAGCAACAACATTCTAGGAACAAAATAATAAATTATTATTTTAATGAAACCGATTAATAATTTAATGAATTTATTATTTAAATTTCTTCTTAACAGTTTGTTTTCTTCTCTTTTTATGAAACAAAAATGTTGAAAAGTTGTAACAAGAGACTTTTTAAAAGATAAAATTGAATTATTGGGTGTGAGTATTTTACTCGACACTACAACCAACAACTAATTAAGCCATTTCCATAAAATATAATAAGAAGGGATAATAATAAAGAATGAAATACAAAAGTTAAAAGTATAAAAGTAAAGAAAAGATGCATTCTTGCAAAGCTATAAAAGCGCATCCGGCGGTTGATAAGAAGTGGTGGAAGTGGTGGAGGATTGGTGATGGCAACAAGGACAAAAACAAGCAACAGACCAAAATAGCCGAAGGATAATAAAGATGGCGATGCAGGAGTAGCATCATGAAATTCATAGTGTTTGAATAGAGAAAAAGTGTTGATGGCTGCAAGCAAAGTAGCAGAAAGCTTTCAAGCGCTTGTTGCTGCTACTTCTGCTTGTTCTTTTCTTTTTCCATGTTGCGGAGGAGGAAGCGAAAACAAAAAATCTGAGAAAAGGATAAAACGATGTTTTATAGCAATTGTTTGTGGCAGTGAAAAATGCTTTAAGCGCAACAGAAAACAAGCATCAGAAAAATGAAAAGCAATGTAAGACAGGAAGAAGAATGAATAAAGGAGGAGAAACAGCAGCATCAAACATAAAAAGATAGAAATTAAATGCAGCTACAACAAAAACAAGAAAGAGTCCCTCGGAGTATAGTAGCGAAAACGCGTTCATAAAATGTCAGTGTAAAAAAAGGAATCGAAATTGCACAGACGCAGAAAAAAAAAGGATAATAAAAACGCAACAAAATGATGAAAAAAAAGTAACTAAAATTTAAGCGACTCACTGGGTTGATAATAAAAGAGGGACGAACTGATGATGATGATGATGATAGGGTTAAGAATGGAAAAAATAAAATAACGTGGTAATGTTGAAGCACGTCGCAAGCCATGAAGATCTGAGCTGAACAACACCACTAGGAATGCAATGTAGAAGTACTAAAAGAACACTTTTTATAGCAAAAGAAACAAGGAAGATATAGGAAAGCAAGAATGAGAGTGAGGAGATCACACACAGTCAACGATGTCGTCGTTGAAACCAACGAAAAACTAAAAATAAATGAAAAATAACCAAGATAAAAGATTGCGACAAATGCTTGTAATGTTAAAAACGGAAGAGTTCTGAAACGGAGAAGAAATATTGCTCATGCAGAGAAATGGAAGTGGAGGTGATGCTGGTGATGGTGGTGGTAGTTGTTCAATGCTATTTCCGCACTGTCAGCCAACCATGTACATATAGCAAAAGGAGAAGAAAAAGAATTTCAAAAGAAAGAGTGCACTCAATGAACCAAACAAGAAAACGAAAAATGTCTTGACTTGTTTTTAAAGCAAACGAAAGATATCCAAACTACTCGTAGTTGCAATATAATCAGAGAGGTGAGTGTGAGTTGCTTCAGCTTCACTATGCCAAAATGCGGGTGTGGCACAAGGACTTCGGAAGACAACACAAGTTATTGCCAACAAAAATTGCAGCTATTGATTTTATTGTAAAAGACCTCAAAGGAAAATTGTGAAGTGAAAGAAGGACAAGAGACTGTGACTGTTGATGGAAAACGGAAGAAATTCTCGGACTGAAAATGAGTATACATTTAATAACCAAGTTGAGCTGAGATGCTTTTATACTTAATATTACAAAATGACTTTTTTTTCCCACTAATCAAGTCATAAGGCAGGCAGCAGCAGCAAACACAGAACACATGCCAGCCAGTCAAGTCAAAACAACTCGGGCTTAGCTAAAAATGGGAACGGAAACGGAAGTGGATGCGGAAGCGGCAAAGACGAAGTCTCAGTCAAACTACGTGACGTATGAGTAACAAGTGGAAGAAAGAAAAATGAAGAAACGTTGAGAGTTCATAAAATCATGATGCTGATGCTGAGGCTGGATAAATAGTTTTTCTAGTTTTTTTGTTTTTTTTTTTTTTTTCATATATATTTGCGAGTAATGGCATAACGACGACAACGACGACTTTGACTTTGACTTCGTTCGCTCGTTAGTTTGGCAGGCAGTCAAATCCCAATTGAAAAAAAGAAAACCAAAGGAATCAAGTGGAAAAAAATGAGTAAAAATAAAGTGAATGATGCAAAAAGAAGCAAATAAACTAAGCTATTTTCCCAATGAATTTTTAACGAGCATATAAACACTTGAAGTAAACGTCAGTGATGAGTACGAAGAAGGCAACACAAACAGGATGACGACGATGAGAACAAGTGGCGTATGAAGGCAAGAAGGCAAGCAGGCAAGGCAAGGCAAAACTGAAGACAAACAAACAAACAAAATGGAAGAAAAATGCTGACGACATCCTAAAGGCGGCTGTCAATGTTGCGTGCTTAAACCAAATGGGAGTGTCTATGTTTGTGTATGGAATCTTGCAAGCTTCATGGAATAAAGGAAGTCAACTTTCATTCATTTCTTGGTTCCTTCTATACACTTCTTAGTTGACTGTGTGTGCTCTACTGTTCTGTGCTGCTTCCACAACCATGTCACATGTTGCACATGTTGCGCAAAGTATTATTAATTGATTTTGAAGCGTCTGCTGACACTTAGCGATGCCATCGTTGGCGCCGTTATCGTTGTTGTTTGTTCTTCTTCTTTCTTCTTCATCGACAACTTGATGTATGTAATGAGACAAGCAAAAAATAGAAGAGAAAAAGGTCGGGAAAATCCCGAGTCAAATTAATGAATGACAAGAATAAACAGCGTAACAAACGGAAGTAAAGCGTAGCTTACGATAAATGTGAGCGATGGCAAAACGCTTCTTTTCATTTAACTACAGACAATCAAAAGGGAAGGATGTTGCTACCGACCTCCCTCCCTGTCCATCTCCTTTCCATTACTTTAGTTTAGATTTCAATTTAATTGCAGATGCAACAATAACATTGAACAAGAACAACATTTGTTTCAAAGTTGAAACTGTTGCTGATGATGATGATGCCTGTAGAGCAATCTTTCTTCTACTACTTATTTAACCTCATCATCATGATGATGATGATAATGTTGATGATGATGATAATGTTGATGATGATGATAATGTTGATGATGACGACGATATTAGCCATGGCTAAAACTTTTCACAACACAATTTTTCAATTTTTCGTTTAGAACTTTTCATTGTCGTCATTCGATGTAAATAGTAATGCAACTTTCACTTATGTGTATCACCCCCCTCTGCACATAATCTTCTCCTTGCATTCTTCCTTCATCATACCAACATTTCGAATGACTATCACACATCAAGCAGGATTTGGAATTATTTGTAGCCACGTTTGGTGGTTTGCAGTAAAAGTTAAACTTTTTAATATTTGATCAGAGAAGCAACAACGAATGCCACCACACATAGCTTCAGGGCTTTTTTGGCATCAAACTAAACCAATCCAAGCCAAGTCATCGCACATAGAACACAACGCAACACAACACAACACAGAAGTAGAACTTTTCAGAGAGAAACATAAGTAAAAGTAAGGAATGGCAATAGCAAAATATAATCTAATATTATCTGAACATGTAGTACTTCTTTATCTTTCTGACATTACAACTCAACTACAAAAACTTAAGCGAGGCAATGAGCAAACGAGGAAAGAAGAAATGCATGAATGTAGAGTAGAGAAACTTGAGAACGACGAACACATATTTTAGGAATTTAGAAATTTAATCAAATTCACAATGCAATAACACAAAAGTGAAAAGCAGAAACTACAAAATTCTTATCAGATTTTATAATGTAAGAAGACACTCAAAAAACGACAGAGAGAGAGAACAATTTGGCAGAAAATTGAATTGCAGAAAAGGGAAAATTGATAAGACACTCAAGTGATTGGGTATCGGAATAAAGAGGTTTTGAAGAGACCCAAGAAGAGGCAGCAACACATAATTTTACCAGACTTGAGTCATAAATAAGTTGCCATGATGGCAACGATTTATAACAATCACCGGAACAAGTATAAATGTGATAAGCTTTAGAAAAAGAGTAATAACCAATAAATTGAATAGGCAGCAGAGCAGGCAAAGTAGAAGTCATCGTGATTTGTTAAATTGAAATTGAAAAAGTAAAAGAGAATTCAATATAATAATAATTTATGTTTGTACTTAAGAAATATGAGAAAAAAAAAAAGAGTTCATGGAAATTGAACTCAAAAACATAATTCACTTAAACAATTCTCTCTCAACTGCTAAGTATGCCACATAATTTCCAATATAATTTCCTGCTTTATCCTTGATGCCCTTTGGCTTTAATTTTATTTGAAATTCACTTGAAATTGAATTGAAGACGGCAGTAGACCAACACAACCAAACCAAACCAAAGTCAATATGAAGCAAGTTTGTTAAGGCCATCAGTTGGTTTAGTACTTGTCATCCATTGGATTGTTCCTGTTGTCCCACGCATAAATAATGAAACTAAATATATATGTACTTTTCCCATCATATTTCATTAGTTTCCCTTCCATCCATTCACCTCTCTCTCTCTCCTCTTAAGTCATTTATTCAATCAGTCAGTACAATGGCATAGCAACGACAAGCGGCAGCAACTCAAGTACCCATTTCAACAAACTTAAGCGCCAAATCCGCTAACGGTCAGATTTTGTTGTTATAGTAATACTCCCTTCCATTGTTCTTGTTGATGGATTAGTTAAATATTTGCTGCAACCAACACACAATACCACAGATGGGATGGAGATGTCGGACGGATTTTGTCGCAAATGAGTTGTTGTCAGATCCGCGGGTTGTTGGTCACAACGACAACAATGATGACGCCAATATTGCGGATGATTATGAGGATAGAGCTTAACACGCGACAGCAAGCAGGGGAGTAGTGTAGGGTAGTGATGCGGTGTACTTTAATTTAGCATTGAGTGGGCTTCATTGACGACTATTCATCTCTCTCTCTCTCTTTGAACTCTCCCTCTCTGCTTCTTCATCTTCTATAATATGCTTACTAAGCTATCATCATATGCTAATGCGATCCGGTATGTAATTGTATAATCAGAAATAACCTTAGGCAAGTGCGAGTCAGCATCATGATGTTGGTAGGCAGGATAAACCAAGTATTGAAGAAGCAGGAGAGTACAGGATTACACAAACAGCGGCAGAACCACAGAGCCATCCACAGCCACAATATCCAAACACACAAGTAAACAACAATGTGAAAATATGGAGAGGTTATTAGTTCAGTGAGTGGTAGTTAAGGGACATCAAGAGACGATTAGAATGTATTGCATGCATTACAATAAACATTTTATGTACATCGAATAGAAATATGAGAGGAGTCTACTGATTGAAGTGGCCGACGACTAAAATAGTGGTAGATAAGGAGTTACGAGGAGGTGTGTTTAATTTGCAATGGATACCCGCACAAACACACATGTAGACACACCAAAACAAGCACTCACACACACTAAACCCACGCGCATGGTAAGGTTAGTTTGGTTGTTTCTAGGCTTTTTTGTTAAAAATGAATCGTTTGCAGAATATCAAAATAAATCAAAATAATGTCGAACAATACCATCAACCAGCACCACTATACTCATATGAATGAATGAATGAATGAATGTTTGAAATATGAGAAAACAAATTTAAAAAAAAAAAATATATAACTGCGCTTCAAGCATACAAAAATATTTATTTGGCTTTTAGCAAACATAAAAATTTCCTCTTTTTTCCACACAAAGAATATTTATATACAAGAAGAAATTGTATGCCAGAATAAAGACAAAAAGAGAAAAACATGTTGGAATAACAAATATATTTGTATGCATATGTCCAAAATGTCCTTCGGTTTCTTGTTGTTGTTGTTGTTGTTATTGATGTTGTTGCTGTTTGTTGGATGGCGGCTACCATAGATGGTTCTTGTTGTTTATATACTACAGACACTTTCATTCATTTCTCGGCAACATTTCATGAATTTATGCATAATTATTTTTCCTTTTTCCTCCCACAATAATTTTATTTTAGCTTCTTGTTTGTAGTTACTCGTTCTGTCGTTCCATCGTTGTTGTTCATTCGTTCGTAAACTTCGGTCGGTCGGACATTCGTTCATCGTTTATTTGCCTAAAAGGTTAACAAAATATTTGGCCAACATTTTGTCGTCCTTGCTTTTTTTTTTTTTATTATTATTATTATTATGTATTATTTTTGTCCCCCGTCCTCGTTATCGTCCTTTTTTCTTTATGTTTTCTTCCTCTGTTTCAATATTCAACATTCATCGTTCATCGTTTTATTTGCATTTATTTAATATCTTATTTACCCATTTCCCATTCTTAGTGTTGACGCCAACGCTTATTCCTCTTTCCTTTCTTAATTCTAACCATTTTCGTTTTCCATTTCCAATTGCTTAGTCGCTGCTCGCTTGATACTCTTAACTCATTTTCTTTATTATTTTATCTTTACAGGCGGCTTAGAATGAATGATTCCGGCGATGTTGAAAATACGTTTATATATTTGTGGTAATTCTGAAATATATTATCCTGTTGCTATGCTTTGCATCCTTATGATACACACAGCAGCAGTGAGTCGTGCTTACTTTTCTTTAGTCTTTAGTAGGCAAAGTCGTAAATTATTTCTCAAACTCAACTCTTAAAATCATCTCCCTCTGTCTTAACCTTTTTTTTTTTTTTTTTTTTTTTTTTGTTCCAATAACATAACAGCAACAAACAGCATAGTAAGCAGCGTGTTGTGTTTATGATTTTTTTTTTCTTACGATTTTTGCTTCATAATGCGTGTCTGGGGATATTTTATATATGGAAAAATAAGGACGATGAAGACAACGACGATGAAACATAAATAATACCAACAACAAAAACACTTCATTTCATTTATTCATTCATTCGTTTTATTGCCAACACAATGAAACTTCTTATAGAGTTAATAGGCTTAACTACCCACCCACAGTCAGAGGAAAATGAAAATGAAAAAATGATTTATATGCAAACAATTTATTTGAAGGATTTTTCCTCCATCCATCGTCGTTCATCACTGATTTTACATTTATCACAGAAACAACAACACGCAAAACACGATAGAGTACAGACTCCACATCGAGCCCATCATCAGCACTCAGCACTGATAGATGTACAGAACAGAACAGAACAGAACAAACCGAAGACCAATAATAAGTAATGGGTGGAAGGAAGAGAGTAGTGGTCTCTGGACAAATATTATGCCCATTGGCAATTTATAATTTGTTCATCGTCGTATTTAACACACACAAATACACACACACTCACACTTCTCTTACTCATCATAAAATATACGTATACAGAAGTTCCGCCCTTAGCAGCAGCAATCATTGCCAGCAGCCAGTTTGTTTATTTTTTGACTTCCAAAAAAAAAAAAACAAAAAATTAAAAAATAAAATAACTAAATAAAGCTTTCGATAAATCGAATTTATATAATGGAATCTCGAATATAGAGAAAATTTAATTGAATTCAGTAAAATGATCAAATTAAATGAATTTCTGTTGAAACTCGCTCGCTTTTCATTTTCATTGATTGTGCAAATAAAAAGAGAATTTCGTAACTAAAAAAAAAAAAAAAAAAATAAAAATAACGTAAAGGTGAATATAACAACGATGATGGTGCTAATGATGATGATGATGACAACGAATACTTTCGTTAAAAAGTTTTTTCCACCAACTTTTCCATGTGTAAAGTTTTCCACCAATTTCTTTTATACTAAATTCTTTGCCATGAAATTTTTGTACCATAAACTCTTTAAAAGAAACAACAGCAACAACAAACAAAGTTCATATTTCCTCCTTTAAATTTCATTTTACTTATATTTGATTAATTGTTGTTTTAATTGCAACAAAAAATAAAACAAAGGAAGGAAGAAAATTCTAATTATTTGAAAAAAGTTTATGAAGTTTGGAACACAAAATTTTGTCGATTTCTTTCTTCCGATGTTTTTTTTTTTTTTTTTTTTTATTATTTATTTCTGCATCAAATTCATTTTCAAATAATTTATGAGCAAAGTTCATCCAGCGTGAACACTCACACTCTAAAATAAGGGGAGATCACGCCTACAAGAATGAAAATAGAAAGAAAGAAGAACAAAGAATGATGGAAATAGAAAAAGTCAAAGGTCAGTCAAACACACACCTACTTAACTTCTAACGCACTCAGCTCAGCTCAACTCAACTCAATATTAATGCTTGTATTTGTGTTGCGCTCGTGTTGAGTTATTTGGAAATGGAATACACAATAAGAAAGTTCTTAAGTGACACCCCCGCCATAAAGTAGACTACACAAAATGACTGTAGATTGAAGCAAAAAACGGAAACGGAAATGTATGTGACTCATTTTGCTGATTTACGATGATAAAGAAAAAGAAGATTGAACCAACGAACACAAATGTTGAAACTAAGGAGGAAAGCAAGCAAATAATGAAAAAAAAAAAAAAAAAAAACAAAATAAAAAAGGAACAAATGTAAAAACGGCATACAACAAATCGTAAATTGACAACCAAGACGACTGACGATGAATCGTTTTGGACAACGCAACTCATATACAACACACATCACACACCACATGTGTGTTTGTTTGTTTGTTTGATTGTTAAAGAAAATATAGAAGGACATCACATGGCCACCGACGATTCATTCAATAAAGTTACAACTTCCTTTTCTGTACACAACTTTGCTGCTTTGCTGCGCTACTCTTGCTCGGTCACACATAAATATTTGTACATACAGAAGAAAGCGCTTTTGACTTTATTTCGCATTTCATTTCGTTTTATATTTGATGAGCTAATAAAATTTGTTTTTGCGCTGCGATCAAGAAAAAAGGATTTCTCATTTATGTAGTACAAATATATAAGCCGCTTCTCTAAATGTGTGAGTGTATTGTGCGTGCTGAGCATGCCAAGAAATATAAAAAATAAAAAAAATAAAACTATAAATGCTTGAAAAACGCTTTATTGCAAATGGCGACTGGTGGCGCCTAAATGTCGTCAACTTTTGTGTCTTATAGTCTTTCGCACAACCGCCCTTTTCTCTTCATAAGTTTCCTCACAAGGAACTTGAAATATTTTCACGAGCTCGGATTAAAATTAAATATTTTTTGCTTATTTTACATGACATTTTGTTTGTGTTCTATTTTATTGTTATTTTCATCATTTTACTCTGTTGCCTAATAGGATATACAATGTTTTGTAAAGTATAAGCAACACAGTTCAGAACTGGAGGAGGGTGGAAGTAAAAGTATTCTTATTCTTGATCAGCTTAGAAACTTTTTGCTTTTTGAAATTTGAAGGCCATCAAATCATATAACTGCCACTCACTCACTCAATGCCTTCGATAGTGAAACCATTCATCTCTGAATAGATGTCTTACTTATTTTCCCTCTAAAAGTGCTTGAAGATTATGTGATAGGTGGTTGGTTTGCTTTCTCGCTTAAAAACACAATTTATTATAACTTGAGTTATACATAATTACATATTTCATTTGAATAACATTTACATTAAAATGTATAAAAACTTGTACAAGAAAATTAATTTTCTTAAAGCTAACAAAAACAAACAAAAAGAAAAGAAAATCTTTCAATCTCTTATCCTTGTTCCAGGAATTCGCTTAAGTGTAGAAAAACCGTAGAATTAGAAACAAACAATAAGAACGTATAAATAAATTTATATAAGCAGATGGATGGGGAGACAGAGAAAAGCATACAAGAATAAGAACATGACAAGGAACAAAATGTCGTTTTGGTGGTGGCAGTGGTTGTAACAAAAAAAAAAAAAAAGGTTAAAACATGGAAACGGAGAAAATAACCAAAAACCAAACCAAACTAAACCAAAACCCAAAGCAAACAAAACAGAAGCCAAAAAAGAAAATCACTAAAGTTGTGATAAAAGTTGAAAGAAGACAATTGTATTTTGACCTTCCCATCCCATTCCATTCCATCTTATCTCATTTTCCTGACTTCTTATACATACAGTATTCCTTCTTCTAAAGATGCTGTACTGTTGTAGCCTTCACAATCTCTAAACTGTTCTATGCTGCTCGATAAAATATACAAGATTAGCGAACGAAGCAAAAGCAAAGTATAAAGTGCCAGAGTCACCACACTGCTTGCAAATGATTTGGATTTCGTTAAATTTTGTTTATGTTAAATTAAAATAAATTCCATAAAATAAATTACTTCGCAGTAAACATGAACAGAAAAACTGTGTGTGTGTGATAACAAGAAGAAAGGTCACCGAAGAAATCATACTACTACTTATTTCCCTGTTATTATTATTTTACTAAGAAATCATGAAGACCGGCGGCATATATTTTTTGATTCAGTAATGATGATTGACATGCATCATTCACTCACTCACTAACTCACACAGGCACTCGGCTATCAAATGTAATTTTTTTTTTTTCTTTAATCTAAAGACGCATGAACAAACAAACAGAAAGTGATTAGGTTCCAGTAAATTGTATTTATATTTATTTCTTTAATTTAATTTGTTCATTTAACAAATTTTTATTTCCCATTTAGTATTTTTAATATTTTTTAAACTGAAAACAATAAATTCCATTTACAACGATAATTTCCAATGTTGTTTATGAGCTCATAATAATTATAAAGAAAGAATGGAGGGAGGGAGTGGGGCTAGACACACATATGGCAAAGCCAAGCTCACTCACTTACTAATCATCAACAGAAACAGCTGCAGTAGTAGTTCAAAACATCTCAACCACAAACACGACGACACTCTCCTTCTTCATGTCCCCTCTTGATGACACCTACATACATATAAACACATGCAACACACACACACACACACACGCCCGCCCGTATATTACTCAACATTTACTTTGTCAGTTAACCGCCATCCGCACCCTCGCACCCTTCACTATTATTTCATACAATAATCATGATAATGACGACATCATTCTCAATCATGATGTTGATCGTCATCATCATCATAATAAAGATGATTATTGTTCACATTGTAAATGAGGCAAAACGATTACTTAAGTAGCTCATGAATGCGGATTGAGTGATGGACGGACAAAGAAAGTGTGAGGAGATGGGGGGAGGGGGTCCTTTTAACCATTGCTAAATTATGAAACCAAAAACTATTACGAGAAACGCGCCATAGAAATTGACACTGATTGAATGAGTTCACTCAAAGTCTGGAACTGAGCGATGGCTTGATGAACTTGAAAATGAATGCACAACTGTTAGTCATGAATAGCAAAGTAGAAAATGGAAAAGATGAAGTGGAAGATGTAGATGTACATGAAAAAGCAGAAATACAAAAGTGGAAGCAAAATAAAAATAAGAACGTTTAAATTTAGTGTTTGACGCAACGCAAACTTGAATAATGTGCACTCATTTTGAAACGAGTTGAGTTCAGTTCATTTAAAGGCAACCCAAAAGACGATGACACAGCCAAGGCGAGGCAAGGCAAACAAGGCAACGAAGAGTAGCAATAAAGGCAAAGCTAAAGCATTAACAATTCCATTACGTTGACAAAAAGCAGCAATAAAAGGCAACAGCACAGCATCACTCTAGAAAGAACCAAAGGAGTATAGAGGGTCGGTCGGATCTGAGTCTATAGTCTGTGGGTCTGTGTATATAAGAAGAGCGAGCGAGTTTGAGATGCCAAGAAAATCAACGTTGACAGCCAAAGGCTGAAAAGAGAAATGAGCGAGAAATCTGCTTGTCGTCTTCGTTGTGTTGCGTTGTGTTGTATTCTGTCGTGTCCTTGCCAAAGCAGAAAGACGAACTCATTAATGTTGAGTTGAGAGGAAGACTGACTACGCGAAACAAAATGATGGCTGGTGGATCCATGCAGCGTCTTCAATTGGACACACACAAAGCAACAACTTTGGAAAAGAAAAAATACAAGTGAATGAATAAACTCAAGCAGAAGCAGATAAGGTAATTCAAGTCCCATGTAAATGGCTTTTCAGCTTGAATTTTCAAATACATTTATCCCTCCTTTTACTATTTTTTTTTTTTTTTTTTTTTTTTTTCATTAATGAATTTCGTATGCAAAATGTAAATACTTAAAAATGAAAAGAAAATGTTAAGCGCCTCAGGACCTTCACGTGCTCTTCAAAATTAAAGGTAAATGTACCTTAAAAAAAAAAAAAAAGATATAAGGAAGGTGAAATGGTAATTAGAATCAAGACATTTTTTTTTTCTTTTTCTTTTTTTTGTCTATTTTAACTATTTTTCAATAAAATATGCAAAATATAAATAGAAGAGTGTTGATAGAAAGAAGTTCGAGGCTTTTGTTTGTATACAATACTAAGTTGACATTGGAATTGATTATCAAAAAAAAAAAAAAAAAAATTAGAGACAAAGCTAACACAAACGATGACGATGCAAACAACGACGAAAGAAAACAAGGCGGAAAGTAAAACAAAAAAAACGACAATACAAAATAAAAAGGTTAATAGCGATAAACAGCAAAACTTTAGTAACGCCCTTCAAAACAAAAACAAAAGCAATAATAACAACGACAATAAGCAATAACAATTCATGGGCAACAATAAAAACAATATTAATTTCGGTTCCACTTAAATAAAAAAAAAATAAGAAATATTTACAAGTTAAAAAGTTTGCCATACACAAATAAGTTATATGTAGTAATCCAAATTGCTTCGATATTATCAAATGTAAATTTAGGTAAATAAATTTAGTAAGTCTTCTTAGCTGAAGAAATATTAAAGTTGAAAGTTGTAAGAAATCTATACCCATAAAGTTTTTACAAACATCACAACAATGTGATAATCATCACATACATACAACATAAGGTGTCAAATGTATTTAAACAATCATTTGCTCTCATAAATATGTAGTATGGTACTTCGTACATTGACCGACGCGAAAAGCCCCAAAAGCCGAAATTTAAATCATAGTCAAAGCGAACTTTGTGTTGTTTCTAAGAGATTCATATGTCACGACAAATTACTTGAACTGAAACACCATCAAGTGATCTTGTAGTCATTAAAATAGAAGCGAGAGAGAGAGATAGAAAGTGGTAAAAATATTCCAAATTTTTGTTAGCATAATAAAATTTCTTCTTTAAAATGTATTTTTAACTAATTTTTACCCTTTGCAAACAAACAAATTTGTAGTAAGTTGTTCTCCAGACGAAATGAGGTAGGTGATTAGCAGACAAATAACACAAAAACTGGTTTAACAGGGCACCGTCGCATTTATTTCTGTTTATTTCTGACATGACGTGAGATTTTATATTTAAGTTATTAAACTCATGACACACAGATGACACAGAAGATGAAACATTCTTTCCCTCTTCATCTGCTTATACCGTTCAAATGATTTATATCTACTTATATAAAAAAAAAACACACAAACTCAATCTTTTTGGTGACAAATAATAAATTGTCAACCATTTAGAGAAGAGTAGCCTTAAGCTTGAGGCTAGTGGAAAAAAAAAAATATCAAACTAAAGGACACAACAAACTTCAGGTTGTCATTTAAAAAGAAAAAAAAAAAGAACTGAAATGAAATGAAGAAGAGAGCAAGCAAACAATAACTAGAACACATGGTCAATCTACTACCAAAGTCATAAGCTAAAGTCAAGCAGCAACAAAGAACAGAGGACAATTGTCCAAAGGACACCATTCATACTTATATGTATGTATGTATGTAATATCTTAGCCAGGTATGAATGAGTGAGTAAATAGATATTGCTGCCTCAACACAACAAGGGACTAAGACTAGGACTTATGGTTAACAACAACACAAATGGACTTCAGATTAAAATAGAGAAAAGGCAAAAAGAAAAAAAAACAAAGAGTTCAACAAACTGTACACGACATGAATGAGTTGAATTGCACAAAAAATAAAAAATAAAACCAGAAGGCAAAGCAAAAAATAAAAACGAACATACAAATGAATGGGTAACAACATAACAACAACACACGCCCAATGTTTTTTTTTTTTTTTTTTTGCTGTTGTCCTTAGAGTTTGTTTTTCTTATTATAATTCATTTTTTTTTTGTGCTTTTTGTGGCAACAAATAAGCAGCAATCAATCAATCATAAATGCTGACGTCGTGACACCGTCGTAATCATCATCATTATCATGATTTACTTGAAGAATGAAAAAGGAAGTAAAAGGAAAGAATAAAATAAATTTCTATAAAGGAAAGGACCTTTTGGCCATTTTGCATTTCACATTGTTAGTTGTTAGTCTGTTTTTTTTTTCGTTTTTTCATAGAAAATATCTGATTTTTCCTCCTCTTTTGAATGAATTCTTTCTTATGCAGTACACGGCAGCGTATACTTAATTTAGATAAATTGCACAACCAGTCGCTGCCATTAAGACGCGCACACATTGAAGAGAAAACAGAATAAATGAAGGATAACTAACTCATTTAACAAGAAACAATGGAGAGTAAATAGCCGCAAATGACACCCCAAGGATATGCATAAAAGAACAAAACAATGTATTTATTTCTTGTTCATTATTTTCATCGATTATTGAAGAAACGAAGTGCGACGGACGGCAAAGATAAGATAGACTGGAGAGAAAATCGAAACAAAAATTTATGAATAAAAAATAAATTTCATAATCATTGAGGCATTAAAGGCAAAGGAAGATTAACAACAAAGATCCATAGAATCTAAGCATTACAACAAAACTAATTAATGGTAAATATAAATGGTGGTGGTGGTGGTGGTGATTTCGTTGGAAGATGAAAATTGAGCATCAAAAGGAAATGGCAAAACATGAATGGGAACACACACACACACATACACACAGTCGTACACAGACAAAGTACAAACGCATATATGACAAATAATGTTCAAATTAAATGATACAAGCTTGCCACAAACTAACAACAACAACAATTATAATAATTGCTGATAAGAAATGACCAGAATGGCAGTCATGTGTGGGTAGTAATAAATGGAGCTCAGCACCCTCACTGAGAGACAGGCAGCGAAAGCAGTAGCAGTAGCAGCAGCACCGTCAGCAACCAAAGCCACAGACAAAGGATAATAATAATAATAATAATGATGATGATGGTGCAGAGGATGAAGAAGTTAGCCACATACACTACATGAGTTGTTATTCTTGTTGTTATCTTGAATTGTTATTTATTTGCACACAATGAACAGACTCAAACGCAAGCAACTGTTTTAATGGGTGGGTGGGTGTTTTACTTACTTACTTACATAGGTAACAACAAACAAACAATCGTCAGTAGACCACGCACCCATAATATGCACAATAGACTTGCCAGTCAGCCAGCCAAACACATTGACAACAATCGAGGAGAAAAACAAAAAACAATGCAGAATACATACAAGCATTTCTAATGTATTTATAGAGTTTCCAAAGCGAGACATCAAAGTCATCGCACATCGCCAACGCCAATCATCATCATTATCATCATCACTATCACTATTACCTTCATTGTCATCGTCGCCGTTGCCGTCGTCGTCGTCGATATTATCGACGTCATCAGAACATTTGGGAATTGGATTTAGGGTGCGAGATTCTATTAATTCGATTGTATGCTATTATCTGCAATATACAGGAGATTGAGTCCCCCAGCAGCAGTAGCAGCAGCAGGCAGGAGGAAATAAAATAGACCTTCATGTGGTTTGTGGGTGGTAGAAGTAATAAACATTGAATGGCTTCAGTAGCAGCAGCAACAACAACAACAGTAGTTGCTGTAAAAGCACCAACAAAAGCAGCAGTCAAAGCAAAGACGTCAGCGAATTCGCAATATTCACGTAAAAGTTAATAGAACAAGCCAATAACACTTGGCATAGAAACAACAACAGCAACAGCAACAATAACAACAAAAAAACCTCTAAAGCCAACACAAAATGGCTAAAAGAGGCCATGATGAGTGGTGGTTGGATAGCTTGGTTGGCTGAATGAATGAATGACTGACTGACTGGCTGGCTGGCTTAAAGTAAAGTGAAGTAGGGCAAACCAAAACGAATCAACCTAAATCAAGGCACCCAGACACACTGGCAGGCAGGCAGGCATAGACAGGAGGAAAAGCGTTTAAGCACCCAAGTGAGGTATAAATAGACAGAGTACCAAAACCATGTCAGATCGGACCAGAACAGGGGAGAGAGATGAATATGAGAGAGTTAAAGAAGAACAAAGTAAAGCAACGTTGCTTAATCGTTATTATTGTTTGTATTCTTATTCTTATTGGCGTTGTTGGGGACAATAATGCGCACGAGAGCAAAAAATAGATTTGTTGCACAAGATTTCATTATTATTTATGTTAAATGAAGAAACATAACATTAAAGAACATAAACTGATAAAATAGAAGGAGGAGCAGAGCAAGAGTACTTTCTGGCGCCAAATAGAATAGAAAGTTCATTGCTTGTAGTAAATGAAATTAGGGGAGAGTGGAATGATGTAAGGAGTCGATGAATACGCGACTCAGTTAATTTAAAGCCACAAAGCAATAAAAATAAATTTCACACACAATTAAAATGCCAAAAATTATACAAATAAAATGGCATAACCAAGCCTCTTGGCGGAGAAAGAAAGAAAGAAAAAGTGTAATAATGACGGGGTGAGGAGTGAATATGAAATTAGGAATAAAACAGCAATGAACCGAAACCAAGTAAGCAACAACAAAGCACAGTGAAGTAAAGAAAAACAGACAAAAAGAGTTCTAAGCAAAAATCGTTTCAAGCTTCAACCAAGAAAAATGGAAAGTAATTGGGGGGAAAAAGAAAAGGAGGCATTTGGTGGCACCAATTGTAGAAGAAAGAACCCAGTCTAGGCTCGCGAGAAAGTAAATCGAGCGCATTTTATTACACACATTCCCAGTCTTCCCACACATAAAAACCTTCCACACCTTTTAGACCTTTGCGCTCTGGCTCTGGCTGTGTCTGTTTTGCTTGCCTCCCCCTCAAAAGAATGAGGTGCGGCAGCGCTAATGTTATTTGCTTGTGGCAATTTGAAAGTGCGAGTGGGAGTATGAGATGTTAGAAGTAATGTTGATGGAAGCGGCGCGAGGTCTCCTCCAGATTCTTGCCTTTTTCTTCTTTCTTCCCTATTTCTTTCTTACTGTCTTTAGTCACAGTCCTTTCATTCAAATCTCTGTGTGTGTGTGTGTGTGCGTAGTAATACGAAAAAGTATACATACACAAATGCGGCAGCAGCAGGACAAAAAGGACGTTACTCCAAAGACACGCGAAATAGGCAATGCCGAATATTCAAAAACAAAACGAAAGAAAAAACAAATAGATTAGCAATTCTAAACGCAGGAGTTTAGTAAGTAGAGCATCAAGGAGTTTCAGAGAAAGGAAAGAGGAGGCACAACCACATTGAGAGAGTTGTGTGTGGAGTAGAAGAAAGAAAACACGTTGCCAACAGGCAACTTAACTGTCATTTTGATACAAACAACAACATATACAAATAGGCCAGAAAACAATGAGGGGACCGACCGACAACGAATATGGAATATGTTAAGTACGAAATCCTCTAGTAAAAAAATTGAATGAGTAAATGGCGCTGGCACCGTTGTTTCACAGCAGGCAAATCGTTAAGATAAGAGCGACTGAGTACAATAAATAAAACAGCGAAGAGAGAGTAAGAAGAGAGTATTGTCAACAAAAGAAAAAAAAAGAGTATAAGAGAGCAAATAACTGTCTGTGTGTATGACAAACCCAATCCCAATGAATGAGTGCACGAGTGAGAGTGAGTTACTAAGAGAAACTGGATGGCAGGCAGGCAGGGCAGACATGAATCTTTTCATAAAGCATGCACGTTGTTAGTTGTGCCTGTGGGAATTTCATTGTTTAACAGAGTCCTTCGTCCGTCCGTCCGCCCGTCAGTTGTTCGTCCTTAGTAATAAACTGAGTTTGCGTCATTGTCGTTTTGTATATTACAAAGCAGCGCTTGGACTTGTCTCTTGTTGATATTATTGTTGTTCTTATTTTGTTACAAAAATAGCATAGCTGAGCGCGCTTGGTTAACTTTGCTTTTAACCATCATACACACACACACACACACACACACACATACTTATATCTTAGATATAATGAGACAAATGGATTAGGATAACTTGAGGCATATCCTGTGCTTTACGTTGTTCATCATTGTACTCTCTTTTACTCTGAAAAACGTTGCCAATGCCATTAAGCACGCTTAAGATTGTAAATTGAACATTTGCCTTTCTATTGTTCAATCATCACTCTCTCCCCTTCTATACCATTTTTCATTAACTTCCTTTCATCCTTTGCATAGTCACCACCACATTGTGAGTTTTGTATGTTTCAATAATGAATAAATAAATGAATAAAAGAGCGTGCGAACAAATGCTAATACTTTTGAAACGTTAAATCCTTATGGGACATGTGTAGTGATTCCGGTTATTCATCGTTTTCTCTGTTATCAACTCACAATAATTTGGCAAAGTTAAAGCACACAAAATGGAGTAAACCAAATGCAAAATTTGTTTGTACGCTCAGTTCATTTAAGTCACCAGCAACAACCAACCATCATCATATCTCCTATGTATGTTGTTATGACGAGGAATCTTTGTCTCTGTTGGTTTTGTGTCATGCTGCAGTTTATGGTTTACTTATACATACAAACAAAACTAACACTCATTTACACTCATCATGTTTCATTTGTTGTTGTTATTGTTGTTGTTGTCTTCTTCACCCTCACTTCGTCGTTCATGTCAAAAATCAGAAACATGTCAAGTGTGGAAGCCGCACACTGCCATCGTATGTACTCGTATATTCCTCATTGTGTTTGTGTTGTGTGTGTCACACATGTCATATGAGTGGGCGAGTACTAGTGGGTGTTGTCTGTTGTCATATGGCACATGCCATTTTCATTTATGCGCTCCATAAGCATACACGCACACCCACATGGATCACATGGACATAGTTACACACACAACTAAGTGAAAACTAAGCTTACTTGATTTTCTCTATTTATTTATTTTTTTTTTTTTTTTTGCGAATGAATATGCGTTATCCATGTGACTTTTTCGTCATCGTCAATGTTATTGTTGTTGCTTTTGGTGTTACCATATTCATGTTTCAACTCTTTCTCCCTCTCTCTCTCTGTATGTCCATGCTTCGCTTTTTGTATGTTTTTGTTCAATGAACAAATAAAGCAGGAAGGAAAACAAGGACAAACAAGCAACCACGCAGGACACACAAACAGTCTGATAGATGAGATGAGAGGAGCGGCGATGAGAGGAGAACAGAGGATTGTTGCTTGGTCAGTCATTCAGTCATTTAAGTCTGTCATGTCGTTCACAGGAAGGAACTCGTCGCTGGTGTTGATATTGTTGTTGCTGTCAATTTTCACTGGACAAATTGCACAAGAATGGTTTTTTATGCATGTGAGTCCTTCCCACTATAAATAGTCATGATAAAGGACTCATCCATATAGTACATGCAGACCAGAGAAGGGAAGGTGCTGAGAATTAGAGGAAGATTCTTTGTTGATAAATGTTTGGTTTCGTCGTTGTTGAGTGAATGAGGTGGATAAATAATAAGGAAAAAAATAAAGTAAAGTAAAGTAAAGTAAAGGAGATGATGAAAACGAAAACGAAACTGTCAGCATTAATTTTAATGCAATGCAAACGCGTCGTATGCGTAATATTTTTCAAACGAACCAAAAAGCATTAAGTATACGCAGCATTGTATGTGCATAATTTTTGTATGAATGCTTTTAAGTACATTTTTCACAAGGGCATGTCAAGGAGAATGGAGAAGGAACAGAACATTATAATGAGACAACTAGTGACAACAGCAAGAACAACAACAACTACATGAAATCCTTTAGACAGATTTATAACATTTGATGGAAATATGTAAAACAAACCCATTGAGTTAAATTTTGCAATATAAAAGCTTAGTAGTGCAGACGAGATAGTGAACCGGCAGGCAAGGGAATGAAATCAGATCTGGTAACGCGACACAAATCGACGCATTTGCGTGCATGTTACGAGTAGCTTTAGATAGACCCACAATATATTCATTCAGCACACATTAGTGGCGACAGACAAACAGTAAGTCGACGAGTTCAAACGGAAGGAAATATTGCGGCAATGTAAATGCGAAAAAGGATAATGCGATAAATAGTGGGCGATTGCATGAAAGTCTAAACTAAGATAGAAATGCAAAAGTTAGACTAAATGAAAGAATTCGAATGAGGGTGACGACTATTTCTCTCTCTGTGTATGTGTGTGTGCGCGAATGTTTGGTAAATGCAACAAATCGCATTATGCAACGGAAATAATGTAAAATGAAAAACTCGGAAAAAAACGGTGTTAAAAAGTAATAAAGGAAATGGGTGGGTGGGTAGTGAGTGAGGGGAAAAGGGGCAAAAGTTAAGCAAGCCACCACTCTTCTACTCTTCTGAGTGAGTATTGTTTGCCAAGCAATGTTAATAAAAGTAAATGAAGGACATTGTGGCAATTTCATTTTGTGTTCAAGCAACAACAACAAGAAAAATGAAAAAAAAAAAAAAAACAAAGAAATAAAATCCACCATAAAAAGGGAGAATAAAGGAATAAAACTGAACCTGAACAACAACTGATTCATTCGGTTTTGTATTACAAGCATTTCGTGGAACAATTAAAATGTAAAAGTAGCGAATGCTCATCAAAAAAACCCATACAGAGAAACCCAGCAAAGGCGTATTGAATGCAACAATAGACATATACAGGATGAGAGAGACAGAGAGAGAGAGAGAGAGAGAGAGACTCATGGGGAGCAAAAACTAAAGCCATGAAACGAAATTAACGGGTGCGCAAACACACGCTCAAATTCTACACCAACAAAAAATCCAACTTTATACGCTTGAGTTTTTCCTGCAAATTGCTTACTCCCAACAACCAATAACAAAATTGCATAACAAGGAGAATGTAAATAGAATAAAAAGAAAAAGGAAAGAAACGAAATGGCGTAGGTTGCAGCAAAAAGCATAAATTATATTGCAAGAGTAAAAAAAGCAATGATGAAGTTGACTGAAACAGGGAAAGACTGGGAAAAGTGAATGAGAAGCAGAGAAAGAGAGAGAGAGAGAGAGAGAGCGCAGATTTGTGTGTTCACTTATTGTGGGTGTTGTGTTGTTTACTTGGATGTCATCAGTGTAGTCATCCTTGTAGTCAACATCATCATCGAAGTCGAAGTCATTGCCGGCGTCGTTGTCTGTTGCTGTCACTATTGTTATCGATGCAGCTGTCATTCACATTCGAAATAACATATTTGTGTGTTGTTGTTGTTGTCGTTGATAGTGACAACCAACATAAATTTGTTAGCAAAATATACCAAAAATATTATATTTCCCTCACTGCATGCACAACAGAAAATGCACTGCAATGGGTAATTCCAATGAATTGCAGTGACAAGTATGCAACATTTTTTTTTTTTTTTGGCTTGACTACATAGCAGTATATGCACTTATATAAGAGTTGTTGAGAAGCTTGAACTGAACAGAAGATTCAGACTCTTACCCATTCTATTCACTGAGTTCATGGCCTTTTGCTTGAGCTTTAGCTTCATATTAATATTGCGTATACGCAACCTCATAAAGCGCATTGCGGCTCCTTGTGCATATGCAATAATTTTTTATACAAACTCACTTTCTCTCTCTCTCTCTCTCTCTCTCTCTCTCTAACTTTAGTCTAATGCTATTTGTACAACTGCAATTATAATAAAATTTTTATAGAAATGTCATGTCAAGTCAGTCAGTCACTCAGCCAGTGTGTGCTTAATCTTTGTTTCTACTCTTTGCTTCTTCTCTTCACTCACCACTGACATCCATTATCCTGTTTGTTTTCTGTTGTCTTTTTGTTAGTTTTCCATTAGCAAAATGATTTGCAAAACTGACAACTGACAAATGCAGTAGCAAGGAGCAACAACAACAACAAATGCAGAGGCAAAAAGATTTCTCTTTCTTGAAAGAAATCTGACTTTACCTCCTCTATCTTTTTTGACTTGATTCAGTTGAGTGAAAGTGGGTCTCATTCGGAATAGTTTTTTCATAAATTTACTCATTCCCGAAGAGTTAAAATGATGCGACATATGTCAAATAGAAATGCGCTTATGTTCCACATTTCAACTTTAACTGAATTCATAACTCAGCACGCTCTGCTTGAGCCTTTTCACTCTCTCCCTCTCTCTCTCTCTTTAATCGAGACTTAGCAAATATGAAAGAACAGCAACAGAACTGCCAATGACTGTTGCTTATTCTGATTTCAGATCCTCATTTCTCACCCTTTAGATTCTTTCGTAAAAGGAGAAAAAAAAAAATTTAAATAAATGTTCATCTAAAACTTTTTGGAATAAAATCTGCTTCTGTCTCTTGTAGGCACATGCCACCATACCAGCAATCATCATCATGATGCTCAGTGAATGCTGCTACTGCTGCTGCTTCTGAGTCTGGTTGCTTCACGAGTGTGACGACTGTCGAACATTAATTACTCAACTTGCGCGTGGCGCCATTCAAAACTTTCTCCTTGTTGTTCTTAATGTTGTTTGTGTTGTTGGTGTTGTTGGTTTGGTGTAGTAGTATTCATAGAAAAAGCGTGAAGCTGCAACTCTATGCTCGTCTTCAAACATAGTCTTATTCTCTTAGTTATATTACCCACGTTATCGTTATGGGTTCGTTACTAGTTCCTTGTTCCTGGCACTAATTGCCACCCAACAACAACAGCAACAGCAACAACAACAACAACTTGAACTTGTTAAGAGTGAACTATGCAAATGTAAGTTTTGTAAATGAGCTACTTTTTTCACAAGTTTTGTAGTATTTTTTCTTTAGTTTATGTTTTTTTTTTCTACTTTTTTAGTTGTGGGTAAAGTTTAATTACAAAGCGTCGTGATTTAGCAAAAGTTTTTCTTAAGAAAATTTTTAAAAGGAAAAAAAAAAAATAAAAAGAAAATTAAAAAAAAAAAAATAAAAAGAAAATTAAAAAAAAAAAAATAAAAAGAAAATTAAAAAAAAAAAATTATTCAAAGTTCATTTTACTCAAAAAGAAAATAACATCAAACGTGGCTATGAATATTTCTGATTAAAAAGTGCTAGAAAATGATTAGAAACAAAGGAGAAACGTGATTTAAAGAAGTCTTCCATTTCAGACTTTGTTAAGTACACAACACAAAATTTCTATTTAGAAATCACAACTTTGCCTCACTCAATATCTCAATAAGTTCAAAGATACAAATTTTATTTGTAACTTCATTTTCTGTTCTCTCTCTCCTCTTAGCAATTTTCTTTGACTTTCAATAAATTCATGGAACTCACCACGTTCACTTTGAAATTCATTAAGTGAAAGTGTTGAATTTGCTTCATGGTTCTCTTCTTTGGTTTTCTCCACTTCAGTTCCCTTTGTGCCAACCATCCATCTTAAGTTTTTTTTTGGACCAGTTTTGCCATTCGTTTTTCTTCAAGAGTCAAACCTTTCTTTCCTTTTTTTTCTCATTTTCTTCTACTCTTAGGCTTTTACTTTTACAATGGGAAGGAAAATGTTTACAAAATTAACAAAATTGTTAACACGAAACGATGAAAACCAACTTTACTTGCTCACCATCTCCACACTCTACTATATGTAACCTGGCCTAGCTCAACCTTCAACTAAATATTCAAGAATCTTTTGCCAGATGCACACGTTCTTTCCTGTGTCCGTCCTTTATCATCAAGTCGCAGCAACACATTTGGAGGACAATTTAAATGTTGAAAATTTCATTTTAATTCGCTTCAAATGAAATGAGTTCATTCTATTTCTTTTTTATTTTGTATTTTCTTTCGAGAAAAACCAGAACAAGTCCTTTTAAGCAAACTGCCCTCTTCTTTCTTCCTTTACTAGTCTCTACATAATAATAACAACAGCGACAACAACAACAACAAAACAGAACAGAACAAGGCAAAAGAGAAATGGTTACACTTTTAGACCAACAAAAAAAAAAAAAAGAAAAGGAATATTTTCTGATATAACAAAGGCAACTAAAGCAAACGAATACCAACAGAGGGAACTCAACATTTTAATTTATTTAGGCCGGAAGTCATAATGGACTCTTCTTTTTTTCCATTCTCATCTCTCTCTCCCACTCATTCCATGTATTTGTGTCTATCACTCGACCGAGTTAACGAGCTACACGCGCTTGCTAAAGGAAAATTTTGTTAAGAAAACAGAAACAGAAACAGGAGCAGAAGCAGAAACAGTAGAACTAAGGCATTGCATGCGTCAAGAAAAACAATTTCACAGTCTAGTTTAACTAATAATTTTCTTTTTTTTTTTTTTCGTTTTTTGTTTCTTGATTTTATTTTATTTTGTTTCTTAACATGAAAACTCATTCATAGTTTTCTTGTGAAAATAAATTAATTTGTTACTTCACCACCACTTCAGACATAATAGTATATCATTCTTAAATTAGGGTTGGGGTTGGATGGAATAGTTCAAAAATAAACGGGTCAAATGCATGTATGTAGGACATGTAAGTCACGCCTATAAATGCTTGAACAAGTTTTAAGCTTATAATTCTAAATATTTGTGAAACGATGGTTGTGATAGATACTCAACTCACTCGTATAAATACAACAACAATATTTTTTTTTGGGGTTTTATACAATTTAAAAGTTCACTATTAGAGTGACCATCATCAACCCTTTCAATGCTTGTCCTTAGCACTTGCCCTCTTGCTCTCCTCCTCTAATCCAACTAAATTGAACTCACATGTCTATCAATATTGGGTTAACGAAGTGTTCGTTGAATATTATTGCAGAACCTTGAGCCCATCGAACATTTTACTTTTTGAAATTTGTTTTCAATTAACAAAATTGTTAGTTTTAACTAAAATACACACACTAACTCTTACTCTTAGATATATTGCCTCACATAAAATCGATACAACATAACATTTTGTGTTACATACGTGAGTACAATCTAGATTCTGTATGATATATCTATCGATGTACCCAGAGATATACTTATTTATATACTCAATGATGATGGCCTTTAGTTATTGTACGAGTATGTATGTTCTCGTATGCTTAGCTTAGATAGAGACATCGTAATTACTTTTGTGGGTAACCCATCCGAACTTATCTGCTAAGCCAAATCAACAGCAACAACGAACAACGGACAACAACAAATCCAACCACAAACAACAAATGCCAATTTCCGAAACATTTTCAAAAAAAAAAAAATCATTTAACAAATTCATGTGAAATTAAGAGTTCATTTCATTTTATTTTTTGCTAAGTATAAGTAAAAATGTACACAAATTTTCCTCAAATTTTGGTATCTTCCAGTATTCTCCTCGTTTGCTTTCCTACTCTTTACTCTATTTTACAGTTTAATGTTAATTTTAGCGTAAAGAAAACATACGAAATAAAATGAAATGAAATGAATTTGTATCTATAACTAACTAACAAGAGTACAGTAGAATATGCAATGCTCATTTGCAAAGCGTTAAATGAATGAAAAGTGCAAAGAGTTGTGTTATTTAACATTTTTATCTGATTTATTTTGTTCACTTTTCATGTAAATTTGCATAGATACTTTTGTATTTACACACAACTAAAAACACATAACTATCGAATCGTATCGAAACGAATTGAATTCAATGTTGTTGTGTGTCTGACTTAAAAAGTCATTTCATGCAAAGTTTTTACATGCAATTTACAACTTGAGCAGATACTTTGCGAAACTGATAAATTTACAAAGACTGACAGAGATTGGTGATAGCAGAGAGGAGGAGCACAAACAAATGAAAACTCATAGTTCAATTTTGAATGCAACAGCAGCAGAAAGACAAAATCGGAAGGAACGAAGGAAGGAAGGAGCTCACATTGTGACAGATATGCAAAGTTATATACACAAAGATATTCAAAGTAAATATAGTCATATAGACATATAGAAGAAGATAGTGAGATTGTGAGTGAGTGAATGCTTGAAAAACTTGTTTCTTTTGCTTCATTCTTTTGTTTGTTTGTGGAAAAATTGAATTTTCCAATTTTATCTCAAACAAAAAATACAAAAATAAAATGAATTGAAATAAAATAGAAGAAAACCTTAAACTCATTGTAATCTTCTTCATTATCATCATCATCATGACTATCATTGTTGTTTTTATTATTATTTTAGTTTCGAATAAGAAGACTCAAGTGTGTATTGTGTATACACAGATACACAAATGTATAGAGTGTGGATGACTTCATTTGTTTGTGAAATTGCAGATACATAAAACCACTAGTAAAAAGAGTCAATAATGAAAAAACAAAAAACAACAGAAAATATACAAATATACTTTATAGAGAAAGAAAACAAAAACCGAATAGTGAGAACAAGAAACAACATGTGTTAAACTTACTAATAAATCAATTTTTATATTTTCTACTATCACTCATCTATATCCCTCTTTCTTTTACTCATTCTCCTCTATCTGTCTATCTCTTCTATACTCTTTAAGACTTTGATAATTCAAACTATCTCTTTTCTCTTGCCTTATATTTCATAGATTTTTATGCATATTCATAGTATAAAACATGGAAGTCGATAGATCTATAGATTGAATGGATGAGAAAACGATGACTTCAATACTCGAAAAAAACAGTTAAAACACACACAATAGCAAAACAAAAAACATCACGCAATGAGTCATCAACAAACAAGAAAAACAAACTAAAGCGGATAACCCCAAAAATGGTAGACAAATAATAATAAATGGGTGGAAAAAAGAAGCAAAGAAATAAAGAAAGAAAGAGTTGATTTTAGTTGAATGAAATGCCAAAATGTACAAATTAAATTTATACACCGCCATCATATAATACTCCTCCCCACCCCCACTTCTTCTGCAATCATCATCATCATCATCATCATCATCATCATCATAGTAAAACATGATATATGTACTTATATAAGTAGTAGCATGCCAACTCAACTCAACTCAAATTAAATTGAAAATCGCAATAAACTTGTCTAAAAAAAAAAAAAAAAAAAAAAACTAAAATACAATAAAAAAAAAAAAATGAAGAAAATATCAAACAAATTTGAAATGAAAGCTTAAAACATTTAAAAATGTATTTAATGATAAACAGAAGTGGAGTTTTGTTGTTATTTTTGTAGATATTATCACATTTCCCTGATGTTTGAGACATCTGAAAGCAATAGATCATACAGTTTCTACTAAATAAACTTGTGTCTTTGTTTTTCAACTATCGACCTGCAGTTTTGGCAGGGAACTTCGTGTTGCCCTTCACAGAGATAATTAAGCCCAGAGTTCCACTTTCCTAAGCTACTTCTATCTATTGTAGTGAATTTCCTGCCTGTCATATGATTGATATTTTTTACTGCCTTCTACCTACTCTATGCTTCCCCATATCTATGTATATTATAATCATGATGATTGCATATTCATCTGATTTTATAGGCTTGGGGATATATTTAGTCAGCATTGTTTATTAATTAGGAAGGGGAAAAAACAATCATTGCACTTTCGAACTTTAATGAGATTATTTGTGGTTTCCGTTTATTTTTTTTTTTTCTTTTGAGTTATTTATTATTTAATTTTGCAGAAATATTCAGATATTTAAATCTATAAACAAAATGCACAACTGTAATCTCTTTTGCGGTTCTTTTTTTGGAATTTCATTTAATTATGTTTAATTACAAATAATTGTTTTTTGATAAATTTTTAGCATTGAAATTTCTCTTGAATGAATTTGTATGGAATGCTACGAGTATCATCAAATCTATTAAAGAAAATGTCATCGAAATAAAATATTCAAGGGTTCTTCATTCAAATTGAAACTGATTTATGGAGTTACGAGTATATTTATGACTCTTCTCATTCAGGTTTTAAGGTCTTGATATTTGTAATATCATATCAATTGCTAATCTTTCACATTTTTTAATGATGAATTTTCCAAAAGTTCTCAAAAGCTTTTATATCATGTTGTTGCTTTAATATATAAGTATGTATGTTATTTTATAAAAATTTCATTCGCTTTTGTTTTTTAATTGAAATTTAAAGAAATATAATTTTGATAAGTTGTACTTGAATAAAACCACCCACACTCAACAATCACCAACAAGAAAAGAAAAAAAAAACGAAACGAAACAAAAGAAAACAAAAATAATAATAAAATTTCGCTAAAAATAATATATTTTTTATTTCTACGCAAAAAAAGTTATCATATTATAATATGTTTTTTTATGAGAGAAAGAAGAAATTTGTGTGAGTGGGCGGTTGGCAGTATTTGTTCAGTGTGGTTTGCGGGACCGAAATATGGAAGATTGTATGGCAAATGAAGGTTGATGCTCATAATTTTTGCTCTTTCGAAAATAAAGTAAATATGTATGTAGAGATACAATATACATATATAAAGATACAAAAAGCACAGAGCAGTAGCAGCGGCAGCAGCATTAATGCATCACGCAATAAACACTACATTTTCACTTCAATTATTTTGGTTTTATATAATAATAAATAAAATTCCATTATGAATTAAAGTTTATTTGCGGTTTATTTATTATTTTTTCTTAATACAATAACTTTAAACATATGCAACAAATTTATATTTTTATTATTGTATTTAAAAAAAAAACAGCCACACTCACACTCACAAAACTGATTGTTAGTCAGTCAGTCAAGTCAGCTGATGATAATGGGAATTTTTTGTTTATATATTTAATAAATTGGTTATATTTCATTGGCCACAGCACCAAACCTCTCAGAATGTTCCATGGGGTCTTATCAGAACAATTAGACATGAATGAATCATCATTAAATGTACGTAAGCAAACCCATATGTATAATCTATCTAGAGTGCGTACACAATAGTAATTTGTTGAGTTTTAATAATGTGCAAATAAACAATCTATTGTTGTATGTATTTCTCATATTAGTATCTACTATGTAGTATCTAATATCTCTGAGATATACAATACTCGTACTCAGATATATAAGTAAGTAAGTATAATGAAACAATTATTATTATCTATTTTGATACAAATTTTCTCTACTCTATTCTATTTTTTCCATTTGAGTGCGAATTTATCATCAAAAAAAAAAAAAAAAAAAAAAATAAAAAAGAACTAAGAATCAAATCAAATTTATTGGCTTTCAAATGACTTTATCAAGTAATTTTTGTATAATTCAAAAAAGTTAAATTGTAAAAATATATAATCGGATAGATAGTGATTGATATACGTACTATTATTTTGCAGTTGAAAGTTAAGTAAAAAAAAAAAAAATAATAGCAGGAAAAAATCAAAACAATTAAATGAGTAATTGTAATTGAATGTAGTAGAGATACAACATGCGAGTAATGGAAAGCCATTAAACAACTCACTCATCACATGTAAACCATGGGGAAAAAACCAGTTTAAAATGCGAGGGTTGTTTGATTGGAATGAATTATAGATTGCAAATAACAAAAGTTTTAGTTACAATGACCACCCCCCCAATCGTTCCTGGGAATCAGATAACAGAAGAAACTATAATATTTGGAAAAATACATCCGTCATATTGCTTGTGAGAGTCCCACATCATCTGAATAATTTTAAATATAGAAATTCTTATGCGATACAAGACTGACACATAAGTAATTTCATTTATCTTTTGTACTAAAGGAATAGTGGCATCACCATCAATAGAAGATCCCAGTGTTATTCACCTCTTATGACAATAATTTTAAAGAATTCTGTGTTAAACCAAAGAGACTCGTTAAAGATCTTTGTATTATTTATAAGTTTGATAGTATCAAGGAACTAAAAATCACCTAAACTGATACTTATCTGTTACTGTACCAAGTTCAATTGCATTAATCTGATAATATTTGATGTTCGAGGTAGAGATATTTAACTGAAACAACTCTCCATTGTTCAGTATCTAAACAACACAATACAATACAATTTTTAAATAGATACAAATTTTCACACACTCATTACATTATAAACAAAGAAATTGCATTGTTTTATTATACTTAAGAAGAGAAAAAAATTAAGTTTAAATGTTGATACAATATATAAAAAAAACTTTTTTTTTATGGTTACTTTGTGTTGATCATCATCATCATCATCACAAGATCAGAGAGAGGGACAAGTTTCAACAATTTGAAACAAATTAAATGATATAAGATTAGAATAGAATATAATGGAATGGCAGAGAATAGAATAGAATTACTCACCTTGATGTAATTTGAGTTGTGTTTTTATTAGCACGACACATAGTGTGGTGGTGATGTTGACACTCATTCTGAAATGCTGATGATGTTGGTGTCGCTGATGAGGCACGTTGCAAGTTGTGGCTGCTGCTAATGCACAATTCTAAGTAAAGCGTCAAGGCTTCATTGAATTGAATTTGAATAGTTTTTTTTATTTTTTTTTTTTTCTTTATATTATTTTTAGATACACGTGAACACGATTCATTTTTTTTTTTGTAATTACTTTTGTTGTTATTATTATTGTTGTTGTTGGTGGTTGTGGTGGTAATTGCAGCAAAGTGATTGTTGTTGTTGTTGGTTGATTTTGTACATTGAATGGTTAAATTTTTAGATTCGTTGGTTGGTTGGTTGGTTTTGGTTGTTGTGGAGTCGCGGCGTTTAATTATTATTTGTTAATTTTTACGCATTTTCTTTTCTTCATCTTTGATGCAGTTTGATTGATTGACATAACACGAAGTTGTTTTTGTAGTAGTAGTTGTTGTTGTTGTTAGTAGAGGTATTTTCTTGTTGTTGTTGTTATTGTTGTCGTGATTTATCTATATGAAATAATTGAAAAAACGCAGCTGAACGTGACTCATGCGTGCAGAACAACTCACGTGATTGATTTTGTTCATTTCATTTTCCAAATTCAAAAAGAAATTATTTTTTTCTCTATTTTTCAATTTTCTTTTATTTTGTTAAAGCCAAAAATTTGTTTAAAAAGAAACAACGTGCAGAAGATGCTAAAATGTTGCAGTGATATTGTTCTATTGTTGTTGCTGGGTTTCGTATTGTTGTTTTTGTTGACATTTGCAGTATTTAATAAGGCGCTTGCTGTTGTTGTTGTTATCTTAATTGTTATTGTATTTATTGTTGTTGTTGTTGTTGGGGTGTGAGAGGTACATAAGCGTTTCATAAATGTTGCATTTTTCAAGTATTGAATTGAATGTTTCATTTTGATTGGTTTGGTTTTTTTCTTTTATTTATTGTACAATTACTAAGTGGTGCCACGCCTACCTAAATGTGGGCGCAAGTGCTTTTCTATATAGTCTAAATATCTTTATGATTTATTGATTTTGAATGTGTTTTTGTTCTTGGTTGGTGTGGCTCTTTATTTTTATGTTTGATGATTTTATTTGATGCAAACGAGCAGTAAAAACGAGCATTTTTTATGTTGCAAATTTTCGCTTTGACAACAAATAGTTAAACTACTTTTTATCTTATTATTGTTATTGTTATTGAAGTATTTCATGCTAATTTTTGCTTTTTATACTTTTTTGATTTTATTGTATTTTTAATTAAATAAATTAATATATAAATAATAAATAATCATAATCATTTTATGGCAGAGAGAGCAAACAGCAAAATAAATTAAAATTTAATAAATGTTTTTTTTTTTATTGTTTTGTGACCATTTGTTGTTGTTGTTGTTCATGATGATGTTGTTATTGTTGTTGTAGTTGTTGTTGCAATTGTTGTAATAAATTAATTATAAATATTGTATGTATTTTTTGTTAAGGCAGCGCGCGCATGCAATTTTATGTTGACCAAAAAAATAATAAAAGGTTTCGACGAAAGGTCAAAATGCCAAAAATACACAAAAATTTCATTACAAAAAAAAAAAAAAAAAAAAAGGAGGAAAAAAAGAAGAAAAAAAAATGAAAAAAATTGTTAATAAAATTCAATCAAATGTTTGTTAAAATATACCATAACATGAACATAATAATATCTAGATAGATAGATGGTGCAGTGCAGAGCAATTCAGGTTTATGTTTGTTGGCATTATAAAATGTGATGATGAAAACGTAGTTAGAGAAACAGAGAGAGAGAGAGAGAGAGAGAGCGAGGAAGGAAGCAGGTACAACACAGAACACAAATCATAAACTAAATAAGTACAACTTAACTATAAATTAAAACTAATTTTGGGATACAAAATCATACATACATAATTTAATATTATTATTTATTTTCATTATTATTATTACTAAATAAATTAAATTAATTGTGAAGCTTGAGATTCTTCGTTAATTAATTACATTTAAATAAATTTTTTGGAAAAATTTAAACGCAAAACAAAGCAAACGAAAAAGAATCGAGTATGAAGAAAAGGGAGAGAGAAAAACACAATATAAATACAAATTCAAAAAGATACAAAAAATACATAACTATGAGATACAAAAAATTTACTAACAAAACAAACTGAAAACAAGTTTTCTTAATGTTGTACAATTGTTTGTTGTTGGTGTTTCTCATTTTATTGTATTGTATTTTTTTTTTTTTTTTTTTTTGTATCTTTTTTCTTATGTTGTTTTCGTTTATTATTGTGTGATGTATGACGACTATCCAAAAAAAAAAAATAAGAAGAAAAAATATAAAATTACTTTAATCTTTGTGTGTCACGCAATGTCGAGTGTTTCTGTGTGTGAGTGTGTATCTTGTTATTTTTCGTATTTTTCTTTTATTTAATTCTGTTTTATTAAATATACTACAGTCATTTTATATTCGTCAACTTTGTTCGTTTGCTTCATTTATTTTTGTTTTTTTGTATTCCTTTATTTTATTTTTTTTATTTGCAATATTATCTATTTTCTTTAAATGTTTTAAATGTATATAATTGTTTTAATTTTTTTTTTTTTTTTTTTTTTTTGAGAGATTTTCTTTTCATTTTGTTGAATTGGAGATTATATTGATCAATAATAAAATAACCATTATCATCATCATAACAATAATAATAATGCAATAATAATAAGAATAATGAGAATAATAAGTAAATAGAGATTTCATTCATTCATTTTGTTTTATATATATATATATATATATATATACATATATAATTAATTATAATTAATTAATATATGCATGTTTTTGTATAGTAGTAAATATAGTCAATATATAAATATATTTGTTGTATATTAAAAAGTTAACTAGAGAGATACAATATATAAATACATAGCATGTCTGTCTGTGTGTGTGTGTGTGTGTGTGTGTGTGTGTGTGTGTGTGTGTGTGTGTGTGTGTGTGTGTGTTGTAGTAGTGAGCATGTGTGTGTGTGTGTGTGTGTGTATTTATGTTATTCCATCATTCAAATCAACCAAACTTAAAAAAAAAAACACAATATAAATTACAAAAGCAAAAACGTGAAATAATAAATCAAACAAACAACAAAAGATAAATCATTTAAATTTTTATTATTTAAATCCTTCACACGACGAGTTCATTGTCATCATATTGCATGTCATTTGATAGATGTTGTCAAATCTCAGAAGTAACCAGGATTTTAATCATCATCTTATTCACTACTATTTGACATTGAGATTTTTCTTTTTAGGAACAAAAGAAATCTCTGATCAGATCACTCGTGTTCCCATAGAAGATGTCATTGTCATCCTTCATCCTTGTGAACAGCAAAGTGTTTTTACTTTGATGACGACTACATAATCAATTAATAATGGAAAACATTTAGAATTTCTAATGAAAAATTCATTCCAAATTATATAAACTGAAAACCCCATTAGGACTTTATTATATATTTTTATGGTGAAGGATATTAAATGAAGTTTGAAATAAAGTAAACAAACTACAAATAAATCAAAATCAATCTCTACTATTTATACATTTGATTGTGTATCTTTTCTATAACAATTTTGTTAACATTCTACTGTAAACTAATAAATTAGTAGAGGAGAAATTTGAAATTATGTATCTATAATAATAATATGTAATTGGAAAAACGGAAGTTAATAAGTTTTTTGCTTTCTTCTTGAAGTCTATCATCAAGTTTATCTTCGTATGTGTGTGTGTTTCAAGTGTTTCTTTGTTTTGTTTAAGTGTAATTAGTTTTTGTTGTTTGTTTGTTTGTTGTTTGCTTCGCATTATAACAATAATCAATAAAATTTCATGTTTTTTTTTTTCTCTTCTCAATTATTTTAATAATTTTTTCTTTTTTTTTTAATAATTTAAATTTATTATTTAATTTTACATTATGTTGTTTGCCTCATATAAACGAAGAGAAGAGTTAAGAATTGGCAAAATACTTGAATTATCATCATCTATCAGCATCATCATTGTTTTTTTCGGTTATATTCGTTTTTCTTTTTTTTTTATTTACTTGATTTTTTAATTATAATTAGCGCAATAATTAAATAGTAAACGTAATTAAGTAGTTTTAATAATTTAATTAATGCCCAAATATTTACGGCCTCAAATGGCATCAAACACATGAGATTTGTGTACGAGTATATGAGTGGTATAAATGTGATTGTGTGTGTCTGTGTCTATCTATGTAAATAGATGTGTAAATGTGTGTGTGTGTAAATGTATGTGTGTGTGTGTGTGTGTGGTGGATGTTTGTATTGCATTTAAAAGCATTTGCGACCGTCAAAGTTTCGGCGCTCTATTGCACTCAATAAATCATTGATCATTGACCCCCTAACTAAGTATTTTGATGAAATTACTATAGATTTATTTAAGTGATCTTTGGATACCCTTCCTCAGAGATACTATGATTTTATCATACTACTTTCTTTATAAACATATAACTAATGTATATCAAAATCAGTTAAATCAGTTATACTTATAAGGAAAGTATGATGATATATTTAGAGGGTAAACCGTCACCTTCTTCTTCTTCACTACTATCCATCACCACTAATGTATCTCTTGTGTTTTGTTAGTTAGAAAGAGGGTAAGATAATGTAATGATTTCTTTACATTCTTTCAAGGATGATGTTGTTAATAATAGCAATGTAGTTTGTAAATGTATAGATGTTGGTAAGTAGTAGTTATAGTAATATATGTATATAAATATTAGGAGAGTATGTTGTAATACAAGTAATAATTGCCATTTACATGAAATAACTGCTAACATATGCAGCGGCTATGATACCCAACACAGTCAAACATATCAGAATCATAATCTTCTTTCGGCGTGCCTTGCTCTGATATTTAAGTGCCTTCTTTGTGTCCTGAGTTGCTGTCTGAACGTAGTCCATAGCGTGCTCCACATGATATTCAATGCGATCGATCATTTCGCCTTGCGACTCCACCAACATAGCCATATCCATGAACATATCGTGTAACTCTTTAATCGATGTCTCCAATTTCATAATATCCGCATGACGTGCCTCAATATCAGCCAAAGTTTGCTTGGCCTGTTGTGTTTCCATAATGATGCCTTGCGTAAAGACAGCAGGATTGCCCTGCTCCAACATATCTTCCAATTCTTCATTGGTTGTTGCACGACCAGTGATCTCCAATTGACGTTGTATTCTACCCTTGCAACGTTCTCGGTAATCGGTTTGCGTACGATTATATTCGGTCATAACCTCAACGAATTTTCGCGACAATGTCGAATGCTGCGTTTTACGTATACGTAAATCGGCTGAGGATTTATTCTGTTGTTCCTCCTGTTCGATATTGTGTTCGATGCTCTTAAGTTTACCACGTACACGATTTGCGTTCTTCTTAATGTCAGCCATTAGATCTTCGAGTTCTTGTTTAGTTTTCTCATCGGATTGTGGTGCTGACAGAATTGCCGAATGCTTCTTTTTGACTTCTTCAACATTATCTTGTACCTTATCGATCATGCCGCGTATCTCTTCGACTTGTGCAAAGAAATCATCCATGTAGGAATCATGACCATCAACATTGACGGCCACATCTTCAGACTCCTCATCATCGGATTGGGCGGCATGCAATGCGGCTAATCTGTCTTTAGTCATTGTGACTGTTTATCTATCTGTCTTACTATATCTTTTTATTTTATGAAAGAAGTGTGGGTGGTTTGGTTAATTGGTTTGATGTGTGGTTTAAAAGTTGCTGGAGCTGTTGCTTTTTTTTTCCTTATTATATTTGCTCTTTCTTAAATGCTTTGTTTTTATGGTTTGCTTTCGTTGTATTTTTTTACAATAACAAATGTTTTGCTTTCGAAAATTGTTTTTTTTTTTTATGTGTTTTAGGTTGTTTATTTTGTTTATTTAAAATTTATGGCAGCTAAAAATTACACATTACTTTTATATATTGCAATTTTATTATTAATAAATAGACTAATGAACAATTACTAATTTTCTTTTAATTTCCTTTATTTATATTCTTTTATATGTATATTATATTATATATTCACAAGCACATTTTATGCACGCTTTTGGTATTTGATTTTATTTTATTTTGTTTTATTGATTTTTCAATGGTTTTTTGTTTCTCTCTTTGCTTTTTCACTTAATTCTTGTTACGTTTTGCTTTCAATTTAGCAAAGACACAAAAATAATAATTTCTTCTTCTTTTTCTTTAATTTATTCTTTTATTTTAGTTATAACAATATCTTTTTTTTTTTTGTTGTTGTTTCTTTGCTTTATGTTTTTTTTTTTTTTTTTAGCACTTTTGTGTTCGTTAAAATTTATCGCGCGTGTTCTCTTGCTCTCACTGTATGAAACTCTCTCTTTGATAGTGTGAGGGAGCGCGAGTTGTTGGGGTTAGGGTGGCCTACTCAATGCCAAAACTACTAACAAATGTCACTCACACAAACGCACATTCACAAAAATCAAGCGGCAAAGTGACTCACTTTGGCCACCTTATTTCTATGGGGCTCTGCTTCTGCCGCTGTCACTGCTTGTGCTGTGTTGTGTTGTTGTTTTTTATTTGGCGCTCTCTTCTGAAAACTTTTAATACTCTTTCACATTCAATTGCTCTTGTTCTTGCTCTCTGAAGTTGTCCGTTGTCTTAAGTTAAATTTAACAATGAGTAAGATGTTAAAAAAAATTTTGCACGTTTTTTTGTTTTATTTTTTGTGATTTTTTTTTTCTTTATTTATTTATTTGTGCACTTGTATGTTTTATTTATTTTATCCAAGATAAAGAATGAATTCCTATATAGAAATCTTATTTTTTGCACTAGCACTGGCACTTCTTTTGTGGCGCGTGGCGGCTCTAAAGGGGCAATAAGAGAAAACAAACTTTTAGAGGCGGCTCGTCGGTACGCGTTCCTTCTTATTTGTTTGCTTTGCTTTGAATTTGTTTTAGTATATTCAAATCTAATTCCTTTTATTTAATTTTTGTTGATTTTTTCACACGCACGGAAATAATAGATTTGGATAAATTTATTTTTATTTTCTACAAAACACTTTTCCCTCACGGACACAAGAAGCACACCACACACACCACATGCACATGTGCATGCCAAAAGAAACGGAAACAGAAAGATCTCTTCTTGCAGGAAAATCTAAAATGAAAAAAATCGATTTTCTGCGCAAGGCTCCACTTGTTCTACTGATGGATGGTGCTCTTTCTCTTCTCTTCTTCTGCTTCTTTCTTATGTTTGTGCCTTTTTGCCTTAATTTTCAGTTTTTGTTGCTGCCACTGCTTCTGCTACACTTTTCCGTTGGCGTTTTTTGTGACGTTTATTGAGGGAGCCGCCGCCGTGTTTAATCGGTCGGTCGGTCGGTTGGTAGAATGTTGTTGTTGTTTGTCGTGTTGAATGCGCGCACAACAGTCGTACAACGGTGGGTGTTAAGGGATTTCTTCTATTTTGCTACTATATTTTAGTTGTTTTTTTTTCTTCTCAAATCGTCGTTTGTTGTCGGCGGCGTCGGCGCGAACTTCGTCGTACTATGACTTGCGATGAGAATGTTACTGATGACGACGTTGTTGTTCTTGCCGTTGTTATTTTAGTTCTTCGGTGGTTGTCCGTTCGCATTTACTATTTGGAGGGGCAGGCGTTCGTTGGACGACGACGTTGTGTTGATAACAATGACGACAAATGCGGGTAACACACACACACAATGCGCAAGAAGCACGAAGGCGACGGTCGGGTCGGATCGGTCAGTCACTTAGACACTCAAGTGCGATTTTGAATGCTCAGAAAATATTTTGCGTTAATTTGCGCGAGCGACGGATAAAAACACACATCGACCGTTACTGTTGCTTGCTCTCGTCAATCTGAAACTTTCGTTTCGCTCACAATTCAGTTGAAGCTCTACGTAACGTATACAATACGATAACGACGACGATGATGACAATTCGGCGTTGCGAACGAATGCGTCTGCGTTGGTTTTTGGCGCTGCTGCTACTAGTGCCACTTGCCTCTTTATTGCTCTATAATAAGTGAGTGAAGGTGGCTCCTACGCTCCAAGGGAGTATTTTTAATCTAATCGTTTCGTTGTTGTTGTTTTTGTTGTTGATTTTTCGGCACCCGATTCCACTTCTTCTTCTTATTCTACTACTGCTTTATTGCTATTTCTTCTTATATTCTGCACACACTCGCATGCTGTTACTATTACAGCAAAGAAGATAGGCTGAGGCTGATTTCTCTGTTCCGGCGGCAATGTTTGCTTGCATTGCATAAAAACACACACACAAACACACACACGCTCACTCGAAGACCCAATGCGATGACGATTATATTTTTATTTTATGTTTCTCTGGGTTACGTTGATTGCACAATTAACCAACCATAAAAATTTCAACAATTTCTGGTATTAATTTTCTTGTTTTTTTTTATTATTATTATTATTACGTTCACTGCTCTGCTTTCTTGTGTTTTCACTTTTGCTGCTGTTGCTGCGTCTTTTTTTACCACTTTTGCTTTGAGTTCTCTTTCGCTGCTACTTATGTTTGACAGCAGACCAACAACAACCTATTGGATATTGACAGCCGTAAGCCTGCGTAGCTTACGTTACGCGTTACGTTGAGCTGCTTCTTCTCATTCACTGGACTATTAATGCTAACCGGAACTTCGCGAAAGAATAACCGGATGTTGTTAGATATTTGGTCATGTCTCATTACAAGAACGTTATTTTTTTGCATTTCGTTTTATTTTTTAATTCAATTTTTTCATTTTTAACACTTTTTTAAAATACAAAAAATCTCGTATCATTGAAGCAAAATTTTCTTAAAAAATTTTTTGGTTTTCGATATTTGATTTCGATTTTTTCTCACTGCACTTTTTAACACTTCACTTTCATAAAATTAACGAATGGATTCCAAAAATATTTCACAGTTGATAAGAAGAATAATGAAAATTGAATGACTTACCGGATATTTTGTTTGCAGTACAATCCCACATATTTCATCTCCAACAAGAAATTGCTCACCCAACATGGCCATGCAGACGTTTTCCCACGCACGGTCAATTTTGTTTTTACGCAAACGAATCACCCACTGGCCACCCTTACTGTTGGCCGGATCCTCCCACATGGGCTTGATGCCCTGTTTAAAGAGACTTAGTTCTCGATAAGGATTCAGTGCTGTCGGTCGTATCAGGTGTGAGTACAGTGACCACCATTGCTGGACACTGGCGCACCGACCGACCACGTGCAGTGATTTACTATAATCGGCTGCACGTTGCGTCCCCTTGCGGGAGAACCAGAGGCAGTATGTGTGCTGTAGCCGATTCTCATTGGGCCCGACTTCCAGCGGTGGTAATTTGTCCACATCTATTTCATTTTCTACATCGCTGTCATCACTGTCAGCGAGGTCTGCCCATACTTTTCTATAAAACAAAATATTAATAGTAATAGAATATTAATAATTATGATTATTATAAAACTAAGAATCAAGTGAAATTTGTAATTCTAGGCAGCCATTGACTTTTTAATAAGAGAAATCAAAGTGAGGATCGATTTGTAAATAGGAAAATCATTTAACTGAACTCAACTGAAATACATCAACAAGAACCAAATTTTTAAGTTTGCAACACAATACAATACAATACAATTCAATTCAATTAAACATGAAATTAACATTAAAGACACTAAATCGAACAACTGTTTCCATTGAAGTTGATAATAAGAAGACTGTCTTGGAGTTGAAGCAACTGGTGGCGGCCTCAAAGGAAATTAATATTGAAGCGGAAAGTTTACAGTTAATTTACAATGGGCGCATTATGAAGGACGAGGATGCATTGAGCATTTACGAATTGGATGAAAACAAGTTTATTGTTTTAATGAGCAAGAAAACGTTTGTTCCTCAGTCTACTGCTGCTGCTGCACCTTCAGCTATTCCTTGTTCTACACCAACAATTGCTGAAGCTACTTCACCACCTCCTCCACCACCAACAGCAACAACATCTAATCCTGTTAAACCATCTTCAGCCACACTAACTGCACATTCCACTCCACAGGAAGGAGGTAATGGTGTGCCTATTACACCACCATCAATTGCACCGGACGAAGAACGCGTTCGCGATTTGATGTCTATGGGTTATGGAGAGCAAGAGGTACGTGCCGCACTTTGTGCCAGTTTCAATCATCCTGAACGTGCTATTGAATATCTGATTACGGGGATACCGGAAAATTTAACAGATGCCGGCGAGCAAACGCCAAGTGCAACAGAATCTTCGGCAGCATCGGCCGTCTCAGTTAATGATGACACAAATTCATCAGTTTCTAGTGTCGCTTTAGCCGAATTGGCTAGTGATCCACGTTTCCTTCACATGCGCAGTTTAATTCAACAGAATCCAGATTTGCTTGCCGTTGCTTTGGCACAATTAAACCAAATCAATCCCGAATTATTTGATTTAATCAGGGATAATCAAAATGAGTTCGTTCAATTGTTGAATCAACCCGATGATGTACAATTCGAGGTACCCGATCTCAGTGAAGATGATGAGATCGCTGTGGATCGTCTGTGTGCTTTGGGTTTCGAACGCAATCGAGTCATTCAGGCGTATATCGCCTGTAATCGGGATGAATATTTAACAGCTGATTTTTTGTTTCGTGAGAATGAAGAAGATGATTAAATTATTTTAAACAATTTTAATACAAAAAAAAAACACAAAAAAAAAAAAAGAGATTCAAAAATCACACACACACACGCACATATGCACAGAGACAACTTGATTTTGAAGTGGAGAATAACATTTCCGATCGATCAAGTATTAACAGAATAAATAGCTTCTCAAATTTCTTGCATTCGCAGAATTAAATGTTTAGACGATCTTTGATCGTTGATATCTTATCACAACACAAGAAGTGTATCAAATTAAAAGAGACGAGATTTTGTTTTCTCATAAAGAGCGAACGAAAGTATTTGTTGGCACCACCATCACCACCACCACTACCACTCATTGAGACAATTCACGAGTCATGGCCCTAATGCGTTTGTAAGGAAAACATAAAACACAAAAATACTACTAAGAAGAAAAAAACCCGAAACCGAAACCGAAGAATAGAACAAAACATAACCTAACAAATGGCATAAATGGACAGACAGATAGATGGATGGACGGACGGATGGACAGACAGATGGACGATCGTGCGAACGGACTGATAGACTATACTATTGACTGCGACGTTGTCGTTGTGTCTTGTCTTGTGTCTTGACGGCCTAGTTGTTGTTGAGTTGTTGTTGATCCACTTACGGCTCGTATTGTTTTGCTGGTACTTTTTCCATTATGCGGTGTCTACTGTTGCTTCTCGTGCCTCTACTTGTGTGTTGGATGTTGAGTCGTTTATGGTCGCTTTGCTCGACGCGCTTATTTTTAATATCGACGACGTTGTCGGTTGTTGGTAGTCGGTTGACGGTTGTCTTCTTTCTTTCTTATTTAGCAAGTGTGTTCGCGTTTCTTTTTGTTGTTGTTCTGCTCAATTCTTTTGCTTCTTCTACTGCCGCTGCTGCCGATATTTGCAACTTGCTCCTGCTATTGCGGCGTGATTTCCAAATCCGCTTGTCAGTTCGATTCGCTGCACTGGGTGTCTTTTTGATTTCCGGTCTCTTGGTCTTTTATAACTTGTCTACAATTGTCTTGCACACTTTATTTAATGTCAACAAATTTGCAATTATTCGAATGAATGAAAAAAATTCCTCTGCGCTGCTGCTGTTTACGTGCGTGTTTGAGTGACCATATTTCGCAAAATTCCAATTCACTAAGAAATGCATGAATTGAGTGGTGAGTTGAAATGCGTTTCCTGTTTGTCACACCGAACATCCGGTAAGGAAACATTTGCATATGCCCACGAAATATTTGGATAATTGGCAGCCTTGACTCTTGCCCAAATTGTGTAGATGGCGTCTCTATTAAACGAATTGGTTTTTCCCAAACGAAATAAACCGCAAATTGGCAAATTTGAAACAAGAAACTTTTTATTTTATTCTTTGTTGACTTAAAAAATGCAACTTTTCATAAGATTGATTGTTATATTTATGCGATTAGTCAAATACTGATTATGTCAATAATAATTTATATATATAATATTAATAATATAATAATAATAATAATAATATAATATTTCTTAATGAGTTTGAAGAAATAAGTCAATCTTGGGTTTTCAGTTTTGTGCCACCTTTTGCTCTCAGATAATTTCTGTTAATCTGAATTCATTAACAATATTCATTCTTTGGAATTACATGGGTAAGTATTAAGATCGAAGTCTTTACCTTAATATAGTTGTAATAAGTATGTGCATATAAATTTCAGCTTTTGTATGACAAAAGTTTATTATTATTATTATTATGTGGGATATCATTAAGTATGTTGTATTCTATCCAATTCCATCTATACAGTCTACAAATCTTTAACCAAACAATTACCAACTTAACTCAACAGTTGGCCAACAAACACATTCAGATATACTATCACATATTTATACCCATCATTAATAAGTTCATCAACATTTGTTACTATAAAAAATCATTGACCCAGTACACAGCAAACAATGAATAAGAAAATTTACAGCTTTCACATTTTATAATGTGGATAGTAAAGTGTACATAATAGTAAGGTGAGACGATAGTTTGATGGCCAAGGCTCAGCTGGAGACGCATTTCATTGCAGTTCAGAATCAAAAACCAAACCAAACCACACCACCCACAACCATGAAGCCGCTAATACAGGTGATGAAGCTATCTTTACATGATGACGACGAGGACGTCAACAACAACGACGAAGATATTTGATTTTAAGGCACGCGACCGCAATGGATTAAAATTGAATGGAATGGGGGGGGGGGGGGGTACATGCTTGTTGGCAGCGCATGAGCAACCAATTACCCACATTTATACTTATTTACTCTGTGGTCTGGCGGCTATGACTGCTCTGTCCTTAATTTCCTAAAAAGCGTTTAAAAACTTCGATAATGAACAAAGACTAACTGAACTGACTGGTTTTGTGACCATCATCAAATAGTTGCGATTTGTGCTTTGTTCAGTTCGGTTCGATTTGATACGGTTGACTCTGTCATTGAATTTGGGATTGAGGTTTTTTACTTATCTCATTGAGCAGAGCACTCAGCACTCTTGGCTATTGGCTATTGGCCATTTGGCTAAGCTTCATGCTGATTTGCTGATGATCTGCTTTTGGAATCATGGCGAAAATCATCTCGACCATAAAGGCGACACTAACAAGGATCATCTTCAGTGCGCACAGTTTACTTGCCATTTGGCAGGTGACAACCTATAAGGATGATCTTTTCTATTGGACACTCTGTGGTCCATTGGTGGTGTTGTTGCTGGAGGGAATTTTTACAATTATGATTAAGAAGACACAAGAGTGGCGCTGGTAAGTAGTAGATAGATTGATTTATTTTTATTCCTAAAATAAATAGTATAATGATGATGATGATTGATGTCCAGTTTAGTACCATTCAAGTGAATGGACAATTTTCCAATGTAAACAATGAGCTGACGTCATTTTGCATGGTTTGATTTTCAATTAAAAATGAAATCATGTGTTTAATGTGGTCAAAGCAACCCAACCACCAACCACCAACCAATACCTAAATACCCATCCAACCTTCCAAACCAAACACCCACCCACCCATCCACTATCTACCAACCTACAAATTGTTAATGCGCGCGTATCATAAAAACACTTTAATGGAATTTCGCGAGACGCACCTTCCAGTGTCTTCATTCACATCGATAGTCCGTCTCAGAGTGACTAGTGACTTGATTGTGATTGTTTACCCATCGTTCGAGGGTGTGGAGGAAGTTCCGTTTTACTTGTTGTTTGTTTTGGTTTTGGTTTTGTTTTTTTTTTTTTTGTCCTTATGTCCTTTTTTTTTTCTTCTCATCAATTATATCTCTTTCATCTGTCCATAGGTTCTGCCCTTCGGTGTTTCTTTATTTGGGTAGCATTGTGCCCGCCATTTGGTTACTGGAATTGGATAAGGTTGATCGACGTATGGCTATTCTGAGTGCCATGAATAGCAACAACGTCACAAATTCTAGCATCAGCAATAGTACTGAAATTATGTCCAATTTCACTAAGTCTGCCTTGACCCATGTACTTATTAAAGGTGGCACAGGTGGTGCCATGAATAATAAAAGCAATTCCAGCGGTGTCAATAACAATTCTCCACTGGTTGTTCTTGATAATGTACTGGAAGAATCGGGTATACCCATGCCTGAAATAAATGTGGACACTTGGACGACGCTGATTGAACAATTTCTAATGTTAATTCTGATTGTGGGTCGCTGGTTGCTACCCAAGGGCGATTTGACTCGTGATCAGCTCAGTCAATTGTTGCTGGTGTACATAGGCACTGCAGCTGATATCATTGAGTTCTTTGACTCTTACAAAGATGATTCAATTGCTTCCATAAGGCTTTTGGTTTACCTTACGCTGGGCATTTGGTCTTGGAGTCTGATGCAATTCACCATTGTACTGTCGGCAACACGTGGTAGGCGACCACGAGGCAGTAGCACACACCATCGAGATGAGTAAGTTATTGTTAACTTAAATTAGAAGGTAAAGGATTTGTTTACCTTAATGTGTAATTTTGCAGTGAAACTGATTGTTGTAATAATTGTTGTTGTGGCATCGATGTCTGGGGCATTGTACTCAACGTCATACTGCAGGATGCTCCATTTCTTACATTTCGATTGTTAATCATCTTCCAGTATAAAATCATCAACTACATGAATGTTTTCTTTACTTGTAAGTTTGTTTGATTGTTTGGTGTACCCAAATAAAACAATATCCTGGAAATAATATTGAAACCTTTTTGCAGGCAAAAATTCCTTGGTCATCATATTGCAACTCTATCGTTTGTATGTGGTGAATGCAGAATTCTGGAAGAATCGGCGGGAGAGTAAAAAGGCAGCAAAATCCAGGCAATACAAGTCAAGGCGTCGTATACAGGATACAGACAACAATAGCATCTATATGATATCCACAGAGCGTGGCACTGAGCTCAAGAAAAAGATTAGAAAGTGAGTACATACATATATTAATGATGGAAGGGACTCCTTTAAATTGAGTTTTCTTTCTGATTAGAGCAAAGGATTATGCCGAATCGGATATGGTTTACACAAAGAAAAAGAATAAAAAGGATAAAAATAAGAAACGTAAACGAAAAGATACTGGATACTCAACAGCAAGTTCACAGAATCTCTATGCCACAAAAGCAGCAGGTGAGAAGGATGCTCGCCGTAAAGATAAGAAAGGCAAAAAGGGTAAACGAAATGCCAGCAGCTCGTTGAGTGAATGTGAATTTGTTGATGCGAAAAAGGCAAAGCGCAACAAAACCTCAGAGAAATCTGATAAAAAGTATGCGACACCTTTTTTACATGACATACAAATATAAAATATGATTTTATTTGTCTATTTTTCTAGGAAATCGCGCAAAATTGAAGTTATTCCAGAATCAAGTAGCTCGAGTAGCAACTCATCTGAGTCAAGTAATTCCACGTTGCCCAGCTATGAAGTCATTGATGAAAAGAAAAGTAAATCTAAGCGACGAAAACGCGGTAGCACAAGCTCACCAAGTTCAACGTCAGATTCATCGGACACTTCCACATCAGAATCAAATTGAACCGGAACCACAATTTGTTGGTGTAAGATTTGTTCTTTTGTATTTGTTAGCCAGAATTTTGCTTGTTGCTTATACAAATGGTAAAAGCAAAATCATTGGCATCATAATAGATCTAAAGCTGATTGACTCTGTCCATGTTTGCTTAGTCTTAGCTTGGCAAGGATCTTGAAATTTGTATTTTGTATGGTCATGCGAACGCCAATTGAAAGTTTGCAATAAAACAATTTTGTACTAAATTACAATGCATAAATTTGAATTTGTAATTTTTAAGAAAAAAAAAAAATAAAATTTGAAAGAAATCATATTTCTCTATATATGTAAAATAAAAGAAAAGAAAAGAAATTTAAATAACAATTTTATTAATTCGCATAACAATAAGAAGATAAGGAGACTGTGAATACTCTTGGCTAAGCTTTATTTGGTTCTCAAGGGGTGTTTATACCTATTGAGCCACCATAACACTACAAAATCTGTTTGAAAGACTAAAACTCAAAAGATCAATTTGTTGGTCAAATTGTGAAAGCTTCAAGGAAGCAGAGAAACAAATAAGGAACTCAAAAGAAACTTTTACAACTAACAACTCCTTAATATTGTAAAATTTATCGCATGCGATAGAATTTGTGTTTGTCATGCATAGAATGGTCATGTATTTGTTGAGTGTCATGTGTTCATCTTACTTACACATCTTTCAAATTGATGAATTTTAAGCTTTTTCAATGTTTTTCGGTTTGAAAACTAAATAAAATGATATAAATATTACATAGTTTATTTTTGTTATTACAATGTAATTTATAAAAAAAAAACTATCTCTTCAAAGCTTCTTGCTCTCTTAGCATTCAATTGGAATTTGTTTTCATTATTTGTTTGTTGTAAACTGTAAAAGCAAAACATAAATAAGCAATTATAAATTGAAAATCAAAATACTTATAGCAGTTGAGCTTTTGAATTGTATCTGTTAGTTTTTCTTATTCTCTGTTTTTCTTTTACTAAATGAACAAAAATGAAGTCGTCGTCGTCGCCACCAGATACAATCGAGATTTTGAGCGGTGCGAACGCTTCGCTTCGCAACGGAACGAATCGGTTAGCGCGGGTGTCTTGATTATTAGAAGAAAAACAAACATATATAAGTATAGTATAGAATATATATGTATGTAGAGGCAAAGAATGATAGATAGATAGATGGATAGATCAACAACAAACAACAAAACAATTCATCTATTATCATAGTATAAGATGTAAAATAGTATATTGCGTTGTGGATGTTGTAAATAAATAATATACTAAATATAAATATATTATACAAATATTTAATCACATGTTTGATCTTTTTGTTTTAATTACAATTAATTCAATGATGTTGGCTGGCTGGCATATTGTCTACATTGACTTGACATTAAAGAATTAAAACTTAATAATAAAAAATAATCAATATAAAAAGAAATATACATGTACTTTTATACACAAATGTACAAATGTAAATAAGCCGCTTGTGATAATATTGTGATTGACTGAAAGAATTTCATCTTTTATTGTACAAAACGTGAAAAGCGTAGAAAGTTGTGGAAAATACACAATCATAGTGCGTGAGTTCGTGTGTGTGTAAGATTTACTTTATACTATAATTTGAATCTTTGAACTAATTTTGTTGCCATGCGCATGATGTCATAACGCACTCAGACATCGCAGACACCGGGATTCTAAGTGCATCATTCAGCATCTCATCATCATCGTCTGGTACAAATAATAATTGTCATCTTTTTTCTAATTGATACTAATAATATACAAAACTGACAAATAAAAACAAAGTTCAAAATTGAAAAGTTACAATAAAAAAAAAAAAATAGTATAAATCTGCAACAATAATGACCTGCACCTGTAAGTATTTTACATGATGATAGTAAGTAAGTAAGTAAGTAAGTAAATTATGTATGGTCAGCTGTGAAGGAATTTATCTGTCATGCATGAATTATTATTCGTATTATTAATTAAACAATAAACTCACGTATTTCAGTGAGTACAAATGGGGAAATTAGTGAGTTTGATTGTTTAGAAAAATAAAAAAAATATGTTTGTTATGTGAAGGTTTTGTAGTTCTTGGGTCAGCCAGCATCATCAGAAGCAATGACAGCATGATTTCCGTGTGGGTGGTATGGGTCACTGTCAAATGAAATGAAATGAAATGGAAGGGCGTCCTTCTTAACACAGATGTTGTTCTGTAACATTGTAGTAAAAGCTCTAAATCGAATCTCTTTTGAATGATTTTAAGGGCCACACATTACTCGTATATTCTCTTTTATTTTATTTTATTGTTTGTAGATACTCTTTAGCAATAATACTAAAGTAAGGCAAAGAGAAGATAAATAAGTTTCGCTTAACAAAGTTTTATGGTTTACCAAAGATTCATTTTATTTTATTTATTTTTCTTGTTTTTAAATGTGAAAAGTTTTATCTGCCTTTGATAATAATGAATCAAATTCAATTTGAAAACTTTATTACTCTTGGATTGAATGAAAATGAATTAAACGCTTTGAAATACCTTCAATTAGTCGTTGTACTCTTTAGCTCTTCATGTTTTTTTTTTTTTTTTTTAGCAACTTACACAGCATACTAATTAGTGAGTAGAAGGTTGGTTCATTAGCTGAAGAAGTAGTAGTAAATATTACAATACACGTACATACATACATCAAGTGGCCAATTAGGACTCATTTCATTTTGTAATAGAATTCATAGATGAATATTAAGAAAACATCTTATCTGCCTCATTAAAATCATAATTAAGGCAATTCAGTTCTAAAGTTTATTTCTGTAACAAATGAATGATGAATGAATAGCAGGCACCACTTGGTAATTTGAATCACAATCACACAAGTCTACAGTAAAGTATTCGTTATACATATATACGAGTATACACACACTACAACATCATTCAGTGTAAAGTTTCCTTAGGTGTTATATACGAGTATATACAACATAGATACATTTTTATGTTAAAGATATTTTTTTCAAGGTCACAATCAAAGAATGAATTCACTCTACGGAAATGTTTGCCTGAACAAAAAACAAAAGAAAAAGAAAAAAAAGACTAACTTTAGTCTACTAAAAAGTTTACATACACTTCATAGTATAGAAAAATAATTCTTTTTATAGACAAATGATGATGATGATGATGATGATGATGATGATGATGATGATGGTGATAACAAATGATCTTTGTAGGCACAAAATTTTATTTCAAAATTTCCAAAAAAATATATGAAAAGACTTGAGTATTCCGATTCTTTTTCCTAATCTGATAGTTTTGTTTTGTGTTACAAACATCAGACTAAAGTGATAATACACTAGACAATACATAGTGGCCAACAGATTATAATACTCGTATATGTTATACATATTAAATAAATTTTCTTTTATTCAGTAATAATAAGCGCAACCGGTTCTAAATATAACTTTAATTCAATGTGTGTTTCAACTCAATTAATGTTGATGATGATGATATGTACTAATATTGTACATAGTAATAACCCAATGATAGTGATTATTTTTTCATTGACTATTTAATCATCTTTATATAAATAAATTGTATTTTAAATAAAACTATAAAACAATACAATAGTTTAACGAACTTTCTAACAGGAATAAAAACATTTTGTTATTATTTCTTATCTTATTTAAATTGAAAACATCAACTGATCGAATGAAAATTAATACTTATTATATACAATAATAATTCACTGACAGACATAAATATTTAGTAGAATATACTCATCGGTCAGATCATACTCGCATAATATTAATACATTTAGTTATCTTGATTTAGTATTTTGTGTTATTATAAATTTTGCTAGACATGCAAATGTTGGTTTATTGAAATGTTTCATGCATTGAAAATGTAACTCAATGGAGAAAAATAAAATCTAAAATACGAGTATAAAATTTATAAAATTTTAATACTATCAATTGTCAATTACAATGACAATTTGCTGTGCATTTATTATTATTATTATTAAAGGCGACAATAACTAAACCTACTACATACATATATACATATGTATGCAAATTCATAAGTATATATGTACAATCATAGATACTTGAATGGAATACGAGTTGCTGTTGATGTTTTGTTATTATTGTAAGTCTGTCTGGTATCGTTATGGTGCATAAACATTTGTATCAAATTAAAATCACTTTAACCAGTTGATGGGCACCAATTTCTACTATAAAGTGCAATATGATGCACATATATACTTAGGTATATATGTACGTATGGTATATTTGTGCACACACCCAACATTGATTTAATGAACTATAAATATGAATTATAAGATACTTTTTATACGCTACAAATAGATTCAATGGATCTAGGATACTTTTATTCTACTCACTTGGATCTTCTGCCTACAATGTTTTTCTTCCATAAATGAGTAATGGTGAATTTAAGTTTTCTTAGTCTCTTTTGTCTTTCTTTAGTCTAAGAGAAATGATTTTTTTTTTTTTTTTACTATAAACATAACTAGATTATTAAGGGTATAAATCAGTCGGTTGATTATGGTTTTGTCAAGTCCAGCGACAACTTGTTTGTTGGACTTTGTTGCTTTTGTTTTCAAGAACCGGTCAGTTGTTGCCACACGCCATCATCATAACCCATGAATGTTGGTCACGTGTTGCCAACATGCGAATGAGATTTAATAAATAAAAAAAAAAAAACGAACGAACATTCAATTAACATAACAAACAAATTGATAAACAATACTAAAATATAAATTTATATAAAGTTTTTTTTTTATATAAAATTGGTCATAGAAAACATGCACAATAAGTTCCACTAGATTAAATATGCTTAAATATACTTAGTTGAAGTACAGTTTGATAGATTTATATAGTGCGTAGATATGAATTTTATAATAATAATAGATTTTAAATATCGTTTTGCGTGAGTAATTTGTATATTTAAAAATAACATTGAATTTTAAATAGTAGACTAGTTTAACGAGTCACAAAGGCTGTTGATGATGTTTTAAATGCTGTGATAATAATGACTATAATTTTAAGGAGAATAAGTTTTTAATTGCTATTTCTAAACATCAAAGTCATCAGTAGCATTGCTGAGAATATCAATCAAATTACACCCACATTTTCAATTGAGTTAAAATCTCTATGACAGAAATATAAATAATTTGTGCATAGAAAAAGTCTGGATTTCTACAGAAAGAAAGATTAATGCGTATTTAAAGGTTTTTCTTCATTCTCTTCTATGACAATTCATATGATGAATTGATAATGTGAAACATAGATATATTGTGTTTCCATGATCTGGGAAAAAAAAATATTATTTTTTCAGGTCATTGTTTTTATTTTATCATTGAATATTATGAAATATACAATATTTCAATTTCCATGCAATGATAAATCCGCTTAAGAAAAATCTTATCAAAAAGAGAAAAAAAAAAAAACCAAGTCAAGACAAATGTGCATGCATTGCAATTGTAATAATAATATTATTTAAATAAAAGACTTCCCGTCTTGATTTGTTTTGTGTTTTTCGAATGTATTTCAAAGCGTTCAAAGTCTAACAGTTTGTTTCGTGCCACTGGAGCGTATGAGTAATTTTTCCTTTTATTTTATTATTGTAGATTCAAACTCTCAGATTACCAATATTGAAAATACATTATACAATACAATTAGCTTGCACTTGGCGTTAAATGAATTTGTGTTTTTTAAATATATATTTTTTTTTTATTGGTTTCATGACTCAAAATTTAAGATTTGATTTCATTATATCATGATGACTTATAAGTTTATTACAAAATTATAACGAATTGATTTAAATTAAATGAAATTAAATGAGTAGCCTCAAAGTCTCAAGTGAATGACATTATATGATCGAACTATAATATTATATAGCAATATTTGTCAGATAATCTTTGGATTCATTGAAATGACTTTCATTTAGTTTTTATGGAAATTCATTGCGTTGTAGAATAAATAAATTTCCATTATTTTTCTCTTATTCATTTTCAATTTAATTCAATTTCCTAGATAGAAATGCATTTGTATCTTGCATCTGCGAATAAATAAAAGTATCTAAAACTGCATTTGTGCACAAAGACATCAATTGTTTGTTATTGATTTTTCATTTTCTTTCGAGTTGAAAACTTCTTAGCTCAGTTTTCTTTCTTTTCTTATTTAAATTCAAAGATTGTTTGTCTTAATCTATAAACTTTAAAGATTTTAAAGTAAATTTGCCGACATTTTTATCAGTTCTCTTCAGATTTTGATTAGACGGAAGAGTTGCTTTCGTTGTCAAAAGCTGATAAGGCATCAACAAACGATGAGATACACTTACAGCAACTCGTACTTTCATTTATTATTGAAATGGAAATCTTCAATGAATGCATTATTTTTTGATAATAATTCATTAGTTTTATTTTGTTTTGTTTTCTTTCTTTTTGCGTTGGAATCTATAATTTAATTAATATTTTTAAACAGTTGAAATACTTGAGAGAGTTCAATATAACACAGAAATAAAGAGAGATATAGATATTTTTATTGTTTGCTGACTGCTGTTTCTATCACAGTCTTTGTTCTAAGCTTATCGCTTTGAATGAAACCCGGTTGTTTATATTAGTTTATATACAATATTTTTATAGTTATTTACACAAATACAAATAAAGATTATTTATCATTTGTCTATGACGTTGTTAAATGCATTTTGAAGATCTCTCATGTATCTACTATATTGTAGTAAGAATCATTGAAGCATATAAGTAGTTTCAACCTGTTGGAAGCTTAAGTGGCACTTTACTCAATACTCAATCTCGATCTTTAATCATAGACTCTTTCCCTGGTTTTTTACACAATCATCAATCACTGGGTGTTCAACACATCATTTGATGTAAGTTGATTGACGTTTTCGATGCTATTTACTTGTTTCACTTGATTAAAGTTTAATGTCAATCATGTGTAAAGCAACTTAAAGTATCTTGAACTCATCTATAAATAATACTTACAATAATACTTGTATTTGATAATGTGAAAAAAGCAGTTGTATATCATTATCACACAATATAAGGAGGCTTGTTGCATTGGTAGAAAACTTACTTTGGTGTTAACACATTGAAAAATATGTAACAAAAAAAAATACAATAGAAACCCACAAACCATAACTAATGTAACTAACTGTAATAGATACAATTTTTGTTTTTTGATTTTTAAATTATTTAAAAACGCAACACGCTACAAACTAAATGAAAATTGCATTTTACATTATTTGTTGCTAAAAATAAAATAGAAAATAGAAAATAAATAAATATGCAACAACAACAATAACAACAACAGCAGCAGCAACAGCAACATGCTTAGTACAGAATAAGAATAATAAACATTTAATCTAAATGATCTGACAGGGCAAAACGTTTTTGGCATTGAAAAATACTTAGAAGGACAGACACACTGAGATAGACAGATAGAACAGTTGAACGGTTGGGCACACGACCCTCAACTTGAACTACAATAGAGAAAGAGAAATACAAATGCAGCATAGAATGCAGAGTATTTAGTGTAAAAGATATTCGTAGTACGTACAATGTGTGAAGATGGAAGATGGGTAAACGTCATTGTCAGACATATGTACATTCATATGTACTATGTCTGTAATTGTAGAAGAATGACTATGAAAATGAGAAATGAAAGCAAGAGAATTGAATAAGGGTATGAAGATCAGAGGGCCATAAAGCAATATACTCGTATGTACTGCAGTAGGCATGTACTAACTAATTGGATTTTGTTTACTCACATTTCTAGTTCTAGAATCATTTTTGAATGAAAAACAATGCTCCATAATATGAATGAAATGAATTTCATTTCAACATTGTGTGTCTGAGAGAGAGAGAGAGAGAGAGAGAGAGAGAGAGAGAAAGGCGAGGAAGAAATTCTATAAAAGAAAAGGTTCTTATTTGCAATTCAACATTTCTAAAGCCATGTAAGGGTTTGTGTTTGTCTCTTGTTTTTGTTTTTGTTTCAATTGAAATTAATTACATACAATGAAAAACAATTGCCAACGTAACATTCACTGCACATGGTTGTCATTTATAACTCAATTCTAAAGAACTGAGCAACAAATTACGAAAATATTCAAGCAACAAAATATGTAAAGGAGGAAGGTGCACGGTGTTTGTCAAGTGTCAAGGCCAATGGGCGCGTGTGTGATGATAAACATTATTCAAGGCATAATGAACTTTATTTGTAATTTTGATTTGATTTGTAAGAAGACAATTTAATTTAGTTTTACCAAAGTTTATATATCAATTTATTTCATTTAAGTTTCTTCAATAGAAATACTGCTTGGCTAATAGGAAAGGCAATCATTTGATCTTTGATTTTATCACAGGATCAATCTGATGTTAATCAAATATGTAGATTTTAGCATAGAGACAAAGGTTTTCAGTCAGTCAGAGCTCAACAGTCAACAACAAATGGTCTGTGTAAAAAGAGCAACTATGGACTACAGTTTCTTTCAGTCAGATGAGACAGATATGTTTAGATAAATTTCTTTTGGAATAATACTTAATCATGCCAATACTTTAGTATGTTTATGTGTTATAAACATTAAGGGCATTTGACACGGTCAATCTCATACAATACATTTTTATAATAAAAACAATCAATTTACCTTGTCTTTAATATTCATTCATTCTTTTTTATTCAGTTTCAGGTTAACCTTGAGCCATATACGAGTATATTATATGATAATTGTCATTTTTCTGAATGCATTGTTAAACACAATAAATAGAACAATGCATTCGCTAAGAACAACAACGATACTTGAAAATCTAACCACCGAGGAAAACGGAAACCATGCAATAGGCAACAACAATAATGAGAAGAACACCGACAACTACAACAACAACAATAACAATAATAACAACAATAACAATAACAGCAATAATAACAGTAAGAAATTACCTATTGATAAAACAAAAGCAGATAACAACACGACGTCAATAAACCCCACACAACAACAACAACAACAACAACAATTGCTTTAAGTGCATTGTCAGCAGCGGCATTAGAAGCAGCAGAATCGATAACAACAACCTCTTCTGTTGATGTTTCAGATGATGTTGATGAATGTCAGAGAAATAGTAGAAATAGTAGTTTGTGGCAATCGATCGATGAGAATTATGTTTGTGACATTTCAATGATGAAAATCGATGATAATCATTATCTTCAACAAGAACAACAAGAACAAGAACAACAACAGCAAAATATGGATCCAGAAACCCATATAATAAAAACGGATGAAGAGGATGTTGCTGATAGTGATGATGATGATAAAGAGCTCTCAAATGTAGAGCATGAAGTGATGATAGAAGAAGAAGAAGAAGAACATGAAGTGGAAATTGAACGTCAAGCTGAAGAGGAAACTATCACAGAATTAGTACGCACAAGAAGTGAAAGGCAGCTAATCGATGCGTGAGTTTAAACAATTCAATATTAAATTTAAAAATCTCACTTACCATTTTCCCTTTTTGCAGTGCCACTCAGGGTCGCTTACGTATTGTTTTCGGTGTCCTAGTACGTTTGGTTTTGCCACTGGCAAATGGAGTGGCACGTGGCTTCAAAGGCATACGGGATGTGCGATTATTGCGCCTCCTACAGAATTTGGCATCCAGTCGACATGCCTTAACGAATCTTATGGCTTTCGCAGCAAATACAATTTCTATGAATCTTTCATCAGTGCAAGGTGAGTGCAATCAGATTATGGTACATTTGAATACAATGAAATTATTACATATATTGTTATTCTCCATAGTAACTAGTCGCATTGGACCGTTGCTACAATTTTTAAAATTGCGTAAGTCTGGTGACGGCATTGAGAGTTTGCCTGATAACCTAAGCATTACTGGTAGCAGTTGTGTGGGTGATTCAACGCCTACAACACCCTCTACGCCTATGGCTGGTGGCGGCGACATCTGGTCATCGCCATTTCTACGTAAACAACGTGGCTCGTTGCCAACATTTTCAACAGTGACAATACCATCAACGTCATTATCAAAGCGTAATGTTGATGAATTAGCACCAAATTGTTGCACTTTGAATGTTTTGGCAGCGCCTCCGTCGGATGTGCCCATACGTGCAGACATTGTATTCATACATGGCTTACATGGTTCACTGGTCAATACATGGAAACAAGGACTTTGGGAGAATGAACGTCAACCGGAGGAATTTGAGCGACCACCACGTCCACCAGTGCGTCCGCCGAAACGTCCACGGCATTCGCGGACTTCATCAATGCATATGCCACCACGTGAGAAACGAGCTAAATTCGCATGTCAACCACGGAAATGGACAGCTTCAGAACAACATGACGATTTGACTGAGGAGCAATTTGATTTTGAAAGTAAAATGCAGGCGTATAGCTTTGATGAGTGAGTTGCTGTAATTTTATAAAAAAGTAATCTTATTCCAATAATATTCATATTTATGTTGCAGCTACTCCTACGTTTGTGGTGAACCTGAAGACATAAGAATTTGTGATGGCATTGAATATAGCTTTCCTACATTCCGATTACGTATGAATCAGCATAGCCGACTGCTGCATGCGGAACTGGAATCCATGTTGAATAATGAAAATGCCAATACAACAAATGATCAAATGGATGGCAATCACAGTGACACAAAACGCAAACAGTCTAATGCCAAGGCCTCACCGAATGATCCAAACTATTCGAAATGTTGGCCTGGCGACTGGTTACCGTTAGACTGTCCTGGTGTACGAGTTATCGCCCTCAATTACACAACCGATCAGTATCTATGGCGTCCATTGTGGAAGAACAAGGAGCCACGTTCGAATCTCGTACAACGTTCACGTGAAATGGCCGAACTCTTGATTAAGCATCGAGTCGGCTATGGGCATCCCATTGTATATGTGGGACACTCGAAGGGTGGCTTATTTATAAAGCAAATAATTGTCGATGCATGGGAAAGTGGAAGACCTGCAATGACACCACTTTGGCGTTCGGCGCGTGGCACTTTCTTTTACTCAGTGCCGCATCGAGGCTCACATTTGGCCTGCATTAAAGCACCATTGCTTTCACGATCTGTGGAATTATTGGATATAGAAAAGAGTAACTTAAGATTGATATAGAGAATGAAAAAAAATAATATAAAATAATAATAAATTCTTTTTCATTTTCAGATAACAAATACTTGTTGGATTTACATCGACGCTTTGCTGGTCTTTACCATTTGGGTCATTTAAAAATCGAAGTATTCAGTTTTGTTGAGACTGCATTAACACTAATGTCGGTGCTTTATTTGAGAATTGTGGGAGTTGATTCAGCTGGTAAGAGAAGAGTAAATTTACTCAAATCTTTTCTAAAAATAAAAATCGATTACAATTTCAGATCCCGGCATTGGTGATGTGTGCGGCATACGTTTGGATCATCGTGAGATCTGTAAACCACGCAGTCGTGATTGTATTCTATATAAAGAACTTGTCAAAATGATTAAGAAAGTCTGTTAAATCAAATGTTGATTAATTGACTGATTGATTGATTGATTGATTGATTGGAAGCTGCCCCGGTATATTATTTGTTATACGTATAAGACTATAACTATTAGGCTTGAAATTGAATAATACGTTTTTTTTATTGATAGAATAGAAATAGTATTTAAAATTAAAATTAAAATTGATATGATAATAATATTGATAACAACAACACGTACCTTAAAAACAGCATTCAAAAACTGGTTACTGTAGTAGTTTAGTCTATAGCCGAGCCTAATCCGGGCCTTAGCATAAATTAGTTAGATATGCTTATGAATTTCTTTTATATACTTTTTTCATCAATTTACTCTTATTAATATTTATATATTTAGCAATAGTTTGTATCTTAGTTAGTTATTTAGTTAGTTAAGCAAGCCAAATTTTTTTTGTATTTTATGTGATCAGTTCGCACCACTTATTGTGTGTGTGTGTGTGTGAAGCTTGTGATGTGTATGATGTGACCGACGAAACATAAGAATGAAGTTAGTACCAAAAAAAAAAAAAGAAAAAAAACCAATGAAACCGTGAAACTCCTTCTTTTTCTTTAAACAATTACCAACGATATAATTTTTGTTTTTTTAGTTATGAATTTTCAACATTGAATTCTAGTTATTGATTTTACATAATAAATTATACACAATGCTTATCTAAGATTTATATCTATTATATATAATATATATTGTATATACTACATATATAGAACCAATAAAATTTGTTTAGAATTTTGTTTTGGTTTTATTCAAAAGATTTTTCAATAAAAAATTCTATATTTCTAAAAAATCATTTGGTTTCTTTTTTTTATAAATGGGTGGAAGAATATAAGTATGAGATAATTGAACTGATTGGAAGAACGTGAGGGCAACAAAATATAATAAGAAAATATTTAAGAGTTTCGTAAGCTTTTAACAGTGATCTGATATCTGTGTAAGAGTGTAAAGGTTCTCGAGTCAAAGGTAAAGGTGGTTATAATTTGATTTTGATTTATGATGAACTGGAGATTCCTCCTTAGTCAGCATGGCATCCCATGGTCTATAATTTTATGAAATTTCATAGTATAAACCTGAAATTTTAAAATACTTATATTATTTTTATTAAATGTATTTCTATCCAATTTTAAATAAAACTTCATTTATGTACATAGATTCATTCATATGTGTATATTTTCTTCAATATTTATTGTTTTCAAGTCAATAATTTACCATTTATTTATCATTTATAATTAGACTCTTTTACCTGCAGATTTCATCATTCGCCTTTTTTTTTTGTTTTTTTTTTTTTGTATTTTTATTTTCTTTTATTTTCTCTCTCTCTCTCTATTTATTTTTTTTTTTCTTTTTAACTTTAACACAAATATTTCGAAGAAGAACGAACGCATTCTTAAATTTCTACAATAATTTTTTCTTTGTTGTTTGTTTCTTTTATAAATTACATATAAAATATTTTTGTTAGCATACATTTTTAAATTTTTCTTCCATTTTTATTTCCTTTAAAAAAAAAAAATTAGTTAGAAATTAATTTTTCTGTGGTTTTTTGTTTTATTGTTGAAACTTCTTTTTTCATTTATAATTTTCTTTTTTTTCTTATTTTTGAGGTAATAAATTTATTTTAAACTTAAGATTTTTTGTGTTGATTTTTTAATTTAAATACAAAATTTGAAATCAAATTTTATTTTATTTCATTTCTTTTCTTTTCTTTGTGTTTTTCGTTTTTTTTTTAATTACTTTTTAATGCGCTTAAATAATTTAAACATTTATCACATCCACTTACACGGCGATCACAATCGCTGTTTCATTTAATTTTATTTTTTCTTTTCTTTTCTTTTATATATATATATTTTTTTGCTTAATTAATTTTAAATATATTTATATATATATATGTTAATTTTTTAATTAATTTATAATTTTTTTCTTAATACATTTTTGCTTTGCCTTAATGTGTTTTTTTTTTTTTAAATTTTTTGTTTGTTTGTTAAAAATTATTTTCATTTTGTTAGGAATTTTGAGTTCATTGCGGAATCTTTTTGTTTTTATTTTTGTTTTGAAAAAAAAAAAAACATTAATATTTTCATTAAAATTTTCTCTTTCTTTTTTTTTTGTTGTTGTTACTTTTATCTATGTATTTTGAAAAAATGGAACACAATACGCTGGTTTTAATTACAATTTCATTTAATTTAATTTCTTTTCTTGTTATTTCTTTCTGTGTTTTTGTTTATTGTAAAAGTAAAGAAAACTTATTGCTAATATGAACACAAATGTTAAGAAGGAATCTGTTCTGTTTCTGGTATCCGCAGCCAAATTATTCTATGCTGCTTATTCAAAATATTTTAAATATTCTTTGCAGACTGTTGACAGACAGAACAGTCTCCTTTGAGTAAGTTATACATATTTATGTATTTTTAATAAAAAATATTGAGCTTGAAATCCAAAAAAATGTTTGGATTTCATTTGAATTTGATTGGGAAAAGGAATTAAAGAAAATATACCAATTCCGATTTCATATCTTTCATGAAATAGATCTCCTTCATTTTACATTTTCAATTTTCAATTCATTTATCAGATCAAAATTTCATAAGGAAATGAGCACACAAGAAACCAAATTATTACAATTAATTTATAAGTTAAATCCCCGTAAATGGGTCTGTCAGTAAAAAACATTGAGCTTCTTCGCATTATGGGAAGATGTTTTAGAAAAAGGGCTAAAAGTGAATTCATATCTGATCTGATCTGGAACAGTCTTTCAACATCTGTCTGTGCTACCTCTATTTCGAAATACTCGGCATATTATTCAAATTCAAATAAAATCTTTGCAATTTAGTAAATAGAATACTCGTAGTTTTCATATAAAATATTAATCATCTATAAGATTTGTTTACTATAATTGGAGAAAACGCGCATTTTGAAACGTTTAACTTTTGTCTTTTCTTTTAATTATCGAAAGGTACTATTGTATAATTATTTTTCGTTTCTTTTACTTTGTTTTTAATAATATTTTAGGTGTTTTTTTTTTGTTTTACTTGGATATCGTCGATCGGTTCCACGTATCTCTTCATGTTTAGGTATATTGCACTTAGGTCTAAATACGTATACGGTTTATATTTATAATAAACACATTTCATTTACTTTATCAATTAATTAATTATCAATTTCACATTCAATTCAAAAACATACGAATATGGATTATTATTATTTCAATAAATTTATATTTAGGTATTTATGTATTGTAATAGGGATTTAATATATCTGTTTTATATGTAGTTCTTCTATTATATTGTAGATTCTATTGGAATGTTCATTTATATTTTTTAGTATTTTATTTAATAATTATGTTTTAATATCTATAATTTTATATATTGGTTTTTTACTTTTTTTTTTTTTTTTTCATTACACAACAAACAACGATTCACAAAATACATTATTATTATTATTATTATTTAGTCTCTTTTTTAGATAGACTCAGAAATTGTTAACACCTAAAATTTAGACGTTTGCTTAAAGGAATTCCATAGATATATTTCTAGGTATGCAAAGTGATTCAACTCTTTCTTCACATGGATACTTTAGAGGTTTTTCATATTGCATTTTTAATTAAATAAAAAAAAAAAAAAAAAATGAGACTTGTATTTCTTGTAGCCAAAACAAAATATACACATATGTATTCAATTGTCCTAGACTATGAAAATAAATAATAAATTTAGAAAAACTTACTTGATTTCTCCAATGATTTGGATCTCCTCTGTATATCCAAATGACCAAAAGAATGGCATAAAATGAATGTGTGTGTGATTAAAAAGTTGATTCACTTCGATGACCATAGGTGAATCTATGCAATCCTGGATCAACATAGGATTTACAGAGTTTTAAGTGCTTTGCTTGTTTATTTATTTATGAGTTTTCTTTTGGTTTTTTTTTTTTTTTGTACAATCGAGGTACAGGTTTGGATCGTGCATGTTGTGTGCATATATGGGAAACAAATTTACTTTACAATCATCAATCATTAGTTGTTTTGTTTACATATATTCTAATTAAATTCTTATTTTGTTTAATTTTTGTTTTCTTATGTTTTTTCTGGTTTTTTTTTTCATCAACTGGGTGCAACAATAATGTTTTGTATTTCTTCTTTTTTTTTTTAATTTTTTATTAAAAAAACAAAAATATAAAATAAAATTAGAGAACAAAAATAGAATAAAATGCAAAATGAATATAATCAGGTACATTTGATATAACGGTTTAAGTTTATATAAATTAAATAAAAAAAAAAAAAATTTAAAATAAAATAGAAAAACTAAATTAAAAATATGTGAAATTCAAATGGAAAATTCAAAATTTTCTGAACACTTTCATTTTACTTTGGGCTATGGTTATGTATCTTTTACTGTATGTGTTACGGTTGCTGTTGCTGCTGTTACTGTTACTGTTACTGTTACTGTAAGTGTAAGTATTGCTATTTTATGTTTATATGAACATCTGTGTGTGGGCTATTGCTTTCTCTCTGTGAGTTTGTTTGAGTGATTAAATATTGAACTTGATTACTAATTAATTAATTAATTAAATTAAATTATTTTAAAATAGACATTTCTGACTTCTTATAATAAGCAAAAACATATTAAAACATTTTCTCATTTTTTTTCTTTTAATCTTCTCGTTGTAAACATCCTCAACTTTCTCTTCTTTCTATCCTTTCTATTCTTTAAATCTTAAATAAAATGCGTTTTTCGTTTCATAAAAAATAATTAGCCTCAATTAACGAAAAACAAACAAAAAGAAAAGCTAACCAATTACAATTACAATTACTAAGCAAATATAAAAACTTATTCTCATACATCATCATCATCATCATCATCATCATTTATAATAAACTTTGTACACGTGTGTAGTCAGTGAGTGAGTGAGTGAATGAGTGGCTCCCCTTATATCATCATCATTCATCCATCATTTATCATTTATCAACTTTCAATCTTTCACTTTATATATTCTTAATTCTGCTCACTTCAATCTTTCAAATCAATTCATCACACATGCCACACACATATACAACTATTAAAATTTATAGTAAATATATACTTCTTTTCTCCTTTCTCTCTAAATCTCTCTTTCTCTCTCTCTATCTCTCTCTCTATCTCATATCTCATCATACTATAACATTTTAGCTCTACTAAATACTCTGTCTCTGGAATGTTTATGTTTTTGAGGGGCGTGTGGGGTGCAAAAGACCCTGCGAATGTGTTTTTTTTTTTTTTAATTTAATATAGAATACTTTCATTGTTTAACTTGTGTTTTTTGTTTTTGTTTTTTTTTTTATGGTCCTTATGACTATTGTTTGCCTCAACCATTTGGATCGACATTCGGTCGTCGATGCATATTAACACTGGACGCCATTGTTGTGGGCCAATGTTTTACATGCGAGGCCGATGATGCCGCCGTTGCTGCAGCCGCTGTTGCTGCTGCTGCGGATGTCGACGATGAGGTAACGGCCATATTAGGGCCAATGGCAGGAACTATGGATGCATTATTACTGTAGTTGTGGATCATGGCGGATTGAGTTGCATTCGCTTTGCCACCACCACCACCACCACGATCCTTCAGCTTTGTTTTCGTTGTTGTCGTTGTTGTAGTTTGCGAATTATTACGCTTTGCTGCTGCTTTATTATTATTCAATTTGACTTTGCTGCTTGTTGTTGCAGCCGGTTCATTGACAACAGCAACAGTGGCCACTTCGGTTGCCACTTTGAAGCCATTTGTAAGCACAGCACCCACAACTTCGTTCTCGGATGTGGGTGTTAATGTTGCTGCCGATTCTTCTTCGGCTAATAGACAAATACCATCGTTGGAGTTCGAATGCTTTGGGAAATTTGTGGAATATTGTTTCTTGCTGCTGCTACTGCTGGCACTGCTATTGCTCAGACTGCCGCTGCGACGTGCACCACTTATAAAAGGAACCGTTGTAACCAGAGGCAATGAGTTGGGTGGCACGGTGCACATGTCGGCATTGCTACTACTACTGAACCCGCCACCACTGGCAATATTTGTTGTATTGGCATTCATTGAGGAACTTTGTTTTTGTGGCTGCGTAGCCACCGCATTTGGTGGCGTGTGCTTAAATGGTATGAAAAATGCCTTGGTATCTGACTCCGGTGCTATGCGACGCTCTGGTGAGTTATTACAGAGTGGCATTTGTGAGAGATTGGGCACACCAATGTATGAATCCTGCAGCGTTGATTGATTTAAATCCAAATCGCAAGACGATTGATGTTGCTGCTGTTGATTGCGGCGTGCCAAGTTGCCATTGCCATTGGGCAATTGTGTTGTTTGATACACCACCGGATGCTCGGGCAATAATTCAATATTATAACGAGATCTAGGTATAAGGGTTTGCATCTCATGGCAATCCTGTTGCAATGTACTGCCACTGAGACCGCCAGCACTGTCGCAAGGCATCCCTGGATTGCTTAAATTACCGAAATTGATGTCCGTTGGTGTGCTGAGATGCGTTGGACCTTGTTGACGTGACTTGAAACGTCGACGCTGGAAGATGAAAAGCAATGCAAAGCAAAACACGCAAAATATTGAGAGTAATGAGCCAATGGCAATGCCACTATAGACTTCAGATGTTGTATTAGGACGTTCGATTTCAAGTGTATGATGATTTATGTTACGCAAGTCTATGAAAATGGGTGCACCAACACCTGTTTCTCCTACCACACGAACAGTAACATTGATTTTCGCTGTCTCCGAGATATTGGGAAACTGCATAGAAAATGATTTATTTATTTTATTATCATTATGATTTACAATAATATAATATTGCTTATCATACACCACTTACCTTATAGAAACATATGCTGCATTCAAAAACATTTGCTTCATGCGTCACATTACCCAAAGTCCAAAGTATATTATAATGATGTACACGACCATTTGGCTGTAATGGTGGATCCCAACAGAGTTTCAAACCATTTTGCCGTATTATCCGTTGATTACTTATAGTTCCGGGTGCTGGAAAAAACAGTAAATAATAAACTAAATGATCTTTCATTTTGAAATTTCTATTACTTACGATCTGGCAAAGTTTGCACATCCAATTGACCATAGAATATCTGTGTCTCACAACTGGAGAAATGCAAACGATAACTTTTATTGGGATTAAGATTTCTGATGGCCAACAATGAGTTCTCAATGAGACGATGCTCACAAACAGGTTCTTCTTTCTTTATAATAGGAAATTGTATCTGAAGATGGCAGATTTGCACACAAGTTTCATTGAAATTATCCAAGAAATGAAACATAAGCATGCGAGACTCCACAATGGTCAAATGAAATGGTGTATTTGATAGTTCTGATGTATCGTTTTCAATCTGTGGATTGATATTGCGAATATTTCTATTATTATTATCATCATTACATATTTTTAATAACCAACATAGACTACTTACTGACTAAAGAGTTCAGAGAGAGATTAATAAAAACACAAAAAGAAAAATGCTTATACAGTACAATTTACTCACAATCTTCCACTGTACATAACGCCAATCTTGATGCAAGTCCTCATTCTCATCAGTAATAATAAGCACGCGTAATTTTATTTTTGTAAAGTTTTGCATTAGGACACCAGTCACATTTGCCGGCACTACTATGCTATAGATGTCGTCACCCATTTCTAATGGTTCCACATCAGTTGCCTCATTATTTGTAATACTGCCACCAGCACGACGTAAAACATTCAGTGCTGCTGCTGGTTCCAAGGCTTCAACATTCGTAAGTTTACTAAGAACATCATCAGCTTCGAGTTCCACATGCACTAGGGTTCCAGTCAATGGATAATCTAGAATTTGTTGAGGATGTGGTTGCGTATAGTTAATGGAAAATTGTAATATGAAATATTTTTTCATATCCAAATCTGGTTGTGACCAGGTGACAAATGTGTCATTGCCAATGTGCACCAAATGAAGAAGCACTGGAAAGAGAAATTAGAAATTAGAAATGAGATGCTTATGGTAAAATATAGAACCGTGCACTTACAGCCTTGCGTACAGCATGTGACAGCTGGACTGCGCAATGAGCTTAATATCGTCTGCTGATGCTTATTACTGGCACGGATCTCAGATGTTGGGAATAGGCTGCGCGTGATCAATTGAAATGGACGATAGACTGGCAAATGGCTCGATATGATTACGTATGAAGTATGATTTAGTTTCATGGGCGGGAAGGGCGTGATCCAACGATGCGGATTATTAGTCACAACATGAACAATGAAAAGAGACTATGATACAAAAATCGATTAATGAAATCTTGATGAATTTATAGAATTTAAACTACGTATGTATGTATTACTCTTACCTCCATGGCCCGACTATCAAAGGTCACATTAATTGTATTGAAACTATGAGCATAGCAACGTATATTTTGCAATGGATTCATTTGTATCAACTGCTGATCACCTTTGCCATTGAAACGTATTTCACCAGATGTATAAGTTTCGCCAGCGATATTACGCGCAAAACACTGATAGATGCCATCCTCATCCGGATCAAATGAATGTATATACAGATCATTGCCACTTATGTAGCGAGTATAGGAACTATTAAGAGGTGCGCCATTATGATACCAACTCAATGCAGGCTTTGGATTGCCTTCAGCGCGACAACGGAATGTCACCGATCCTGTTATCAAACCCTCATAGACGGGTAATTGTTCAATGATATTTGGTGGTATAGTGACCACTACACGAAACGTTTGCTTATCGTGTGGTGTGGCACATATGTAGTAGCCATCATTTGACTGCAATTGGACGTCGCTTAACTGAAACACGGCACTGTTGTTACTCAATTTGAGCAAAGGATCCTTGAGCGTATGTTGATACCACCATTCTATGGGCACCAGATCGGATAGCGCCCGGCAGGCCAACCGGAGATCACCACCCTGAGGTATATATTGTGTAGCATTCTGCAAATATGGCAAGAGCTGTGTACTTGGTGGTAATGATGACACAACACTATCCACCAACAGTGTCCAGATGAACTGACGATGATTCTTCACTGCATATTGATTCTGCGCCAAACACCTGCAAACACAGCAGTACAAAGCAAAGTAAAGCAAAGCAAAGCAAATGAATTGAATTGAATGAAGATAAAATAATAAGAAAAACAACAACATCTCAATATAATAAAAATAATTGACCAAGACAAATGATTTAGGTAAACAGGCGTTGCTGTCCAATTTCATCTTTAACCAACCAGCCAACCAACCAACTTAACCACACCACATCACACCACATCACATCACATAGTATAAGTATATTCCTGCTACTATTCTCTTGCATCCATCAAATGCTAATTGCGGCAATTACGTTTGCCACTCGAGTGCAAAATTTAAGCCGTGTAAATTTCTGAGTCACTACCCCTTCTTAGCCCTTAGGGGCAAAGTCTTGTTTGCTGTTTGCTAGCAAGTTGTGCAGCGAGCTGCTTAAAGTGTTAATAAGCGCATATCTTTTGGCATTCCAACATGGTAACTGAGATACTTGTTGGTGTCGTTTCGAAAACGAAAGCGATCCAATGGCAGGTTGACTGCTAAACAAGCCGTGCCTGTCAAGCGCTGCCACCAAAAACGTTAGTCTACAATAATTAAAGTGGCCACAACAGCGTGAATGTGGTGTAGCGTGGCATGTCTGTCTGTCAGCCTTTTTGCCTTCGACTATATGTGCCCATAGACACACACCACAGAGGCCAAGGTGTTGATGTTCATCATTATCAGCGAATCGTAAAATTGTTGCAACATGTTGTTTCGTTGCATACAATTTTATTCATTTCGACTTGCTATAAACTCTAATTGTGGTTTAGGCATTCATGAGTGTGATACGCTGCCAAAGTCCCACTTTACTCACTTGTATTTGCCGGCGTCTTTGGCTGTTAGCTGCTTTAGGACCAAACTTCCATTAGTTAGGATTATAAATCTATAAAATTTTGAAAAATTGATTAATAATAAAGTTCAAATATTTTAAGATGATAAAATAAGTGCAAATAAGCTTAGCTATGGCACAACAATCCGGGTTTTGATGATTCTGATCAATTATTTTTCTTAAATATTCATTCTTCTTCTATGAAGAGACTTTGCACAGCACATCACATTTCGATTGTTGCCTTAGCATTGATCTTTACTCGCCTGTTGTTATTAAGCGCTTTTGGCAAGGATACATTGCCATAGTACCAACTGATATTGGCCGGAGGCACACTTAACATGGGACAATTGAGTGTAAGCGGTTGCCCTGCATAAGCACTAATATTGTATGCAGCTTGGCCATTGAGTGTATTGCGTTTGAGCACTAGAAAAGGGAATAGTAAATGATAGTAAAAGATTCAAATGTAGGTTTGATTAACTGCTCCAAGGTGATGAACTATGAATGTAAAAGGGAAATTTATAACTTACCTGGATACTCCACGGTGACACTCTCTGAAAGTACTGCTGTTTCATTGGCATTGATCTTGCAACGATAAATGCCACTGGTTCGCTCATTAGGCGGTAAACGTAAAGTGCCATTGCGAAAAACAAAGAAATCATTGCGTCGCCAGATAGGATGTTCAATAGGTTCCTCATTACGAAACCATGTATAATAGTATACGGTTTCATCTAAAGATAAATGAGTAGTTAGTTAACAATTTGAATATTTCCCAGTTTATAATTATAAAAATGGTATAATACTCACTTTGATAATAAAGGTAGAGCTCTTCTATGGTTGCGATGCATGAGAGAAAATGTGGCAAATGTGGCTTTGTGATAATCAGTCTTGTTATTGCGTGTTTTTCGATTTGTAAAAATGGCTTCCAAATGGATGAGTTAACATTGGCAGCAGCAGCAACTGTAAATAAGTAAAAGAACAGAAACAATATCATATTAGTTTTCTAATCAATCAGAGTTTTTCGAAGAGACTAAAAACAGCTGAACGTATATGGTAGATTAAATTCATATAAAAAAAAAAAAAACAACACTTAGCTTCAAAAACCTGCTGGCAAAATAATAATAAAATGTTCTAAGAAGTTTCAATATCTGGATTGGTTTCGATAGCCTGGTCAACTGCTGCTGGTAGCTGGTATAAAAACCCATGTACACATTTCAAACATTAGTCAGTAGCTTAAACATAGCAAAATGTTCCAGTACATTTGCTGTCTTACAGTGCTAATTCTCTTGAGTTGCACTATTGCCTATGCAAGGCCTGATGGGTCTGAGGATAAACCAACAGAGGAGCAACAAGCAGCAGCAGCAGCAACACCAGCACCAGCACCAGCGACACCAGCACCATCAGCAGCAGCACCCTCACCACCAACAGTAAACACTTCATTGCCGCTTGATGGCCTTGTCAATGGCACACAACAACAACAACAGCAACAACAACAGCAACAGCAGCAACCCCAACCCCAACAACAACTCAATTGTACAGGACAGCAACAACAACCGAAACGACAACAACAGAAACCGCACACAACAACTCCAAGCCAAGCAATGATGAAAACGAAAAATATTACCCAAAATGCCCATCTCGTTGGCATCTACAATAACATGCGACATGGCTACTGTAGTGGCTCTTTACTAACCCCAAAATGGGTACTCACATCCGTGCCATGTGTTGGCCCCAACAATGCCAGTGGTGACCTAACTTTGCTCTTCAATCGTCAACAGCATTATCAGTTCAATGTCGCTGGCGCCAAAGAGCCCAATGCATATAGTGTACGTGTCACTCAACAACAAGTGGCGCGCAACAATGAAACTGGCTTGGCTTTGATTCAACTGCCACTTCGCTTGGATATCACTGAACGCGTGGCGCCAATTGCTGGCGACTACACTAATAAAATCATTATCAACAACAACAATAATAACAACAATAATAACAACAACAATAACAACAATAACAATGTAACACAGAATGGGACACTCTTTGGTCTGGGCGATGATGGTGATATACGCGTCATTGAACAATTGGTTACACCGCTACCAGCCAAGTGTCAAGTGGCCTATCCCAAATACGATAATGCTAGTGAACTCTGCACTTTAGGAATGATCGATAAAAATAAAACTAGTGCGACTTGCATTAAGACATCTGGTGGTGGTTTACTTATGCAGCGCCCAACATCCTCCAGCAGCAGCAGCAGCACCACCACCCCTCAATTTCGTTTGGTTGCCATTTATACAGGTGAGCATTGCGAACGTGGTGAGCAATTGAACAAGTTTAGCAGAATTAGCGCCAATGTGGAGTGGATTAAACAAGTTATTGGTTTACAATTGAACCATGAGGGCTACTTCCAATACTCTTAATAATAATAGTATTGCTTGCTAAGTAGTATGTTGGCCTAGTTTTGAGAAAATTGATTTTCTTACCTTCCCTTTTTTTTATTATTTTTATTATGTTAATTGTAATAAACGATAAACAATAAAGCACTTAACCGCATTTTGTGCAATAAATTGTGCAACTTATTCATTAAAGATTGTTTTTATTTTTTTCTTCTGTGTTTTCTTGTGATTTGTTTTATTAATTTTCCTACTACTCTTTGCTTGAAATAAATTCACACAGACTTGTGGCACTGTTGGATGGATTAGAGTAGACGACGACGACGACGACGACTTTTGGTCGCCATTAAAAACGTGTAAAACGGATTTACAGCGACGTGCTGCAGGAGTGCCGCTTAATTAAATCTTTTTTTCAACTTTTTTCATGCAAAAAACACAAAAAAAAAAAAATATATATAAAAAAAAGAGAACAAAAAAAAAATAGCACAAAAAGTTGTTAAGTGAACTTCGATGCTATGCGCAATGGTGGCTAATGCAAAAAGCAACTTGAAATATTTGCGCAGCTAATGGCAAAAAGCGAAGAAGAAGCATATGTAACGAGTAATCTTAAAAAAAAAAAAAAAAATTAAAATAAATAATAGAAAAGTTTTCATGTCAATGGGTATGGGGGAACATCAAATGTTATTATCAGCTGAGCTGCTGCTGCTGTTGCTGTTGCTGTTGGGGCTTCAGCTTCAATTTACTGCCAGTGCTATTAGTTACATTTTTTTCCAACGAAAAATGTAAAAAAATCGTGAAAATAATTTAGTATGCATTCGCAGAATTTTCATGTCTGGGAATACATTGTATGTAATACAACACACCACACCACCAAACCAAAGTGATGGTGACTGCTGAAACTGGACTGGACTGAAGTGAACTGAACAACAACAGAGAGCATGGAGAAGGGAGCAGGGAGAGGCAGAACTAGGCAACCCCTGGCGGCGTTGGTGTACAAATGGCTTGGCATTAGTCAAGTGCGTTGAAATTTATGCAAACAATGCAATTATGTTGCGTTTGCTTTTCATTGACGACGACTACGACGACGACTGCTGCTTTTGGGGCCACCCGGCGGCTAAAAATGCACTCAACGCGTGGTGGCAATCAGTGGAATTGAGCTGAGCTGTGCGCTGTGCCAGTTGAATTGTTCAGTGTTAAGTTAATGGAGGAGTCGTCAGCAGTGAGTTGTAGTAATAGTAGAATCTACTGCGTTGAATGGTTAACGAGGCAAAGTAACGCGATGAAAAAAAAAAACAAAAAACACAAAAACAAACACATTGTAGAGGTGGCGGTGGTGGTGGTCAGAGTCCCTGTCCCTATTGCTCGCATTTTGACTTTGTACATTTTCTGATTTTGTTTAATTTGTGTTAATTATATTTAAACCATAATGTCGTCGTCGTTGTTGTTGTTGTAGTTGTTTTTGCTGATAATGCATAGAAGTTGTTTGCTTATTGAAATCTCTATGAGGCGTTGAAAGAAAATTTAAAAGGTAAACAAAGAAAATTGAAGGTGAAGATTAAAGCGCATTGGATACTTTAGGGATCGTTAACTAATGAATTTATGACTATTTTTCTATTCACGCTTTCAAGCAATTTGTCTTATGCCAGCAACTTCATTTTAGACTTGCAACAATTAGTGCATAAGATATATTGAGCATAATTACCTCTCGCTAAGTGTCTACAAACAAGCGACCCTTCTCCTTGATGTTATTAAAGAAAAGACCTTGCATTTATTTGTTTATTCCGGGGATTCACACACTTCAAATATATTTTTGTTGGTTTAAATAAGAAGCCTTTCTTTGTAGTTTTCATATTTACTTTTTATCCCATATCAGTGCTTAAGCTACATTCATAAATATTAAATCTATGTAGCCATTCATTGCGTATACGCAATTTGGAGCCAGAATGGGCAATGTCAGCAGCATTCAATTGTGCACACAACTATTAAACATTGCATGAAAACACTCCTCCACCCATTTGAGGAAAAACCACAATCTAGAAAATAAAACCCTTTACAAATTGACTAAAATGTCATTAGGTAAGTGCGAGAACTCGAACTCGACCTTCGGAACTATGAGAAAACCCCAAGCAAGGAATAAAATTGCAGGGAAAAAGAATAATAATAATAAACTTAAGTCTTTCTGTTTCTGCTGAGCACAACAAAAGGCCAGGCCACAACACAAGCTGCACCAAATCAAATGCAAAACGCATGACTGAATCCAACAGAAACTACTGGCGACCTCGAACTCAACCCCAACCAGCAAACCCAAGCCCAACCGTGTGCCAGCACAGTGCAGCACAGCACAGCACAGCACAGCACAGTAAGCCAAGACAAGTAGTTAGTGTCATTGGATGCCATCAGTGCTGGAGAAGAAGAGAGCTCGATCACGCCCAAGTAAACCCCACCGCCCAACAACGAAATAACGAACAAACGAACGAACGGGCAAAGAATGAAACAAAACAGCAACGTAACCAAAGACAAATTTCATTACATGCAACCACAAAACAAAGCATCAACGTGGAATGAAAAGAGTTGAAAAAGAATAGCTTCAGAGAGGAGGTGAACACAAATCACACAAAGACAACAAAAACAACCAAATAAGAAATAACGTAAGCAAAAGAAGGAGAAATATTTCCCAGAATCGTGCCTGAATGTTGTTTGACAACAAATACCAAAAGCAACCATAGAACTATGTATATAGCAAGTTCTGGTTGCAGTTAGTTGCCTCACTCACCATTACAATACTGAGCTATGCTGCCAACTGACAGTCAGCCACTAACGTCGATTGAGATGCTGCGCGTTTTTGAGAAATTTGCATAGTTGCATAGTTGCACAGTGGCGGAGTGTTCACTAGATGCTGGATGAATACTTCTGCTGCGGTGGTCACATTCTTGCAACGCATACCAACCAAAGTATTGCAAGCCAACACTAAGCATTGCAAGCCAACACTGAGATAGCATGATCTCAGCCAGGACCAGCACTGTGACTGCTGCAACTACAATACTCGTACATAATACATAGTTCTATTGCCTTGGCCTTAGCCTGAGATGATGGAATGCAAATGGTTTGTGCGGTGGTTGTTGCGGCGGCATAGAAAAGTTGTAGGAAGCTGCTGGCTGCTCTGTTATTATTGCATCATGAAAGAATGACTAGATATTGTGGAATGGAATGAAATGATGATAAAAAGGAAAAAGAAATAAAGAAAGGCGCATAAATTGTCGCTTGTGGCGATTGTGGTTGCAGTAGAAAAGCGTTTGCATTTGCGTTTGCTGTTGATGTTGCTGTTGCATGCTGCTGCTACTTCCATCGGCAGCGATATCTATTTTGGCACATCTGCGATGCAATGCATGCGCATAGATAGATAAGCCTGGAATTTCACAAATTAAAATATTTTTCGACGTCGCCATGTTATCGTTGTCGTTGTTACAAACGAACTAACTAACATTCGCACACTCACACTCTATTTTATGATGCACATGGAATGTGGCACACTTTTGGCTCCAAAGTTACATTGCGCCAAGATAATTTATCGCTTAATGACGGTTCTACGTTTTCTTACAACATTTTATCTATTTCTCATACTTTTATTATTATTTTTTTTCTTGCTCTATAAAAATTCAAATGTTACTTGCCACACGACCAACCAAGACCATGACTCGTTTTGTGCGCCTACAGCGAGAACAGAAGTGATTCACACACACACACACACACACTTATATAGTTGCAATGCAACAATAATTGTGCACTATGCACTTCTATGCATTTTTGCTATGTCGCTTTGGGCGATTCAATGTTACAATTTATGAATGTGGAAATGTATTCGATATGCTTGGAGTTCACTCCTCGCTCTTCTATTCGTACATAGTTGTTACCCTTTTCATTTGTTCATTTGGATCATATTGCAAGATCCACCTATCGAACAACCCGCCTGCCTTCCTCTACTCCTTTATTCCTATTATTGTATTATTTAGGTACCTTCTGATCATGATGCAATGTACCCTCCTCTTCTTGTTGAACGCTACGCGCTACGTAGTACGTACACATTCCATTGCATCTGAACTACAACAATAACAACAAAGAACCATTCAGTTGCAAATACAAGTTTTTCCTCTTGTTGTTGCTTTTGTAGCGATTAATGTTTCATCTCCCCTTACTATCCACCACCACTATCACCTCCCCCTCCTCCTCCTTCAGCAACTTGGAGTTGTTGTTCTTTCTGTCATGTGCTTCATTGAAGTTTCATTTTTATGTTATTATCGTTTTTTTCAATACCCTACTTCATAACATACGAGTTTTGTGTATGGTGTATAATCATTTTATTATAATGTGTATTGCAATGCATTTGAAAATAATAAATCAGAGATTCTATAATGAAATGATTAGTTTTCTTAAAACAATCAATCAGTTTAATAAAAATGAAAAGTGAAGCTTAAGTATTTGTAAACATCTCTTAGTTACTTGATACAATTGTTGTAATCTGATCAATAAATATTTATAATATTTATATAAATACTGTTGCTCCATCTCGGCTTAGCACGGGTATGATAGATATTTATTTTATATTGTTGATGATTCATAATAAATAAAATAATGAGATGTTTGACAAAGACTTCTTAATTGATTTTGAAATATGTGATCCACTAATTTTGATTGATTCTGTGTATCGATTTTGATGAAATAAACTCTACATGTTACTCACAATAAAGCTTCTTATCTTTCAGTAATTAGATTTTCAATCCATTGAGTGACTTTTACGGGATGCGCGCGCAAACAAACAAATAGAAAGGTAGATATTTACATAAATATTGTTGGGGTAATTCTTATATGAATTTGTTTGTATGAAAAATCATAAGAATCATGAAGACAATTCATTGAGTTTCTTACATTGCCTCATGGAAATCTAGGCGAAAAATGCAATTTTTTTACAGACATTACAAATTGTATGACATATAAACTCTACATAATGTATTAGTAAAGTGTATAGTTGCTGTATATTATAATCAACTTTAAACCAAAACATTATAGAAATTTATTAAACACAGATAGCAATATTGCTTTCTACTATAACTTATATCTTCATATCATATTTGGATCATTCAAATTTTAGTTAGAAAGTTAAAAGGTATGTAATTTTCGATGGAACCGAAGAAGTTAATGTATTTCTATGGAACGCACTCTTAAGCCTTTCTTTCTTTCTTTCTTTCATACTTCATTCTTATTGGATTTTCTTTTCTCTTTTTATTATGGTTGTTGTTGTTGTTGTAGTTGTAGTTGTTATTGCTGTTGTACTTGCCACATTATTGTGGTTGTACATGGAGCCCGCACATGCAGTTCCCCATTTTTGACTTTTTCTCCTCCAGCAACAGCAACAGCATCAGCAGCAGCAGCAGCAGCAGTAAAGCAATTCATGATATTTATTTTCTATATTATCTTTTCTTTTCCTTTCATAGTTCCCTCTGCCTGTACACTTTCATCTTAAGGATCATTATCATTGTTTGTTGTTTTTATTAGTTATTTCTGTTGTTGTTGCTGTTTTTGTAATTTAGTGTTGCACGTGTTTGTTGTTGAAACCATCGATGCTGCTGCTGCTGTTGCTGCTGCAACTGCAGGCCAATTTTTCTGTATTTAGGTTACGAGAACTCAAATATAATTCCTCTTGTGAAATTGGAAATTGTTTGCGGTGTGGTGTTTGTCTCTCTCCTCTGTATGTCTGTCTGTCTGTGTGCTTTTTCATCTTTTTTATCTTTTTATTTTATGTTTTTATTGTTGTTCATTCATTTGAAATGCAATAAAAATTGTGTAGTTGTTGTGAAAATTTATTGGCAATTCAAGAGAAGTTCTCTTTTTATTACAATCACCCACAATTGATGGCAATAAGTTGTAAGTAAGTGTGTCTTGCAACATTCAACTTCAAACGTTTGCGTTTGCCTTTACATTGCCAACCACCATTTGCATAGACATCTAACTCTCTAACTATTATGTACTACATACATATACATGCATATATATAATATGATTGTATGTATCTATAGCACATATCTCTTTAAGTGGGTCGCCTTTGTTGTCATCTGATTGGAGAAATTTAGCACAATAAACATCTCATCTAAGTGAACTTTATACTCGTACTGACTCGAGTATACAACTCGTTTCTACATACATTCATACAGACAAAGTCTTGAATTGGGTTTGTCTACAAAAGACATTAGTTTTTGTTTTCATTGACTGAATTTGAATGACTTTTCATTGGGATCAGATCATCATCAACATCAACAACATACACTAGAATAATATTTGTATAAGACACGCGACACGTTTTCATCATTCTATACCAATTGGAATTGATGATTTCATTAACTTTAACTGCACAACTCATTTCAAACTTCCAAACATTCCCATAGATAAACTTTAACCATTCAGATTCAGTTAAGTAAAATTGCCTTTTAAAATCATTCAAGTTTCAAACTGCTGACGTAATTGTATGTTTCAGCATTATTTTCTTATTGAAAACTATAACAAAAAACCAAGTCCACACAAGTGATAGAGTGTTGATAGAGGAAGATGGAAAGGAGGGAAAGGCAAAGAGAAAGAGTCTAAATACTCAAGCAACTTTATTAAATGGCAGTCAATCCCTTTTTCAATAGAAAAAAAAAAAACACAGAAAAACAGAAACAAACTTCAAAAACTCAACTTCTACCAACTCACTTAAAAGCTTCCTTCAAAAACTCGCCGGAAACTCACTTGAAGCAATACAAACTCACTCGGTAGTGGCAGCAGTAGCTGCGCAAAGATTGTATCGTTTTTGTCGCCATTCTAGATAAATCAAGCAAAAGTAATTTGCAACAATACACACCCACACACGCCCCACGCCCCAACACACTACAATGATACCCAAACTTCAACCAGAACCCCGGAATCATCAACTGAACTGAACAGAACTGAACAGAACAGAACAGAAAAAAAAAAACTAAATTTAGTAAAAAATCCCAAAAACTCAAACACAAACTGAAGCCGTTAAGAACCGACACAAAATACAAAACTCATACAAAAACACGTAAAAAGTTTTTTTTTTCTTTTTTAAAGTTTAAATTTTTTTTTTTTTAAGCTTCTGACCGAAAATGAAGTGGAATAAAAGAATGAAAAGAAGAAAAAAAAAAAAACCAAAAGGACGCAGCAAAAGCGAAAATATAAAGAAATAAAAATTTGTTGTATTGTATTTTTTTCGATTCTTTTTCAAATGGGTTACAATAATAATAACAATAATAACAGCAACAAAATTGACAATGACTCAATAATACTTCCAGGAAACTGTCAATTCGTGCAAACAAATAAACAAACATAAATAAAAATGTGCATAAATAAATAAAGAATTATTTTTTAAGAAAATAGTAGTAGTAGTATATAGTAGTGAGGACCGATGGACAGACAGACAGACGGACAGACGGACGGACAGACGGACATGAAAGACATAAAGCCATTAAGATACTGAGCGAATACAGAAGTTACTATACCATAAAGGAAAAGGAGGAGACGAATCAAAACAAAATTGTGCTGAGTTCACAAATACAAAATAGAATAGGAATAAAAATGAAGAAGAAAGAAGGGAGAGTGAGTGAAGAAGTTTGTACACTTCAACTTGTCGATCGATAGTCGTCATAATTATTATCATCATCATCATCATCATCGTTGTCAACAACATCAAATCATCATTAAACAAAAGCAAGGGAGCGTGGTGGTGAATAAACATAAACAAAAAGGAAAAACAACCGCTAGCTAGCAATAATAACAATAATATCCATCATCATCCCCATCATCATCATCATCATCACCACCAACAACTCAACTCTTGAGTTCAAGTACAAGACACAAATAACAAATACAAAGTTTGTATTTGTCCAAAAAGTATCTAGCTACAAGTCATTGGTGCAAATAATATAGATTTCAGCACGCAACAATAATAACTACAACAATGTATTGATGTTAATACTATGTAGATACAAACGTAAATTGCATTGTATTATAGTAACAATGATGATGATGATGATGGTGGTTGTGGCAATGGAGGTGGTGGAAGTCTTGGTGTTGGTGGTCAATAACGGAAAATAACAACTGCGACGAAGGGCAGCAGGAAATATCTGCTCGATCGTTTTTTGCTAACTTTGCATTGCAATGAAACGGAAGACATGGAGAGGAAGCGAGCAGTGAGTGAGTAAGGCAATGAGTAAGCTTGTGCCAAGTGCAGACCGCAACAAAGTAGTCAAGAATTGCATGCGTTGCTGCTGCATTTTTTGCGGTCTGTGTCCGGTATTTTGTTGCTTCTTCTTTGTCTCATTCATCAAGGCATCTTATTGGTTTTCGTTGTTATTAGTTGCTTGATGATTTATGCCCATTTTATGTTGTAGTGTAAATGGTATATTTAATTTATTACAAAGTTTGTAACATCATTCATGATGATTGGAAGAGATCCGAATAAGCAATAATATTATGTATACGCACCTACTTACTGCATGCATTTGGATATATTTATACTTTATGTCAATCATCTCAGTTAAATAAGAATAAATTTCATTTATTTATTATGGTTCGCTTTTTATATTTTATTAGCGTACGCGACCCTGCTTCCTTTCTTAGCATCACAATATTCTCTCTGTTACACTTTTTATATCAACAAAGAACACAGTTTAAGTATCAGAAAAATAAAGTGATATTTTAGTTTTTTTTTGTTTTTTTTTTTGTTGAATATCTCAGACCCCAGCCGGGAACTAACCATACACATCCAAAAAATGTCAATGAAATGAGATGAATGATGATGATGGTATGGCAGTTTTAACATTTTTTCCAATTTGTGTACTCGTATACCTGACACATAACTTAATTGAGTATAAAACATAGAAGTATCGTTGATGATTTCATAAAGATTACCTACAAAATTATTAGGACAATAGAAGAATAGAATAGACAGAAATTGTCATATACAGGTAAACAATTTTAATTGGAACTGCAGTTTACCCATGCATTTGTCTAAAGTTATCATGGTCATGTCAGAGTTCGTAGTGCAATCATGGCCTTTAATAATAATCATAAGAATTAATCTGATCTGTTGTTATCCTTAATATTATGACTATGACTCATTGGGCAAAATTTACATTCATTTCTTTAGTTTGGATGTGAAAGGTATGCAAGCTTCGTTGGAACTGTAGATATAATAATTGTCTGTTCTGTTTATCTATTTTTATTTCTTGTCCATTCATTTAAAAGAATGTTGTCCCACAATTTACCGAACCATTATTACAACAACAACAACAACAGCAACGACAACATCATATGTAGTATGAATGTTTATACTGTTGGATTGTTTGTTTGTTTGTTGGTCATTAAACGCAATGCATGACCAATAACATTTAATACAATGTTGCAGACTTCTTTCTTGTATTGTACGAGTATACTTACTATACTCGTACATATAATATTCCACCCATCTATGATGAGGAGGAAGAGGACGACAGTAATGTGTAGTGTGTGTGTGTTAACGAAAAATTATTGTTATTAAAAGTTGCTAATTGAAAGCACGACATTTAAGCATTTAAGCATTGAGAGAGAGGAGGAGAAAAACAAATGAAACTTTACTATAGTTTTCTGCCATTCATTGTAAATATACTCACTTGTATAATACTATAAAAAGAAGGAAGGAGGTGAATGTCAAACGATCAAACGACGACGAAACCATTGGTATTTCTTCATGGCGTGCAGTGTATTAAGACTACAAGAAGCATTCATTCTTCATTCATATGAGTACAACATATGACGATACATAACTGTATATCAAGGTATATAAATGTATTAGTTTGAGAGTTTTTGTCAATGTCAAAGTCATATGGAAGGAAATTGTTAGTGTTTCCTTAGATGTTGTTGTCGGATTTTGTTGGATTTTTATTGAAATGGCAATGAAGAACAACAACAAGTAAACAAATATTCATATACAGAAAAAAAAAAAAAAAAAAAAAGAACAACGATGATGACGACGAACATGATTCGCACATAACTTTGTGTGCTGGCACGCAAACGCATTCAATGCACAATAATTTATTAATGGAGACTGAGAGGAACAGAAGTGAAGAGGAAAGGAGAGAATATTGCTAAGGAGGAGGTGGATTCATGGTGTGTGTGTGTGTGTGTGTGTGTGTGTGGAGTTCAAAAGCAAGGTGTAGTAGTAGCGTAGTTTGCTTCAATAGCCAATGTCAGAGCAGCAGCTACAGGTGAAATAAATTTTATTATATTTTCATATAAAAAATGCAAAAATACACACAAGTAAATGTGAACACAGTAGAAAGCAATGGAGCGAACGACTGAGCGAGCATCTGAGCGGACATGCCACAAAAGTGCTTTGCGTGCAATGAACATTTGAAGAAACATTCAAAGAAATTTGTGCGCTTTATGAAAATAAATGTGTTGGCATTTCCTTTGCGTCATTTGCAGAAGCCCAACATATCAGCACAGCAAAGCGCAGCAAAAAAGAAGTACTACTTGCACCAAACGAACGACATGCAACACAACATGTGCATGTATCTATTATCCACATAAGTGTAGTGTAATTGTGCTAAGGCAGAGTGACAACGAGGTAAGGGGTAAGGACTTACGACACACACACACATTCATGAATTTTGCGTATGTTTAAAATGTTTTGAGCGTGTGCAATCAATGTTGGCAACAGATGCAGGAGTGGCAGCCAAGCAAATAGTAAGCAGCAAATGCAAATGCAGATGAAGAGAACTGAACAAAACAAAACAAAAATAAATGCAAAAAAACTGAAAAAAAGGAGCAACCAAATAGATTCATTCAACAGCAGCAGCAGTGGCACTGGCAGCAAAAGCAAATTAGCGGCAACATGACTTTTTGGCATTGCGAATAAATTTCAAAAAAAAAAAAAAAACAACAAGAACAACATAGTAGAAGCACCGAGGCATAAAGTATGGGGTACAAGATGAAAGCAGAAATAACCAACGACAATAATAAGGATAAGGATACCAACAGCAGCAGCAGCAGCAGCAGTAGCAGCAGCAATAGCAAATGCAAGGATAGATGAAGCACAGAAGCACAGGAGCACAGGAGGGTAAGAGTTGGTGCAACATTTGAACATTATCCATAGACATGGCGGAAATTAAAAAAGTTATGCTTTCAGGCAAATGTCATTTGTGTGGTTTAATGCTGAAGCTGAGCTGAGCTGAGCTGAACTGAGCTCTGCTCTGCTCTGCTCTGCTCTGCAGTTACGAAGGAACTATGATTGTACAATGTTGCTAGGGAATGATGAAGTTGAAAGCAACCAGCCAAGTAGCAAATTACAACAAACAAACAGCAACACACTAGCAAGCAATATGCAACAACAAGAAGCATTTGTTTGTTGCTTGGCTTCAACTCTACTTGCTACTTTGTTAATTAATTCTTGTTGCAAAATGCATTGTTTTGTGTGCCACAAAATATCGAAGGCAGTTGTACTATAGTTGTAGCAGTAATAATAGCAACAGTAGAACTTAACTCTTCTCTTACTATTGCAAATAAAATATGTTCATTCTAGTGCTGCTTTTGTTGCTGCTGCTTCTACTGCTTCTACTGCACTTCTTACTGACTGCCACAAAGTGTTGAAGTCAACACGTTTAATGGTTTGCATTAAGAGCACATACAGACTACGAAATCTAGAAAACTTCCAACTACACTACAATAGCAGTAGCAACAACAACAACAACAACTGCAGGCTGAACTTGTTAATTGCAGCGGAAGTACTCAATTAAAAGAGCGTCGTCGTTGCCATCGTCATCATCATCATCATCATCGTCGTCGTCGTCGTAGTCGTCGAAAAAACCACCTGAGGCTGCATTTATATGATGGCAATGGCGTTGACGCTGGTGGCGGATCAGCGATGGGCACCATAAGTACAAATAAGCAGCAAGCGAGTGAACCAGCAGCCCTGGGCAAGAACACAATGAAAGAAAAGCAGTCGTCAAGAGAGAGAGAGAGAGATTGCGGAGAGTGTGCTCGGTAACAGAATGAGGTGCGATAAATTAAAGTCAGGATTATGCGCCGGCATAATCAAAGGTAATTATTTAATTTCTATAAGTATGCACAGAACAACAGCAACATCAGTCGGTGTAAGAGAAGCCAAGCCAACAACATTGAATGGAGAAGCAGCAAACAGCAAATGGACAAATGTAGGAGGTGGAAGCAGCAGCAGCACCAACAACACCACCATCACCACCACCACCAGTGAATGATCCGAACAGAAGAGAACACCAACTGAGCTGTGCGAACAGAATGAACAATTTATGTTTATATAGTAGAGTAGAGAGTGACGACAACGGCGGCGGCTTGGCTTGTGTCACAGAGAAAAGCAAAAATATTGTAAATACGAGTACATACAGAACTCAGAATAGAACAAATGGGGGAACTACGAACTATGGATGTGAAAATATGGAAGAGATATGTATGACATCATAAGCGAAATGTCAACAGGTTTTATTGTTGTTGTCATTGTAGTTGATGTTGCTGTGGCTATCCATTGTTGTCGTTGTCGTTTGTTGTTCTTGTTCTTGTTGTTGTTGTTGGTGGGGTTGTTGTTGAATGTTGTAGCTGTCGCATAAATAATGCAGTTCATTATGTCATTTAGCGGCACGTCGCTGTGGCAGCAATATTGCGATTATTGTCGGACGATAGTAGTTGGTGTTATTGCGTGCGTGTGACGTGCTTTGTTGCACGCTTAACAGTTTGCTATCTGTAGTTGTTGTTGTTGTTGTTGTTGTTTTGTTGTTGCTGCTGCTGCTTGTTCATAGCTCATTGACTTGTCTTGAACAGCAAACAGCAAATAGCAGGTTGGGTATGGCACACTTTAGGGCTCTCGCCTCTTACTTATTTGCCTGTCACCTTCTTCTTCCACAAGCTGCCTACTACTATTACTACTACTACTCTCTCATCATTTACTTAACCTAGTATTCTTCTTTTCAATTCACTTGCCGGTCGCTATTGCCTTATACTCGTACTTCTCCATTCTTCGTTTCGTTTCATTTCATTTTTTGTTTTCATGCTGCGGAAATGAAGTTGTCAATGAGCCACTTCCACAATTTATGATGCTGCAAAGATGATGGCGCTCACTGTAAATGAACTCGTTCCATGTCGTCATCATCATCATCAACATCATCTTCTGCCTTCTGCCTTCTCCTTGCTTTATACTTCATATCGTAGTAAGCTGCACTCTTAATTATGAGTTGAATAATGTTAAATGCACGATTAAACAGCAGAACGACTGAATGAATGACACACACCCGGTGCAATAAAAATGCAGCAAAATGAATGAAACACTCACTTTGGTTACATCAAAACTTAGATACACTTTACATGGGTATATTTTTTTGATTATAAATATGTACACACTTTGTGTTTGCTATAGTCTTCTACATGGTTTTTAGTGATTGAATAAGGAAGATTCTATTCAAAGTTTTAGTTTTTCAGATTGCAAATTGAATAATGAGGTAAAAATCCAAGTTGAAATATTGGCTTAAAAGAAATTCTAATGAACCATGGTTATGACTCAATCAATGCTGATTACGGCAACATAATTTTTATGACATTTCCCCTACAACATAGTAATACTATGCGTTACATACATCAGCCTAATGTGATAATAGTTAATCGCACTAAACGCGAAGTGTGCAAAAGTATAATCGAATCTAAAGTATCATGAGCTTCTTTCTCCATATTTGGTCGAGTCGAAGAAGCTCACTTGCTGGTCTGGTGTTTGTGCTCGCGCGAACAATAAAATAAATCGCGCTTGACTAAAATTGTTCAAAATCCATAAAAATGTCACATGAAAAATATATTGGGAAAAAAACTACAAGAAATTGGATTGAAGCACTTAAAATTGAACGAAAAAATAAAATCATAATAAAATAAATAAAAAAAAAAGATTTTTTTGTTGTTGTTGCTGTTGTAGAGTTTGCCAAAATGGTTTGCAACGATTTAATTGTGGCGAAAATATGCGAAAATTTATAACATTTTTAAAATAAATTTTTTTAAATAATTTTTTTTCTTTTTTTTAACAATATTTTTTTATCGCAAAACAGCTTGGCAAGTGACCAAATCTAAAATACCAAAGCCAGCTTCAGCTTCACATTTTATTATGAGAATGCGCCTTGCCAAACTATGCTATAATAACACCAACACTCACTTATAGAGAAGATGAATGGGGCTGGGAATGGGGGGGGGACCCCGGATTCCATAGATGAATGGGAAGAGTATGAAATAAAATAGTCAATTTTTCAAACAAGTATTTGAATTATTTAAATGTGTTCCAAAACTGGACAACGACTACGACGACGACGACGACGACAGACAAATAAAGAGATGGACAAACAAACAAACAAACGAACGAATGAATGAATGAATGGTTAGGATAGATATACATACATAGATAGATAGATAGATAGACAGACAGACAACATCATCGAAAATTAATTTTTCCAATTACACTAAATCAAATTCAACGTTTGGGATTGAGTTGTCCATTGCCGCCGGAATAGAGGCGGAAATGCGAATAGACGAAAGCAGATGGCTGTGGATAGATGTGGATATAGTCAGTTGAACATTACTTACTTCAAAAGTGTGATGCTTGTTTTTCTTGTTGTTGTACATGAGCATGCCAATTGCTTTGAACTGGTCAGTGAGTAGAGAGTAGAGCAGACAAATAAACCGACTGACAGACAGACAGATAGACAGACAACCATATTAATAGAGTAGTAGACAGACAGTTACTTAGATGAAAATATTTATAGAGCTATGTATGTATAAAGAATGAATGAGAAGATTGGCGAGAATTGAATTGGGATGAGATGAACTATGCAGAGCTACACACTTCGACTACTATACTAGTACTATGTCGAAGTCGAAGTCGATGTCGATGATGGAGATAAAGATGTGAATGACTTTGGCTTGGCTTTGGCTTGCCACACGAACAAAGAAATTCCATTAGAGACATTTGGCGCGAGATTGAGTTGCCAGCGCACATTTTGAATATGAAAACAAGTAAAAGCGATATAATTGGGTAAATCCAAATATGTATGTATTGGACACTGATACCCTCCTCATTTCTATACTCATTTACTCACTTATTTACAAAGATTATAAAGGAAAATATTGTATACAAAAATTAAGAATTCATATAGCAATATAAATAATTTACATTTAATAAAACACCTAAAATTTGATCAATATTCATAACTGAACTAATTGAGGATATCAAAATCAAATGAGTATATCAATTGTTTGGATTATTATAATTAATATTTTGTAATAGTTTTTCAACACTTAGAGATGCGTTTGCCTTACAATATGGAATATATTTTGTTTGGGTGTAGGGAATAAAACTTAAACTACAACAAATCAATTAATTTTTACGAACAAATTATGGAAAAAATGAAATATAAAACAAACATAACGAAAATTGGGAAAATCTTTTGAAAACGCTAATTACATCACATTTTTGTTAATGAAATTTTTATTTAAATTGAATAATCCGTTTGTATTGATTTGATGCAGTTATACAAATGTTAAATTTATATAAAATATATGTATTATACACAAACAAACTCTTTGGGTTCCCTTTGAATTCCATTTACTAAATACATATTTGCAAATGTGAATATTTTTCATATATAAATACTAAAGACTGAAATCTGATATTCACATGGTTTATCAATATGAATGTTGTTAAAAGGACAGCAAAAAAATCTACTATTGTCTGAGAGAAATACCACATCGTATACGTAATAAAAATACTACTTTATAACAAGATATTAAAATTGTCAAATCTATGATCGCAACCAGAATTTAAAAACAGAATTTTGGAAACTCTTTAATTGTTATATGTCACACTGTTGATAAGGCGGAGACATTTCACAAGTAACTCCATATAAACTTCTATTTATTTCACTATTTTAATTTATATTGTGTTTTTACTTTCTCTTCAAACATTTATCAATTTAAAAATATCAAAAATTCTATCATCTCTTCTTTGCTTAATAAAAAGGATAATAAATTTTACAAATACTATTATCAAATTACATATTATGGAAAAAGGAAAAGATAAATAAAAATCTAAATAAAATTAAGTATATCTAAATTAAGTGCAATCATAATGCCCAGACATCACACAAAGCATAAGTAAGTAACAATAAATTTAGTACCTACTTCATCAATTTCAATTAGATTCTATTGGTTTTTCCAATTTTTCAGTCTGAGTACATACTTCATAGACAAAAAGAGAATGGGAATGGAAAAAGAGAGTAGTGGTGGTGGTGCTTGAATGAATTTGGACAACTTTACTTTACCACCATCGTTGGGGAGGAGGGAATCTTTGATTTTAGAATAAACGCTTCATCATCGTTTGTTTATTTGATTTATTTAATATTATTTTTTGTTATGAAGTGGAAAAACGCTTAAAAAGCATTAAAAACCACCTTATGCCGTCATTGAGAAAATTCATTTGAAATTAATGGAAATTATTTATTTTGTTGCCATAAATTCATAAATTGGGGGGGAAAAAAAAAACAAACAAAAAAAAAATATATAAGGAAAATTAGGTATACTATTTGGTGAGGCACGACCACTTTGCGTGGCACACACACACACACACACACACACACACACACTTACTCACAAGCACATATGTATGTATGTACATGTGTGTGTGTGTGTGTGTGTGTGTGTGTGTATGATATAGGAAGAAGAAGGAGGATGGGATGTCTATGAACACAAGTTTATATGAGTATTTTTTATCGCTTCAATAATTTCCAGTTAATTACTTAGATTGGCTCAAGAAAATTGCTAAGTAATGAAAATTTTCGTTGGCAATTTCTTCTTCTTCGTCTTGTTTTTCGCTTGACTTCGATTTGGTTTTTGGTATGGTTTGATATTTTTTTTATTTTATTTTCTTTTTCTTTTACTTTATTTTTTTTTTTGTGGTGATTTTTTTTTTTTTTTTTTTTGGTTTATCGTTGCCTTCACTTTACTTCACTACACTATGAACATGTAACATGAAGCGAAAGAAGGCAACTCAGTTTATATGTACGTACGTATGTGTGTATGGTATGTGATTATAGCCAGGGAAGTGGAAAAAGGAGAGGGTGGGTTAAAAGTATCTTAGAGTTCATTGCACGCTTGGTTGCTTGGTTGGTGATACTTAATGGTGGTGTGGGTAGCCGCACAGGGGAGGGGAGAAGAGTGTGCCGTGCGAACATTCATATACAGTTAATTATATAAATGTATGAACATTTGATCTGATGAAATTTAAGATGAGTAGAAGAATAGAGGACTTTGTTTTTTCATTTTTGTCTTTTGGTTGCCTTGGTATTGATAAAGGTATAAAGAAGAATATAAAAGTATTAAGTTGATACGTCATAGTATGTCAAGGAGGATTGAAAGAAAGAAAGTATTGCTTTGGGGGTAAAAATGTTTTGATATTTTAAGATTGAATGACATTTTGCATGTTTAATTGAAATTTTTACGAAACAACTTAAGATGTTTTGACATGATTTATTGCATAAAGGAAACCATGCTTATGCTATTACATAATAGTAGATTAAATAAAAAGTAATCTAAAGCTTTGTTTGGAATTTTTTTCAAATTAGTTACATAACTTTAAGGACACTAAAACTAAACCACAAACTAAATTTCATATTACATCATAGCTTTGCATTAGAATAATTGTTTAACCAAGAACTATGTACTATGTCGGTGGGTCAATCGTATTAATCAAAGTATTTCAACACTTATAGAGGAGAATCATTCGACTGCTAACATAAATATATGAAGACTACTAAATAGAATTTGTACGTAACTATTGCTGCCCAAACTTTCAAATGATCAACTTTCTAGTCGAAAAAGAGGCATTGTGATGTGATATAACTTAGAAGTGGTGACAGTAGACTCATCCATCTAAATTGAATATATTTCATACTCTTATTGAGTTACACACATGTATGATATTTAACAACATACGTATAACTTCTACATATTTTTAAGGATCATAAGCCAATTTAACCAAACAATAAATTATAAAGGTTTTTACATGTTAAACTGACAAATTATCATAACTGTGTTATAGTTTACCGTTAGTTTAGTTACAAAATCAACTATGTACTCAAAACACATCCAATAAAATGATTATAAAAATTTCATGATTTTTCTTTTCAATGTTTGTGAACAAACAAACAAACAAACAGCAAACAACAAAACAAAAACAACAGAGAATATCATCAGCAGTAGATTTCATTCGTATTAAATCTCATACTATATTGGATTATCATAATCATAATCATCATCATCATAATCATCATTATTAACATCAATATTGCCCATCATCGCTTTACCAACGGTTGACCATAAATGCTTGCTTTATGAAATATTCAACAAATGCAAAAATTACTATTATTTTTGTTGTTGCTGCTGTTGTTATTTTGTGTTTACCTGCCGTGCTTTTTGCCATTTGCTACACGACGAAAAATCATTTTATGCAAATTTCCTGTTACATGACGTCGCTCATGCCTTGCGCGCGCTTTAACTAAGGAGGAAGAATCATTGTATGTATCATTGTATGTGCATATGTGAGTTTTTATACACATGTATCTATCTACATATACAGCAGGTTGTTCGCTATTAGATTATTAAATGCCAGACATATTGGTATGCAATACGATTTGTAAAATGATAGCATACAGCAGCAACAACAACAACAACAACAACATCATCAACAGCAGCAGCAGCATCAGCAGCAGGAACACCAGAGTTCAATAGAAAACTGAAATCTGATATGAAAAGCGAGCGCTAATGAAGTAAAAAGCATGCAGTTCATGATGAATGAATGAGATAAATAAATACATACATATTTGCATAGTATTCATCAGATACTTACTCATATGAGAAATATAGTACATAGTATAAAAATAGAGAGAAAATTAAATGTTGGAAGAAGATAATGGAGGAGTAGAATAGAGTAGAGTTGAGTTTTATGTGAGAATGAAAAGTTATTAATAATGATTGAAAATAAATTGTATAAAATATAATAAAATAATAATAATCTATATTATGCAGAATGGATGCAACAACAACAACTATAACAACAACAACAACTATAACAACAACAACAACATTTAATTGCGTTGTTGTTATGTATTTGGAAAAATTTTCTGAAAATAAATTCCAATCAATAAATAAAATAAAATAAAATAAAATAAATAAAGTTCATTAAATTGTATTAAATAAAAAAAAAAAAAAAAATAAAAAAGAGAAAAACACAAAAACAAAGTAGAGAAATGCATACAAATGAGTTGTGGCAGCAACAGCAACAGCATGCAAAAGGCTTAATTTGCAACAAAAATTAATATAATATAACATAGCAACACAGCAATAACAAGTTTCCTGCAACAGAAACGACTGACTATTTCGAGATGAAATGAGATGAGATGCGATGTGATGCGATGCGATGCGATGAGGAGATACAAATAAACAAAGCCTGATGAACTGAAACTGATATCAAGCTTCAAAGTGTTGAATATCAGAGGGGGGTGGTAGTGATGATGCTGAGAATTGGAATAGGAGAGGAGAAACATAAGCATAAGAGATGTTGTTATGTATAGAAATGAAGTATGTATTTTTTGTAGTATGCAGTAGTTGTAGTAGTTGACTACATGGGCATCATGTGGGCGGCAGTAGGTGTTTGATGGTTTCGTTTGGTTTGATGGCTTTTGGCTTGCAATAACAATAACAACAACAGTAACAGAATAACAAAAACAACAAAAAGAAAAAAAATCATTTAATAAAATACGTAAAAGCGAAAAAATCAATAAAACAAACGTTGATGACGATGATTTTGTTGTAATTTGTAGACATGTTGTTGGATGTGTATTTGTCTGTGTGTGTGTGTGTGTGTGTGAGTAAATTGCACGTCTTTGGTTGGGTGTAACCATTCCATCAATGTTACGGATGCGCGCTTGGGAAATGTTAAGGAAAAACGCACAAAATGTAATATACACGACCAACAACTCAACTCAACTCAAGTCAAGTCAAACCTAACCAAACCAAACCAAGCAAAAGGAACAAAATGACGACGACGACTACTATGATGATGATGATGATGATGATGATGATGATGATGATGACGACGATGTAGTCTTGGTTGCAGTTGAATAACCTCTGAGCCAGGCTGGCTGCCTGCCTGCCTGCCTTGTTGCCTCAATGACTAAATGACTGACTATGTTCGCTCGTTCGTTCGTTCGTCGTCATAGTCATCACCACTAACTGCTGCCGCTGTTAGTAGAGTGCTTACTTGCTTGCTGCTGCTGGTCTTGTTGCTGCTTCCATGCCGCAACGCCCACTCATAGACAACAACGATGACGCCACATCACACCGTGCAACACACTAACCAACAAAAACAACAACACCCCATCCCATTCCATTCCATCCCAACCAACCCATTCACAAACGCCCAACGCACTCATACTCACACTTCTTCTCAATTTGCAGCACCTACACACTACTTACATTGCTAGAGCACTCACTATGCACTGTGCCTGCCTGCCTTCCATTCTGTCTCATCATTTTGTCAGTCAGTTTGTTCATCTGTCTTTCTATCTATTTGTCTGTCTTTCTGTCTATCTGTCTATATGTCTGTTTGTCTATCTGGGCGTATTTAATGATGTTGATGATGATGTGTGAGTATAGCGTTCCAACGTTCTTTCGTTCGTTCATTCATTCATTTATTCGTTGTCGGTTCGTGCTACATTAACAAAGTACACACAAACACAGATAAAAAGATAGATTCACTTACTATACATATATATATATATGTATGTGAATTCATGGTAAGGATCTTCTTTACACACTTACACCAGTCTATCAACGGGCCACATATCGCATTGGCATAGATTATGGCCGTCAAAGAACGTGGTGTGCACTTAGGCAACTTCATTACGGTGCGTGACTGTTGAGTGTGCCACTAGCTTAAACTAAACGGGTTTACCCCTTTCACTCAATCCATGCATTCATTCATTCATTTATTCATTCATTCATTCTTTCACTCTTTACTCCATTCATTCATTAGAGTCCCAACACGCCTACAGCGAACGAACGAGAGTAATCGTGTGAGTGAGCGCGCGAGTTTTTCTTATTGACTGTCACCGAGTTTACACTAGACTACACCGCAACTGCAACACACACACACACACACACACACACACACACACACACACACACACTTACAAACTCAATCATGGGATTCTTCCTTTTAGTTTGTGTCATGCAGGAAGTAGTCTCAGACGTCGGAGGCTGAAGGAAGAAAACTAGACTTGTGATGTCATAAAGAAAACATGAATTATTAACACGTGGTATGAGCTTTCGGTTCGTTCGGTTCTACTACTTAAGTCCTTGTAACACTTGGAGTCTACTGACTTTTATTCTCTTCGTCTCAATCTCTTGTTGTTGCACATATTATTATATTGTATTTACGCATTGCTATGGATAAAAACGAAGGAGTTTCCATGTGTACCAACTGACTATCCCTGTGTACGAGTAGCTTCTCATCTGTTTGAGTTGAGAAGCTAATGAAAAGCGGAAATGAAACTTTTTTCCTTCTTCTCATTCTCCTTCTTCTTCTTCTTCTTCTTTTTGTGTTAAACAAAAGACACCAAAAGGTGTCATCATAATATGGTAAAGATTGAAAGTGAGAGAAGTGGAGGAGTGTGATGGGTATAGAATTGTGAAATTGGAGACACACGCATAAAAAGCATTAAGTGGAAGAGACGACGACAACGACAACAACGACAACAAAGCCAAAGTACAGTTAACTACATAAAAGAAATACAGATTGCGTATACGCAGCATGGTGCGTTGTCTTTATCAGAGGTTGCATGGCCGATGGCATGAGGTATTAATACGAAATTGTGCGTTTACTTAACCGCTTCCTTCCTGTTTCACCGCTCACACAGCACATTCTTTACTTCTTGTATACATTTCATTTCATTTCATATCATTTAATTCTTTCTTTCTTTCATTCATTTCTTTTGTACAAATATCTTCCTTAACGGTTCATCGTCTTCTTTCATGCCGTTTTTACTCTGCCTCACCATTTCCATTCACTTGTGCTTATTATTCATTTCGGGCTTAAATGAAGTCTTATAGTGCAGGCAGCAGTTTGTATAGAGCAGCAGCTTATAAAACACAGGCCAATTGCGTATACTAACTAAGCAGGCTTATTTAAAAATGTTATTCTCCGCTCCAACCATCACCATTCCCATCACCGCACCACAACCTCCATCAACCAACAACCAACAAGCAATTTTTCTTTGCATTCTTCATTATAATTTTGTATATTTACTTTAAATGAAATAAAAGCGCGTAATTGAAAGCGTCAGAAAGCATGTTGGGGGAAAGAAAAATCTGTAGCAGAAGAAAACAAGTGTAAATTCGCTGAACATAGAGTAGAACAAAAACAAAAAACAAAAACAAAAAAAAAAACAGAAAAGAATTCTAAGGATAAAAATATGTACGAATAAATGAAAAACTTTTCCAAACAAAAGAACCAAAAAATAAAAGGTTTCTATGCAAATAAAACGCTTTTGATAAAGTGCGTTACAAAAGTTTGCCTCAAAACTTAGTTCACTTTTCACATGGCTTAACATCTTAATGTACGAGTGAGCATATTAAATTAGGATACGAGTCTTATTCTAAGGAAACCTATCAAATTTATGTGGGGCTTGTCCTTTCTGAGAAAAGATACTTTTAAAAGTTTAAAAATTACATGATTGATTTGAGAATTCTTATATGATGATAATCAACATAATCACATTTAATTGAAAATACATGTTAGTTGTTATTTCAGGAATTTGGTCTTGTGCTTGAGTCACTTTAAGAAATTCAATTATAAAAAAAAACATTAAATAATAAGAACGAAAATATGATTGATAGATGTTAATACAATGAACTCTAATAAACTAACTTGCTACTTATTTTTGTTCCTCTCCTTTCTCCTCTTATTATTCTCTTTATTCATTCATTCATTCATGTCACTCCTTTTTCATTAACCAAATTATGTTTATTTATGTTATGAGTATAAAAAGATGATATTTTCATAAAGATTTTTCGCCTTACAAAACAAATCCTATGAGACAAAAGCACGATTAATGTCAAATAAGTTCTTGTTTTACTAATTATTTGTCCCATACCAAATACCCAAAGGTGGTTAGTAGGTGTCTGGTGTTGTCTCTCACGGTCCTTCTTCTCATTCCCATTTTACCCATTCATTCACTCGTTTATTCATTCATTCATTCATTTGGTAAATATATAAGTGAGTGCGATGGAGTGTGTGTGTGTGTGTGTGTGTGTGGGTATGAGTTAATTAAAGTTCGTTGAAGTGTGAGTGTTAATGAAAGGGGCGTCGACCCAATGGGACAATGAATCTTGGGCTCATATAGCAAGTTTTGGTATCATAAATGTTAATGAGCTTTGTCGCTTTGCTTATTGTTTGAAGGCATCAATGCAAGGATTCATATTTCATGTAATTCGGACAATAAGCGCTTGATTTCAATAGAAGCAAAATCAAGATACCGAAATATTAAGCTAGCTGAGAAGGTATTAGATACATTTATACCAACGTACATACATCAACATTTGTAAATGTATAATAGATAGATAGATAGATATGGTCAACGACAAATCAAAGTTCTTAATTAGGGTAGAAAGAAATACTAGTAGAGAGACGACGACGACGACGACGAAGATGATGATTTTATCTAGAATATTATATTGTATTATGCTAAAATGTCGCCATCTTGACTGCAATAAATGCAACAAACATAAAATGAGATGCCAACAAACAAACAAACAAATAAACATATAAAGATACTTATGTTAGATACATTTGTATTGTATATATTGTACAATAGTAGATACTTACATGTGTGTATAGACGCACAGTAGACGCATTGCCAGACAGTTTCAAGTGTCAACTTAAGTTGAGTCTAGGCAAAAAAGCAGGGCATGCCATGCTATGGCAAGGCAAAGCACGGTAAGAAGGATGAGGGTGAGTGTAAGGCAAAGCAAAGTAAGCCAACTTAACTCGAGTCATTCACATTTGTCAACATACAAGAAGGCTTGCTTGAATCCAACACACACACACACCGAAAGACATCCATACACATACGCAAATCTGAGCCAAGTTTCATTCAGCATTGCATAGCATAGCATATACTATAGACTAGACAGACATGCATAGTTGGTTAGTTACTCCCACATGCACTAAGCACTAAGCACAAAGGCAGGCAGGCAGGCAGGCAGTCAGTCAGGCAGCTCAGATCAGGCAACTCAGGTTTGTCGGATGAGTTATGCTCATATGCGACTACGACGACTTCGAACAAACAATCCCAAAGCGTCGCCAGCCAACAACAAGAGAATCTACTGCTGCAACAGCAACAGTAACAAAAACAAAAACAAAAACAAAAAGATGCAGTAGTCATAGAGAGTCATGACAGCACCACGGCAGCAGTTTCAACTCGTCATGTTTCATTGTTGCAGTTATTAATCTAAACTTAGTTGAGTTGAGTTGAGTTGAATTGAGTTTGTTTCGCTTTATCTTTATCTATCCTCTATGCTTTTTCGTCTCCTTTGCACTCTTTGCGTATTCTAGTAGCAATTTTTTTCTTGTTATATGTTGTAGCTGTTGCTGTTGTTGTTGTTGTTGTTGTTGTTGCTGGCATGTGTCATAAAGTGTCAAAATCGCTTCGTAGGCAAATCAGTTTATGAGCATTTCCAGCTTCTAAATCTAAATCTAAAACGAGTCAAGAGTTGTATGTATTTCAAGCAAGCAAACTAAACGAACGAGAAGCAACGAATACGAATATACTATAAGAGACAAATATCGTATAACTGAAAATGGATTTTATTCTACATATACGTGTATGCTTTTGAATCTTTTTGTTTTCCCATTTTTTTTTTTTTTTTTTTTTTTGGTGTCGAAGCGCGTAATTTATCAAAAAGTTTTGCTAAATATGTATGACGAACACAGAACACATCAAGTGTGGGTTGACTGTGAATGTGACTGCGACTGACTGACTGACTGACTGACTGACAGTACGGAAAATACTAATAAAAAAAAGTAAAGTTAGTTATGCTGTTAAGTCGTAAAAAACCGATAGAAAACAAAAAATTTGCATAAATTAGCAAAAAGTTGATTGAAATGAATGACGTAATGTGGAAAATGGAAAGACTGTTTCAATTCATTAAGTGGAAAACTAGATAGTGAATAAGAGATTTAAGAGAGATTTAGAATGAAATGTCAAATATGAGATTTATGATAATTAAGTTGGACATTTTTTGTAGTTAGTAACAGAAGCAGACAAGTAGTCTTAACTAAAAAATGTGCTATGAGATCTATGTTTCAAAAAAATATACAACAGAAGAAAAGTAGTTTTTGACTTCATTGCAAGTAGCATTTGATATAAGAAACATAATTCTTGTTAAAATATCTCTGATTTGTATTACCTTATTCATTGAAAAGAATTCAGAAATTTATATATGTACATACTTCAAATTGGCTTTGCCAGTCTAATTTATTTATCAAACTTTCCTTTAAGCTTTCAAACATTTTCTATATCAACAAAATAGTTGGTGTTTCTAGCATATAATTCAATAATTTCAAATATTTTAAACTCTTATCACAAAGGGACAAGTTTAAGTTACAACAAGAAGCCATTAAAACAAATTTTCACCATAACAAAATATAAATTATGACCATAAAATAAGTTCTTTATGTAATAGAGATACGAAAGGAAAGGAAACCAAACCAAACGAAAGGAAGGGAAGAACAACAAAACTTCGTTAGCTGATTGCCATTTAAAAACATATCAAAAGATACAAGAAAAAACATTAATTTCAGTTCCACTAAAGATTTCATACCTTCCACAAATAAATACTAAATAAACCACAACAAGAAATTTGTTAGAAAATTAATAGTTTTTCGTACTAAAACTTTTAATATTTCTAATGTTCCCTTTTTGTTTTTTAACTTTTCCTGAAGTTTTGATGATCTTTCTAAGCGTAAAAGTAATGATATTTTCCTATATTATTTTCAGGTTTTTAAGAGTTGTTTATTAGGAATAATATATTGTTTCTATACATACTCGTATTATAACTGACTGTTTGTCTGTACGCGATGAACTCAAAAACTACCGAACGGATTTTCATATAGTTTTCTCCAATGGACTGAGTGATTTATGAGGAAGGTTTAAGAAAAAAAAAAAAAAAATCTAAAAATCTACAACAGTAAATCAAAAAAGAGTGAAGTATGTAAATGAGATGCATATAAAGGTTTTTTTTTTTTTTTTTTGACAAACATCATCATCATCAGAACAGGCAATCAGTATCATATATACATATTTATTATTCTTTTTGGAATATATTAAGTAGTAAGGTTTCTGAAGTTCATCTATCAATTTTGAGTTTATTCTCTAAATAAAAACTATTTCCTTGATTTCTGAGAATGGTAGTATGAAATGTGTGTCGGTATATTTGTCCAATTTATGGGATTTTTGGGAAAAGTTTATGTCTCTAATTAATCTATGAAAAGTATGCAACAAATTTTTAAAATCCATTTAACCATATACGATACATGGTGCTAGCTATGATAAGCGTTACAAACATCATAAAAATATGATGAACCTTATAAAACACCAAGTGTAGTGAGCGTAGAGAGTAAAAGGAAAAATACTAAAACAAATTATGCAATATAATTTTATGCTATGAAACCATGATTATTTTTGTGTTGGTGGGAGAAAATGGGGTCCTGGTGCTGGTGCTGCTAACAGGACCCGATTCGATGTGTTTGCTTTGAAACGATAAATTTTCATTAAAAGCAATTATTTACAAATATTAATTTATCGATGAAAATTGGTTGGAAACCTTTTTATTTTATTTTTTTTTTTTTTTTTTAGTTTTGTTGTTCTTTTCATTCGAAAAAATGAAAAAAGATAAAAGGTTTGGGGCTTGTGAAAGGAGACAGGTGTGTGTATGTGTGTGTGTGTGTGTGTGTGTGTGTGTGTGTGTGTGTGTGTGTGCTTTGTTTCATTTGTGACGCTTGTTCCTTTTTGATAATGTTGTTGTCCTTGTTGGTGTGTTGTTGTTTTTAGCATTGTTGTTGCTTTGTTGTTGGGTTTTTGTTTTGTGTTTTGTTGTTGATTTAGTTGGTTTTTGCGTATTTATGCAAAGTTCAAAATTTAATTAAACTGCAAGCAAAAGGGGTTCATACGTTTGTTCCTCTTTCTATTCTATTCTGTCCTGTCCTGTCCCTTTCTGTTTTGTTCTGTTCTATTAGTTTGGTTTTGTGCCTGTCAGAGGCAGTAACCAAAAATTCAAAAGTTGCAAATGTAAAATGAACCAAGGTATCAAGTAAGCAATATAATGATGATAACAGGGAGTAAGAGTTTGTGAGAGCGGACGAGAAAAACGAATGAGTTCAATAGCCTCAGGAGCAGGAAACAAAAACAAGAAAGTACAACAATGCACACATATCATATGCAACAGCAACAGCAACAGCAGCAACAGCAGTAGCAGCAACAAAAGGGTGGACTGAACTAAACAGAAAACAACAGAAAAGAACAGAACAGAACAGAACAGAATATAACAGGCATTGGTCAGGTCAGAAGGATGATATAAAGGACAATGTGCTTATGCTATACGAACTGAACTGAACTGAAACTTGAAACCAAAACTGAGCTAAGCTAAAACTGAACTGAACTGAACTGAACCCAAAATTCGAAACCAAAACCTATCCTAATAAATTTGTGCTTGATGCGTTGCATTTTGCATTGCGTTGCATAGCGTTGCGTTGCGCTTCAATACCTTCCTCTGCTACTGCTACTGCTGCTGTTGTTTCAGCTATTTCTCTCCCTGTTTGCCTGCATTGCCAATCATTCAAACAAACGCTCAAGTGAAGCGAAGAAGTTGCGGTAAACGATAATGTGGGGTTCAGGCGGACAGCATACATCAACACACTTACGAAGTGCAATGGCAGGCATTAGTCAAAAACAGGCACAAGCAGCAGGATAATAATATTGATATGCACTGTGTGTGTGTGTGTGTGTGTGTGTAGAAGTGTTTGCATGGCATATATATCCATTTGTGTGAGTGAGTGAGTGAGTGTGTGAGTGAGTGTTTGTACCTACATAATAAGGTAGACATCAAGCACGGCAAGCATTCATATAATGTAATGCGACATTTGAGCTGAGTCAAGTGGGCAATGAAGCAAAGAAGGTGGCGGGAGGAAGGAATATACATATGATTTGGTCTGGTTTGGTTTGGTCATATCAAAAAAGGGGGTTGCAAAAATGTGTTTGTTGTTATGCATCATGATGCGGGCATGAAAACATGACATTTCCACCTATTTCACATTCTGTGAGTGTAGAGTGCAAATAACAATGAATTTATATAGAAAGTACATACATACAGACATATTACATAGTACTTGCTGGCATCTAGATACATATGTATCTCTCTCAAACATGTGTGTGTATGTGTGTGTGTGTGTGTGAATGTCCTTGGTTTCAAATGCCAAGCAACCATCTATCTATGAGAGTATCTTTTTGACTGACTACTATCTAGATATGTGTAATGCTAGAATACTAAATGGATGGATGGATGGATGGATGGATGGATGAATGGATATGTAGGTACAAGGTACAATAGGTAAGTAAGTAGGTACAATATCTGTTGGCAGTTAGTCAGTCTGTTAGAATGTTTGTCTGGCCATTTGGCTTTATTTGTATGCAATTGAATCCTTATGAATCCCAACAGTGCACTTTTGTGTAACCAATTTGTACGATGAGCCTTCGTTTTGCTACTTTGCAACTTAATCAAACAAACAGTAAAAACAAAAAGCAACAACAATAATAACAAATTATACAAAAAAACGAAACAAACAAAAAAATATCAAAAAATGAAACCAAGGATAAAGGATAACAGATATAGATACACCATGTATACATATGTATCTGTGAATCTATCTGTGTATGGTATAGAGATATAAAGCATAAAGCTGTGTGCCATCTGTCAGCGTTATTGTCACAATTCCTTTATTTTGTTTATTACTATTTTTGTTGTTGTTCATTCAATCGCCTGCCTTTTCTTTTTTATATATATTTGTTGACGTTGATTTCATTTCATTTCATTTTATTCTCGTCGTTGTTAAATGCGCCATTCGGGCATACACAAAAGATACAATGATAACAATGCCTTAACAACAACAACAACAGCAACAACAGCAACAACAACAATATAAACATTGACAACAACTTTTGACAATGTAGTTGGAAGCATATTTTTTTTTATTTTTTTTTTTTGTTTTATTGTAAATAATACAAAATGTAAATAAATGTTGCAAGTGTATGAAGCAGAAGAACAAGAAGGATTCATATGAGAACAAAACATAACAAAAACAATAATAAAAAAAAAAACAACAAAAAACAATAAAATCCCTGACCTGACCTCCCACTCATGAAAACCCCCAAGGGAAAATATGAATGTGTTTGCTTCTCTTCTCTTCCCTTCCCTTCTGTTTGATTTGGTATGCATCAGTTTCGTTCTGTTTTGTTGTGTTCTGCTGCTGTCAATCATGCAGCCCAAAGCTCAACTGACGCATTAACGTCACTTCAATTTGTACCTGTAAACTTAAGTTGAGTTGCAGATACACAGTTGATACTATAGATACTTCAAATTTATATAGATATATTCATGTTGGTTCGAGTATGTACATAGATACAATTGGCATGAAGTGCAACGCATACTCTATACTCTGAACGATATGATAGCTTGCATACTTAAATATTGTATGAGAGCAATAACAGCAACCAAGCAACGTGCTATAGATACAAATGTATCTATAACGAGAATAACAATAGTACTACTTATACTATACTATATACTATACTATAGTATAGTATAGGGTAAGAAGAGTGTATCTCAGTGCGGCTTTAGCACTTCAAAACTTCGACGTTAAACACTAAACCAAACCGAACCAAACCAAACCAAACCATCAACAACGACAACGACAACACAAAATAAAGACAACAACGTTGACGACTTCGACAATGACAAAAGCCAAATCGAAAGCCAAGTTGAATGAATGAATATACTTACTAAGTAAGTGAATGTGTGAGTGAGTGAGTGAGTGAGTGAGTGAGTGAGAATTGAAAATGTCTAAAATGATGCGCAAATATGCAAATATACAATAACAACAACAATAATAATAATAATAATAACGATGATGATGATGATAGCAACAACACGCGCAACTGACAAAACACTAACAAAAACAAGAAAACCACCATCTACTGCCACTCTCCGTTGCAGCTTAGAATAAAAACAACAACATAAAAACATCCATCCATCTATCCAACCAACCATCAACCAACAATCTATCCAAAGACAGACAAATAGAGCCTAGAGAAGACATTGACATAAAGCAAAAGACAGTGAGATACTAAGATGGTATGGGATGGGATGGAATGGAATGGATGAATAGATAGTAGACAAAAGTGTGGTATGGTGTTGTGTTGTGTTATGTTGTGTGGTGTGGTGTGGTGTGGTGTGGTGTGGTGGTGTATTGCGACGCACTACTCTAAGTCTAAGCGCAACACACGCGCATAATGCCAAGTTTGACATTGCATTTTTTGCATATTTTTATTGCATTCCTTTTTTAAGTGTTTCTTTTCTACTACTAAGCTGGGCATACATACTACATACATACTTATGTCTCTGTCTGTTGTTCTTGTTGTTGTTCCTGTTGTACTATGCATAGATACCGCACTTTTTTAGTCTTAGTTACCTTTTCTTTCATCTACGTAGATACTTCTGCTTTTTTCTGTACTTATTATTATTTTTTTTTTTCTAAAACCTTTCTTTGTATATGAGTTTTTTATTAAATAAATACAACTAGGAATGGATAGATATGCAAGTAGATACATAAAGGTACATAAGTACATTCGTGTAAATCTTCAAACATTCCTTTTCTAAGTGTTTTTTACAAGACTTTGGGATACGTTTTTATTATGCAAAGTTACTATTACGAGTATGTATTTTTTTTTTAAAGCTTAGATATTTTTTAAGCCTTTAAATAGTTGACTTTTCTTTCATCATTCTTTCATAGTCATCATTGGCGGCCTATTTTTTTCTTTATTCTTCATCTTTCTCTCAAGATGTGAGAATAGCAAAAAAAAAAAAGAAACAAATGTAAAGTATTTTTTATCCTAAGACAAAAAAAGAAGACATGCCTTTTTGTTTAACTAGGCAAATATACTTTTTGTAAGTTGTAAATACATTTGTGTACTGTGTTGTTTTTTCTCTCTTCTCTTCTCTTCTCTTCTCTTTGACACGCTCGTTGTTTGTTTACTTTATACGGTTGTTTTAGAAAACAAAAATGCATTACAAACTCCAACTGCAACTACAACAATAACAATAACAAACTGCTAGCAAGCAAACAAACAAACAAACACCAACACCAACAATAACAAGAAGAGGAGAGAGAGCAATAATAACAACAAACGTGGCTTTGGTTAACATGAGCAACAAAACCAACAACAACAACAACAACAGAAAACATGTCTACAAACAACAAACAGTTGCAGTTGCAACTTAAAGACAGCAACAGCAGCAGCCTCAGCAACCTCAGCAGCAGCAGCAGCAGAAGAAGCCAAAGTTGTATCTGCTGTTCATGTTGTTGGTTGATAGAAAAGAGAAGGGGGAGCAAATCAAGTAAAAGAAACATTAGGAAGAAACGCAGTATGAGATACAACGAACGACGTGTGCAAGTGCAAGAAACAAAGAGTAAAGAAGAACGAAAAAAGTTTTGTGTTATTTTCTAAAGAGAAAGAAAAATAAGTGATACAATAAAACAAATGAGTAACGACCATGGCCTACGACAACGTGATTTCAAGTAGTCTGTTTGTATCTTTTGCTATATCATACTGTACATCTGTACATACACATGTGCGTATGCGTAAGTCATTGTGGTGATTGTATCTGTGTGTGCGCTTGCTGCCTACTTCTGCATCTGAGTGAGTGAATGTGTGTCTTACTTTTTAAGGTGGTCCGTGGTCTGTCAAATTGACGACGGCGTTGATATCTACGAGACATGCCTGTGGCTACACACACACACACACACACACACACACACACACACACACACACACACACATCGTTGTATCTGCCATGGTTTGAACAACACAAACAAACACATGTACATATGTGAATGAATGTGTTGTGTTCATGAGTGAGTGCGTGCTTGTATTGCTTTTATGCATTTATTGTTGCGGTTTAATGCAACTTCATACACAATCGACAACAATAACAAATGTCGTCGTCGTCACCATCAACATCACCACCGTTCATTGAATACGACGAGCTTCGCTCTTTTACATTTACATTTACACTTACACTTACACTTACAAATGTATCTGCTGCTCTCTATTGTCAACCGCCTTTAGTCTTTACCTTACTAGCTACTATGAGCTACTATGACGTCAGAGACTGAGACTGAGATTGTGTTGTATGTTTTGCATTATTATTTTCTTTTCTTTTTTGTTTTTGTTGCTACTATTGCATTGAAATACTTGACAAATGAAATAAGCAAAATGGAGAGAAAGAAAAATACTGAACTAAACTAAATCAAAGCAAATCAAAGCAAACTAAAGTTAAATGGAAAAGAGTGAACAAAATGGAAATACAAAAATTTAAAAAGAAAACGCACGTTCCAAAGACTGCGACAGCGACAGCAGAGCAGAGCAGAACAGAGTAGAGTAGAGCAAAGGCAAGCAGCAGCAATTGCTGTCGCCTCATTTGAGTATCGTCGTCGTTGACGACGTGTTCTGTGGTAATGAAGCTATTATTATTGTTACTACTTATTGTGTTGCTGCTGTTGGTTTCTTGATTGTGTGTGGGGGTGTTGCTGATGTTGTTCTATACCTTTAGTGTGTTGATGTTGTTATTGTTGCTGTTGTTGTTGTTGTTGTTGTTGTTGTTGAAGGCGCCATTATTATGTTACAAGTTTTATGCTATTAAATCTTGTTTATGATTTTTTTTTTTCTTAAAGCACAAAGCAAATGAATGCGAGGAATAGCGAAATGAAACGAAATTAAATGAGAAATTGAAATGAAAAACTTGTATACACACTTCACACTTAGTGTCACAGTCAGTCAGTCAGTCAGTCATCATCATCATCATCATCAGTATTATCACATCAGCTTAATGTTTGCAACACATATATAAAAGGAAGGAAAACTATCAAAATCTAGTCATGTATTATTGATTGATATTGAAGGAGGGGGAAGAGCACGCACGCACTACCTACTTGTTACTTGTTGAAGGACCTTGGTCACATTTTACCATTTATTTATTTCATTAGTCAATGAGGAACAAAAATGACGAGAGAACATTTATTAAATTAGTGAATGAGCCTAAACATTTATTTTCCTTATTTATTTACTCAGGTTAGAGGAGGAGTTTGGTAGCTAATTATTGCAAAGTGTCCTTTTAAAAGCCATTTAAGGAGTTTTTACTTGGCTGGCGCTTGGAGATGCAAAGTAACAGCCCCAATTTGTGTAGTCGCTTTCAGAAGAGACTCACATCCTTTGAGAGAGAAACACTACACTACATCAGTATTTACCATACTTAGTAGAGGACTAAGGAATGTTATGCAGAGTGTGAAATTTCATGATTCGGCAAAATAGTGAATGTGCATAGCAAAATACCTAAATAAATTGAGTGTTTTAATGCTTAGGAAAGCTTAATGGAATAAATCAAATCTAAAGTTGCACTTAAATTAATATGAATGAACTCTTTTATATAGAAATTAGAAAGAAATCAGGTCACGATGGTGATTCCCAATCGATATAGGAATACTTTGTGTTGTATATACTTATAGTTTCTTGGGAATAATTAGTACTTTGAGGTTCATAGATTTGTGTTCATATCAAAGAGGCTCGAAGAGAAATCATGCCACTAAACTCAATCTTTCAAACAAAATACATAAGTATATTTCTATAGATTCTCTAAATTTTTCCAATATGTGTAACTGCTAATTTCATTGAATTAGAAAATTAATATTGAAACATTGTGAATCCATCGTCCACAGCATAAGCATGCAGTATGAACTGTTTTTTTTTATTCATACAAAAATCTATGTGGCGTTGAAAACATGAAAACTACAATCAATAAGTTTTTTGCTGAGATCAAAGTTAAAGATTTTCATATTTGATTTTTCTGATATTCCTCCTCCTCCTCCTCCACTTTATTCGGTACACTAAAATTTTGTTTTGCTCCCATTAATGTTATTTGAAAGAACAATATCAAAAACAACAAAAACAATAACTTTTCTTTGCAATTTGTTTCGTCTTCTCCAGCATCATCATCATCTCCACCTCTCTTCCAACTTACCCCACATCCAGCACTCAGTACAACCACCACTACCATCATCACCAGCACCGCCACCACTCACCCACCATGACGACTTTTTTGTGCTTGTGATTTTTAATTTGCTAAGCACATGCGGCGTATGCGTAATTTTTCTTCTTTTTTATTTTCTCGTTTATAAAACTTTTGAAGTAGAACTTTTTTTACATACCTGAAAATAAATAGAAGAAAAGAAAAGAAAAGAAAACATGAGAAAAATCCAATTAGGTTTTTTTTTTTTTTTTTGGTTTTTGCGTTTTGTGTTGTTGTTGTTTTTTTTTTTTATTAAAGTGTCGTGATATTATTAAAAATAAGCAAAACTGTCAATAGGATTTTGTCCAACTTAAAAGTTTTCGTTTTCGGTTTTATTTTTGTTTCTTGTATTTTTTTCATTTATTTGGTTTTGGGTCAACCAAACGAAAGCAATAACGAAATTAATTGCCAAAAATGTTATAAACGGAAAAGTAAAGCTGAAAACCATTAAAAAAGAAAAACGATTTTTCTCGCCCCTTTTTTTCCATATCCAGGCCCAGGATAAAGGCAAAGCTTCGCCAGGCCAGGCCACCGGGCCAGGCACGCCTTATAATGAAATAACGACGATAACAACAAGAATGAGAGGCAACGCACGTTGACCACTCCAACCAACTCACCATTAAAACATTGGCAAATATAGCAAGGATATGATGAACTCCACTACAACATGCTGTGCTGGTTATATGCATGCATACCAAACCAAGGTAGGAAGGTACAACACAACGTCAGTCAGCAGTCGTCCCAGTAGTTGGCTAGTATTTGCATACAGCTTACCGCCGGAAGTAGCTGCCACAAAAGGGTTACGACGCTCGGGATTCTTTTAACATTTTTTTGTATTTTCCTCTTTTTTTGGCATTGCAAAAAAACCAAAAGTAAATCGCACAAGTAAAGGGTTCTCTCTCTTGTTCATTCATTTCTACGACGTGGATTCATTCATTCAGTTTGTCCTTATAATACTATTTTGGTGGAGCGGTGAGGTGATGGCGGCTTGAGCCTGTTAATGAAGCAACCCTTAAAATTTGGCACGTTTCCAAAACATGAGCGAATGAGTAGCAGCAGCAGCAGCAGCAGTAGTAGTACAACTGAGTGAATGAATGAAAGAAAGAAAGAAAAATGCAAAACAAGAAAACCAAAAAAAAAAAAAAAAAAGGCAAAGTATCTGAGTACTACAACGACAACAATACTAACACCAACAACGACAGCAACAGAAGAATATAAAAACATAATGAAAAGTCGCGCGCGGCGGCAAAAACATACAAAAAATTCTTCTTCATATCCTTATATTTTTTATTTAATTTTTATATTTTCTCAAAAGGGTTGGGGAGAAGTTGAATGAACTTTGCTCCGAAATAAATGAAGTTTGCAGCAAGACGACATTAGTTTTATTCTATTTTTTTTTTTATGATGATGGAGAAAGAAAGCAAAATAGAATCAGAAATAAATCAAAGCTACTTATAAATTAAATCAAAAGCAGCAACAACAACAACAACAGCAAACGAGCATTAAAAGAAGAAAGATAATGAAGAAAAGTTAGTGTTTTTTTTTTTTATTAAAAAGAAAGAAAACTTAAATAAATGACTCATTTATGCAACAGCAACAAACAACGTCACTCGTTGAATATGAAAAACGCACTAGAAACGCGCGCGACAAAAAGCCAAAAAGTTGTTGATTTATTTATTTATTTGCTGCAACAACAGGCAACAACAATAAAACAAAAAATCAAAACAACATTAAAATTAAAAATGAAAATGAAAAGAAAAAATTATATGAAAAACTGGTTCAAGTTGTTTTAGTTGTTGTTGCAAACCAAACAAGCCAAAGATGACGATGAAAATAAAGATGAAGATGAAGAAAACGAAGACGAAGACGAACGTAGAAGAAGTACATAGTAAGTATTTGCGGCAAACACCAAAAACGCTGTCTGTGGACACACACTGAAGACGCTTGCAGGCGGCGGCGGTAGCAAGCAATGTGTAAAAGCGCTTTGAAGCAACATTGCTGCACTGGCAAATGCTGATGGCAATGGCGACGGCGCCTCAAGTTTGGAATTTTGCGTAATCAGCGCTTAATGCGTTTCTTATATTTCATTTTTCTTGTTTTCATTTTTTGTTTGTTTTTAAGTCAACTTCATTTTTTGCATAATTTTGTCTTACATTTTTCTTTTATTGGATTTCCTGTGCTGCTGCCTCCTCTGTGTCTGTGTGTTTGTGTGAACTCGTATAATGAGTGAGAATGTGTTTGGCGAACTTGTTTTCTAATGGTGGGAATTTTGTTTGCATTTCGAGACCAACATTAATTTATAAATTAATCAAAATAGTAGTTAAAGCAGCAAAATCAATAAATAAGAATTCTTCGACATTGAAACAACATAAAGCGTCTTGTATCGTAAGATTTCTCAATGGATATGATTATGAAAAAAAAAAAATTTACATACATAAGTAGATAAGTAGAAAGATAGATTAGATTGATAGTAAGAGAACACAGAAGTGAAGTGGTGTTTGTTTTTGAGAAAATTGGATAATAAATTAAAACCATTGACACGAAAACATTATTTGAAACTAAGGCATAATAAAAGATTTTCTTTTCATGATATTTATGAGAGATTATAAAGATTAGTTTGAGGTGAATTGTGGAACAGTAAGAAATATGCAACATTTTTCAAATTGATGAAATTTTGCATAGGCAGGCAATTGGAATTAAAGATGTCATCCAGAAGTTGAAGTTATTCATAGTGGAAACATGATGAAATTTTCAATTAAATCTCATGTCATTCTTTAGATTTTCCATTTTCGTTTTTGAAACTAGTTATTATCAGCCGATACATTCAAAATATGACGCATTTCTTCTATTGCCCAATAAAATCCATGCCAATCCATATGGCAGGACATATAAAAAAGACCTATAATATATAAGAAATGTGTAGCCCCTATTATTTTGGCTAGCGTATTACTATCAATCAAGTTTCCAGTAATGAAAGTCGAACATAATTTTCAGTCTGATGTTGCACACTTGAATTTTTTTTTTCTGTAATGCGATACTGTAAGATGATGCTGTTGTTATGTTTGGATAAATAATAAAACATAGCTAATGATTTATGTAGAATATAATTAGGTATTGTACTTCCTACAAATACTAATTAGTGATTTAAAAAATGAATGATATGAGATCAGAAAATGATTAGCATACAAAGAACACAACTTTATTCTTGATGTGCTTATTGCTCACGATCTTACAACTTAAATATAGAAAAAAAAAAAAAATACTATGAAAGGGCAATGAAGGCATGAAACCAACAGCATGAATGTTTTGACTTCGTGGTACAAAACGAAGTTTTACTCAATAAGCTTCTGCCTGTAAGACAATATATTAAGTGTGTGGCTTCCAGAGATTTCAATCAAAACTCCTACTTAGGCTAAATGATTTTCGGTGTTTCATAAAATTAGAAGATTTGCTTACAGAAATTATTTATTTTGATATTTTGTAAAAGCAAAACATGAAATTAAATTGAATTGAATAAGTTTACATTAAATCTCTTATTTGTTTTCTACAATCAGCAGTTTTGACCTTCAAGAACATTTAATATTTAGAACTTAGTAAAAACACATTTATACGAGTATTAATATAATAGGAGTCAAGAAATTTTATGAATCATTAAATTTGATAAATTATTTTTGGTACCACTAAATGGGGAAAACCAACCTCATCCTCCTATTAAAAATGTAAACAAATTTATCTTTTTGCTAATTAGAAAACAATATAAAATAATAATGAAACATTGCCTGCCAATGAATAAATCAATTTAAATCCACACTTAAGCTCAACATGATCAACAACACCAACACCAAATCGTATTATAACTTACCACATCATGCCACAGATGTTAAACATGATGATAAAATCCACAAAAGTGGCAAACAAAATGCATAAAAAAAACTTATATAAATGACAAGCAGCAGATGTTTCTTTACACTATTTTTGAAGCTATAAAAAAAAAGCTAGAAAGCAAAAACAAAAATATAAAAAAATATTTGCATTTTATATATGTATTTTTAATTGCCAAAAAAACATAACTACGTAATTCGGTTGAAATAAACAGAGCTTCACTTCACAAGATATAGAGAGGCCAAAGGGTTTAACTTCAGGTTCAACATAGAAACCCCTGCTTCTTCTACTTATATGGTACTTCTTCTGGTAGTAAGTAGTAGTAGTAGTAGTAGTTGTAGTAAGTGAGTGAGTGAGTGAGTGAATGAGTGAGTGAGGGCTTTATCTACCCTTTGGCATCTTATTGTGTAAACTTTTTATTTTATTTCATCATGCGCGTTTTCCTTTTGCGAAAATTTATTTCATTAAAATCAAATTAACTTGTGATAAATGATATGGACATTTTTGAACATACAAACTACAACGCAATAATAATACAAAACACAATACATCATTATGCGAGCCAAACATATTCGTATGTAACTTGTATAATAAATAAATGGTAGTTGGAGAAACGAAGACCCTAAAAATTCAGTTATTTATTCAATAAAAATAATAACGACGACGACGACGTAATGTATGCAAGTTGAATGAAACAATAAAATTTGTATTTGATATTTATCTATGTGGCAAAGAGACCCAGTCCCATACCCATTCCCATTCCTAGTCCCAAAAAACCCCTCTACACTGACCGAGCGAAGAGGATGAATGATTGAATGAATGAGAGTGACGCTGATGAGGGTTGTGCGGTATTCACCATTTTCTCGCTTATTTTTTTGTATTCTATGAAATAAAACTTTGGTTTTTTTTTTTTTCTTTTTTTTGTATTCCAAATTTTATGCCAATGACGTTTTTAGGCGTAAATAGCATAGATGATTAAGTAATTCAAGGCCTTATGTTTTAATTATTTAAGACAGCCTCCTCCCCTTTTGATTATAAGTACAAGTATCGTAAAGTATTTTTACTTGACTAGGATGGAATGGGAAATTACGCATACGCAACATTGCCTAGCTGGCCAATGACGATTCGTCGACATGCCTGAGGAAGTTGGCAGCTGTCAGGCGTAAAGTGTAGTGTAATGTAGTGTGGCGTAGTATAGCATGAAAAAAAGTTGTAACAAGTAATTCAAGGAATTGGATTTTTACACCTTTCTGTCGTGTTTCTTTCTTACTTGATGTTGATGTTTGAAGCACCCTTTTACTGTTTTTTTTTTCTCTTTTCTGTTTTCTGTTTAGTCCTGTTTAATGCCATTACCAAATTGGAAGAACCACTTCAACATATCAGTTTCAATTTGTGTTAAATTAAAGAAACACGAGACAAACTAAATAAAAAAAAAAAACAAGAAACAAGAAACACACAAAAAAGAAAAAAAAAAAAACAAAATGTGAAAACAAAAAGCAACTGAAAATAGAAGTGATCCTTAGTAGAAGTGGTGGCAACGAATTTAAACAACTCCAACTACAAGGAAAAGTAACAGTAGCAGCAGCAACTGAGAAAAAATATATAATTGCAATTTAGGAAACACTTAAAGGACTACAAGCAACAATGTTCAAAAAGGCTGAGAAGGCACCCAAGCAGTGAGAAAGCATAGCATAGCGCAAAGGACGACTCCGAATGCCTCGCGGTATTGTAGCGTGAGGCTGACAAATGAAAGAACGCGGAGACAAGATGAGTGCAAATGGGGAGTCCGAGTAGTAAAGCACAAGCAAAATGCAGGATAATTTTAAGACAAAGAGCAAGCAAGGGAAGATTGACAACAGTAAAGCAGAGGCAGGCAGGCAGGCAGGCAGACAAGTAGACCCTTCAAAAATACTTACTAGCGTGAATGTCCAAAGACGACAACTGCCACAACACCATGACAGCTGAGCGCGCAAGGCGGTGGCGAGTGAATACACTTAACTAAGGCAACAAGAACAACAACAGAAACAACAATAACAGCAACAGCAACTACATGACAAACTACAACAATTGAGCGTTTGTTTGTGACACGAACAGACGTTGCTCTTACAGTTCCCTGATGTTCCTTGCTGCTGCTGCTGCTGCTGCTCCATCCATATATTTCATCTCCTCTTCTGTATTTAAAATGAAAAAAAAACTACATGATGAAAATAAAAGTGGAAATGAAGGAGTTGAGCAAGTTGAGTCGAGTTGAGTTGAGTTGATTTGAGTTATGCAAAGTGGCAGGCCACGCTCGACAAAAAAAAGTTGAGTTGAAAACGAACGAACGAACGAACGAACGAATGAACGAACGTCTCAAGCCAAAGAAGTAAAAGGAACAAGGATATGCAGCATTGCAGAAAGGACGAAGATGGCAACGACGAAGATAATGTGGACAACAACGCACGTGCTTGTGTTGTTGACGATGAGTAAAATGAAACTTCTGCAGCAGATGATGATAATAATAATAATAATAATAAAAATGATAATGATGGTGATGGTGATAGTGATGTTGATGCTGTCTTCCAGCTTCCTTGATTATCATTTTCATAATGAGTTGCATACTGTTGTGTTACTCATCATCATCATTATCATCATCATCATCATCATTCTTATTATCATCATCTGATGAACTGCAAAATGTGTTTGCATGTTTTCACTGGTTCTTTTTTTTTGTTTGTTGCTTCTAGAAATAAATTAAAATTAAGCAAGGCACGAGCGACCGAGTGAGTGCCTGCCTTTGCATTTGGGGGCGCGGCGAGTGCTCCAACAACTTATTATCCTATGCTGAAACAACTACAAGAACAACAACAGCAACAACTGGCAAATACTACTACTAAATAACTAGCATGTGGTGTTGTATTTTTGACTTCATCTCCTTGCTTGATTTTGCTTTGCTTTGCTTTGCTTTGCTATGCTATGCTTTGGTTGTGGCAGCTCAGATTCAGATGGATGATAATTTTGCCCCATGCTTATTTTACTTAATTATGTTAATAGCATTTTATGCAACGGAAAAATTTGTTGTTTCCGCACGAGCGCATCACACTCAGGACCACAGAGTAACAAATAACAATAACAACAAAAAACTAGAGTATAGTGTATAACGCACACAGATTGGATTGGATTGAGTTGAGTTGGTTGGTTGGTTATTTGGTTGGATACTTGGTTGGTTGGTTGGTTGGTTGAAAGTGGCCATAAAAATGCGAGTTCAAAAATGCGAACGCTTGAAAAGTGCAGACAAAAAATAAACTATGAAAAGTGTTAATTATGTTAATCAAGTGGGAAATAAAATAACAGGAGAATAGTGAATCGAGTCAATGAGTGAGTAAGTGAGTGAACCTTCAATGATATTGAGTGTCCTGATAAAACATTAAATAACTTTTGACAGTTTTTAATGAGCTTTGGGCCTTTTGAGCGATTGGTGATTCCATTATCCATGACATAAAAGTGTTTTACAAACTATAAATTTTCCATTTTAACATGAAAAATCAAATGAAAATTTAACAAAAGAAACGAAAATCTTTAAACAAGGAAATTTTTTCCTTTCCTTTCTTTTCCATTCTTTTGTTTTTTTTTTTTTTTTTTTTGAATTTTTCTCTAAAATCCTCTTAAATATTTCCGCCTTTTCTCCCAACTTTTCTAAATAATGACACACATACGTTTTGAAGTAAAAGTAATATATTTTTTGTGTTTTCCTTTTTTTTTTCTTTTTTATTATCGAATTTCAGGTAGCATGTGCTTCCTCGTCTTACACTCGTATACCTTGCCTGCCTATGATTTTAGATAGATTATGGCTTAGCCAAAAAGTTACTTTTACCTTTCTTTCACTTCCACTTCCATTCCCTTGCAATTTTTCTTTTTACATCTTTATTTCCTATTACTCCTTCCAAGGATATAACCAATAAATCAAAGAGAAACGACGAAAGCAAGCAAACAAATAGCATCATGGGGGGCATCATGGGGGGCATCATGAACAAAATTTCATAGCAGAAAAATAGGCGCAGCAGCGTGTGTCGTTCAAATTGTTTGGGTTGCCATAAAGTGTGGTTGATGTGCGTTTAAAATGATATATATCATTGGTTGTACATATTTATGCGTGTTTAAAGGTAAATAAAGGTTGAAACAAAATTGAACTTCAATTGCAGTATTTATGAGTTTAAAACGCACTTGTTGTTTGTGTGAAGGAATAAAGAAGAAGGGACACCGCCGACATTTCGTTTTCTATGCGCCATAAAAAATCGACATAAGGATTAATGTTGTTTCGAAGAAAGATAAAAACAAAGTTTGGATTCTGTGAAAAATTGAACATTAAATGATGGCTCACAAATTGTGGCAAATGAACAACATGACAAGCATTTTAAAGTGAAAACCAATACCAAAGGATCAAAGTTTATTTTTGTAAGTGAATTTAATTGATTTCTTTAAGACTTTGAGACTGTAAAATGAATAAATGTAGCTTGATCAGATGGTTTTTTGTTTATACATATTTCTTACATGACAACATTTGTATACTCGTCGATAATCATCAAATCATCTTATCAGCTCGTTAATTGAAACAAAATTAAACTAAACAAATAGTCTGGGAAAAGATTTGTGACTTCTAGTCATGTTGATTGGCCTCTGTAGACAATAGATTTAGTTTTAGATACAAGAATCTGACACAGAATAATTTTGATCCTTTTAAAGAGCCAATGAACTGTAGTTTTTCTTCTAATTCAATACTTGCATCGTTTTATACTAAATATATTTAATCAATTTGTGAAAATATCTAACATAATTGTGTTTTACTGTTTTAATGAAAATTTAAAGAAATTTTCTTCATCATCACTTAGTCAGGACAATGAGGAATTTTCCACTTCCATTCATTAAAGTCATTTAAATTGTTAGTTTTATAAAAGTCTTTAAATTAATTTCATTTTAATTGGTGCTCAATTAATGATGAATTTCAAATAAATGTCCAATTTCCAATTTCCCATATAAATTATTTATCCAAAAAATAAAATATCAGAGACCGGAAAAATGAAAATAAATATAGTATAACATAAACGAAAAATTAACGTTTCTGTTTCTCTCTGTCATTTAATTAAAAATGAAAATAACAATAATAATAATAATAATATGAACAAGAAGAGAGGAAAAATATACTAAAAATAAACAACAAAAAAAAAGTGCTGCTCTTGTCAAATGAAATAAAAATCAATGCATAATTAAACAAGTAATTACAACTGAAATCGACTTCTTACCACAAATAACAATAACAACAATTAACAATTGCTTCAAGTATCTGTTTCTTTCTCTCTCTCTCCCTTCATTTACTTCATACAACAACGACGACGATGACGAGGACGACGACGACGACGACATCAAAAAGACTTTTGCGTGATTTATGTCGATTTGTGGTTGTAAACACACAAACACACACTTAAATACATATAAGCATACATAAGTATATTACAAAATATATATATATATATATGTATTTGTTATACACACACATACACACTTACACATAAATTCATAGTGAATTGATGCCAGTTTAATGGCAATTTCGTGGTATAGAAAACATGTCGTTGATTAATTACAACAAGAAATCGACAATACAATATTTTCAAGAAAATCACCAGAAGCAGCAGCAGCATTACAGGGCGACGACGGCACAAGGGACATATGTAGTATGTTAAAGTATATATTTGAACATCAAAATGGCATAAAAGACAAGACTACCAACCAACCAAACAACCAACCAACGAACCACAATAGATGCTTTTGTGAATAATAGAGAGAAGAGTCTTGAAAATTGAAACAGGTTGCCAAACAAACCAAGTATTTTGTTGTATCTCCTGCTGTTGATTGAAAGACAACTTCCAGCAATCAACAACAGCAGCAGCAGCAGCAGCAGCAACAAAAATACATAATACTCGGTACTTATCAATATTTTACAATATTATTATTTGTTGCTGTCAATAATAATCTCCTTGTAGGAAAACACACATTAAATTCATTCAGGTAAATAAAATCAAAATAGCAAATATTATAATGAAAAATTAAAGAAAATTTAAAGAAAAATATTTAATAATTTAAGTTGATTGATCGCCAACTTAAACATAATAAAGAATTGCAAAGAAAAAAAATATTATGCAGACTATAAAGAAAAAAAAACCTAAAGGCTCCTTTCTGTCCTTTGCAATAAATTATTTTAATGTAATAGAACAAAAAATATGAATAAAATTCTGTACTTGACAAATGACACAACGACCACAATGATGACAGCAGCAACGAAATTTGAATGCTTTAGTAAACACAGGAGGCTCATGCGTATACGTGATATTTTCTTAGTTCTATTTTTATACATTTTACAAACTAAGAAGCATTTTATCACAGATAAATAAACAAAAACAAAAATGTAATAGGATAAAAAGACCTCCAACTTATATAAAATATATACACAGATTCTTTATAACCATAAATCCACTTCATCTTCTTCAGTATGTCAATCCTATGTTATAGATTCTTCTTATCAAGTTTACTGGATATTTTGGTTTCTAATAGAAAGTTACACTGATGTTCAGGGTTCATCATCTTTTATGTCGGTATGGGAACATTGCATATTTTTTGATATTTGTCAACCAATTGACTTGACTAGAAACGTGAATTCAGTACAATTTTATTTATGAATCGCCTTACACCGAAACATTACGCAGCAATAGTGACTCTGTTCATTGAAAATAGTCGTTCAGTTGGGTTAACTCAACGTGCATATCGTCGAAAAAATCATGACCACAGTCTGACAATACGTTTAGTGTCGAATTTTGTTGAGCACGGGACAATGGGAGATTGTTCACATGCCGTTCATCAACGACCAAGACGTGCCAATGAACTGGTTGAAGCGATCAGAGAAAGCGTCGCCCAGAACCCGAAGGTGTTAGATCGCCACCGCGGATTTCTGATTTCAAAAAGAAGCCACATTGACTGGTTATCAAGATCTCCAGATATTTCTTTTTATGGGGTTCTTTGAAAAGCAAAGTGTACGCAAGCAAGCCTATTACTACTATTGACGATCTCAAGTCAAATTCTCGTGCTGAAATTATCCCTATACCCCCCGAGGTACTCGAAAAGATAATGGAAAAAGGGCACATTTTACTGTGGCCAATAAAGGGAACCACTTAATTGATATTGTATTGAAAAAGTAGTCCAAATAAATTGCAAAGACCAAATTGATGAAATATACCTCATATATAAAAATCGGGTGCTTTTGTTTTCAAAAATATTCCTCTTTAATACTTGTTAAATCATGACCTAAGAATTAAAAAATCCTAAATATCTTCAATTGTAGAAACACCAAATTTGCTTGCATCGCATGATTTTAATGGAAAATTGTAGATTTCCCAAATAAGATAATCTCTTATGGTTGTGATTTATTTGCAATTCTAAATATTTTTTTTTAATTTATTCTAATTCTTCTTCATACTGTTTTCTGTCTTGTAGGATATCTTCTATCTTCTTATAAATGTTGTTGCTTTTGTTATTCTCAAAATGAATTCTAGATTTATTTATTTAATATTTTCCTTAGCCTTCATCAGCTCAAAGACGCCATACAGTTTTCTATGGTTTTCTTTTGTGTTTATTTGCTTAATAATATAATTTCTTTGAATTTATCTCTTTTTTTTTCGCTGAAATAATTTTATTAGAATTATCTACTTTCTTTTTTTCCTTTTTCTTCTCATGTGTTATTTTCTTTATGCGCATTTGCTCATCTGCTACTGCTGTTGTTGACCTAAATTAATTTACATCGTAATATGGCGGTGGAAACGACGTTGATGTTGTCGTCGTTATTGTCTTTGTGTCATCAACAAGTGTCAATGTCCTGTCAGAAAAACACAATGACAATGACAGCAGCAGGAGCAGCAATCCAAATCATGACAAGTCAAGTTATCCTGTTACGTGTTTCAACACAACGCAACACAACACATCACAGCACAACATGTTCTTTCTTCTGTTAACACCGAATATCCTTAACACGCGATTTCTCACAAACATTTAATGAAAGAATTTATTACAAGTCAATAAAGGCCTCCAAAACAACACAATTTATTGCGTATACGACGCATTGATCACGTTTTATGCCTTAAATCAATATAAAGCGAAGCAAGCAGCCAAGAAAGGACACTTCCCATTGCATGACATTGATTAATTGTGAAAAAATGATAGATTAAACGAAAGCAGTTGAGTTTGCTACCTTCCTTTCCTTTACTTTCTTTTCTTTGTTCACATTTAGGTTTAATTTTTTTTTTTTTTTTATATATATTTTTCTTTTTGGTTTAATAAAAAATTAATGTTTGCCTTGACAACGAAATGTTAGCTATGTCAAATCATGTCAGGACTCTTTAGTATTATTGGAATGGGGATAAAGAGAAAATTACAAATAAAAATATATCATAAAAAGCATTGGAGATTGTAGTAGAAGAAGGTCCTTCCTTTCTTCTTTTTTTTCATTTATTTCATTTTGGTTTGTGCTATTATAAAAATATGTCACATATTTGCACACAACACAACATAAAGCTAGGCAAGGCAAGGCAACGCAACGCAACACAACACAAAGCATGAAAGCCTTAAGTAAGCCTCAATCATAAGCCAAAGGAACGACTACTATATGTATATTGCTACTGAGGATATTCTCACATTCTGCCAATTTCAAAAGAAACCTTCCATATTATCGTTGTTGCCGTCGTCGCCATCATAATCATCATCATTGTCGTTCTCATCGTTCCCATCGTTGCACGGCATGACAATTAGTTACCAAAGCAACACCAATGTCTATAGAAGCTACAGTAGCAACATAAGTAGTAGCAACATAAGCAGTAGCAACGACAACGACATCAACATCAACAGCAGTAGCAATAATCATAAAGCCAACTTTTATTGTATGCATGTATATTATAAATACACACACACGATGCTTTTTCCATTCCCATCCTCCAACAATATGGGCAACCAACCACCAGGAGTTAACATAAATAAATATGTATATTGACAGCACTCACACAATCATACAATCACACAATCCTGGCAACACCGACACCATAACCAACAATAATGTCTCACATTAGTCAGTTAGTTTTTTATATCAACCACAAACAAAGCTTACGACGACGACGACAACGACGACGACAACAAAGCTACCTAATTAGAAACGTCAAATCGCGCGAGCTCTTTTGTAAAAGTTAGTCTGACATATCAGAGAGAGAAAGAGTGGGAGAGAGAGAGAGAGAGAGTGGAGGAAACGGAGTGGAAAATATATGGTGGTTAATGTAGTTTATGATAAAGCTTATGAGAGACCCTTTTATAAGCATTTATCATTTTATTATAACAATTTTTCTTAAAGCCACCAATTTTCTCGCAAACCTTTTGCCCTAGTCGTCATCACAATCATCATCACAATCACAATCATCATCATCATCATCATAGTCATCATCTATTCAGCATAATGAGTAAACAAATGACGCGATTTATGCACGGTTTTAAACGCGCGCATTTATACGCACTTCATACTTAACTCATAGTGGATCCATTTATTAAGTAGTTGAAGGCAAACCAAAGCTAATTAGAAGCTTTATTTCATCAAACAAACACAAATACAAACGTACAAAAATATATGTCTAAATAATCATTAAAGTGTCAGCATGAGGGAAAAATCCATTAAATATGATTATAACATTTTAAGTATCTAAGTATCTCTTACAAAACAGAGAGAGAGAGAGAGAGAGAGAGAGAGAGAGAGAGGAGAGTGAGTTATGAGAATCATGATATTGCTTAAATCTTCTTATTTGTCTGTGGTGAGTGAGTGAGTGAGGTGACGCTCGTGCAAGTATTAAATTTAATTAAATATGCTAATTTTGCATAATTTAAATCAATAAACAAGAGGGAAAAACAATATTCATTAAATATGTGCAATTGAGATATCAAAAGAAAAACAATAATAAAATACAATAACAAAAACAAAAACAAAAATAGAAACAGAAAAACAAGGTAAAAGCATGTCGAAGTTTAATTGAAAAATCACGCTAATTTCATATTAATTGCATTTCTTATTAATTTGAAAACTGTTTGTGTGTGGGTTGGAAAAAAAAAGAATTATAATTACTTACTTACAGTATTTTAGATACGAGAAAAAAGATATAACCAACAATCGATGAAAACAAATAAATATTAATTAAAAAGAGAGGGCGCCATCAAGTAAACAAATGTGATTTTTTATTAATTATGTCACTCATGGCAAGAGTAAAGTTAAACAGAATAAGTACAGTTTTGATCAAAAAAAAAAATGTAATTAAAGATAAATATGCAGAAATTAGCAAGTAAGTGTTCTTGATTCAAGATTAGAAGTTTTTAGTTTATGAAGATGATATTAAAGCTCCACCAACACATCACATTGATTCTACCAACGCATCACGTACGCATTGTTTCACTATCACCAATACAATTTTAAGACAAATATAAAATTTGTAATTTTTTTATTTATCATTAAATGTATTTAGACTCCGCTTTGTATGTCAAGTACATGAGCTTGTGGAAAATCTTGTTAGGATCAAAGAGTAAGTAGAAGGAAATCACTCGAAGTTTGTCTTTTGATTAAAATTCTTATCCCTTTGGACTCTTAAAATCTAAATACTACTATACTTTCAAATACTACAAATAACTCTCTCTCGCTCTCTCTCTCTCTCTCTCTCTCTCTCTCTCTACAATCAAAGAATTGTAAAGATTATTAATAATAACTTAAGTATTATGGTGGCAAAGATTTTTCCCAGTACTTAGTGCATGAATGATAGTTTTATGAGCAGCAACAGTAGAAGCATTTGTAGTTTGTAGAAAAACAAAAGATACTTTGTAAGCGAGTCAAGTGTTCTGAACACGCTTAGCATTGTTTTATTGACAAAATCATGAAATTTGCATAACCAATTAATCATGCACAAAAGTGAGGGGAAGCAGAGCCAACAAGAATCGCAAATAAGAAACGTGCGCAAAATCCTAGAAGTTTATTTTAGTACCAAACAACAAAGAATGAATGAATGAATGAGCGAATGAGAAGTGAGTAAGAAAATGTGTGGTGATTCAGAAAAAAAATGAAGAAATGAATGAATGAGTTAGTGAGCTCCGCATGCGCATGTAAGATAAACTAAACACATGTGCAAGTAAATCCGCATCCGGTCGGATACACTTTGTTGTGGTATGAAGATAGATGAAGTCTCCTCCTTTGCCACATGCCACATTCATTGCTTCACGTTTATTTAAAAAAAAAAAAAAATGAAGAAATTTTTCAATAGTAAATTAACTTAAGTTGAATTTTGAAAAAAACAAACACCAAAAAAAAAAATATGAAACTGTTATTAGAAAGAGAATTGTGCAAATACACAAAGGGCAGATGGGCAAAAGTGAAGTGCTTAGTGCACTCGACTCCTATTTGAATCTTTACAAAGAGATTTGGCCAGTGTAAAAACAACATCACATGGCTCACAGTTTGCCCAGAAGGAATGCAGTCGAAATAAACTAAACGAAGCAAAACCAAATCCCAAAAAAATAACGATTTGAAGCGATTGAATATAAGAACAACGCGAAAAAACCAGTTTGGCATAAAAGTGATTTGTTGTTGTAAATTTTGGAGTTTTTTTTTTTTTTTGTCTCTTTTTGCTTTTTCCTTTTTACACATAACTAAAAGCCCAAAGCCATGAAGAACTGAGCTGCCATGAAATGAAACCAACTCTATTCTAAAAAGCTGCTTCACATGATGATGTTGTGATGTTGGCAAAAGAGGAAAGCGAATAAACGAATGAACGAAATAAAAATACTATACGAAAAATTGAAAAAAGAATTCAGCAAGTGAACCAAATTCTTTTTAACGAGCTTGCAAACATTTGATCCCCTAACGACGGACAGAGGGACACTACAGGACGGGATGGGATCGAATCGGACAGAACAGACAACCACCATATAACCAAATAGATACGTTTATATAGATACATAGAGATATAGAGTAGAGTAGAGTAGAGTAGAGTGTATAGTAGTTTATCAAAAGCGTGGGTAACAAAGAGATAGAGAAACGAAAGTCAAAGTCAATAGTATAGGCAACATTTAAGAGTCATTAGGGGAGGAGACAACGGCAAAGGTGCCGGCAGTGTTGGCTCCAATGTGGCGTTGAATAGTTTAGCAGCTCAGCTCAGCTGGGCTAAGCTCACTCAACCAACATGAGCCAAAATTAAAACAAAACACAAAAAAAAAAATTCGAATATTTTTGAGACACGAAAATGGCGCAGCAAATTAAGATAGAAGAAACACATTGTACTAGAAAAGTCAACAACAACGAACTGAACTGTCAGATGAAAGAGTAAATGAAGTGAAGTGAAGTGAAGAGGAATTATAAGAAGTTAAGCTGCCTTGCCTTGCCTTGCCTTACCTTACCTAACCATGTACCTTGTATCGTGTCAAATTTGCTTTGCTGCACAATTATTATTAAAATAATAAATTTCTCAAAAAAAAAAAAAAAAACAAAACAGAAAAAGATGTTACAACAATAATAATAATAATAATAAAAAAAATTAACAAAAATCAAGCCAAATTAACCAAGTTCAAGTCTTTCCATTATTTTTTTTATTTAGTGGCGGCAGCGTCGGCAACTGATAAAGCGCTTCAATCCACAAAAATGAATGGATAAAATGAAAAATGCCATCCAACGCTTGGATAATTTTATAAAAAATGTTTTAAAATCATGCAATTTTATGGCGACTTCCAGAGAAATTTATCTACTTGCCACACAAACTACTAACTACTGACAAACAAACACATAATCGTACATATAAAATAAAATAGTCCACTCTACTTATTGCCTGCCTGCCTGCGACTGATTACTTTTATTATAATTAAGCGCTTTATAAATATTCCATAATAAAAATAATAAATACTATATTTTGTTAATATTTATTATGAAATGAAATTAACTTAATTATGTTAAAATATAAAAAACATTACATTGTTGATGGTTTTATTGTACTTATTAAAAAATGTTTATATGCCAAGCTAACCATTGTCGCCGTCATGGAGGAGCCACAGCTCCTCGCATGCTCACATGGAACATAGTCACAATTTCAGAAATAATTTCGCTGAGCACACGGTAAAGTGAACAACGCATACAAATTAATAAATTATACTACTCTACTACACAGATGAAAAGTTGAGAAGTTTGAGTTTCAATTGATATAAGTTGAGTCAAGTTGGTTTGAAATGAATTGAGTTCAGTTGACTCGAAAAGTACGTATATCTCAACTCAGTTGAATTGAGTTGAGTTGAGTTGAGTTGAATATTTGATTTGGCTTGGCTTTGCTTGGCTTTTCATATCATGTTGCTGTTGCCGCCACATTTCCATTTTTAATGAATATTCATTGTTGTTAAAGAATAATGTTGCAAGTCATATTATTGTTACTGCTGCTGCTGCTGCCGTTGTTCGTTCTTATTGCAAACAGGGAAATCGCGAAAAAAAAGGATTTAAAATAAGAATTTTTAAATAAATAAAATATTAAAGGATTACAACCAACAGCTGTGCTGCTGCTGCTTATGCAGAGTATAAATATGATGAAACATTTGCATATCATGCGAATCAACGATGATGAAACGCTGAGACCATGAAATGAATAAAGAAGATTCAATGACTTTGAAGCGTGATAAGAACGCAAATAAATGCAATTTAAGGATCTACGTAAAGGATAACAAACGATTGAGTGGGTGCGTACATACGCAAGAAGTGTGATGAGTGGACCACCTAATGGGTAAAACGTGTCATAAGTACCATTTTTATCAGGGAAATATTGGAAGAGAAGCGGCAAAATTTAAAAAGATTAAAATATTGTAAATTCTATAAGAATACATAAGACATTCATGATGATGATGATGATGATGATAGAGAAAGTTGAAAGAGAAAAGGAAGATTATTAAAGAAAATATTCTAGGAATAAAATTAAAAATAGTTTGAACTTTAAAACTTGAAAGGTTCTTAGAAATTGTTGAATAACTTTCACTGATAAAATTTTGACTTGTTTACTTCAAAATCAAAAGTGAAATATGTAATAAATATATTTTTAGTAGAATTTTGTTATTTTCTCATAGCTAAGTATGTTTTATTTCTTCGAAAAATTGTTTAACTTTCGATTGTTTGGTTAGTTTAGTTTGATTTGAGGATTCTTGGAAAAAAAAAAATCAAAAATTGAATAATTCCATGTATTACAAATCTCCAAATCTCTTTATAAAATTCGTCATGGAAGTGCCAAATAACAATAATTCTGAATCTATACATATTATAAAACAAAGTCCCTTTGGCGTGTGTCTGTCTGAACATGATAAACTCAAAACCTATTGAACCGATTTTCATACGGTTTTCACCAATGAACAGAGTGATTCATCAAGATTGCTATAGACTAAAAATAGTTAATTAGAAACAATTTTTTGATCGAATGCACAATATTAACAGGCTGTGGAACTGGTGAAACTGTTTGAATAACAAGAACACCGATGATACCCTTAGAATTGACTTTTCAGTTCCAACGACTCCAAATTCTAATTAATTAAGCAAACTTTAAAAATGCCTCAAGTCTTTCTGTACATTTTCATAATTCATACGAATTTAAAATTTTTATAAATTATTTGCATTTTATAAATTCACAAATTCTATTATTTCACTCTGTTAATACATAACTTTTTATCTTCCATTTGATATCTCTTTTTAAATGGGAGATATTTGTTTTGTTTTTATTTCTCCTCTTTCACTATTGACCAATCACCATTTTGTTTCTGAAGAACGGAAGAGAAAGGCTTTCAAATACGCATTAATTCGGCATTTATTGCAATCAAAATTGTCACTGAGCACAAAACAAAAACCAACAATAACAACAAAAAAAAAATAAGGAATAGAATAAAATGAAATGGAATAAAATAAATAAAACAAGTAAATATTGCGCTGACCTAATTTCATTGTTTTTTTTTTTTTTTTTTTTTTTTTGCTCTTATAGTATTTTCTTCTTATTCTTGTTGTAGTTGTGTTTTTGCTGTCATAGTTGGCATTTGCTGTTGTTGTTGTTGTTGTTGTTGTTGTAGTTAGTGAAGCGAAGTGAAGCTGGAAGAAGTGCGCAAACGAACAGAAAAATTCAATGAACTCGAAAGTTACTGATAAACGTCGAATGAACAAACGACAAACGTAAAATAAAGTAACGCAACATAACGTAAAGTTAAAACGACAATATCAATGCCAAAGTGTAACAGAGAAAAATAGGAAAACAAAGAAATAGAGAAGTAGAGCAGAAGGAAAAAAAACTAAAGGAATTTGATTCAAGCTTATAGATACTTTTAGTAGAGATTCATAGACTGTGATTCAAAAGACAGGTCAGATACATATAATTCAACTTGATTTTGAAATACGCACGAACAAACCCACCACCACCATCACAGCACTGAGAAAATAACAAAAAAATTATGTACTTGAATGAATCCATTTATGGATTTAAATAGAGAAAAAAAAAAACAATAAAAAAAAAACTCTAGCGCTTTTTGACCTCAATATCTATGGGACTTGGGAGGGAGAATTACACACACACACACACACACACACACTAAGCTCAAAAGGCAGACAACAACTAAAGCATCATAAGTAAGTAAGTAAGTAAGTAAGTAAGTAAGCAAGTGAGTGAGTGAGTGAGTGATAAATGAATGAATGAGTAAGTTTACTATAAGCATTCTAAGTTACACAATAAGAAGAACAATAAAAACCCAAAACAAATCTTGACACATTCCTTAAGCTTAATGTATGCTTAAACATGACACACGCACTGACTTAAGTTGCTTTAAAATACAATAAAATATTCCATAAAATCTACACATTTCTTCTGTTGCTTGAAACAATAAGCTGCAACAATTTCATGGGTTTCAATTCGTTACACTTAAGGTTAGTTTTCCTGAAATATGATAATGAAATATGTACCCAAATATGTATGTACATACCTTCCTTTATTCCTTAACAAATTTTATTAATAACTCAAGAAAAATACCACAAAAAATAGTTAAAAGTCTATAAAAAAAAAGAAGAAGAACACTTACAAATTGTGTTTAAATTATTCGATTAGCCACAATATTAACTTTATACACTTTGTAATGTGGCTGTGGATGGTGTTCGCTCGTTTAAGCCACAATTAAGTTCTTTTAGCTCGTAATTTAATTGATTCATTAACTACGATAAAATGAGTAAAAGTACATAGCTCTCAGGCAGCTATAACACGAAAAAGATTAGTAGAAAAGCGTCAATAAAGTAAAGGAGAAAATGTCTATTATCATAGAAGTTCTTTCTTTGAGAGAAAACTTTCAAATTAATTGAAGTATGAAAATTAGTTTTTATTATTAATAATTTTCAATAATTTTGGAATTTTATACAATGATTTCCATCTAGAAATTTCAAACTTTTAGTTCATCTAAGTTCTTTAATAAGGTCAAATACAAGTTTTTTCATCATTTAGTTCAAAATATTTAACATGGAATTGTTTGAGGAATTTTAATTTTTAGGAACTTCATAATACTTAGTTTGTCCAAAGAATATACAAAATTTATACGCATTTAGTCAAACTAATCCTTTTGCATTTAGATATAGAATTCTTTCTTTATGTTGGATTGGTCGAAACGGAACTCACCTACGCCTCCGCATCTGCAGAACATCCGCAAGAAATCGTACCTCCGCCTCCACAAGTTTGTTAACAGAATTTTAGCGGAGGTATATTTTTACATTTTGTCATTGCGTGCGAAGTCACATCCCTCATTATCAAAAAACATTATCAAAAATCTAATTGAATACATCAATTCAAGATGTTGTAACCTTCCTAGAAATACATTGTATTCGCTTACTGGATCCAAGGTACAATTTTAAGTTTTTTGATGAATTTATTAAGAACAAAGTTCAATCTGAACTATTGCGTTTGCGTTTGACGACGGAGCTTCTTTCGTCAATAGACTTAGGATTAAATTGCATCGCGGTTGATGATGAACCGAGTACGAACTCCCAGTGCAAAGTGTTTACTCAAATCTGGCAGACAACAACAGTGATAATGAAGAGGAAGATCGAAATATCACCACAAAAAACTTTATCATATGGAAATCATTGAGCAACTACTTATTTAGTGGATCCGATTAAATTTACAAACCATTTTCAAATCTGTTAGAAGGCGACAAAGCTACAAAATTGTTGTTTATTAAGTGTAATTTGCCTCCTAATGTATATCACATGGACTCAATTCCATTAACGATTAAAAATATATTTACGTAGTATTACTTTTCCTGTTTATTAAAAGTTATTATCCTTATCAATGACAAGACAATTGGAAATATGTCTGTCTCATAGTAACAATTCAAATCTTTCATCAAAGACACAAATCTTATTGAATTTCAATTTTTAATCACTTTATGTATAAAATAAAACTCTTAAATTTCAATTCAATTAAAGGTAAAAGTGTAGTTTCCCCAAAACATTCATACATACGAATATCTAAAAAGTAATTAATTCTAAATCAAGCATTTTTCTTCAGTAATCAAACTACTCAAATTGCTCAAACGCAAAGTCTCTAAGAACTTGATTTTTCGATTCAACCTTGAATCATTACATTTCAATTCGTAGCTTTTAATTAAAATCAAAACAATTCTAGAAAATATCGAATTAAAAATCAAAGATTTTTTCTTTTCAAATAGAAAGAAGAAAAATGAAAAAAGAAAAAATTGCACAACAATTATAAATTTCCATGAAAATCGAAAACAACAAAGCAATTTTTGCCAAACAGAAAAAAGAAGGGAAAAAAATTAGAAAAATAAAAGACCAGAACAGAACAGCAAAACATAATTGAACACATACTCGTCGTTGTCGTTGTCGTCGTAGTAGTATTTATAAAAGTAGAAAATGTGTGACTCAGTGGGCGGCAATGTGGGCGGACATCGTTGTTCCGAACAAACACAGTAGCAGGCACCAACAGTAGTAGTAGTAGTAGTAGGAGCAGCATCAGCCATAGGGGCTGGGCCGAGCACACGCTTCATGCTTTGCTTAACTGATTTCCCAGAATCAAATCAAAAGCAAATAAGCAGCAACAGCAGCAGCATCAATATTAAAGCCAGAGAAAGCCAGGAGTCACTAGAGGCGTGCAGAATGAAGCGACGCATAGAGCCTTCTAGACCCCTACAAGCAAAGCGTAGCAATGAAATGAACAAACAACACACACGAGAGGCGCGACGAGACGAGACGAGACGAGACGAGCAAAGAGTCAGTCAAGCTGTCAAGGCAACAACAACAATTCTAGAGAAACCGAGAGCAAAGCGGAAAGAAAGATTTCCCAATGAGCCATAAACTGCAAAATGGCTGCGAGTAATGGGCAAAGAGAGTAAGTAATAGTAGAAACATGAGAAACAGCAAACAATGAAAGAAGATGCTAGCGAGCGGAGTAAGCGTTTCTTTTGCCATACGAGAAGAACAAAACTTTAATCAAGAACGCCCCAAAACCACGAAGTTTAAGCGGAATGCAGTAGAAGCCTGTGTTCACCTAGAAAGAATCCCATTCATCCATCCATCCATCCAACCAACCAACCAAGCAACTAACCAACAAACAAAAAGATACAAGACAAATAATACCATAACAATATCAGAGTCATCAAAGTTTGGTAACAAAGAGAAGAAATGAGAAGAAGAAAGATCTAAGACAAGTCATGTGAATAAGTCGTCTGTGTATCTATGGCTCAGAATGAGTGAGTGAGTGAGTGAGTGAGTGAGTGATTGAGTGTGTACCTTATTGGTTTTGGAATTGGGCTTGGTGTCAATATATGTATGTATATTTGCTTGTTTGTCTGTCTGTCTGTCTGTCTGTCTGTCCATCTTTCATACCAAAAAGCAGCCGCAGGCCAAGCTTTGCTCATATCAAAAACCATGAAAGAACAAAATTTTTGAAATTGGTATAATATATTGTATGAATATATTGTATACGTATTTGTATCTGTGTGTGTGTGTGTTTGTAAGTGAGCCGATTTACTTTTTGGTTTTGAACATAAAATATGAATTTTTGGGTTTGATGCGTGTTTGCCAAAATTTCTGCTCTCCTTTGCCTTTCAGTTGTTTCAGTTCTTGTGTCAAGGCGCAATGTACTTGAGTCAAGAACAAAAACAACTTAAGGCGAGCATAACTGCTTTTGTGTGTGAGGGGGAATCTTCCCTTTGCCATTCTAATACCCTCTACTTATCTTTCTTTGATTCATCTGCCCTTCGCCACTCCACTCCACTCCAATCCACTCCATTCCACCCACTCACTCACTCACTCATTGAATCTTTTCTTAGTTTTCAAGGAAGCACTTGAAAATTCAAAATTGTTCGCGCTTGAGCGCCATAAGCAAGCTAAAAACAATTTAAACACGTCCTTTACTTTTGTGCAGCCTTCAGCTGCTCAACTGCTCAACTTAGCCCACACCCAATGATTTCAACACCTACATATCTTTAATATAACACCAACCCCAACCCCAGCCCCAACCCAACTCAACCCAATCTAAAGCAAAACCATCTGCTCCGCCCTTGCTATTGCCGTCGTTGTCGTCGCTCTATCAAAGCAATTTGCATATGAATATTTGTCGACATGACTTCGAAGCTTGTACAATATTTTTGACTTCGTTGCTTAAACATGACACAGCGTGGCATAGAGAGCAAGGCATGACTGGTGGGTGGTTGGGTGGTTGGTTGGTTGGAGGAGGTAGTGGCTGGTTGGCTTAACAACAGCAGCAGTAAGGCCAACAGGCAGCAGCAATAGCAACAGCAACAAATCGTTTGCCTTTGTCAGAAATCATAGCTTACATTGCTAAAGCAATTGTTGTTGCTTGTTGCAGCAGCAACAACAATAACAACAACAAAAAAACAACAACCAACTAGCGCCTTTGGCATTTAACTTGCTGTACACCCATGGTTGCTTACTTACCAACCAAGTGTTGGTGCTAGATGGCGCCACAAGCACAAATATGACATACAACAAAGAGAAAGTCAAAAGCAGGCTTCATATGAAATCTTGTGGGCGTCACACCACAGTTACAGCTACAGGAAAAGGTCTACAAGTGGCTGCTGCTGCTGCTGCTGCTGCTCATAATAATCGTATATTTTTTTCTTTTCTTTTTTCTTTGGTTTTTTATTTTAATGGAAATTTATTGTTTACACGGCATAAAGGTATTAGCCGCATTCTTATTGTTACTACTACCCTTGTATTATTTTATATATTACTATGTGTAGTACGTTAGTACTAAAGTGCTGCTTTAACTCAACTGGACCTTATGTGATATTCTCCTCCTGCTTACTTGCTTTCCTGGCTTACTACTTATTCTATGTATGTCTAACTCTCTACAGTTCATAAATCTTGATGGCTTTTGGATTATGTCGTTCGAGCGCGCAATCGAGAAGCGCTTTATGTGCTTTTCACACAGCATATTTTCTTCTTCAACGTTTGTTGGGTTTGTTGGGTCAACAATCGACAACACACTTGACTTCATATAATGGGCGGCGTCGGCAACGGCGACAGTGGCATTCAGTAATACTTAGTAAGTGGCAACAAGAAAGAAAGTATTACCAGAGACTGGGAATGAAATAGAGAGAGACACATTGAGGAAGAAGTGGAAGTTATTTTCAAATCCATTAGCCGCAAAACTTGGCATTTACCACTTGCCACCACTCACATGAGCATGTGTAGTGTGCATAAATGAAATGTAACGTAACGTAACGAAACGAACGAAAGGAAAAGGAAATGTGTGTATAGATTGAAACAAAAACGACGACAAAGGTAAGACTACAAAAGAGTGAATGGGTGTGGAATGAAAATGGGAATGGGAATGGGAGTGGGAGTATGAGAAGAAAACTTTACACAAACTATTTTTAAAACTCTTATACTACACACAGATAATCACACTATATACACAAATACTCGTATGTACATAGATACACTCGTCGTCGTCGTAGTAGTCGTCATCATCATCAAAAATCACTTCATGGCTTTTGTTGGCACTCATGGCTTTTATCCCCCACTGCTAGCGTCATCATCATCACCATCACCAACAACATCATCATTGTTGGTACTACTACTACTACTGCTGCCACTCAACAAGTTTTGCTTGATGCACTACATCTATCTAACACTAACCTCACATTCACACTCACACTCATCCTCATCCCTTCTTTTGAAGCAATACTTTATCAAAACAACAACACCAGTCAACTTTAACAACAAGAACACTAAAACTAAGTGCCGAGTTCGTTCGTTCGTTTGTATATGAAAGGGAGTCCTGCCTGCCTGCCTGCCTGCCTGCCTCCTGTCAAAGTTGGAAAGCCACTATATGTGCCAGGCAACGACGCTTCACTTTTTCATACTTTCTTTCATGTGTGTGTACGTGAGTATCTTTCTGTCTGTTTGTCTTTCTGTCTGTTAGAGTGTGTGGCATGTAACCCCAAAAACTCAAACCCAACCAAACCAAACGAAACGAAACTAAAACCAAACTATCCCCTTAACCAATTTCTCGCGGCTTTGTTATTATTATTATTATTTTTATGCTCCTGTCTTTGCCTTTGCCTTTGACTGTTACTAACAAGCGTCAAAAATCGAGCATTAGCCTCGAGACCCGCCCGGAGATGTGTTTGTTTGTTAGCAAGCAACCAGCAAAGGCCAAAACCAAAACCAAAACGAATTCTAATGCCCATTTGTTCGTTCCGTTTCGTTCCGTTCCCTTCCCTCTTCCCATCGCACCGATTGAATGCTGACTGAATGCCAACACTTTTCTGTGAGCTTCCGACTTCATATTTTGTTCGTTCATTGTTTCCGTTTCCGTTTTTGGGCGTCCAAAGCCGCCATTGCTGCCAAAACGCTTTTCTTCGTTTGGCTTTTTATTTTTTTTTTTCATTTCATTTCTGTTCTTTTCTGTTTCTTTTATTTTTTTTTTTTGTTTTTTGTTTTTTCTTTTTTTTTTTATTGTTTTTTCGCTTTTGTTGTCATGAAAAATGATGCCTGCCTGACTTTGCTTTCTCAGTGGAAATATGTAGCTTAACTTATATGCAACAATACAAATATATAAGTATGTAGATACTTTTATTCATGAATTTAGTTTGGACTTACCTGTCATGCATGACGCCTTCTTTGTTATTGTGGTCAGTGGCCCATCTTCGTTGAGCAATATTAGTAAAATTTCAATTAGCAAAATTACAAAAACTCGTCGATTTTGAAACAAAAACATTGCAGCAACACATAAAATGGTATGAATTCTGCTTCCAGCAATTTCCGCTTACTTAGTACACGCACTGGCCACACACTGCGCCACACCACACCACACCATAGAACCACAGAGTCCACACCAATATTATTATTATATTGTTCTTGTTGCAACTCTTTCTCTTTGACTTGATTGTTGTTGGTTGTGTGTGTTGTTGGCACGACAATGTTGTTGTTGTTGTTGTTGTTGTTTCTATTCTGCAGTTGATTAAACCAAATTGTTGCTAAGCTCTCGCTGCTGCTGCACCTTTGCATTGATTGCTTTCCTGAATCACCTTGCGGTTTCAAAATAGTCTCCTCCGTCTTCTGTTTCTGCTTCTTCTTCTTCTTCAATGTAATTTCGTATCCTCTTCCTCCTTCTGGTATTTGCGTCGTTTTTACTCCTTGTGTTCCTCCTCCTCCTCCTCCTCCTTTGTTCTTGTTAATCTCTTAACCGCAATTTGCAATTAACTTGCTTACTACACCACTACTATGTACTTACTTATACTACTTCGGCTTTATGCGTCGCGAAGTTGTTTTTGTTGTTACTGTTGGTTTTCTCAATGTTGTTTTTATTTTTATTATTATTATTATTATTATTGTTGTTATTGTGTACATGGTTGTTGTTGTTGTTGTTGTTTTTTTGGTTTTTTTATATGCATTTTATTTGTTATTGTTGTTTTTTGTCATTCCCAGTTTTGTTTTCTCATCCTTTGCACAGCAATGCAATTTTTTATATTTATTTATTTTTCTTTTATTTTTACCATTTTATAGCGTAATTTATTCTTTAAAAGCGTCTTTGCCAAAGGATATACCGTCGGCTGCGCATGATATCCTGTACATTGTCCTAGTAAACATAAAATCATATAACGGTTAATGTAAGCTTACGGTAAGTGCACGTTTTGTTCGTTCGTTCGCTCGCTCATTCTCTCACTCAAAATGATGCCGTAAATCAACTTAATTTTTCAGAAACTCAGAAACTTGAATACAAATTCCACTCTCGAAAGATAAGAAGAAGAAAGAATTTGTTGCTGTTGTTGTCGGTAGTAAAGTAGATAGGAGACCATGAAATGCAATAAACAAGTTGTAATAAACTTTTATCATCGCTTTTAAACTAAACATTGACTACAATTTAAGGATATTTTCTATAAAAAAATGTGTCTATTTGTTGCTTTGCATTATCACTGAAATTGCCATAATAAAAAATTACAGTAAAAAATGTAGGACCAGGAAAGAAGAAAAAGTCACAAGTAAGAATTTTTCGAAATTATTATTTATTAAATTTATAGATTTCATCATCAAAAGAATTTTCAATGGCTTCGGATTATCCGACAAACAAAAAAATAATATACAATATCTGGGATGTAATCGATGTTGTTTTTAAACTAAAGATTTGTATCACTACATATGTACATAACTATAAATATTATAAAACAAAGTCCCCCTCCGTGACTGTCTGTCTGAACGCAATAAACTCCAAAACTACTGAACGAATTTTCATACCGTTTTCACCAATGGACGCAGTGCGTCGTGAGAAAGGTTTAAGTGTATAATTCATTAAGGTTTTGTCAAAAATACCAGAAATATGAAGATCATTTCCATCATTTTCCATAATCAAAACAATGAACAGTGACAGCAAAAAACTGTGTATCTGTTAATCTAATCTATAAAAATTAGTGTTTTGTTTGTTCGTAAGTTATGCGCTGCCATAAAGTTCATCTGATTGAATTGAAATTTTGTGAATATGAATGGTTGGTTGGTTCCCTGCTTGAACTTAGGATAAAAGTATACTGCAAAAATATACTACAATTTAATAGCATTTTAATTTTCTGATTATTAAGTTGTGTTCTTTGTTGATACTCAAACTGTAACTGTAACAAAGAGAATACATATGGGGATGCTAAGAAAGGAAAACCAAATCTGATTTCGGTTGGATGCAATGCGTGCGAAGTTAGTTTGTAATATGAAGTTGGAACAACCAGTAATTAGTTGCATTAGAAATCGATTTTCTTATAAATTTTCTGTGTAACATCACTCATTCTGAAATAATACAGAATGGAAAAAACTTTTTTATAAGAATTTATCCAGGTCGATAGAAAGAAGTTGTTCATTATTATGAGTCTTTCCTACTCAGAACCTTATGTGGACTGATTAACATAAAATCCAAAATTAATATTATTCTTCCTCATCACTTGACTTAAAAAGTCTTTAAAGAATATTATAAATCACATAAATCTTAGTTTACCTACAAACTATTTGCCTGATTTATGCAAAATCATTTATGTTGGTGATCCAATCTCGTAATATCTTTTAAAAATTTCATAAAGCACAACACTTTGAATTTCTCATAATGCACATCACTCTGATTTTTTTTTTTTTTTTATTTATTTTTGAATAAACAATAAAGCTTTTGTTTCAAAACAAAATGAATTTATCGTATCTCTTCAATATTAAACAATACGATGTACGTATACGCAATATTTGTGGAAAATACTTTTCTATTTATTCTGTTATTCCGAACGAGTAAACTAAAGTATAAAATTGCATAAACAATTTGAGTTTTCAAAAAGGCTCTAAGGCGCTTCTGTCTTTCTTAGTGTCATATCTTGGCCTCAGCGTCACCCTCAACTAGATTTATACAATTTTTCTATTTTTTTTTTTTTCTTTATTTTTTTTTTTTAGGAAACTTTTCTACGAACATTACTTGCTTGCTTTTTTTTTATTTTTGTGTGTTAAAGGCCTTTTATATTTGTAGAAAAATGTTTCTATGAAACTGAAAATCTACTATGTATTTTTTTTTTTTTCTTTTGTTGGGATTAGAATATTCAAAAGTGAACGTGCAAATATGACAATGGACAAACTTTCTCAGTTTATTGTTTAATCCTATCAAAAATACTAAAAGATGAAAAAGAAAAATATATGGACAAAAAGCCAAAAGCAAAATGTTGCTAAAAAGTTGCAAAAAAGTTTTATTTTTATGAAAAAGAGTGTTTTGCATAGCATCAACTCTGAAACAATAATAGCAACAACAATAACAACTGAAATATATTGTAGCAGAAAGAATAATTCTGTGTGGCAGCAGCAACAGCAACAAGAAAATATAATATGTACAATATTCTCATCATCTTTAATCTTAGGTTATACGAATAATTCAATAACCTTCACTAGTCACAGTCATTTACTTTTATACTTAGTAAAGGAACTAAGCAGGAAGACAAGTTTATAAATCACATTATTGTTGTTTATCTACAACATTATGGAAGTTTTCTGTAAAAAATCATCAGTATCCAATATCAATATTTAATGTATAGAAACAATTAGAATTGGTTTATTTATCTCATACATTTTTTAAATATTTAATTTGTGTATTTGCAAGGCAGATCTAGAGAAATTATCTACTGGAGTCTAGCAGACAAACCATCATGACAGATCAATTGGATGAGCCTCAAATTATATAGTTAAAGCTTCCGCTTTATCATTTATCATCCTCGTCTTAAGATCCAAATGAATTGTTAATGAAGAACATCTGATTGATCTTAAGTTTTACTAATATGTACATAGTTCAATAACCTGCAATATTCTTCATAAAAATGCATAGAAACTATTTAATCTATCTAGGCTAATGTGACTCATTTCATTTTCAGAGAATAAAAAATATTTATTATAATAACAAAATTTATTTATCATAAGTTATTTCTTAGAAAAATAACAATGATTATATGAAAACTATTCTAAAAATGTGATTTATTGATGATTCGTTTTATAGAATAAGTGACTTGTGACAAAACCATTTGATAGTTTGGTTGGTTGAACTTTTTTTAAAAACAATTTGATTTTGATTTGATTTGATTGTGTTACAAACAAATACATTAATTTGATGAAACCATTCTTGATTATGATACACATCTAATCTACTTTTATAGGGTATAATGGAAAAAATAAAGGAGGCAATGAAAAAGAATCAAAATGGCATAAATTTGTTGTTTAGTCTTCAGCGTGAATATTCTACGATGCTAAGCAATATTTTTGCAATGTTTTTTCAACCTAAAACATTGGGTTACACACACACACACACACACATCCATATACCAAATCCCTAACTCAACAACCTCAACAACAACAATAGCAACAGTAATTCTGCCGTCTGTTTCCGTTACCCGCTACTACTATTTCTACTTCGTCGTCTTCTTCTTTACTTTATGTGGAGCGCGCGTATTTTTTTGAAACATTGTTTTGTTCTTGTTTTTGATTTTGATTTTTTTTTTTTTGCAATTTATTTTATTTTTTTTTTACTTGTATTTTCACAGAGCTTTTGTTTTCATTTCAAAACAACTACAACAACAACAACAGCAACATGAAGAACAAGAAGAAGAAGAACAGAAAACAAATACTCGTACAAGCAACATAAACGTTACAATGCCAAGAGTGCAGCGCGCACAAAGCAAAACAAAAATCAAGTCTCGGTTCCTACAATGCTATGCTATGCCACTATGCCATGCCTTGCCATGCCATGCCATGCTTTGCTATGTTAAGCAACCCATAGATAGACAATAATATTGTCCAATAAATTGTCCTGGTACTATAAAGTTGTTCCCTTTCGGAAGAGTTTGAAATGCATTAGTTGACAATCAAACATTGAAAGGAGTCTATTAAAATGGTGTAGCCAATCGAATAAGAAGAAATTCATTGTGGACTTCATCAAAATGTATCATTATGAGGTGCTAATTAACTGAGGATCCTTACTAGTAACAAAGTTATTTATCACTTGAATAAACTGGATATTTTCTCATTTGAAGAGAATCTTCAGGGCATGTGATGCATAAGAGATCTAAACAGGATCATTCTAAAATAAAATAGGAGAACCTTTAAATGAAATCTGATTCATTAGAGAGACATCAAAAAAGGTCTATGCCCATTAAATACAAATTATTGCATCACCATTCAATCAATCTCATCTAAAAACGATTGCTAAAACCAATGATATTGGATCTCTTAACATATTCAATATACATATAGAATACTATGTATGGATAAGTACTTATGCAATAATATTGTTCGTCTATTGACCGCTTTATACCACTACTATGAGTGGAGTCTGCCAAGTAAAGTTGGCCATGCGAATTTGAGCTGAAGCTGAAGCTGAATCTGAGCTGAGCTAAGCCAAACCAAGTCCAGAAGGCTAAGTCAATTCAAGCCGGCAAAAATTCTCAACGCTTGCCAATGTTTTTATTGTTGTTGCTGTTTTTTTTTTTTATTATTATTGTTTTTGATGTTGTTATTGTTGTGTTTAGTGTAGAATCATCGTCAGTTGAACTGACTGACTTCATGTACAATATTTTGTATCATATTCTGTTTCCTACTTTTCGCTCTCGCTCTCACTCGCACTCGCACTCGCTTTGTTCTGCTTTGTAGCTCCTCTTTATTTGGCTTTTGTTGGCTTCCTTTTCCCCCTTATATCTTTTGTTGGCTATGTTTTGGATCGGAGGAATTGGATGTCCAACGGGTCCAATGGGTAATGGGTAGGTAACTTAAAGCTCTACAAGAAGAGACGATACGAGGGAAGGAAAGGAAAGGAGTTTGCTTAGTTGCTTGCTTAGCTTGAAATGAAACGTATGTAAAGCTGTTGCTTCCTCTTCTACTACAATAACAATAACAATAACAAAAATCAACAATAAATAACAAGCGCCTGTTGTATTCTTACTCTTACTCTTGTTGTTGTTGTTGTTGTTGCTGGTGTTGTTGTGGTTTTGGAGCCATTTTTTATTTTATTTGTACTTTTTTTACTTTTATTGCCTCTGCCTTTGCCCCTACATTTGCTTGTTGTTATATGTATGTACATATGTACGTATATTGCTTTTTGAACTGATTTATTTAACAATGTATAGATTTGTTGTTGCTTTTGTTGTTATTGCTGATATCGACAACATATTCAACAACAACAACAATAATAATAATAAAAAAGCTGTTCAAGCGATTTGTTGCGCTTCAGAATTCGTTGGAGGAGTTCGATTTCGTGTTTAGAAAATCAAATAAGAATAATTTCTTTCCTTCTTCTTTTTTCTTGTTTTGGGGTTTCGCATTTTTATTTTTTTTTTTTTTTGATGAATTTTTCGCATATTTTTTTGTACTTTGATTTTGGCTTTTTCAAGGTTTGCAAACATGGAATTTTGTGTTGTTTTTTTAATTTGATTTTTTTTTCTTCTTTTTTGTTGTGTTGTATTGTATTGCGTTGTGTTTTGTGTTGATGTTGTTGTTGCTTGAAGTGAGTTTTTGGGCAGCTTGAAAGCGCTTAGAGGGTTGCTTTGCCTTGCTTTACTTCTTTACTTTGCGCCTTTGCTCATCAGCTCAGAGTGTTTGCTTATTGCGAAATTTTCGTCTCTATATGAACACACACTCACACAGATACTCACATATATTCATACACGCATTCAAAAGGAGAGCTTATGGCTAATGCGTGCATGTGTACAAGTGTATATATATATATATATGTGTGTGTGTGTGTGTGTGTGTGTGTTATGCCAAAAAGGAGCGCAAAAAAGCGTCGACAACAAAGAAAATGATGAACGAACAACATAACATAAAGAAGACAAAGTAGAATTTTTTAACGACGTAAATTTCGATTTCCTCGAATTTCGACTACTTTGTTGTTATTGTTGTTGCTGCTATTACTGTTTGCTTCTATTATTATATTTGTTTGCAAAAAACAAAAAAGAAAGCGAAAAAAAAATTGACAGCAGCAGCAAGCAGAACAAGAGCAAAACATCAGCAACAAAACAAAATGAATGCCGAAACACAACAGCAGAAGAAACAACGGCAAAGGCAAAGAAACGAAAAAAAATAACAACAACAAACAGCAGAAAGTAAAAAAAACAACAAAAAAAACATAGTACTTGACAAAGGAGCACAGCGAAACGAATTAAAACAAAACTGAAGAAGCTGCCGCCGCAGCAGCAGCAGCCACAGTAAACAGCGACGCAAGCATCACAAGAAGAAGATTTTTACTATTGAGAGAGATTTGCTGCTGCTACTACTGCTGATGACGATGATGATGATGATGGAGATGCCGGCAACTCGTCGTCGTTAGGCGTTATTTATGCGCAGCAGCCACAGTGACAATAACAACAAAAGCAACAACCATAAGAACATTAATATGAGCAAACAACAACAAAGACAACAAATTATGAACAAATATGCAAAAGAAGATGAAAGAAAGCAAGAATAAAAGTAACAACGCACAAAATGCGCTCAATAAAGTGACGTGAAGTGAAGCTCGCTCATTTGACAATAATGATGATTATGTTCAAGATGATGATAATGATAATGATGATTAAGAACAAGAAGAATGAATGAATGAATCGAGTGTATAAGCAAAAGAAGAAAAGACACCATTCAATGTTCAATGGAGCAAACTTAGAATGTGATAAAAGAAAGCATGAAAAAGCACAACAAATAGTTGTGAACCGACACACATTAACAATTATTCGCATTTCATTCATTTCACTACTTTTCTTCTTTTCCTCTCATTAATAGAAAGAGTATGGAATACAGAGACTGAGATCTTTTTTGTACTTTTCTTGTTATTTAGTTAAATACTTATAATTAAAATTGTTGTGTCCTTTTATAATAAGTGAAACCCCACTTCATCAATTTGGCGCCTATGGAATAAAATCAAAACAACACAAACACAAATTCATAATTCAAATGCGAGAGCACATCACAATACAATTTAAGAGAGCTTCAGAGAGCAGCGTGAGAGCAAGCGAGCGCAACAAAACGTGCAATGCTTTTGGCGACGTCAACGTCGGCTGCTGTTTTTGCTCCTGCTCTGCTGCAGTCAACTGCAACGCAAGCAGCGCTCCACCTCCACTTGTTGTGTGTCGTCGTAGTATTTGTTGTGTTGTCGCTGATTGTACGCACTTTTTAGCTGTTTCTTTTGCTTGCGCTCTTCTTGTTATGTTATTATTTTATTATGTCATAATTTATTTTTGGTCAGGATTTACTTCACTTTATATTTATTTATAATTTTCATTCAATCATTTCAATGAAATTCTTTCATAAACATTTTATTTCAATTGTTGCGAGAATTCAATTTCTATTAAATTTTCTTCTGATATGAATCATTTTAGATTTGCTTCGGGCTTTTTTGTTCCTTTTTGTTTAATTTAATAAATTATTAAAATACACATCCATACAGTCAAACACACACACACACACACACACATATACATATATATATATTTGCATAGCGGCAACTTAAATTCACACACACACACACACCACATACACATATACTGAATCACGCACAAACACTTGGAGAGCGCCGGCTTTTCGCTTTCATTGCGTCGTTTCTTCTTTATTTCGTTTCGTTTTGTTTGTTGTGTTCTTCTTGGTGTTTGTCGTTGTTGTTGTTATTGTTTGTTGTAGCTTTTTTTTGCATTTCCGTTTCTGTGTTGTTGTTGTTGCTGGTTTAGTATTTTACATTTTTGTATTTGTTTAAACATTAACTACTAATTACTTAGATTTCCGCTTTTAAGCGGCAACAATTTTGCACGCAAATAAATCAATTATGCTCACTGTTTGTTGTTGTTGACGTTTCTTTCTTTCTTTCTTTCTTTCGATTTTTTGCGCAATTACTTTTTATTAGTATGGTCTTTTTTGTGGTTTTTTGTACATATGTTTATAATTGAATCAATAATATTACTTTTCTTTATTTATTTATTAATAAATAATTTGCACAATTAGATCGAAAAAATGTTCTTTTATTTTCTATTGTCGCTTTGAACGTCATTACGATGATTCCGTTACAACGTTACAAAACTGCACAATTTACAACAAATAATCAGCACACACAACCGAAAGGAATTCAAGTTCAAGTTTGTATTGTGTTTTAAGAAAATGAACTATAATATTTTCTTCCAAGTTTTAATTTTTCTTTACTTCAATAGAAATTCTAAATATTCAAAATCACGCGATCCGCTCCACACGCGCACCTACCGAGGAATTTCTTGAATTTCTCCGAAATACACGATTTTTAGGCGCAATGACTAAATGTACGCACTGTAACAATTTTAAATAAATTAAATTGCTTTCTTCATTCCGTAAAACACAACCATACCGTTTCGAAAACAAAAACAAAGTAACTTAAGAGATTAAGAGACAAGACAAAAATACAAAAATATCTTACACAGATACAAAAGTTTCTCACAGATACAAAAATATATCACACAGATACAAAAGTTTCTCTCAGATACAAAAGTATTTCACAGATACAACAAAATCGGTAAAAAGGTTTAAGTCTCAAATATTTGGTTTAAGTCAAGGGTTGCATAATAGAAAAAAAAAGAAAATGTTAACTAAACTATATTTCTGTCTTACTCCAATTCTAGTGTCTAAAACCATTCTGTCTCACACAGTTTGTCATCATAACATTCTGTTGCATACTTTTCAGCCAACCAATTGCAAGTGTTTGATTCATACAACATACAACTAGACTTCGAATAAACAACCAATTTGTTGTCTGCTTCAAACACCTTAAAACCACATCCAACATGAAAATGTTTGAGAGAATCCGGTCTGATTGCTTGCTTCATTTAGAAGTGGAGATTTCTTTAATGTTTGACAATATAAATTTTCATTTTCAAATGTAAACACACTTTACTTTGGCGCCAAAGGACCTGCCAGCTGTTTATGTTAAAGCTTTTACATTTCATCATGTGTGAGTGAGAAGGACTTAGCGTGCTTGCAACTTCAACAAGGTAGTTCGTTACATTTTTTTAAATTCTTCAACTGATTGTTGGAACTGTTAGAATTCTGTGAGGCTTAGGTTGAACTTTAACTTTCTTTCAAAGTTTTCTAATAATCCGATTTAGTATTATTTCTGAACTCTCCATATTTTTTTCACCAACTTATCAATATTCCTTGCTGAACTTTAACCAGATTAATAAGAAAACTAATAAAAATATTGCATATACAATACATAATCAAACGTTTCCATATAACGAACTACCTTGTTGAAGTTGCAAGCACACTAAGTCCTTCTCACTCACACATGATGAAATATAAAAGCTTTTTCGTAACACAAACAGCTGGCAGGTCCTTTGGCGCCAATGTGAAGAGTGTTTTGGATTTTAAAATGAAAATTTATACTTATGTCAAATATTAAAAGAAAGAATCTCCCCTTCTAAATATTTATTGAGTTAATATTGTGTGAAATCACTATTGTAAAGCATAAAGGATTGAAATGGTTTATATTCGTCAGTCCATCAGTTTCTAAGCAATCATGTGTCATCATTTGAGGACATGTTTCAGCTAACATACGAATAAATTACTATAATCTAAGCCAAGTCTTCATCATAAACAAATTATTTGAACTCACATAAATATTGATCCATGAACCATTCTACCCAGTCGCAAGGATGTAATGATTTTTGCATCTCCTTAGATTCTCGTCACTCTGCTTAAAAAACCAAAGAACATTGAGTAACTTATTTCAGAAGTGAGAACATATGACTCAAACTCACAGTATCGCACAGGACAACCTCTTGGTGGGCGTTGCTTAAACAGCAACCCCTAAAGAACTACACTGTAAAAACTTTAACTGCCCATTGAAATGCTTTAAAGCTAAATAAAAGTAACAAAAAAAAAAAACATATTAAAAGCAACAATGAATACTTGCAAAGTGTACTTGCAAGAAAAAACTTAGCATACATTAAGGGTTGAAAGGACTTGGGGATGCTTTCGACCAATAAGAACGAAGCACAGGTGCACAGTACCGTTGTTGGCTAAGTTTTTTCGTATATTTTTTGTAGGACATCACAACATCATTTGGTTTTTTTCTTAAGCACATTTGATTGTCATTGTTATGGGGGCGAAAAATTTGAATCAATTTTCTGTGTTGGTATTGTTGTTGCTGCTGTTGTTGTTACTGTTTTGTATCCTTTGTGGCATTGATAATATACGCAGGCACACTTATGCTAAGCTATCATCATTATCATTGTTACTTTCACTGTCATTGTGTTAGTAGGCGTTATAGCTGACCACTCTTTGTGTGTGCGTATGTGTTTTAATTCTGTCGCAAGGAAGCAGGAAGTATAATCTTCACATTGCAGTTTAAAGTGATCGGTTAAAGGAAGTTGTTGCAGTTGTGTCTCCATCATAGTCCGTCGCGTTATTACCATATCATTTAACGAGTGATTAAACGCCTAATGTCCTGACAAAAAGCAGCGCTGCAAAGCGTTCAATAAATAGGACCTCACACTACAATTTATGTTTTAGTTACAAAAATGCTTCCACTCAATCAACACCACCAACTGGAACACCATAATCAACAACTCGAACTACAACAAAATACCAATTCCGTAGTTAAACACAGTCCGCCGCATACCGTGTCAGCCAATGTACGTCCGTGTCCTTCATCACCGCGTCAATTTTTCGAACGTCTCTATGGTCATCTCGAACGTAATGTGACCGCAGTCGGGCACAACACAAAGGATCATAATACAGACGTCGGTAGTGTTAATGCAACGCCGCCAGTGCCAACAAAAACCGCAAGTCCAACAATACACGGTGTCTGTGATTCAACTTATCAAAGTGACGGCGGTAGTGTTTCGTCGCCAGATATATCAATTAGTGATGAACATGTGACAAATACCTCATCAACCCAAGATTATAATCTATATGGGGGAGGAGTGAATGCAAGTTCTACTCCTCAAGTAGTGCATACTGATTTTAGTAAACATGGCAATGGTTACATTGGACCAGTACAAGTTGCCAGTGCCTTGCCGTTTGCATTTCCTGGAGAGGTGCATTTCACAGCAGGACTATCTGCATTCTGTAAGTATTTATGTTGTTCATCAGTATACTTTTAATTAAAGGTACCTGACTTTTAAAGACTATATGGTAGACATTATGGATGCACTGATTCTGAATAAAGGGAATTGAATGACTTCTGCCTTTTATTTGAAAAGATGTTTGTTCAGCTCAGTGTCAGTGAGTCAGTGAATCAGTCAGTCAAAGTGTTGATAGCCTTATTATGGAATTATGAATAGATCCTCTTTCAATATTCAAAGAAGATCGAATCGTTTATAAAAGATCCAATTCCTTAATGAGTTTTGTGACTAAAAAACTTCTTGATTCTTAATCTCAGCATTGACTATAGTTTCAGGATCCTCTTTTTTCAGTAGATAATGTGTTGTTGCCTTTTGAGCTTCTTGTCGTGACAATAGAAATATATGAAATATCGCCAACCAATAAAAACAGTCGAAGATTATACATAATATACATACATCTTCTTGAACTCTTTAAAAAGATAATAAATCAGATTATTTACCCGTTTTTCATGTAGTCTGATCGATCGAGTAAGGAATTTAATAGTTGCAGCATCTAGGACAAGATAGGATAGACAATAATTCCGTGATTGGCTTGAACTGATCTTAATTTCGGTGTTCGTCATCAGCATAGGCTACCACCGGCATTATTCTCAGGATCCACGACAAGCTAGGGGCTGCAGCGACTAACTGTAAATGCATTCATCATTCTTATCATCTATGTTTATCAATATAGATTAGATTAGATTAGAATGAGTAAAAGGGTTCTTCCGATATCCTGTTATTCGTCAAGAAATCCAGAATCCTCCTCGGAACTAAGCCTGCTACATCATTTGGTTCCAGGTACTGGGAACTCAAATAGCGGGGTCTGGTCCAAATTAGACTCTCACAGTAGCATAGCACTCATGCTCTGCTGTTTCCTTCTCCTCGTTGCACATTAAACATTGATCATTGTGATTGGATACACATATTGCGTAGATGTTTTAACACTCTACAATGACCAGTTAAGAAGCCCGAAATTAGCCGTATACCTCTCCATGACAGTCTCAATATCTCTCTTGTTCTTTTTCGAGAGCTGGTTGGCATGAAGATTTTTGCAACTCTAATATTGTCAGTGTTGATCCAGGTACCCGCTATACTCAGATATTCAAATATTAATATTATTTGAAGCTAATGACATGAATAACAATTAGGCAGTGCCAAAAAAATTTTGATTTGAATTCGTAGGCTCACACGCCAGTGTCAGTTTTGGAACCATTTGTGTACCACACGTGGGAATTTCTAGAGGGTTTGGTTCTTGCCTGCTCCCAATTTACACTGTCCGGAAATGTTACTGTACAGTTCTTTTGAAAATTGAATTTCGTAGAACAGAGATCACTGATGGTGAGGTTGGTTCTGCTCAGATTGACTTGGGATTGAATGCATTGTGTTGAGTTTGTTTCATCTACTAAATAGTAGAATGAGCTTAGCCATATATATCATTGTTTCCTTCTTTATAAACAGGTGGATTGGCGGTAGATTCAATAGCGTCTCAAGGGCAGCTGTTGGAGCTGTCCTCATGGCACTTGTTATTCCCACACAGTCTAAAAATTAGATGAACCCATTACAAATCAAAGAATTAAATGTGCAATGTCCTTTAGTTTGGCTTTATCAAATCATCCAACTATCTACTGATAATTTGTTCTTAAAATCTAATAAGCAATTATAGAAGTTTGTAGAAGTTTTCTTTCTAAACTACTTTGCTTCCTTCGCCTTCTCTTCAGCCTCCTGATCACGAAGATATTTCATATATCGCAATTCGACAGTCAGGAACATTTTCAAATTGGGGTCTTTGATTTTAGAGAGTACAATCTCTGTAGCACGTTCATCATTAAATTCAAACAGTTTCGAAATCGATTGAGCGTATTCGATCCACACGCAATTATGACAACCGGACAAGCAGCAAGTTGTTGGTTCCGGTGGCAACTAAAAACAGTAAAAAGAAAAACTAATTACAAATAAATATAAAGGAAAGAGATATTGAAGAGATTTGGCACCTCAAGTTCTGTGGGTATATTTGTTGAGGTCATTTGTCTGTTTGGGTGCTTCTGCTGCTGTTGTTGTTGTTGCTGCAAGAAACCTGTTGGCGTCACACGGGAAGTACAACGGGCGCAGCTGCGCAGATAATGTGAGGCAAGCATTGCTGGGAACAAAAGAAAGAAGATTTCGATATTGTAAAATGGCCAAGAAAGTGTCAAACATACACATACTCGTACACACTAGGATTGGACAAACAGGTGTGCTGCGTCTGATTGAATCCTAAACGCAGACGAAAAAAATTAGTTCCGGAATAAAAAGAAGGAAACAAAAAAAAAAAAAACATTCAAAACAATCTTAAGAAAGAAAAAAACTGATTGAATATCAAATATTGAAATGAATCCAGGATAAGAGTAGTTAACGTAAGGAGTACAAGCAAAGTGAAGATAAATTGAAAGAGCAAGAGGAAGGACCAAAATATTAAAATTTATTCATCTGGAAAAATTGGAAATGTAGAATTTTTTTTTTTTTTTTTTGTGTTTGTGGTATTTTCGTTTTACGCTTTTGTGGCCAAATTCATTTGTTATAAAGGAGGAAAAAGAAAAAAATCTAAAGAAAAGAAGAAATTCAGACAAGAAAAAGAGATTTAGAAAAAAAAGAAAACAACACAAACATATTCATGCTTAAGAAAGTCAAAACTCATTAGGAAAAAATTAACATTGTAATTGAGCTTAACAGGAAGCCTAAAAAACATTTGCAGGACGACCGACGAAGTAAGTAAGTAAGTGAGTGAGTGCATGAGTAAATGAGTGAGCCGCACACATTTGTTCGGTTTGTCCAGTCAAACTTAACTGAGTAAAGGATATAAATGAATGGGAATGTTTGACAGATCAGATTACAAAAGTGATTTGAACACTTGTTAAATGCGGCACCACCAAGCATTAAGGGTTGCTTGTTCATCATTTTGTTGATGAGCAGCAGCAGGGACAAAGATGAAATGATGATGATGATGGCAAATATTTTACGCACTGTCAACTTTTTAGCTTTTCTTGTAAAGATTTTCCACAGTAAGCCAAACCAAGCAAAACAAAACAAAACAAAATGTAAAACTCACACTTCATATCATTTAAAATTGAGTGAGATACCTCCATACTACATGCTTATTTAATGGAGGATTTACACACCATGAATGCTAAAAAAAAAAAAAAATAATAATAATGAATTTGGCGAGGATATGATGATTTCCATGATATTCATACTCATTGCATGGTAGACAGGTGCGGGTGATAAAATCTTTATAATTGAAATGATAACGATGCTGTGAATCTTATACTACATACACCGACCAACCACTCTTAGTCCTTAATCCGCTCCTGATGCTCTGAGTATCTCTGAATGAAGTTAAGTTAAGCACGAGGATGAACAATGCAAACGCAACAGAGCCAGCTGTTTGTATTGTTTGAAAATTCCCGGATCAGTCGAACGTACGAACGAAGGCTCTTAGCTGAAGAACTGAAGCTGAAGCTGAAGCAAAGGTATATGAATGACAAATTGGAAATGGCAAGAAGTTTTATAGTTAGCCAAATGTTTTTGGTTGGGCATTCCGGCAACAAGAAACACGTGGTTCGAAGTACGGAAGATGGACGGAGAGACTTAATGCAATGTAATGTGCATGAAAAACTCAAGGAAAACAATGAAGGACTATATTTATATAGTAAGTACAATATATGATGAGGATGAGTATGATAATGATGATGAGGTTAATAGACAGAGATGGGAAGAAGAAGGGTGATGATGGTGGTGGTGATGGTGGTGCGTGTCAGTTAATGATATCTTTATTTGTGGATCTTATTGTTATTATTGTTTGTGTTCTTTCCTATAAGCACGCGATTATATTTTCATTTGTTGTTATATTAAATCATTTTTTAAGCATTTATAAATGGCTTTCCAAATGAATGCATGAGGGAATCTTCACAAGGCTGAGGGTGGGACATGAACATTGACAAATTTATTGTGTACGAGGTGAAATCTTAAAAAAATTCTTCAATGTGAGATTAGTTGCATTTGATTGTAGTTAATAGAGAAGAAGCTTTGTTGCTTATACAACAATTGTGTCACATCTATGAAATTTCTTTCTTATTTCCAGTGGCACGCCGACGCCGCAAAGAAGGACGTCAACGCCGTCAACGTACCACCTTCAGTACCGAACAAACTCTACGCCTAGAAGTCGAATTCCATCGCAATGAGTACATTTCCCGAAGTCGACGCTTTGAACTTGCTGAGACATTGCAATTGACAGAAACACAAATCAAAATTTGGTTTCAAAATCGTCGAGCCAAAGACAAACGCATTGAAAAGGCCCAAATTGATCAACATTACAGGTTAGCTACAGTAGTCAAATACTATCGTACTTTGTTACCACCTAATTTACTTCCATAGACTTAGAGAAACACGATGGTGAAACATAATAAAAATTAACACGAAATTAATTTTATGACACACCACCTTTTTTTCTACCAATTAGATATAATATTCTTCCTCCTAACTTACTATTTACTTATTTTGTTATCTGCTATTTCCTGCAATCAATTATAGAAATTTTGTCGTGGCCAATGGTTTTATGAGCACAATAATGGGACAGACAACGAGTTATGCGCCAACATTGCCAGCGCCTGCCTCAGCAATGCTCACGAATTTGCATACAGGTTACTACAACCACCATCATCATCATCATCACCATCATAACCACCAACAGCAGCAGCAGCAACAGCAGCAGCAGCACCAACAAGAGCAGACACAAGTAGCGTCTCAAAAGGATATAAACAATAGTGTCGGGGCGACTTCTTTGGCCATAAATAATGCGCCAGTTAATTACATTGACATTGATCACCATCATCGGAGAAGTTTATATCATCATAATAGGCACGCAAATACTCCGTCCAATCATATTGGAAGTGACAATGGTGGTGATGGTGGTGGTGCACCAACATCACAATTATCAAAGCCACTGTCAACGACGCTGATAAATTCGTGCTAGTTAAGTTTTTATATGTGGATACACGGATCTCTTTTGTGTTTTAAGCTTTAAAATTATAAATTAGCATTGTAAGAGATTATTTTGTAGCAAGAATAAAGTGATTTTTTGGTATTTTACTAAATACAATAATTGAATTACTTGTTAGTTTAGCTCATGTACAGCAACTCACTAAGGATCGTTTTTTCGCTACACATAGAATTTGTAGTATAAACCAAGCATAAACTTTCTGTTTGACAATGCAGAACATGAGCAGACTGAGGTGTCTAGTTCTTTCTTTTATTTCTTCAACTCCAAAGCTTTTGGGAAAAATAGCTTCCAGGAATCTCCAGTTTAGTGACATGTCAGAATTAAGAATCTCTATAATTACAGGTCCTTCAAGAGTCTGATGTTCATAAGGAATTTCAAGTTTTTCTTCAAAAATAAGCATACAACATCTTTTGATTTTACGTGTTAGACACTGAGTGCTTGTAAAGCAGCCGCCTTGCTATCAGAGTAAATTTAGATGTGACTTAATTTCTTCTCTTAGGGGATAATTGTTTTATTGTCACCTTTTAATGAACATAACGTCATAGCATCAAGATGGATAGTCCTATGGTCGAGTCGATTGACTTACGTCTGATCTTATTGCAAGTCAAGTCATAACATGGATAGATAATCACATCAACGGATGAATTGCGTCTGATCTTGTTGGTGATCATTATGCAAGTGGATTTCTAGTTGACTTCAATGGATCATGTCGCAAGTGAAGTGAAGTGAATTTTACTGAACCCAAATACTTGCAATTAAAAGTTGACAATAACCGCAAGCGGCAACAGCAACAGTGTGCAAGTCGAAATTGTTACACAATTTGATACATAATTATAATTAATGAATAATGAAGATCTTCACATATGTGTTACAAACACACATCCACAGGTGTAGGTTATCCAAAAGTCATGTATGCCGAAACTGTTATTCAATGTTTTGTTTTGGTTGACACTTGCAAAATAAACATGCAATCACATCATTTCTACTCACTTTCTTTTTGTGTTTTCTATTCAATCCACTAAATCCACAAACATGATGTTATTGGCGAAGTTTCTATTTATTGTCAATCACCAGAATTCGATTAATTAATAAAAAACTAAAATTTAAGTATACAAAATAAACTGCGCGAAAGAACAACAAAAATATTAAAGATGGAAAATTTAATACCTAAAATCATGACTTAAAATGGTCTTCTTTACAATGCGGTGCAAGCGAGATAAACTGATGGACACTTTTTTCTCTGAGAGCGAATTTAAATTTTACTCTTTCACGCTCTCAATTATATTTCTGTCTCATTTCAAATCTCCCGATTGATTGTTAGACACTTGAGTTCAAGTGAGATAGACATATAATTAACACTTTTCTATGTTTTTTGGTTGAGTACATGACGAAATTCATTTTACAATTTTACAACACTAATTATTGTCCGTCGGTTTTCGGGTTTCTTGGATAAATTAAATAAATTATAAATTAAATTATTTTAGCATTTTGTCAATATTATAATATTAATTTAAAGATTGAAAGATTTAAAGTGATAATTGGAAGTTGCATTTAAAGAATAATGGCAGATGTTACGATTGTAAAACAAGAGCCAAACAACGACGAGAATGTTGTTCACGATTTGTCGAATGATGATGATGTAAGGAATAAGGAGAAAGAAGTGGTGTGGGATAATGGGATGTTTGAGTGAATATTGATTGAATTTATTTAACACTTTTCTATTTTAATTTCTGATTGTGAAATAGGATATCTGTGAATTGGAACATTTGCGTAAATTGTTCATAGGTGGCCTTGCACATTATACTACAGAGGAAGGTCTTAAGGCCTATTATGGGCAATGGGGCAAAGTGGTCGATGTAGTTGTAATGAGAGATGGCACTACGAAACGCTCCCGGGGTTTCGGTTTTATTACATATACAAAATCAAGTATGGTTGACAAGGCACAAGAAAATCGGCCACATATCATCGATGGCAAGTGAGTAAAGAAACACAATTAATTAATTGCCTTGAAATTTGTGGTGAAATTTAATTGTGTGATAAATTATTGACATTAACATATGGTGATCTCCTCCTCCTACTCCTCCCTCACCTACACAGAAATGTTGAAGCAAAACGTGCTCTACCACGCCCGGAACGAGAATCACGGGAATCAAATATTACTGTTAAGAAACTATTTGTTGGTGGCCTTAAAGATAATCATGACGAGGAATGTCTTTATGAATATTTTCAACAATTTGGTCGTGTGGTTTCAGTGAAGTTGTTAACTGATAAAAACTCGGGCAAACGTCGTGGTTTCGCTTTTGTTGAATTTGATGATTACGATGCCGTTGATAAAGCAATCTGTAAGTTAATCCATTGGATTGGAAACATTTTATCTATGTACATACATATGTCACATTAGGCCTAATTGAATCAAATGAATTCAATTTTTCATTTGTAATTTCAGTGCAAAAAAGTCATTCGATTAAATTTGTCTTGGTTGATGTTAAGAAATCGATTTATAATCTTGAAAAGAAAGATAGATCTGGGTTAAATGGTAATTCTGCCAATGGTTTGAATAATAAACATGGGGGAAAATCATTAGGAAATACTCAAAATCAGTCCAATGCCGGCGGCTACCGTGCAGCAGTACCGCAACAACAGATGATGCCACCGTATCCACCGGCACATCAGCCTGCTCCGCCTATGAATGCACCACCACCAAACTACAATTATTGGGGCCCACCGCCAGCAATGCCGCAGCAGTACTATCAGCAACCGCCGCCACCTCAAATGAATACATGGAGCTATCCACAAGCACAAAATGGTTGGAATGCACAACAACCTCCCGTTACACCACAATGGCAAGCACCCAATCAATGGGGCTGCCCACCACCTGTTGGGGCGCCACAAGTTCCACAAGCACCTCCAACTGCAGTCGCACCACCACCACGTGGCCCTCCACTTGCTGCTCCACCAGCTGCAGGAAACTGGAATATGCCAGCGGCAGTAGCACCTGTGCCTGGACCACCAGGAGCCACTGGCAATGGAGCAATGCCTGCACAGGCACCACAACAACCACCACCCGCTCAACAACCAGCATTGGCCCCACAACAACAACCGGCAGTACCACCCAATTTCGGTACTGGCTATCAGCAAAACTATGGCGGCGGTCCAACAAAACACAATAACATGGGTTTAAATCGTGTCAATCCATATGCAGTAGCACAAAATAATGGTGGTGGCTACAACAGTGAGTATTTCAATGCATGGTAAATTTGTCGTTCAAAACTTCTTTTCATTTCTACTTACGGATTCATACAGCCAATAATGGCCAAGCGCCAATAACATCAGCCTATGCGGGCTATAAATCAGCAACAAATGCCAATGTCCCTGGACCAGTGCCAAAGCCAATTGGTAGTGTCAATGGCTCAAGTAACAAAGGCAGCAATAACATCAGCAACAAATATCGTCGTTAATTTGTGGAAATTGGCCCAAACTCTTTTTTTAACAGAAAATCAAACAAAACACGAAATTGAGCACCATATTTGCAAGAGCAAAGGTAAGTTGTTTCTGATTTGGACAAGAGGAAGGAGTTATTTGTTTGCATATGAAAAAGTAAATTCACATGAATATTTATGGTCATCATTTATACTATGTACACTCAATCTGTTGTTGTTGTGAGTATGTTGTGAGTATCTTGTGTGCGTGCGTATTTCATATTCATTCAATCCTTCTATTTTATTATATTATACATACAGTGTAAAGTCCCGTTTAACGCCACTCGACAAAGTCTTTTAAATGTCAAAATTACTTGTCTTTGTCTTTGATTGGTGGTTCCCTTTTGTTATTCATGCTCCTGTATAAAGCGCAGTCCCTGAACTCCTGACGCTACATAGAGTTTACACTGTATTTTATTTTCCTTTGTTATTTTGTTGGCCATCGCCTACAAGCTAAAAACACAATATGTATTAGTATTGGCATAAGATTATTTCCTTATTTTGACAACACATCCAACACAATCGAATAATCCTTTTAAGAGCAGAATCGCCTTTAGGATTAGTTTATATATCCCCCTTAATGAATACTAATCTAATCTAGTTTACTTATATACTGATATACTTATAATAAAATACTACTATATTATTGATATATTTATATGTAATTCATTTTTAACTCCTCATACTAATTAATGCTTTAAATTTAATATTCTTTTTAATCTATAGATACACATTATGTGCAACATAAAGACAAGACATTTCTAAGATTATACTTAATAAGTTTTATTACCAACCAACCAACCAACCACATACATATACGTATGCATAGATAACTAGATGTGTCTCTCTCTCTTATATTCTATAAATGTATCTATGTGTCTCTCTGTATCAACCATCTTTATCAAACAGTCAAACAGTCAATCAATCAATCAATCACACACTCCTTACTATATGCTTCAGTACACATTGTTATTATTGTTGTAGGTATTTCTTCTTATGCAAGATCATTTATAAAACAAACAAAAAACAACTGTCTCTCTACTCTACTCTACTCTACTTTAGTATGGATGGAGATATTGATATATGTTCACATTATATTACACAATAATAATATTTAAATTAATATACATATATATTATATAGAAATATGTATGTAGTTATATAAATATATATACTATAATCATAATAACTATGTATATACTATATTATACTATATGTATGTCTGCATAAGTTTTTATACTTTAATAAGTGACAGGCAATTTTAATTTACAAAAAAAAAAAAAAAAAAAAAAACAATATTGAAAAAAGAATCGCAAAATATGTATATTATAATTTTTATAAGATAAGATAAAGTACATACACTAACTATATATACTTATATATAATATATTCATGGTATTTACTACTATTACTACTATTGCTATATACATTATGATTATTATGTTTATTCTTCTTATATTCTTAAAAAAAAAAACAAAACAAAAAAAAAAAAAAAACTTATTGTAAAATGTGAATTTGTATTTTACAATAGTTTTACAAGAAGACAAGAATAAATATTATACACATAACTAGGATTTTGGCAGATTTTTTATAGTATAACAACTTTTATTGTAAACTACTCTACATAAAATATGTTTATGGTCTTAGAACAAATAAATTATACATATTATATTATTTCGAAGAAATTTTTAACAAAATTTAGAGATTACATTTTATGTATTGTAGTTCAATTTTTTTTGTTAGTCAAGAGAAATTTATAAATAAAATAATATTAATGAAAAAAATGGAAAACATTTAAAAGAAAACATGAGAAAATCAAAACAAAATACTTAATAACTTCGGTTCCACTGAAGATTAAATACCTTTCACACATTTTTTTTAGTATATAAAATTGATCAGTAATTGTCCTGGTATTGAATGCCCCAACTAGATTTACTTACATTGGAAAAAAATTGTTTATAAAATGAAAAAAAAAAGGTTAAAAAATCAGCCAAGTGTAAGTCGGACTCGCACACGGAGGGTTCCGTACCATCGTACAAGATTTTTTGCTTAAAATATTAAATTATGTTCATATTTAACAACCTTAAAATATACTACACTTAACAGCTTAAAAGTATACTAAAAAAAAAAAAAAAAAATTGTTAATCAAAAGGTTCAATCCAAGAACAATGCTTCTAAAAATGTGTATTTTTAGTATCTGTTGTTCTACACACAAGTGACTTACACACTCGATGAAAATTTCAACTCTCTACCTATTACGGTTCATGAGATAGAGCAGGATACGGACGGACGGACGGACAGTGTAAGCTTAGTAATAAGGTCCCGTTAGCTCAATATGGGTACGATACCCTAAAAAAAGGTTTAAAAAAACAATACTAATCATCACAATATCAATATCTATACATATAATAAAATCGTTGACTTTGTCTGTTTGTTTTTGGTTTGAACAAGTATCAATTAAAATGCACTCATTCAAAATCAAATAACTGAAACACAAGAAGCTTTCTTTGAAGCATAGCATAGAATATATTTCATAAAAATTGACCCACAAAATATGAATTAATTTATAATTCAAACAATTTAAAATGCGTTTTTTCTAACAAATGTCATAATAAACCATACAAAAATTAAATGAAATACCTCAAAAAACATTTTGTCGCTTCTAATCGCTTCTAAGATCAATTCAGACAATAGTAGTAGTTGGAAGTTGGCCGAGTGTGCTAAGGCGTCGGTGCAGTATATGCACAACAATACGTGAGAGATCGCGCACCGGTTCCAATCCCCAGTTTTTACAAGTTAATTTTTTTTTTTTATTTCTCGCTATTTGATTATCATTATTTTGTACAAAAAAAATACAATTTATGCATGTCCCTTCAAAAACTAAGTTTCACAACTACGATCGTCGTCTCATCGCATTAAGCATCGAGTCTCATATAAAATAAGAAGATTCAACTTCAAATGTTGTGTACAGAGACGCAATTATTGTCGACAAATATATTTAATTTAATTCAAAATCGCCATTTATTGCCCAAGTCCTCTATATTTCTTTAAATCTTATATTGTTTTACATTCGGACGAGATAACGTTACTAATGAATGCACAAAAGCTTTTTGAATGCAAAACGAAGTTTGCCTGGTCAGCTATACATAGTATAAATGTATCTCTTTCGATACGCATAACTTCTACACCACTGAACCATCATTAATTAATTCTAATTTAGTTGTTGTACATTGGGTATATGGTAACCTATAGACATTTTTTAAAATCAATCAAGTCGTCAATAAATCTTTACGCATAGATAATATTGTCATTATTAAATCAATTTTATTTTGAATTACTGCGCAATATAATGCAAAGTTTATTTTGAAATAAGTTTAATACTTAACAAATCAACTGAAACCGATGATGCAATGGAAATCATGTTGTCTAAGGCATCCATGGGAAGCAGTGAACGACCTCTAGTATAGACTAAAGAAATAATAAACTTTATTTATTTATTTATTTTTACACTGTATGTTTATACATAGTTAAACTTAAGCTATAGGTGATAAGCAGCCACATAGCTTACTGGGGTTTTCAGTTGTTAATAAATACACTTTTAATATTATAGAAGAGTATGTATATCACAATGGGCCATAATGTATTTGTGCCTAAGTGAGCCTCTCGTCTGAGGGCTGCCACGTTAACCTAACCTAACCTAACCTATGTATATCAAACTTTGTTTTTTTGCTCTCTATTCTACATTGTGGATTATCCTTTTCGCTTAGAAGTTATTCATATATAAACCTATTCTCTTAAGGTCATAGTTTTATATGGACGAATCTGTATAACAACAAATGAAACTCATCTGCACAGCAGCTTAAGTAAAACTCGATTCAAATTAATTTGCACAGCAGTCGTTACAATGACAGGCTGAATGTGTTGTGGAGTTCTCAAGGAGACTCAAACGTCATCTCCATTGTGATCTTGTGACCAGATCTACATAGCCATAATTTATTCCCACTTAGCAGATAGTCCTCTCATAAGCTAATTAGTAAGCATAAATATGTAATGGAAAGGCTATATGCCACTCATGTGCTGTCTAATATGTTTGACACAAATGTATCAAATTAGATTTAGTAATGTATGTACATGCCGTATACATCATTTAAAAATAAATTAGAGATCAATGATTATGAGTTGCCTCCTTCAATCAATCACTACAAATAATGTGTGAAAGGTAAAAAAAAATACACACATGTGTTTTAGTTTATAAGACAAATAATAAAGAAGGAAAAGGTAAACAAAAAAATCCAACCCATTTTTGAAAAGCAAAAGTACAGAAGGAACACAATACAAAAACTCTTATTTTTTATGTCAATAGAATACAACAATTTCTTAAGTCTAAAATTCTTAAAGCAACAACACACATAGAGAACAAGGATTCGATTTCGTTAAAAATTTCTCATCTTTCACGAAGAGTTATATGTATTATTATTGAAGATTGAGATAAACTTATTCATATTCACAATATTCCAAATCTAAATCCAAAATTCTCATTCAACTCTTACAAGGTTTAGAGTTTTTATTATGATGATCTTTTTTTTCTCTCTAAATTGAAATGTGACTCAAATATCTGATGATTTCAAAATACTAATATGTAACTATTCGTGAAAGGTCATCATCATATAATATGTTTTCTTCTCCATAAAAATAAAAAAAAAAAAACTAAATAGAAATATTAAGAATTTATTACAACATGATGATGATAAATTGTATTTTATTTCTCTTAATTTTTTCTTTTTTTTTTTTAAGCATATTTTATGCTTTTATTTTGAAGGAATCGATTTACTTAACATGCGATTAGTTAAGTAGTTTGGTTATACACATAGTTTTAAGTGTATTAGATATTTAAGTATATTTTTTAGCCACTATAAAGACGAATCAATATGTGTAGAAGTTTTCTCAATTTGGGAATTTTTTATTTATTAAAATGCAATATGAAGAAATTTATTTTATTATTATTAATTATACTTATGCAGATTTTCAATTATAAATTGTATGTATTAATTTTGTATATATGCAATTTATTTACATTTATTGTATGTCGTCAGATACTTTTTAAATAAAATAAATATACAGATTTCAGAGCTATTTAATTCTTTTCTATTTATATACAAGATACGAGTAAGTTATTTTACATATAAAAACACTTATATTTATTTCTGTTTTTTTTTAGTGTTAAAATCTTAATTAATCTTAATCTTTCTTAAGGTACACAAATTTTACTATATGAAGAGAGACTCTTTGTTTTCGGCTTACTTAATCCATAAAACCAATTCATTTGATTTTATAGGAAGATATTTCATCAGATTATTTTTTTTATATGTATTTCTTATCTAATATCATTTGAATTATTCATACACCACATACGAGAGTATATACTATAGTATATAATATGGTAATATATAAGATAAAACAAAATTACTATCTAAATTATTTCAAATCTATAATATGGATATACTACATACGTATATGGTAAATTGTAAGTTATTTTGACCGAGACTCAAGATTTTTCACCCTAAAAATATTTATAGTTTCAGACATTTATCTACCTCTCAAAATTTGCAAAAAGACCAATTCATTTTTGCTTTATTCAAATATAGTATATAGAACATATTTCCCTCCTTTTTGTGGTTTCCCTAAACCCAAACTGATATGATTACAATTTTCATAAGGTGTGCATTATTCATATTCATTGTACAAGTAAATAGTTGTTAAGAACAATTCTTTTAGACAAAAAATTTAAGCTTTATTTTTACCTATTTACTTAATACTATTTACTTATGTATAAACAAAAACCATGGCTTAAGTTTGCAACCTACTAATATAAATTCCCTTTTCACAAAGAAAAAAATAAAAAAAAGAGTTTGGACCTTCCAAAAATACCATAGAAATCAAAATGAATATAAATGAAATGTGGTAAGTTACAAGAAATTCAATCAAATTATTGGTAAGTTGCCTCACTTATATTCGTTCTTTCTACTACTCGTATAAAATGTAACAAACTTTGGGTTTACCAAAGATTTCACATCTTTCACGGAAGCCAAAGGAGATTTTCTCCTTCGTAAGGTGATTCATTTGGTCTGATTATCCAGGTGTTGAGGTTACCAGCCTCTATCTGCTATCTGAAATACTTTGGCTTATATCTCTCTTTGGTTCCAACCCTGAATATTCTGACAAATGTTGAATTTTGTTTAAAAGAAACACTGCCCGCTTTCTCATCTAAATTTCAAACCAACTTAATAAGCAAATGACTTTCGTGAAAGATACAAAATGTATATAAGTATGTACATACATATGTACATAAGTATATAGAAAAAGTTCCTGAAAAGTTTGAAATAAAAAGAAAATATTTTATATTATAAAAGCAAAATTGTATTTTCATTTAAACATATTTTTTATAAGTGAAAGGAATGGGGTAGTTCTTAGGTTCTAGCAACATCCTAAAGTACCAACGGCATGGAGTCCTCTTACCACAACAAGATGGCAATCCATGAATATGCACTTTTTGCACCTTATGGAAGTCATGTTTCTTAAAATTTTATATAAAATTTTTTGCCGGCAAAAGCACAGAAACTTACTATGGCGGCGGCGGCGGCACCGAAAACTTTGGATGGCAGGCACTCAGTCTCTCATTCTTCCTCTCTTATTAAGACTACTCACTCATAAAAGCTTTTTTTGTGTTTCGTTGTCAAGTTTTGGTTTGCATTTCAGTTAGTTGCGTTGTGAATATTAAATCGGATGAAACTATTGGCAACGGAAAATACAAAAAATCAATTCTCTATGTGTTGCAACTAAACTCAGAAAAGTGTTTATTTTCTTTTATAAATTATTAATATATTTTCTATAAAAAATTTTGTACTTAAATAAATTAAGTAAATCTTATTAATTGTGCTGTGCTGCGCTGTGCTGTGCTGTTGACCATGAAGTGGGAGAACTACTGTGATTTTGTGGCTGGTTGTTTTGGTGGTGAGTGAGTGAGTGAGTGATGTGTGCAGGTCAAGGTGAAGAAGTGCGGATGATGAGTGTTTGCCATAGAATAATAAGGCCAAATGTTGTACAAAATGATCTCATTGGAATTTTCTAATGTTCATCATATAAAACTATTTTCCAATTTAAAAGAATCAAATACCTTTTCATTCATGACGAAAGATGATGCAATCGTTGAAAAATCTAGACTTGACTTGATCATATTGAAACTCTTAGTATAAGTACGAGTATATGCGCATTGTGAGTTCATTCAACCACCACTTCATTCAGTTCTTGGTTAGATGTAGATTGGATCAGTTCATCAGGTGTTGTTTAGTTATCACCTGTTTTTCAGATAAATACTCGTACATATTGTTTTGCATTTATATTTAAAATTAAAATTGAGATCGAAACATAGACGTTGCGGTCAAGTTCATGCATGGCGCCCATGATCTCGATTCTTATTCTTAGATTTTTAGATTTGTTTGGCGAGGAATTCCCATGCTGCATTTACTATTGTTGTTTGCCATGTGGTGATGTCTCTTTATACATACTTACATATATTTTTTGGCAAAGTTTTCATCATGACAAGTGTTGCAATAAAAGCAACAACAAAAACATGTGGTTGTTACAAGTTGTTTACAAAATGAAAATTTTTAAAAATTAATTAGCACAATTTTATAATTACAAAACTATTTGAGCTTCAAAGTTTCACTAAATTTTTGTTATACCTTTCACATGAATGAAGGATGTGTATGACTTTCTATAGAAAGTATGATTCCAAGTGATTTATATCCAGAGAATTTTTTGTGAAGTGCAAACATTGGGGAAATGGAAAATGTTTCTCAAAGAAAAACTGTAATTTTAACAAGGATATACATTTGGCCAATTGCAGAGGAATTGTGTTCCATTAGGATAGTGACTCGTAAGAAGCTCCGGAAACTTGGTTGCGATGTTTTTAAGCATCTACTTTATAGTCCAGACTTAGCATCAAGTGATTATCATTAGTTTCTGCTTATGACGAATAATTAATTGAAAATAGACTGTCTCAGTTTTCTTCTTTTTTTTTTTTGCCAATGGGGATGAGGATTCATAATAGAATTACCTTTAAAATTGCAACAAGTTATTGAATAAAACTAGGTATATATGACCTAATTGCGATCATTCTAATTATGATAAATAAAGAAGCCTTCAATTTCATGCAAAAATAATGGATTTCTATTTACTACACCTTTTAAAATACTTGACCGATTTTTGTGGTTATTGGATATACATTTCCTTATATTGTGTTTCCTGAATTCAATTAAATTATTGGATTCTTAAAATATTTTTGCTATTGTGAGTGTGTGCCTTACTTCTCTTCACACACCTTTCTTTGCTTCAGGACTCTTCACCATTTGTAGTTGATTTTTTTAAGTTTTTTTTTTTTTTTTTTTTATAAAGGTTAAGTTTTTAAACATTTGTATCATCATGGGTTATTTATGTGACCTTAAGATGCTTTAATTTGGTACTTATTTAGAGTCATTATTAGATTCTTCTTCTCCACCTTATAGTTGGGCTTCGGAACAAAGTAGAAGCCAATGGGCTAGGGTGAGTCTGGAGTTTTGTTAAGTGGCGACTGCTATAGAGCTGCATTTTCTCTAACACCGTTGGTATTTTTGCAGTTTGCAGATGTTAGTGGTAGCCGTGGTGCCCCAGATTTGAATTGCATACCGCCATATTAGTGCCTAGTGACAGTTTGTTTGAGGGCCGAAGAAGTCAGTCTAACTTCTTCAGCTGTTGGTAGCATCGCGCAGTGACAATTTTAATATGTATGTGTGAGCCAGGGTGCAGACCTAAATATCGAATTTGCTCCGTTTGTGGCATGATGCTTGCATTATACACGTATTTAATAGCCGGACAGACACCTTTTTTTAAGGTGAAAGTGCAATTACTGGACTTGGTAGAGTTAATCATTATATTCCAACGCTTGGCCCAGGCGTGAAGTCTTATTAAGTGGAACTTGAACAAATACAATACTATAAATCAATAGTAATGAATACAGGGTGCAATGCACCCCAGTGTATCTTTAAATAAACTTAAGTCTAACTTAGTTAGGAGATAAGAGACATTTTCATAAGTCCGATATGTGAGTCCTTCTAGTTTATGTCTCTAGACGAATACATTACACAAACATCATGGCAAACTGATAAACTCTTCTTTTTACAATATAAGTACATATAAATATGAATGTGGTATATAATGTAATTAAATTAATATTGCGAAATATGTATTTACAGGTGCCTGTGGCGTGCTCGTTGCTCATCCTTTAGATACAATCAAGACTTGGCAACAGGCCTCAAATACTTCTGTGATGTCTGCAACAAAACAAATCTATAATCGCAATAATGGGGTAGGTTTACTTGATGATTTTGCAAGTTCTCAAAACGGTTAACATCTACAGTCATGACTCGACTCCATAAAAAGATCAATGGTTTTTATAGGGGTATGTTGTTTCCATTTGTTTCGACGGGTGCCATCAATTCGATTCTGTTCGGGATCTATGGAAATCATTTGCGTCAATTGCGTCGTGTTTGTCATTCGGATTATCAGCGGGAACAATTGGAGTACAAGAATATGTTTATAGCAGGATCAATGGCTGGTTTCGTGCAATCCTTTATAGCATGTCCAATGGAATTGATTAAAGTGCGCCTGCAAACTCATTGCTGTATGTGGCGAGTATTTGTGGGGGGGAGGGAAGGAAAAGAGAAGAAGAGAGTATTGATTTAATTTGTTTAAGATATTTCCAGATTATAATGATTATATATATGGTAAGAAACGCACAGTGATTGGAACAGTTAAACGAGTCATAAAAAATGATGGCATATCGGGTTTGTATCGTGGTTTGCTGCCAATGATGTGTCGGTAAGTTTGTAAAATCCTATCTGATATTACTAAATTCATTCATTATTGTTGTTCTATTTCAGTGATGTTTTACCTTATGGCATCTATATGCTTGTCTATAAGCAGACCACAGACTATTTGGAGGATACAGAGTTCGCTGATGTACGTCGGAAATATGGTGATCCTGTGAAATTGAATATAATTGTGACAACATTGGCTGGTGCCTGGGCTGGTGTCCTGTCATGGGTGTGTGTCATTCCATTCGATGTGGTGAAGACCATAATGCAGGCAGATGAGAATCGTAGGTTTCGCAACATTCGTGAATGTTTGGTTGTCAATTTTAAGGTAAGTTGAACTTCTTTCTTCTCTTTAATCTACATCTATTTTAATAAATTTGTGCTTTGTTTCCCTTGCAGCGCTATGGTTGGCGTAGTCTCTTCCGTGGTAGTTGGATGTTGGTGGTGCGTGCAATACCCTTCAATGCGGCAACATTTCTGGGATATGAATATGTGCTCGATTGGTGTCACAACGTTAAAGAAAAATAGATAGAGAGATAGATAGATAGATGGATAGATGGATGATACTCACGCACAATTTTTACTTAATTTTGTTGAAATTATTTTTATTTATTAAAACAATTCTATTTTTATAACTTAAATGTGCCCTTGATTCAAATGAAGGGTGAACGCCATCGTGAAGTGTAGATGGCGTCACACATTAACTCCATGACCATTCGGTAACAACAAAGTATGACCATCCCACAACGGAAATGATAAATCTCTTCATTGGTAGCGAAAATCATTTTGCTTGAGTCAAACTTTTCGCCAATAAACATACATAAATGTTTTCAGTGCCTATAAAACTGTCATCAGTCCACATTGCAATAAACGAAGACATGACCAATAATATGACTTTTTACAACGGAAATAGTCATGGACCTATAGAAAACATTATGCAGCACTGCAATCTCCAACGGAAATGGTGTTGTATATTTCTTTCTTTCAACACCAAAAATACTAATATCATACTTATTATTTATTGTGAAAAAATACATAGTACAAAAGTACTTGGTACTAACTTTAACAAATGTTAAATGTTGTTGTACAACACACAAGCAGTTTTTCACAAGGTGATGCCAATTTTTTACCGTTATGTGTCGCTCTTTCAAAATGGTCTTTATTTCTTAATTTTTACACTGCACAACACTATCATATGTTCATTGTTTACATATGTGATAATGTGCATATTTATCTGCCTGCCAGAAAAATTGTTGTTTTGTTTTTTAATTTATTATTTTATTCAATTTATTGTGTATCCTACATTGGTTATTCTCTATTTTATTTTAATAACTACACGATTTCACCGTCACCAACACAGCTGACCAAAGCGCAAACAATTGACTTTATAGCACTAATTTTTACATTTTCAATGCATTTTCAGCACTAAATGCGTGTTTTTCAACGTTTTAGTACACTGAGTGTGGAGCAATTTTTGAGAGCGTAACAGGCCCGTTGCAGAGCGAGAGAGTAAACATATAAATCGTTGACTCTCTGCACCATATACAATACACGTCAATTCAATTTGTTTTCAGCCAACATCAAACTGTGTGTACTCTCGAAAATTTCAAGAGCGTAAACAATCACTTACTCTCTCCTCACTAACAACTTTTGCATCTGTGTGGTATTTTTATATCTGTGAGATACTTTTGGTTAGGCTGCCTTGTTTTTGTTCAATATAATATAAAATTCAGCGTCAATTCAATCGAATCGTTGAAGAGGCAGGTGCCCTAGTGTATTACAATTTTTGAAAATTTAAAGTTTAAGTCCTATAATTAAATAATTGAAAATCGGCAATAAATCTAAGTGTTGCAAATAAAAATATTAAATTATATTTAATAATATAACTTTTTAAAATCTTCGGCCGGCATGAAACGTGTTGTTTTTGTGAAGAAAGCAATTTAATTTCTTTAAAATTGTTAGCCTAAAAAGAGAATCGCGAATCGCGGACGCTTAGCAAAATAAGAAGCAGTGCAATGAAAATTTTAATTTAAAAAGCAAATACCGTCGGGGAAAAATTAATAATATCCAATTGGATTAATGCAAACTGTAAACTTTAAGGAAAATATTCTTTGTATAATAAAAACAATTCCTTCATTCGTTAAAATGTACAATGGAAAATAAGCAAACAACAAAATGAGTTGAGTTGCATTTTATAGTGGAATTTCTGCACATAAACATCATAAAAAACAAAACGCCAGTGAAGAAAAAGTGTTTATATATATTTTTTTAAAGACTTTTGCCTTTTTTAAAAGCAAGTTAATAAAGTGAGTGAATAATAAAACAAAATACAATGATAAATAAATACAATACAATTAAATAAAAGTGCAAAGCCAATAAAAGAAAAAACAAAAGTACAGTAATAAATAGAAAATGCCTCACAGCTCGATTTGATTGAGTGACTGATGGCGCGGCGGTCAACAAAAGTCATTAAGTATGTAAATAATAATATTTTATTAAGTAAATTAATTAGAGATTAAGAATATTAAAGGGGAAGCATTGAATTTTCTATAGAAATTTGTGTTGTTTTTGTGTTTGATTTGAACTGACTTTCATCATCCAATAAGAAAAGTAAAAACAAAACAATTTTTATGCTTTGCAAAGCAAAGCAATCAACCAACAACAAACAAATGTGAGACGACGCTCTTTTATTTTATTATTATTTTATGTTATTTTCTTTTGGTATTTTTATTATTTTGCTTTTATTTTGTGTGACTGTGTGTGTGTTTGTGTGTATATTTTATTAAATTCTGTTGTAAAACAATTTCGTAGAAACAGTAAGATAGAAGAAGAAGAGGCAGCATGCCTCTCCTTTCCACTCGTCACTCCACTCCTCTCTTTTTCCACATACACACACACACATACACTATGAGTTGAGCGAGCTGTGAGTCTGAGTGAGTGAATGTTTGTGAGTGCGTGAAGAATTTTGTTTGTCGTGCTTATGATGTTTATGCTTGGTTTTAAAGAAGAGAGGGAAGTTTCTGTCTCTGTTTGTTTGTATGTATGTTTGTTGTGTTGTAAGAGTCATCATTATTCTGTCTGTCGCTCAGCAGTTAAAACGGATATGTAAAAATAACACAAACAAAACAAACAACAAGAAGAACAGAAAGAACCATAAAGATTTTTTGTTTAGTAGTGGAGGCTTTTCTAATGCATCATCATAATCATTGTCGTCATCATTATCATTGTCATCATCATGAGCATCTGCAAAAAACACGACAGATGTTTTTATTAGATTCTTTTTGTATGTGCATTTTTCTAAGTACTTACTTATTCTTCCTGTTCGTTCTTACTGTTAGTTTATTTTAACTTTAGTTTTATTTTCCCTTTCCTACTGCTTCTCCTTCACCATCTTAAGCTCTTCATAACAGTAATTGTAATGCATTTTGTTGTTGGTTTCTTCTGTGTCAAAGAAGAGGGGGCCGGCAAACTTAACATAATTTTTGTTGTGTGTGTTAAATTCCAATTGCATTTTTGTGGTTGTAAAATGACTTAATGATGAATTGATGGTTGGTCAAGCCTTAACCTACAGCTGTGTGCTTTTAAGCAGCGAAAGCAAAAATAAAAATGTCCATCCTTCTATCTACATATCTATCTACATGTGTATATTTGTATCTTCTACTGTTGATCATGATTGTAGAGGGTGTGAAAAACTAATAAAAATTAATACAAGAAGGGCACAAGGGCAAATCAAAAGCAGCAGCAGCAGGAAAGTAGGCAAAGTCAGCAAAGTGGTTTTAGGTTTTAGAATAGTATAGAAGTTGAAAGAAGGAAGGAGGGTGGGTGAGTGCATCACGTGCTCAATTAAGCAAACCGCTACTTACCCCACTCACTCACTCACTTAATCACTCCGTCACTCAGTCAGTCACTCGTTCAATCTTTCTATTGTATTGTGTTGTAATTGGGGTGAGATTTTATATTCTTTCCTTACTACAATATTATTTTACTTATGATAATGACAACAAAAACAAATGCTGCCTTCTGTTGTATTGTGTGTGCGGCCTGCATTAATTTGTTTTTGCTTAGCTTATTTTCATTTTCAGTTTCCTTTTATTTCCTTCTATTTATTTCAGTTCGTTGTTGTTGTTTTCTTTAATCAAATGCAACCCAATGAGTTCGTGCGTTTGTTCATTTGTCGGCAGCAACTTTGTTCCTTCTCTTTGTGCGTGCCTCTCACAAATTTCCTTTCTCTTCAGAGAGAAGAGAGTGCGTGCTTGTGCTTTTGCTTTCTTTTAAACTAAATACTTTAGTTTATGCCTTTGCTTTTCTTTGATTTGTATTTTTTGCATTGACTTTTTGTCTTTGCGCCTCGTTGGTTTTTCTTCTTCTGCGTCTGTTTCTGTTTCTGTTTTTGGTTCAGTGTTTCCCTTTTGTGTTTTTTCTAATTAGAAAATAGCAAAAATAAAGATATAAAATGACAAAAAGAAGGAAGCGCAAGTAACTCAGCGGGGTAAACCTTTTACATTTGATGCACTTGAAGTTGAAAATAGAAATACACGCACACATAGGCAAATGTTGTTGTTGTAGTTGTTGTTATTATTGGCAAGCATTCGATGAAAGTGAAATTGCGTTCAATTGAATTCTTCTCCCTGCGTCTGTCTATTTCTTTCCTTCTTTCTCCCTTAATAACTCTCACTCTCATTTCCTGAGTATGTGTGTATGTGTATGTGTTTGTGTGAGTATCTGTGTCTATTCTTCCTGTTACATCATTTTACATTTCATGGGTTTCCTGGAACATATATGTTCTTGCTTTTACTTACGTATTTCAATTTCCCTTTTGGGTATTTTCAATTGACAAATGTTTTGACTATCTTAATGAGTCCTCACTGTTCTGGTGTTTATCTTTAGTTTGCTCTCTCTACTTTTCTCTCTAAATGCATTTTGGCAATAAATTTTAGCAAATCAATTAGTTGCCCGAATATCGTAGAAAATAGAAAACAAACCAAAAATAATCATTGAGGAATTTTAACAATTTTATTTGTGGCCAAAGTCAACAATGCAACGACGATGATCTACAATACACAAAGATGATAATGATGATTTAAATGGCGTCAACTAGAGATATGTACATATGTACTAACTAAAAGCAATCAACAAACATCACCTCCCATCGTATTTATTTCTTTGTTATTGTTAATTTCATTTTATTTCATTCATTTACTTTTGTAGTTAGTTGCATTTAAGAAATTCATTGAAAAAACATTTAAAAATCATAGAAAAATACATATTTCAAAACTACGAGTATGTGTTTCAACTTTGAGATACATTTACATATACATGCAGATGTATGTAGATACATTTCATCCATCCATACTATACATAAAATACATAGTATGTAAAACAATAAAGCAATATGTAGTGATTGTGATGGTGTTAAGTTATTTGAAATCACACGCTACTCTTTCAACGCTTTCATCTTTCTTCTTGGCATCATCTATTGTATGTAAACTTTAACTGGGTCTTGTGCTTCATCATTGTTATTATTATTACATACTATACATATATTATTATTGCTGTTTATGTATGGTAAATCTTTCAGATACATTTCACTGTTTGGTTGGTGTTTTTGTGTGTGTGTGTGTGTGTGTGTCTAAGCATTAGGCATAAGAATTTATAAGCTTGACACCGATTTGTTTTGTTTTTTCTACTTCTACTTCCACTTCCACTTCTCCATTTCATTTGGTTTGGTTTTTTTGTTGTTGTCCTACTTTTTTTGTTGTTATTCTTAAGATATTTTTTTGTATTGAGATTTTTGTTCTTTGTTTTTGTTTTTAATATATTTTATTGTGTTTCGTTTATTTTTTTGCTTATTGTTGCTTTCCATTTCGTTGGGTTCAATGAATGCTTTGTCTTTCGTATATATTACTATCGATGTATAGAAGATACATACATTTATTATTATAGATACATAAATATGTACAGAAATGCATAAAGAATGTGTATGTATTCTTTGTAGATATACAATAGTAGAAGAAATTCTTATAATTTGCATGCTTTCTGCAATGGAGATGATGATGATGATGAGATGATGACTTCCTGGTTTGCATTTAATGCTTTTTAATTTATAAATAAGAAAAATAAGAGAGAGGAAAAAAAAAAGATAAAGCAGAAGAAAACCGAATTCATAACAAAGATTTATGTGCATTTAATTGCCACAACGAAATCTTACACGCTTCCCTCGAAACAAAATAAACCACCAACAATCAACTGAAGTCTTTCGAAAAATGACAAAAATCAAAATAAAATAAAATAAAATAAAAATTCATTAAAAGAAAAAAATATCAAGAAAAATCACGCGCCTACGTAGGCGACCCTTGACAACGATGACGGCGACCCAATAAAGTGGCTCGCGCTATGATGCTCTTGTGGCGACTTGTCGCACTTATGATTATTTCATTTCATTTTATTTATGAGATAGATTTTGTTTTTGGTTTTTTTTCATTTTTTTGTATTATATTGTTTTTAGGTTTTCCTTTATTGTTTGCCATAGGCATTTGCAGTGTAGTGTATTTGTATCTTGAAGAAAGATACTTTTTTTTTTATTATTATTTATTGAGTGTTGTTGGCTGCTCTGTTTTTGTTTCGAAAAAATCATTTTGCAATGAGCTTTGCTTGTTGTCTCTATGCTGGTATTTATGCTAGTAGTGTGTCTTAATTGAACAAACGTTAGGCATTTTGAATGAATATGTATCTATGTATCTGGGCGTGTATCTGTTCAGTTGGTATGTATTTGAGTGTTGCAATTGCATTAGACAGATATTTTGTGAGCCATAAACGAACACCTTAAACACGAACATCATCATCATCACCATCGTGATCATCATTGTGATCATATTTATGCAAATCAAGCAAAGTGCTTTGCCTGCCTGGCTGCCTCTGTTAGACTATTAAGAAAATTTATGAACTGATTATGCGAGTTTACGGCTCTTTCATATTTAACAAAAAGAAAAACCCGCTGTTGGCCGTTGGCTAGTAAAAAAAAAAAAAAAAAATTAAATAAAACTGTTGCCGTTATATGTAGTAAAGTTGTAGTTGTAATAATATGTCAAGTATCTTATAAGCATCATGAACTGAAATGAGTTGATAAAAAAGATTTTGGATAATAATAATTTCTTAAGTTTCGCTCGATCGCTTGCTCGCTCAAGGCCTTGACACACTTCAAAAGTGATGGCAAATGATTTTTCTTTTTTTAAATTGATTTTCAGAAAATTAAAGATATTATACTTTTCTTCATCTTCATCTTCATCTTCATCGGCATCGTCATCTTCTTTCTTTATTATTATTTAATTTTATTGATTGTTTGCTTGCTTTGCTTTGCTTCAAGCGACTATTTATGAATAAGTAGTAGATGGTGTAAATATTTTCAAATAATAGTAAATACCCCGTTGTATATCACTCACACATACACAGAGGAGGCGAGTCTAGTCAGTCAATATTTTAACAAATTATCAGCATAATGATGATGTTGATGATGATGATGATGATGACATGACAATAAGCCTAAAAGTGAAGTAAACAATGAAACACCACAATAACAAAAACTAAACAAAAATGCCGATAACCATAAACAAATACAACTAAAGTATGTAATGAAGAGAAGAAACAAGGAAGATAGAGAGATGCCACAATGTGATGCATGTTGCTTAACTCATTCAAACAAATAAAGAGTAGAGAAGAATCACCACTTGCAGTCATCGTCATTGAATTCGTTTATTGTTGTTTGTTGACCAGAAGCAAAATGTTTTGCTGTTTTCCTAATTAGCTAAAATGAAAATTGTCAGCAACAACTTGTCTTAATGCCGATTCATTGTACTTCATTATTATCATTATCACTATCACTATCACTATCATCATCATCATCATCGATACCAATTTGGCCAATGAATTAGTTGCAGCAAGCAACAATTTAGTAACAATGTGTCAGGAAGCTGCAACTTTAGCTAACGGGGCAAACAACAAATTAAAAATACTTACCAAAAATTGGAAATCATTTCGACACTAATTGATCACAAACGGTTGGTTGGTTGGTTGCTGGTGTTTCTTTTTGTTCAGTTTTGTATTTTGTGTTGCAGGTTGTTATTTTTGTTTAAAGACACCTTCCAGCAAACGCTTGAGGAATCACTCAAACTCAATTGTGGTTAAGTAATCAATTGATGGGGTTGACTGTAATCTCCATTGCCACTCAGTCAGTCATTGAGACAGTCTCCTCTCTAAATATGTTTTAGTGTCATAGCAGTTAAATTTTAAAGTATTTCAGTTTGTTTATCTTCATCATCGTCATTCCAAATTATCAGCTGCAACATTTTTTCTTTTGAATTTTTTCATTTTAACCACAATTGAAGTTAATTTCTTATGTGAGTGAATTTTATTTGCAAATAGTTTTCGTTTTCGTTTTTATTTTCATTTTCAAAAAAAAAAAAAAAAACTACGAAATAGTTTATATTTTTTCTTTGTATTTCTAGAAAATATAAAAAAAAAGTAAAAGTTGTTTTAGTTTATTTGTACATATTTCCAAATGATTTTAGTTTTATTTAAATCTTTTTTTTGTTAATTTTTTTAATTTGTGCGAAAATTTTTAATTCCATTTTAAACACAAAAACAATTGAATTACATAAAAATCAAAACAAAACAAAACTGTGGTAATTGATCAAAATTATGCATTATTAAATTTAGTATTTGAATTTTTGTTTGAAAGAAATTATCAAAATTAATTTGATTAAAAAAATTTTAATCATATAAACTTCCATATTTCATTTGTGATTTGATTTTATAACTTTTCACACTTAATTTGAACTCATTAAAGAAAAAAAAAAATGAGATAACTGAGATAATTTGGCATCCCGTGTGAATTCATAAATTATCTGCTTGGTTTTAAAGAAACTTTAGGATGAGATAAATAGGTTTCTTGACAAAGGAACTATTTCACTCAGAAGTCTTGTGACGACACATTGTGATGTCCAGTTTGAATTAGACTATTAGATTCAGTGTTCTCCTTCAACCTTACCAACATGGGTGAGCCTTCACATTCAGGGTCTTTACATCTAATGAGCTCCATTACCACGACAAGTTGGCAATCCATCAATGGGGGAAATGATCCCCTAACTTTCAATATATTCATGAATATCATAAGGCTTGAAAACTAATCTTTTTCATGGAAAACTTTTGTATTTTTGGAGTATTTCAAATTTAGTTTCATAAAATTTCATTTAATGAATAATTGAGGCAATCACAGTAATATATTTTTATGATATGCAAAAAAAAAAAAAGGTTTTAGAAATGTTTTCGTTTCTTCAATTAACGCAAACATTTGCAAAGTCTTATTTGTCAATAAAAGCACAATAATTTACTATCTTATCGGATACAAAAATTCAATAAAGTTCTTACATACGTAAATATATCACATAGAAATAATTTTGTTTCTTATCACCACACACACTCACATGCCACATTCATTCACTCATATAAATTGTGCTTATCATTAATAAAGAAACCTCGTGTTCCATAAAAGAAGAAAAAGAAAACTTAACTTAGTAAATCAAACATGAATATTTATATTTTAATTATTTGGTAGTGGAAAAATTATTAGAAATGTTTGTCACCTATAAGATGAATCACATGTTAGTTTCTGAGGACTCACTTAAAGAAATATGTAAGTATGTATTTTGATAAAATAAAATTTTAGTTAATTAACTGATGTGTGACAAAAATCTTTAAAGCCTTCAACCAAGATAAGCAGATGGTTTTTAAATTAATTTAATGAAAGACTTTCCTTTGTATCTTCTATTCAAACAAAATACTCATACATACAGAAATATGTACGCCAATGTATTTATGTATCTGTAGTTATCGCAAAAGAACTTGAAAATGCCTAAGCACGCACACAAGCACTTGTTGTTGTCAGATAAGAATGAATGAATGAATGAATGAATGAAGGAAAGATACAAACTGCTAACATTTATAACAAAAGCAACATTTATTGACTTTGACCCTGTATGCTTATTAGCACGAAATACATAAAATTTGCTAACACACACACAGAAATAGGAGAAGTGATAAACAATCTGTGTTGTGTACATGATATGTATGTGTTGTGTGTGTGTAGATACATTTTTGTACATATGAAGATATATAAGAGATACAACCACAAAAAAAAAAAAAAACAAAAAAAAAAAATAAAGCAGAATCACACAATCACGCGCTTTAATTTATTTTGCCAAATGAATTCGATCAATTGATTACTGAATTTTTATATGAATATCATTCACTTCAAAGTCTTAGTTTTTGAGATTTACAAAAGAAATTTTAAACATGTTTAAAGAAACAAACAATCCACAATCCTGCATTAGTAAGAAAGTTTAGGCTTCATCATTTCTTCAACAATCTTTCTGATCTTCCATTGATTGATGAGATTTAAAATGTTTTCAAAGATTTGTAGTTTAGTGTTAACACAAGGGGCCAAACTTTTTGGACTATTGGTGAGTTCAATTAAAATTTCATAAAAAACTAATAGATTGAGCGACTAAGTCCGTGAGTAGAAAGAATGAATTGTATTACAGAATTTAAGCTTAAACAATTCAATATAAAACTATATATCTATCTAACAATTAACTGAATTTATTTAATTTAATCTTGTATAAAATATATGATTTTTTTAATATTTTATTAATTTCACATTTTATTATCTTATTTCTTTACAGACTTTCTTCTTCTTCCTCCTTAGCACAAAAGAAAAACTTCAAAATCAAATGAATCTTTGAGCTTCCTGTGTTTGTTTTTTTTTCTCAATCAACTCACAATCATCGCCAACAAAGCGTGCCAACTTTAAAAAACGTCAATTAAAAAAAAAAAAAAAAAAACAAAAATAAAGAATTTAATTTCATAAAATATTAAATATTTGTTCTTGTTCAACATACAAAATTTCTTACAGTCCGTTATTTTTTTACAATAGCAAAAAGAAAAAAAAACAATATCCATGCATAAATAAATAAATGTTGTGGCCATATTCGTCGTGGGCGCCTATGTCGCGTTAAATAAAATTATAGAAAATTCAAAAAAAAAAAAAAAATAAATTAATGAGAAAATTCATAATTTTGTTATCATCGTCGTGGTCATTGTTGTCATTTTATCATCAACACAATCAATCCATTATTGATTGATTGATTGATTGAGAACAACACAGAAGAAAGACAAAAGAACATAAGAATTTCGGTCGGTGATGTCGTGATGGTTTATCTTCGATTAAAGTTGTTTACGGTTCACGTTATTGTTTAAGTTTCTGTTATACGGTGGTTATGCAATTTTATAAATACGCATGTGAGAAGATAACTAAAAGAAGAACAAGAACAACTACATCAATATTAAGTTTAAGTTTAAGCTTAAGCTCAAGATCAAGCTCAAGCTCATCAAATATCATAATTAGTAGCTGATAAAATGAGTTTAAATCAACACAGTGGTCCTGGTCCCCCGGATGCAAAGCCAAGACAATTAATTCATAATAATAATACAACAAATACAAAACAAAGTAGTATATATATTTGCGGTGGAGGTGGTATTGCTGGTATTGGCATTGATCAGGTTGATGCATCACCAGTTACAACAACAACAACAACAACAGGAGTAGCAAAAACATTTAATAACATTCAACAACAAAAAGTTGCCAATAATACTATGTGTGCTTATAAAGGTGCAAGTGGTGCAAGTATGCAAACGAAAGTAATAGGAGAAAGAGGTGGTGGAGGAGGATCTACAACATCTCCAACATCTCCAACATCAGCATCATCATCATCAGTATCAGCATCTATAGAAACTGGTTGCAATGGTTTGAATGGTGTTAGTAGTAGTGTTGGTGCTGCTGGTGGTCATTCAACATTGTTAGATGCTGCTGCTGCGAATGGTAGTAGTTTTAGTAGTGGAAGTAGTAGTGATATGATTACAATATCTTCAACAAATGGTTGTCATAATAGTGCCGGAAATAATATGTTAACTCATCATCATCATAATAATAATGTCAACAACAACAATAACAACAGGACACAATATAATAAAAGTGGCTTGGATGAGAAGCAACAACAGAAACAACAACAACAACAACAACTGACAGTCACAGTACCAATGCCAATGTCTGCACCTCCACCACCACCTGTTACGCGTACAATATCTTCAGATCGTTTAGTAACAGGTTCATCATGCAGAGCTCTACGAACAGCAGTTTCAGCTTTATATTCAGTCGATGATTTTGTTAAGGAAAAAATCGGTTCGGGTTTCTTCTCTGAAGTTTATAAGGTAAGTCAAAATCATTATCATATCTACTTAGTAGATACTTGCAGACTATCATTTGAATACCAATCAACAAGTTCACATCACAAATCATGTCAATTTATCATTCACTCATTCACTCACTCACTCACTCACTCACTCACTCACTCACTCACTCACTCACTCACTCACTCACTCACTATCTCATCATAATGATGATGATGATCATTACAATATTGTTTGAATTCATTCCACAACAAATTCAATTCCCACAATTCAATGTCAAAAATAAAATTCATAATTTTACTTTCTTTAATTAATTTTTTAATCATAATAAGTCATCTTCAGTCGTCTATTTGTCTGTCTAACAAGGCCCCAGACGACAATGCAACTGAACTGAGTCTGAGACTGAAACTGAATAATTGCCATTAAATTGATAAAAAGAAAAAAGAAAAATTCATAGTAATATTTCTGTAGTAAGTGAAATCGTGTGTAAATGGGGAAAAATTTGCTTACAAAAGCCTCCGTCTCAACTTTAAGCAGACATCAGACAGAAGAAATCAAAAGAATTCGCTTTCAAATGAAATACTTATATATTTTGTTATTTCTTTTGAACTCTTTTTTTTTTGGGAATAAAAACTAAATTGCACACAAAGAAAATAATCGTAAAATTTGTCAAATTCAGCTAAATTAAAATTATCAATAAGTTAAGTTAATAGAGGAGAGGAGAGAGGGGGAATGGATTTTACACAAAAGTATCGTTTTGCAATATTTAACCTGTAGTAATAAATTGGGGGCATTTGATTTGTGTAAAATGAGTATCTGTTGCCACCAGACGAGACAATCAAGTCTTTATTACAAGTAAATAATACTAGATACCTTTTATTGGGTTTTTGTGATCTAAAAAGCTAAAAGCTCAGTCCATCAATCAATCACTCAATCAATTGCAAGCCAAACAACAGTTTGCTTTTGCACTAAGAGGAGTCACCTGTTGTTGTTCAACATAATGTGATGGCAAATACACATCAATCTGCTTTATAAAAAAATAAATTAAAGTATCTATGCTTTTTAGTTTATTATATTTCAACAAAAGTGTCTCACTTTTGTCTTCTGCTGTTGAATTTTCACTTTTATTTCTACTTATTTTGTTGTATGTATTTGTTTTTGTTGCTTTCTTTTCATTGTTGTTGTTTTTTAAACAACAATAAACAATTTCTTAATCATACAAACAGACAATAAAAAGTTTTCAATGACACGCGTCGATTACAACTCATTCATTCATTCATTCATTTACTCACTCACTCACTCACTCTCTTCTTTTTTCTTTTAATTGTGTTTGCGCGCCATTATTTCATCTAATGAAAGTATCTACATATGTACAAAATATCTATTAACCAAATTTTTTATACTAAACAACAATAAGTTGGTTGGTTGGTTGGTTTGATTTATTTGGTATCTGCTGCTGCAATGTAATTTTATTTTCTATTTACACTTTTACTTTGGGTTAATTTTCGATTTCAATTTTTTATAGAAATAGAAGAAATGAAAAGTTTTTACTTCATTGACAATTGTTGTCAATAAGTATTTTCTTTAGATTTTTCTTTTCAACGTTAGTATTCCCGCATTATGGTCTTAATAGTATTTTTTGCAATCAATGATGAGTTTATAGTGATGAATAAAGTTATTACTTTCACGCATAAGTTCAATGAAACTTGGGTAGAGTTAAAGTTAAAGGTTGATTTACCGCCACATTAAGAACATTTTTTTTTTTGTTTTGCTTTAAATGAAACTTCAAATCAAATTTATTCTTAACAGATGCCATGTGTATATTGTAATGGAATCGATACATATAATTCTCTGCATGAACACTACTAGTTGCCGTTACCAAACTCATGTGTTGCTATGATGATGATGATGATGATGGCGATGCTGATAATGATTTACATATCATTCAACTTACTACATATTTGCAACTAGAATAAAGCATCTGCAGCAGCTTCTCTCTTCTATGCTGCATTTAGATTCATTAACAACACAACTGTATTTGTTGATTGGAAATATCTGCAGTGCAGTTTTTTTCTTTGCTTTTTGTATCTTTGTTCAATGAGAAAAATCTTGTTTGTTGTGTGTTGCGTGTGAAATGAATGATGATGACGATGACGACGACGACTGAGTTTGTTAAATGTGTGTTTGTCTAGAGTAAGGAATTGCTTCCGCATTTTTAAGAAGCGCCAAGCAACACTTCACTTTATCACTTGAATTGAGTTAAATTGAGTATGCATGATGATTATTTGTGGGGTGTGGTGGCGCAGTCGTTTGTTCTTCTTTGTGATATGAAACAGAAACATATTGTGTTTAGAATTTATTGTATGTGAAGTGCAATCAAATAAATTTATATCTAATAGTGATTTAGCAATTATATTTCGATTGTTTGTCAAATTCAATTCAATATTAGGAAGAGGCATCAATAGATGGATGGATGAATGGGTTCAAAAGTGAAATTGATGTCAAGTGTATATGATGTGTGGAGGGCATGGCATGGTCGGGTTAATTTTTAAGATTAAGTAATCAAAGAAATGGGGAAATAAGAAGAAATAACTTTAAGTGAATGGAGATTTAATTGCGTGTCAAGGCAAAGTTTTTCATTTAATTGAAATGTGAAATATTTCCCCAAGTAAAAAAGGCAAACAATCTAAAACAATTTAAGGAATAAAGAGAGAGAGACTAATGGTGATGGATTATTATAAGGGGACATAATTACGATTGAATAAACATAGGAGGTAAATAGCATGCGTTCATTGTTAGATGACTTGCCGTATTTTCAAATTAATTAATAATGCGTGCGGCTGATTTGCTGCTACTTCTCCTTCTCCTTCCCCTTCCTATTAATTTTTTTCATTTAACTTGAGCTATAAGACCAAATAAACAATCACATCTCTTGGCAGTAAATTTTAATTAAAACTTTTCACAATTTTCCTATTATTGATTGGAATTGAATACATATTTCTCACATTTCGCTTTCAATTTTCTTCTTCATCATCAGCAGCAGCATCAGCAACATCATCAGCATCAACTTCTCTGGTCTGCACTGTACTTCCATTTGAACATGTGCATATGTTAGTAACATGTAGACAAACAGAGAAAGAAGGTTAATAATTTCAGTCATTTCAATTGGAAATTTCTATTCCTACAATTTACAATTTGTGTTTCTTTTTCCGTTTTGTTGTTTGCTACTTGCTTGCGGTGAAAAATTTGAATTGCTAAAGTTTTTGCATTTATAATAAAAATGTAAAATATAAAATATGTGGGAAATCCAACACATGCCCCTTCAGTATTTGTTCTACTTTGTAATTACAACAATCTGTGGGTATACTAACTGCCAGAGGATAGCATTGCATAGATAGATAGATAGATAGATATGAGAAATCAATCTTAAATTAGAATTTTTATTCATATGGACACTTTAGTAGTTTAGTTGTGTTCCTTTTATCACCAATTGAAACTTCAATTGAGTTTCCCTTTCAACTAGTTAAAATAAAATTGTTAAAAATTAAACAACAATTTATATTAATTCTATAAATGAATATGCTGCAGTGTCAGTTCTCAGTTCTCACTCTGATTGTTGTTGCAACATCAACAACATACGTAACGTTTGTTTTAAAGATGACAAAATATAAATAAGATGAAGCAATGAAATTCAATTGCAAAATAAGCACGACGTTTAAATAAAAAGGGAGGAGAGTGAATGATTGACATTTGTCTGGTCATCATTTGCGTACAGTACATGTAAATCTTCTAATGAAGAATTATATTTATCATCATCATTATCATCATCATCAGTCTAATCTACTTTAGTTATTTCGCTTAGAATATGCAACTAAAAATCAAAATTAATCAACATTGAATTAAATTAAATTAAACTATAATTAAAATTAATAGCAAGCAAAGATACAATTTTCTTATTTGATTTAAGATAAAGTAAACAGAAATTGTTGCTAAATGCTGCTGTTAGTTACAATTGAATGAGAATTATAAATCATAAAGATTAGGTCAACAAAACGGTAAAAAATTGAAGAAACTCGAAGAGTGCAGAGAGAGAGGGAGAGAGAGAGAGGATATAAAGTAGAGAAGTGAGTTAATGTTGCTTTTGCTTGTTAACTTGTGAAGCTTCAATAAGTTGCAGCATTCATCATCATAGACCGACGACCATGCGCCGCTACCACGCTCAGATTGCAGTAGAGTAAATGCTGTTTAAAGGCGTCTCAGTAAAAAAAAATACATAAAAAAGCAACAACGAACGATACTCGCAAAAACATATAGAAAATACAATCCACTACACTAAACAAATTTCTAAAGTAGTAAAATAGTCTTATGCTTGCATTCATTGCCGCCGCCGGAACGAGTTAGTAACAGTAATAGTAGCAGCAGCAGCAGCAGCAGCAGCAGCAGCAGTTGTTGATACAACAACAGTCGCAACTGCATCTAGCAATTTGTTGCTCTTAACGGAGAATTTATTATGTAAAATGATATGTTTAAGTAAATGGCAGCAGCGGTGATGGTGATGGCGTTGGCGTCAGTGGTGGTAATGGTAGTGGTAGTGGTGATGGTGATGGTGGCGGTGACTTCTTGGTTAAAGTGACTGTGGCCACTCTAAATTGTTGACTGGCGTCCGCGTGCTAAGCGTCGCAAATCTACATCAACCAACACCAATTTGATATCACCGCAAAAGCCAAGCAAAGCAATCTGAAGCAATGTAATACGACAATGAAACTTACAGCAGATTTGTTTGTTGAGATACTTTTTTTGTTTTGCATTCTATTATATTATATTATGTTTTAGTTTTTTTTTTTTTAAAGCGAGGGAGGCCTTTTGTTGTTGCTGTTGGGTTATATTGCTGCAACTTTAAAAAAAAAAAAAAAAAATGAAAACAGAATAGAAAAATAAGATGATGTTTTGTGTTTTTTGGGGTATTTTATTTATTTTTTATTTTTTGTTTGCTTGCTGGTTGCTTTTGATCTGCTGTTTTACTCCATAGAGCTTTTTTAACCTCTTTCGATGCAACGGCAACATGATGCAGCAAAACGCTTTCTATTGTTGGCATTGCCATTTTGTTGTTGTTGCATTGTTTGTTGCGCCTTTCTTTTTTTAAATTTAGCATTAAGCATAATAAATCTACTCTGGAAATGTTGGTTTTTTTTTTTTTGCTTTGTATTTTCTTTTCTTTGTAAGGCATACAATTTCACAAGAACTGAAGAATTTAAAACGCGAAGTGAAGCAAAACAATAACAATAAAATTATTGTGTTGTGTTGCATTGCGTTGGCCTACTGAATAGTGTTGCAGATTTAAACTGATTATATTGCACTATATACATAGATAGATATACATATCTTCATTTACATACGAGATACATTAAGAAGTACTGTAAGAGACTGTTCAGTTCTATTCTATGCAATAAAATTCCTTTTTGGGGGCATTGTAAAGTTGTTAAGCTAATCAATAAATAATTGTATTTTATCAACTAAATAAGATTCTTTTATGCAAATATTATTTATTTAAATGAAATATTTCAAAATTTTTGTAATAAATTATTTTATTTCTCTTCCTCACCATAAATTGTGTGTTGTCTGTTGTCTAGTCCAATGACGATTAATGATTTTTCCTAATAGGCATATTTGACTGTGTAAACCGTTTTATGTTTGAATGGCTACCTTTGTTATTATTATTATTGTTTATTGTTAAGTTTAATCAAGATTTGTATGCGAAATCAATAAATCACATTTCACGCCCACTGTGTTGTTGTCCGTTTGTTTGTCTCTCTCTGCCTGTTTGTCTTTCATTCATGGCAGTTGAATTACATAGTAGAGTGTGCCCGTGCCCACTGTTTGAAGTTAGTCCGTCGTCGCATGCCAATACCAAAAATATAATATAGAAAAATTTGAGTAAATTAAAATAAAATATATACACTAAATTTGGTTTCACTGAAGCTTACATACACTTCTCTAAGGCAATTCTTTGTATAGAAATCATAAGTTCTTGTACTAAACTCTTTCTGTCCAAGCTTCTTGTGATAGTTTAATTGATTTATGGCAATGATTTTCGCATTACCCACCAATTTCTATAAAGAAATAATTTAAGTAAAGCAAATAGAAGACTCATATGAGACAATTTAACAAATTTAATGGTGGCTACAATAATTGTTTGAATATGATATATAGTAAGTTAGATCAGGGGGACTATTTTCCCAGGATGATAGATGAAGTTACTATGTCAGGATTGAATCCCCTCAGACTAAAATGATTAGTGTGAAATGTATAAAGAAATCTATATATACATATTATAAAACAAAATCTCGTCTATATAAGTAAGTCTGTTTGTCTGTACGCGATAAACTCAAAAACTAACAAACGGATATTCATACGATTTTTACCAATCGACGGATTGATTCATGAGGGAGGTTTAGGAACAAAAGAAAATTCGATAAAAGATAGAGATGTACTCGTACATTAGAGATATATTTTAAAATCAATCAAATCGTCTTTGTTAAACGTCTCATCAGATCAATAAATCAGTATCCACTAAATGTTTGGGAAGTAGAGGCAGGACAGCGTGTGCACGAATATCTACTACTATGCTATAAAAATAAATGAAATTAAATATATTTACAATAATATTTGCTTGAGATTTTAATGACTTGTTTGTATGTTTATAGTATGTATAGCCAAATGTTGGTTGGTTGGTTGGTTGCCTGAGTTTCTAAGTTTCTGAGTTAGTGTCGAGCAAATAATTTGTTGTCGCTAAAAATGTTGACTTCGCGTGCGAAATTAACATTTTAAGCGCAAAAAAATGTAAGGCAAAGGCAAACATCAATATTTCAGCAACAACAAAATGACACTTAACACTTTTTTCAGGCCTCAATTTTGTTTTAAGTTTTTTGTTTTGTTTAATTTTGCTTAATTGATGCTTTGATTTCGTTTCGTTTTATGTGTCTCAGATTTGTTGCTTAACTGGTTGTGTTGGCGCCGCATTCTTGCCATTTTTAAATCAAATTCTTAACTTGCGCGTGGGTGATTTTTATAAAGTTTTTTTTTTTATTTATTGTTGTTGTAAATATTGTTAAATCTGTTATTGGTGTTGGTGTTAATGTTGTTGTATTTTAACCGACGAATAGTAGTCAGTGATTTAACAAGTTGTTAAAGTGTTTAATTTGCACAAATTATTTATGACTTAATAAGCTAATTTGTCAATGCTGTTTGTTTCCTGCCTTGTCTCTCTATCTCTCTCTCTTTCTCTGGTCTCCATAGAAGGCATTAAGTGTGGCGCTATACAAAGTATATTATTTTCATTTTTAATTTATAATAAAATTTCTTTCAATATTTTTAAACAATTAAATGTATTAGATAACCAACCAACTAACTAACTGTTTATTATATAAATTATTAATTTGCTTTGTGTGGTGCAAATTTTATGTTTTTGTGTTTAGGCTTTTATCTTGAAAGATGCTTTTGTTATTAAACGGAACAAAAATTTCGATTTCATTTTGCAAATGCAAAAAGCATCACTTTTACTTTTCTTTGTATTGTGTAAACTTAATAATTTTGTGTTTGAGTTATAGATGCAAATCATTTCTGATTACTTTTACTTGGCTCAGCTATAATCTTATCGATTCGGGTCTCCTCTTGTCTGTCTTTGTTGAATCTCTTAAAAGCGATGAAGTCGTTTATCTATTATTATTATTATTTTCAATAATTTTTTATTTATTTATTTAATTTTTGAAAGTTGTTCAAGACCGCAACACCACGCACCACTTCATTGAATGTTGTTTAGAAGAAACAAAGCTTGTTTAATTAAAATTAATTATTATTATTATTATTATGGTTTTTTTTTGTAAAGAAATAAGGATTGTTGCATAATGTGTAGAGTTTGATTGATTTCTGGTGGTTGGTGTGGCCTGAAATACATATGTACATACATACATTTGTATTTACCTTAATCAAAGACTAAAAAAATGATTTTGATTTGATTATATTTGATTAATTCCATTTCAAGCACACAAAACATTCAAGTTCAATCAAAAACAACATCAAAAATCAACAGCCATGTAAAACAGACATAGATATACTTAGTCAGTTAGTTAGTTATAGTTAGATTTATGCAGAGATAAAGTATCTTTTACTTAAATACAAATGCAAATGTTTGGTTTCAAGCAGCCACAAAAATGTTGTAAATATTTATGCGCGTCACAAAAGTATAACTGTAGTTTTTGAAAACAACAAAACAACAAGCAAACAACTGACAGAAGGACAGACAATGGATAGATAGATAGATAGACAACATTAACAAACAACAACAACAACAACAACAACAACATAGTAACATCAACAAAAGATTCAAATCAACTTTGAAAAATTGTTTTGCGAAATGTTAAGAGATTTTCATCTGACTGAATAATAATAAAAGTAGCCAAATAACAAGAGAAGAAAACGGAAAATGTTTTTGTTGCTGTTAGTTGTTAACTGTGGTGATGGTGATGGTTGGCAAAAATTTCTAAAAGCTGCGCACCAATTCACTGACAGCAGCAGAAACAACAGAAACTGCAATAGCAACAGCAACTTTGCATAATTTATTGCAATCAATTTGGCGTGAACAACACCAACACCAACCACCACCATTAGCCATAACAACAACAATAGCAGCAACATAAAACAGTAACTAACCATAAAAGAGAGAGGGAGAGAGAGAGCGAGAAAGAAAGAAAGGGGTTAAAAATGAGTTACAGATAGTTTTTGTAGTGTAACTCATCTCATCTCATCGATAGTTGTGTGTTTACTTTCTGAAAGATGCAATAGAAAAAAAAAACAATGGCAGACGCCATTAGAATGTTGTTTGCCAAACTAAGCAACAGAAGAATTAGAAACTGAAGCTGAACAAGTAGAAGTTGAAGTTGAAACTGAAAAAGAAAAATTAGAAAATAGAAGAAGCTCCATCGAACATATTGTTATTGTTGTTGTTGTTAAATATTTGTGAAATGTTGGTTAAATGGGTTGGTTTTAAGCGTTGTATGCGTTCATTCACTCACTTTTTGTTTCTCATGCATGTAATCAATCAATCAGTCAGTCATTCAATTGAGTTTAGAGCAGCGGAACAGGATGCTATTTGGTGCCATAAATGCATGCAACATGATGTTTTGATATTTTTTATTGATTTTCGGTTAATTTGATTTGTATTTTTTTTTATGGGAAAATGATTTATGGCACCGAGAGAGAGTAGAGTGCATTATTGAACTCCAAACAAATTATCAATATCCGTTGAATACAAACAATATTAAAAGTATCAGCTGCTGATGCATGATGTCAACATTGCAACATTGTAGCCTTGATAAAATTCACTCATATTTCTGACTGCTGATCTAATCAAATGCCAATGTCAAGTATTCTAAGTAGATTTAAGTACCACATACCTTTGGCAATAGAATTATGTATTATATAAAATTAAATAAGACAAACAAGTATTTGAATTAACATATTTATATTTTTCCTTTTCTTTGCAGGTGAGTCATGGTTTCTTGTATTTGCCAAGTGTTGTAATGTATGCATATTTGATAGAACCCGCCGCCGCTTCTTCTAGAGTGAGTAGAATACAAATGTTTGTGTTTTTTTTCACGCTTAAAAACACATTTTTCAAATTATAAATGCAAATAAAATGCCCGTGAGCAATGATAGAGAATGCAAACCATGCCATGATGATGATGGTCCATAAATAAAAGAAAAATAAAGACAAGATGAGTAGATGGGGTAATGAGAATGAAGGTTAAGAGGAAGATGTTTGTAAAAGCACTAGGGGCAGAGCATAATATTTTTTCATATATGAAATTCTTTTGCCACCAAAACCGAAACTTCAAAACTCACTTTATTTATCTACAATAATATTGTGTTTGGTAACGCCTCCTCTACTACATGAATTTTATTTTAAAGAAGAAAATATGTTGCCAAAAAAAGAAACAATAAACCTAAGAAAATGGCGCCAAAGATACAATACAATACAAGTTTATGAAAGGCGTAGAGATACAAAAGCGATTTGTCTACAAAATTTTTATTTTATTTTTTTATATTTTAAAAAATTTTATTTCATCATAAAAATCATCATCATCATACAAATGGAACAATGCATACACAAATAACTATGTATGTGCATATGTATAAATAATAACTAAATCTTGACTAACTATGTGCGTGTATCTCTTTCTATGTATAATAAATATTTTCTTATAACATTTTGTTGCACACTTGTCGCACATTAAAAAGGCACATGATGCTTTTTTCGTTTGTTCGTTCTGATGATGATGATGCTAAACAACGCCAAAGATTCATATTAATGCAGCAAATGTGACATTTTTAGAGCCTCCACAAACATTAAAAACAAAACAGAAATACCAAAATAAAATAAAAAAAATGTTTAAAAAAAAAAAAAAAAAAAAAACATCATCATTGGCAAGGCAAACCCCCACAGCTTTGTGGCAGCGGGAATGTAGATACTTTAGTTCCACACAACGCTGCATTCACTCAGATAGACTGAGTGCTTAAGAAGATGATGCAGAAGAGTAAAACAACCACGACGATGACGACGTATGTGGGTTAAGCTGTTGGCGTTATTGTTGTTGTGTTTCTATCTGTTGCTGTTGACGATTTCTTCGTCGGAGTCATCATCATTGCTGCTGTTACTGATGCTGCTGCTGTTGCTGCTGCTGCTGCTCATATGCTGAACCACAATCACAACTTCATATTACACAGCGCGCTCTTTTTTCCTATTTTGCACAATTACGAGCATCTTGCATGTGGAAATATTTTCGAATTCATTCACCTTAGGTGCATCAGTTGGAACACCAGTCAGCCAACCAGCATCAGCATCATCAGCATCATCATCGCCATCATTTTCATATTCTTGCTTATTTACTATTCAGTACATATTCGCACTGACAGTCATGTAGAGGTGGTGTTGCATCTTTATGTTATTGAGTAAAAGTATCTCAAGCAATCAGGCTGGCAGGCAAGCAGCTCTCTGCTTAACTTATAACTCGATCATCACTTTTCGTTGATGTGCGAAATAAATTATGAATGTGAATTCCTTGCATTCATTTAATGCTGTTGTGGCTGCGACTGCTTCTGTTACTGTTGCAGATGCTTCGCTGCATTGCTGGCTGGCGTCTGTTGTTGTTGGTTGCAGCTTGAGATACTCCCAACTTGTTTGTTGTTATGGTTTCTTTGGTTTTATTTGATTTTATTTTACTTTGCTGTACTTGTTTTTGGGGCATTTCACTCTTGATATTCAGCATGAAAAAAATCTTTATAGTAGTTGTAGTAGTCATATAATAATGGCTTAATTCTTGCTATTGCTCGCTCAGCTTTGAAACTACCAATTTGATGCATTTCAATTATTTAGTTATTGTTAGTATGAATACACATTTCTGCTTAAGAAAGAGAATTCCACCCACCCAGAATCATAACGTCGTCTTTGACTTCTCACCTCAAGAATCGCGTGCTCTACTATTTTTACACACGTCGCGTGCGCTCTTGCGACAAACAAATTCATCTTTATTTGAAATGTTGCCAAATTCTTTGTATAATTTTAATGTTTGAGATACATATTTTCAAATAATATATAATATAATACATATATAACATTTACCCCTTTGTGTATTTGTGTATTTGTTTATTTTGATTATTTTTTTGTTTAGAATTTTTTTCTTATACATATTTCTTTTTATTTTTATAAATATATTTTTAATACTGAAAAATGTCAACACTTTCGGCTTCTTCTTTGATATATTGTACATACAATATATGTATTTGCTCTGAGTGTAGCGGCGACGGCATCCCTTCGAGCTATGAAATAAAATTGATTTATTTTTTTTTTTTATTTTTGATTCTGTTGTATTGCTTTTGGGGCTTAAGATAGATAGATAGATAGATAGATATAAAAGATATTATTGTATATTCTTGTTAAATGCGACAGCTATTTCCTTCTTATATTTCGCAATATCTATAAACATCAAACAATATTAAGAAACCAACCCATAACAAATATTGTTGTTGTTGTTGCCCATGATGATGATGATGTTGATGTTGATGATTCAGTTCAAGTATATTTTGTGTATCTATGAGTTTATTTCTCTTGTCGTTTCATTTCATTTTGAGGAGGCGTATTAGGTTTTTAGACAAGAAAATTGGCGTTTGGTGCCCTAAATTGTATCTATTAAAGAAGGATTATTGACAAATACACGCCTTTTTATGGTTAAACTGATGTGATGTGATCGCAAAAAGATTATTAAACTGGATACTTTTATGAGTTGCTGCTGCTGGCTGGCGTTAACCTTGAGATGTACAATGTGTGTACGTCATAAATATTCTTCATTCATAAATGCATTTGCATGTTTTTTTTTCTTCTTGATTTCTTTGTTGTTGAGGCATATCAGATTTTAATGTGCAGATATATAAATCTGATGAGACTGACTCTGACTTCCTTTCGTTTTTTTTTTTTTTTTACATTTATGCTGCTTTAATTTCGTAATTTGAAGACAGGGATGACCTTGTGAAGACAAACAGCACTTTTGCTTTTTTGCTTTTGTTCATGGATTCCTGCATAAAAAATTTTTTTATATAAAATTAAATTGAAATAAAAGTAGATTAAAACAAAACTTGTTAGCAAGTTTTAAATGAAGCACACAACACAAAACATATCACGTATATCAACATTTACGCAATAATTACAAATTGTTTTGAAGTTTGCCAAGTGTAAAAACTCCCACATTATTCACAGGCAAACAAACAACGGAAAATGAACAAATTAACGAACAGAAAACTTAAATAAAAATTATCAACACAAAAGTGTTTTTTTTTTTTTGTGTAAATAAAATGTAAAAATATCTAAATTTATTGTTTGGCAAAATATACGGGTCGCTCACTAAGTTGAGGTTAACCATGTCTGCCTGGTGTTTTGTTGAGGAGGGGTGCTGCTGCTGCCCTTTCAAAAATCACATGCCATCATCGTCTCTCTTATGCATATGAAGTAATATGTTTTTTTTTTTTTTTTTTGGCCATTCAATGTATTGAATGCCCTTTACTTTCAGGCCCATCGACGGACAAATGTGATTTGATCAATCATTAAAAAAGTCTTAAAAGAAAAATTGTATCTTGTATCTAAGTCTGGTCATCATCATCATCGTCATCGTCTTCTTGTTCGCTCTCTCTTTCTGTTTTTTCTGCATTTGAGTGATTTATGTGTTCTGATGATGTTTGCTGGCAATGGAATTCTGTCCGTCGTCTGTCAATTCTTTCTTTCCTCCTTTCTTACTGTTGTTGTGTTGTACTGACAGCGTCTAATTCATTAGCTAAATGTATCTATATAAATCTGTAAAGAAGACCAAACCCTTATTTTTCAAATTCATTTCGCGTACAGGGTTCTTGCAGCAATTTTTAATGCTGCTGTTGTTGCTGCTGCTGTTGTTGCTGTTGCTGCTGTTGTCCAACAACCATCGACATTTCTACGAAGTTACTTAAATTAACTTTTGCAATTCGCGTGTCAATGATGACAACAAGCGAACGAGCAAGCGAACGAATCGAATGAACGTGGACGATGATGATCATCGAAGGAATAAAATGAATTTTAACAAAACAAATAGTAAAGTTAGGAGGACCCCAGAGCGTTATTTAGTTAGTCAGTTAGTGGCTTTGTGGCCAACTGTTCAGTCACTCACTCAGTCAGTCAGTCAGTCGAATGTTTCCAATTGCTGTGTGTGGAGACTATATCTTCCTTATAGTTGTGATGATGATGGTGTGGTGATGGTGGCTTTGAAGTTGACCATTAAAAAAGGATGAAGCACGAAGAGAGAAAGAAGTTCTTTACGTTGCTTTTGGTTGGGTCGCCTAAACATGACATGATAAATTTTTCAATGCCAAGAGCAAAGCTATTAAACTGAAACCGATTTTCTACATTATGTTGTGCGCTTCACTTACTCACTCACTCACTTAGTTAGTAGTTTGTCTGCCTGTTGTGTGTGTGTGTGTGTGTGTCTGTCGTTCTAAGTGTCTTTAGTTGAGCTTTTAAAATAGCATTTTTCTTTATATTTACTCACTGCACCATTTCCCTCTCTAAAATGACTTTTGTCTACTTAAGTTGTAGAATGAAGCCGCTCCCCCATATATTGGTCCCAGGTTGTTTTTGTTGTTTTTGTCTATTACGCGTAGAGTCACCCTTTAACTGTCTGATTGCCTGTTAAGGCAGTTCCTGCCTGCCTATCTACTTTGCTTTGGTTTTGTATTAAATGAGTTTTAGAATCTTGTTTCACTTTTTTTTTTTCTTCATGTTGCATTACGCTTGTTGCATGCCACGTTCATGTCTCATGCCAATCCCACAAAATCGTCATAGTCGTCGTAGTCGTCGACGGGCGTTTCATTTGCTTTCTACAATAGCCAAGTCTGGCCAAGTCCTTTCCCTTTTTGTTCTTGACCATATTAACCATGGTTGACTCAACGGAGAGGACTTGCCTTGGACTCGAAATCTATGACTACTCTGTTGTCTATGTCTGGTGCTTTGTGTTCGCCCTTTGTAATTAAAACACTTTTCAGTTCAGTTTTATGTTAGTTCGTTCAGTGCTTATTTACGTATTTACATTTTAGTTATGGTTGGGTTTGGCGCGTTTTGTTCTACTTACTTTAAACACCCTTTACCCTCCTCCCCTTTCATTTCTGTTGTTTAATTAAAGCATGAAAGTATTTGCCAAGTTTCAAGTTGTGTGTGGATTAAGTTTAGGTTAGGTGTGTTTTTTTCTTGTATGAAAGCGAAATTGTTAATGAAGTTTCGTTGTTTTGTTCTTAATGAAAAATTGAGCTTCAGTTCAGGCAAATTGGCAAGGAAAATTTAATTTTAAATAGATAAAAATCATTTGCTTTCATTTAAAGTAGTAGTTTCATTCATCATTAGCATTTAAAGCAATTATTTAGTGTGTTGAAAATAATTTATTTTCATATGATGATGCCTTGCCTTGCCACTCTTCTGTTGCTTATGCATCTCATACTAATAGAAAACTTAACATACTTCATGTTGAACCATGTGATGTGAAGCCCTTTGGGGCGAATTCATACAATAGTCTTTTTGTTTTCTTGGGTTTTGTTGTTTTATTTTTTTTTTTTTTTGCTTGATTTAATGAAATTGAGCATTAAAAAGTTAGTTTATTTAAATTAATTAAATAGAAACTTTCCCTCACAAAAAACTTGGTGGAAAAAACCAAGGGAATAGAAATACGTACGTACATATTGTGTAGTAGTGTAGTAGTAGTAAAGCAAAACAAAACCAAATGCATTTCAAATTAATTAACTTTCTAAGCGCCCTAGAAACCTAATGCACTCGAGCTCTTGAGCTTACTGCAGCAACAACTGCCTTGATTTGTGCTTTCGTTGCGCTTGCGCTGTTGCAAGATCATCACGACAGCTACAACAACAACAACAACAACAACAACAACAACAGCAACATTCAATCTAACAACCAACAACACCAAATCTAACAAATAAAAACAATGACGATGGCTATAAGTTTGAGATGATGGTGATGATGATGATGATGATGGTGATGATGATGATGATGATGATGATGGGATCATGATTTGCGACCACCGCGTGCATTATGCTATTCGCCCAACTGTTTGTTGTGTGGTTGTTGTTGAGTGACCGTGTCCGCTATCGAAACTAAGAGTCAGCAAAAAGTATTATTTCCTCAAGTTATTAGTAGTGAAATGAGGAGAAAAAGCATGTTTTAAGAAAAGAAGAAAATTCGATAAAAAAAATGTCTTAGCATTAGATATTTTGCCTTTAAATGTTGGCGCGTTGTTTTGAGATTTTGTATTAGATTTCATTGGAAGGAAACAACATCATGCCCCTTGGTATAGTAACAAACCAACCAACCAACCAATGAACAGCACATGGTCATGGTCATGAAAAAGTAATTTTTTGTTTCTAGTATATCTTCCCATTTCAAAGTCAAATCAAGACACAAGGCATTGCAAGGCAAGACAAGGGAAGGCAAGGCAAGGCAAGGCAAGACAAGATAAGCGAAGCCAAGTCAAACTAAAACCCAAACCAAGTTACGAGTCTCGAATAAATTGTAAATTTAAATACGAAAATGCGAGAGAAAATAAAATTAGTTTTGTTTGTTGCAGTTTCAAAATGAATAAACTAAACTAAACTAAACTTCTCGCCGCGCTCCAAAGCAATCATAATAAATCACGATTTAGTTTGTGAGATTTATATTTAAATAAAATAAAATATTGTAAATAAAATGTGGAATAAAATGAAAAATTGTTTTGCAATATTTTGTTGTAAGATAAAATATTTCCCACAGACACTAGACAGACATTTTGGATGATGATCATGATGATGATGCTGATGATCATGATGAATCTTATTTATTTCATTTTAGTTTGTTTTTTTTTTTTAATTTTTTTAGTGGCAATTAAAGTAGCACCTTTTCTTCTAGGGCCACTGCCTCTGAATTCCATTGGATTGGATTAGTTTTTTGAAATAAAAAAAAAAAAAAAAAAATGTGTGTGTTGCTGCAACAATGTTGCACTTTGCATGATGTTGCCTTTAAGCGTGTTTAAATGCATTTATTCTGTATCGAATTTTTATGTTGTATATTGTTGTATGCTGTGTGTGATGGTGTCGTCGTCGCCTGTCTTAGTTGTTGATATGCTTCATTTAATCTTACGACAGCATAACATTGTAATTAACATAAACTCTGAACTGAACTGAACTAAGAGACCAAAGAGGAGCACTTAACTAACAACATAACAAGTTCATTTATTTTTACGTTAAAATATTTAGCTACTTAGTTACTTACAAACACAATAATAAAGGGGCAAGATCAATATAAGATAGAATTTTACTTTTTTTAAACGCTTTGTCACGAAATCACCATCAAATGTCGTCGGCTTAAACAATTAGAATATGTAGGATGTGTGTAGTAAGTAATGTGTATCTTTACGACTAGAATTGATTATCTTTACTTAATATGCAAGACATGTGTGATTGTGAATGAGATTGTTAAATTTTATGATATAATAAAAATAAAAAGTGAGGTGTGGAAAGTTTTCTCTATATACAATAGAAATTGTATAAGGTTCTATCTAATTGACAAAATGACGACAGTAATTTTTGTTTTAGTATTAATACTATTTTTTTTTTTTTTTTTTTAAATTTAGAAAAACAAAAAACCCGAATATGACTCAATTTTAATTTGCGTACTTTTGTGTAATTCTTTGCTCTTTATTTTTTATATTTTACATAAAATGAAAAAAAAAAAAACTTAAAAAATAAATAACTTAAAATGCTTTTAATTATAAATATTTGTGTATATGAACAATTGAAAAGAAGAAAAACCTTAATGGCAAAGAAAATATTTACACAATTGTGAATTTTTGTTTTTTCAATTCTTATCAGAAACAAAATATTATTATACACACATTTCATTAGGAGTTTCATTTGATATCTTGTCGGCGGCATGATAAGCTTTAATAAAGTACTTGGGTATATAAAAAAACACTCTTTAGCAATAACAAAATTTTTGATGAAAATAAAAAAAAAAAAAATATATATAAAATTTTAGAGATCAGAAGAATTTCTAAAGCAATGAGAACATTTAATACTCAATGAAATTTTGCTTGGATTTTTGTTTTAGAACCTCTTCATTTGGGCAGATAATGGTTCATATTTCTAGATTCTAGAATCATATAAGTAGAAGCTAGGATTAATGTGATTACATCAATGGAATCATGGGGGGGGGGGCTTTCTAAGTATGTACAAACATCCGACTCAAGTACTACAAGTTATACGTTTACTCTTGTGTAACATGGAATTTTTGTAAGAATTTCAATAATAAATTTTATTCCATTATCACAAAGGGCAAATTCCATTTTAGTTTCAACAGTTTTGGTCCAAACTTTTTGTCATATGAAACAATACTTTGCAGCGATTAGTCATTGAAAATATATTTGAATGTAGTAGGAGTAAAAAAATGTCATGAATTCTGAATGAGTTCTATTTGCATTTGTTGCTTTGTATAGAGACTTGTTGTTAAGTAAACCCCTATTGTAAGTAGTACAATAGGAAAGAAGTATTGCCCTAGACCGCATTTTTTAATGGCTTAAACAAATACTATGATTATTTACGTACAGCATACAATGGAAACAATGTTATTGTATTTATACTGGTTGGATGTGGTGGGGGGGCTTTATTTAGTCAAGTGCCTAAGAAGGTGCCCTTCAAGTCTTAAGTTTACTGTTTACTAAAACAGAAATATGTACCATGGAAGTAGATCTTATCTCCTCTATCTGTACTTAAGTGAGGTAATTCAATGTAGAGGGTTTTTCCTAAAATTGTTACAATACTTTAATAAGCAATTACATGTGTAACTAAATTGTTAACACATTATTATCATGATTAACTTAACTATTATTGTAAGATCAAAATTGTAATTGTAATCAATGAACAATTACAATGATATTATTTTCATACCATAAATGATAATTGACAAAAAAAAAAAAAAAAATGATTGGTTTTTACCAAACAAATAATTAAGAAAAATGGTCATTGAACTCATCTACAATAGTAAAACCACCACCGCCCCAAATGATGTTTGTTTTTTCCACCAAAATTATGATGAATGTCTTATTATAAATGCATAACAATACTACATAGTTAGGGAAAAGAGTGAAGTGAAGGTATCTGCTGCATTATGTTAGCACGCAATGTGTGTACATTGTTATGAGATAACAACATTTCATTCATTCATCCATCCATCTATCTATCTAAGTAGTAGTAGTAGATGTTGTAGGGTCAAAATAATTGGACTTGGATTTGGTTGGGTTGGATTGAATTGAATTGACTTGACTTTTGTTTAGATGAATACCCAAAACCAAAAGTTGTAGTGACACTGACAATGAACCTTGAACGTCCATCGTTCGTCGTTCGTAAGTCAAGCATAGAAAAGCAACAAATGCTGCCTGCGACATTAGTTATAATTAATTATAATTTAAGTGTTTTGTACTACTACAATAACTGACTGATATCATGTGAGAGGAGTTGAATTGAAAAATGTTTGGTTTTGAAAATCTTTTTTTTGATAATTTTGTAAGCTTGCGTCTTTAAATTGAAAAAGATTTAATTTGATTTTTTTTTTTTTTTTTACAATTTTGCGTGTATTGAGCTTATTTTTATTTGGAAAATAAACACAAAATAATAAAAAAAAAAAAACCAAACAATGATCGCTTTGGGACAAATAAAAATACTACTATAAGTTTGGTTTTGTGTTAAGTTTTGTTCCAGAGTAAATAAACACAACCATTAATTGTGACTTGAATATTGTTTTTTGTGTTGTGTGTTTTGTGTTGTGTGTTTTGTGTTGTGTGTTTTTTTGTCGTTCAAATTCATTGAAGCGTTTATTGATTGATGTGAAGAAACAAAAACCAAATAATGGCGTGCTTAGCCAGCAGTAGTAGGTACTAAGTTGTTTGTGAACCATCAAGTTTTTGAAGAGTTTATCTATAATATTTATTTATTGCCTTGTGCAGCAGCATTCATGGTCAGTTAAATTTATATCTTAAATTATGGTTATTGGTTAAATTGTGTTTTGTGTCTTTTTCTTTGGAAAATATCATTGAGGCGTATTAGATCGATCAAAAATTCCATCGATTTTTGATCACTTAACAAAGAAAGAATGAAATAAAGAAAGAAATACAGACAAAAACTGTCATTTAGGGGATATAAATTGGCGTGACAACAATTGTACATTAATGAGTGAATTTTCCTTGAAAATATTTATTGACTTTGAAGTTTTCTTTATTGTCTTGATTAATGGTTAATAATAATAAAAAAAAAATTTTACATTAATTTGGTAATTTTCTTCTTTTATTTCTTTCACGCTTTGTAAAGAAAAATGATCGTGTGGAGAGAGGAGGGAGGAGTGGAGTGTAAACACAAGCAATCGTAAGAATTAACACATTTTTTAGATAATTTTTTTTTTTTTTTTTTTAGTTAACAGTTCTTAGTTTATGTAAGTGTGTCACTGGGACTCATCTAAATCAACTTGAAGGTGAAAAGTTTGTTGCCAACACATTAAGCAATTGTTCATTTGTCACATTCAACACTACCAAGAGTCCAAATACATAATACAAAACAAATGAAACTAAGCAGCTTTCTTCATTAGATAGTGAAATAATAAATAATTATACATAGTAGTAAAAATACAATTCATAAAGAAGAAAGTAAACTAAGTAGTGAAGGTAATGAAGACAAACCCACATCATCAGATTATACGTACATATAATTACAGAAGCAGATACTTGATGTTTGGCTGGCATTGCTTGCCCCCTTTTAACTGTCAGACAGACAGACTGACTGACTGATCGAATGATTACCATTACCAAAAAGGAGTAGTGGTAGTAGTTGATTTGTGTTATTGACACGAGTATTATCAACTCAACTCAACTAAACTCAACTTATTGTGTTGAGTGTTGAGTGAGCTTGAATAGTACAGAAAAGTAAGTAAGTAAGTAAGTAGGTTGGTATAGATACTGTAGGTTGTTCATTCACTGATTCAATTATTCAACACAATACTACACAACTGAACTAATTCAGCGTCAGCAAAAATTAATAATAATAAAAAATTCAAAAAATAACAATAGCAATAGCAACAGCAGCAGCAGTAACAAGTAATGCAAATAAACAACAGATAAAAATTAAAGAAGAAACAAAAAATGAAAATAAATGAACGAACAACAAAATAAAATAAACAAAATAAAAATGTTTAAACCAAATAGATATAAAAATAGTTGTGTTCCCACGCATAAATCATGTGAGTTGTGATAATTAATTGTGTTATAAAAATAATCAAAATTTGTATTGAGTTGCAATAATTTGACTGACGTACAAACATAAATATCTCTTATTATGTAATAAGTAGAAGTGTAAAATTTTCTATGGAAAAATTACCTTTTTTTTGCTTATGTACTTTTGAAATTAAAAAAAAAAAAAAAAAAAAGTAGCAAAGCTCACATGATGCAAGTCACTTGTGGATTCGAGTGTTTATTTTTGATAATAACAGTTTTGTTTAGTTTCGTTTCGTTTAGTTTAGTTAGTTCACATGACATGTGTGGCTAAAGTATTTGATAAAGTTGCATGAAGGCAAGACAAACTGCAGAAAAAAAGTAAATTAATCAAGTGGATTATATAATTTGAAAAATGAATGAATATAATAGAAACTTCCAGAAATCATCCAAGTATTTATTGAGTACAAATTTACAAATTCTCTCTAATGTTTTTGCATTAAAAATAAAAACTAACCTTACACAATCTGTGTGTGGCCTCAATTTTACTTTTGTATGTGGTTTCAATTTATAAACATCCCAAATGAAGAAAAAATAGAAAAATTAAAAAAAAATCACATTTAATGCTGCGAAACTGTGGAAAATGTGAAAAAAGATAAAAGAAAAGAAAACAGCATAACAATTTCCGAATGGCGTATTTCCGATTTGTTGCTGCAGCGGATATGTTTATTTTCTTTTAAAATATTTGTATGTATCTATTGGTCTGCTGTCCAGCTGTCAATTTGGAAGCTCATTAGTGTGTGAACACCATCACCCCTCATATCCCCTATCTTCCCTCACACATCTTCCATGCACAAAATCAATTGGCTCAGTTTGAGTGAGTGACTGTGTAAGTGATATGCCACTTTTCCACTCTTCATTTTCCAATCGATGAATCGATTGCTTTTCATTGTTGGTGCCAAAAAATAAACAGCAAAAAACCCTGCACACTTTAAAGTGCATGAGACTTTGTAGAAAATATATTTTTGTTTCTGTTTAAATATTCTAGTTCATTTTCCAAACATTATTTTCCGCTTTTCCTTGTATGATGGATGTAGTAGTTTGCTTTGGTTGCACCCTCTTGGCTGCAACTGCAGTCCTCCAACGCTATGACAAACAAAATCCACTTACAATTTCATCGTTGTCGTTGTCATCGTCGTTGTCGTTGTTGTCGTTGTCGTCGTCATCATGTCTGCTGCCCTTGATATAATTTTTTTTTTCTCTATTTTTCTTTACATTTCAAGCCGTTTACCCCAGTTTCCTCAAAACTAACCAACATACGCACTCCTCATGCACAAATAGATAGATGTAAGTAAAGTAGGAAAAATGAGGAAAATAAAGAAACAAAATTTTTCTGTAGAAAAGCAGTAAAAATAAATGTTTTGTGAAAAGAGAATACGAGTATCTAACTAACTAAAAATAGTTGCAGCTGCAAGTTTTTGTTTTGACAGAAGTGAAAAGGGTGGATTGAATATGCATATAATGAATTGAGGCTTGATGATGAAAAACTGTGAACTGTGAATTGTGAATAGTGAAAACTGTGAAATGAATCTAAATATTTTCATGCTAATTTACCAATATGTCAAGGGTGGTGTTACCATATAATTGTGTACAAAGGAAGGAAGGAAGGAAGGATGGTTTGAAGGTGGGTGGGGTCATGTGAACTATTTTAAAATGTTTTGTTTATGCGTTTCAATAAATTTACTCAGACTCATACTGCCTTCTCTACTTATTGTAGTTCTCAATGTCTAAAGATACATGTACAGTTTATGTTATTCTGTTTGCCACCCATGAAGTGACCCCAACTTAAACACACACACACACACACACAAACACAATATACCATACCATAGATATATAGATACTAATGTTGTTGAGTTGAGTTGGATTGGCTACCAAAACTGTATTATGATAGTTGTGCCAAACTCGAATTTTTGTTGCCATTTTTACTATTCCTTGAATTCGAGTTATTGTTCTTGTTCTTGTTCTCGTTGTTGTTCTCGTTCTCGTTTTTGTTTTTGTTTGCCACTCACTTATTTTATTCTTCTTGCAACATTTGATATCTTCGTCTTTTCATTTTTCTAGCAGAATACTTTTTGTGTTTTCTTTGTTCGAGTGAGTATCTTTGGCATTGCATGTTGGTTGTTGTGTAGTGTTGTAGAGCTTTTGTTTGTTTCTCTAGTACACACATAGCAATCGTCTTTAGTTTTTGAACGTCTTTTTAATTAGCAGCAAAGGAAGTGTCGCTGCTCTATGGCTTCCTTTGATGACTGACTGGTTGACTGACTGACTGACTGACTGGATGGGGTTAGTTGTGTCTAGCGGCGAAACCTATAAAAGCAAGACCCATTTAGAATGAACCCAAAAGAGAAACGAAGCAAAACGAAAAGAATTTCAATCTATGGTACATGGTGTACTATTGTAGAAAGAAGAATGGAATGGATTGGTGGATTCGTGGATAAGTGAGTGAGTGAGTGAGTGAGTGAAGAGTGAATGGAGCATGATTTTGTTGGGTGCTGTATGCAGCAGCTGCACAAACTACTAGTGCAGATAAGAAAGCAAGCGAACATTTGGGCACCGAAAGCAACAGAAAACATAAAAGTTGTCGATGATAGTAGTAGAAATGGAATGGCATAAGTAGAATGGTGGAAGCTTCAAGTGAGTTTGAGTTGAGATAGTCATGTGTAGAGAACAATTTACTAAACTAAAACAAAGCAACTAAATGCGATTAATCTACAATGAAATTGCATATATAAAACGTACTACAACTGCAACTGGAAGTAGTAAAGCGAGCGTGACACTAAGACTTCCTCTAGGTCGCATATGCGATTTGAATGGAGGAGTGTAGGTTAGTTAGAAAGAAGATAAACAAAATTTATGTAAGCGACAATGAAGTGAGTGCATGTAGTAGTAGCAGCAGCAGTAGAAGCAGCATCAGAAACCGCAGACATTATCTTTCTATAACCAAACGATGTCATTTGCAATGAACAATTGCATGTATTGTGGGGGAGCTATAAAGAGATACACAGATGCAGTTAGAAGTATTTCATATTTGCCGAGTGTGGGCAAGCAATTATAGGAAGTAATTGCGATATCCATGAAGTGACCCTTCATGGAAAATCGATATGACAGAATCATAAAATTTGACAAAACAATGCAGTAAATCAAATAATAATTAAAATTTCAATGCAAAATCTCCATCAAAGCCCCAAAAGATTTCTTCTTGTTATTGTTGTTCAATGAAACTCAAGGGACTGTATTATTTTTGTCATTCAAACGACAATGTCAATGCTGACAAAGCACAACTCAAAAGACCAAAAAAATAAAGAAAAAGTAGCAAAGGGAAGCAAAATTGTTTGTCTGTCAGACTTCTGTGGCAAGTAAGTTTAATGACGATAGACACAGGGTCATTTCTAACGATATTGTGTCGTTTTTGCTTTCGCTGTCATTGTTATTGGTTTCTGATGGGTGGCAGTAAAATAAGTTAAACTTTGGTTAGGTGGTGGTCAATCAGCAGTATTACAAAAGAATCAGCAGCCAACAAACGATGGATCCACGACGAACAAAATACGTTAACATTCAATTGATGATGATGATGATGATGATGAGGAAAGAAGGTAGTCAGAGGTAGATATTCACTCACTCACTAACAGCTAACAAGTTTGATTGAGCATGGCAAATGAAGTGGCGTGGCGTGGCGTGGCAATGCCGCAGGAGTGCAAGAAAAGTTTTGAAATGGTAAAGGGACAGTAAATGAGGAGTCAGAGATAAGTAGACGTATATTTGCAGGCAGTCAAAGCATCAAGCAACAAAACTCTATAACCAGACAGAAACTTTGGTGCTTCAATGACTATGACTATGATGATGATGATGGCGGTAGCCAGGTTAACACAACTCAAAACAAAACAACACAAAACAGCAACAACAATCAAGTATCAGTTAGCAGTAACAACAGCAACAAAAAGATGAAACAGTAGCATGTTTTGCTGTAGAATGAGCAAAGATTAATGAAGGGCGCATGCGCACATGAAATGGCTTGGTGTTGTCAAACCACCGCTGGGTGGCAGTCATCAACAGCAACAGTAACAACAACAACAATACCAGCATCAGCAACAAGCAAAATGAACAACAACTGTTGCTAATGTGTGTATGCTATGCTATGCTATGCTATGTGTGTTGTATGAGTATCTGTGTTGTCGCATGAAACGAACGAAAGAACGAACGAACGTGACTTCTGTGATGGTGATGGTGGTGGTGGTGGCATTTATGGTGACAAACGACACTAAAGATTAAAGCGACAAAAATGACAAAATTCTACATGCTAAAAACAAAAATAAAGAAATATGTGAGCATCGATCGAATTCCATCATCAAAAAGGTAGCAACAAGAGCAACAACGTGATGGCTGGCAATTGATGGCAGTTTGTTTACCAAATCATGCAGAAAAACATTGCATTCATCAACTTCCTTTTTTTTTTTTTTTGCTAATACGATGTACTTACATACATCAATTGCTATTTCTTTAGATGATTTTTAAGTTACTGAAGAAGAAGAAGAAGTTACTTAAATCAGTTTATGACAATGACAATGATGATGACGATATACATTTAGTAATGAGCAAATTATAGTGGTATCAAAATGAATTTGCATGCGGATTTGGTAGCAACTTACAATGATGAAAGACAAAAAGGGCATCAACAAAACATCTTGAACATCAAATATCATCAACCTGATGAAATTTAATATTCAAAAAGGAAAAGATGGCAAAGCAGGAAGGCAGGCGAATCATTGAAGCTGAACGACATGTTAAACAACATCAAATGATAATAATAATAATAATGATGATGATGACAATGGTGATGATGATGATGTTTGAAGATGACAAAAACAACAGACAAGTTATTGAATTTCATGAGGATTATCATATTGACTGAGTGTGTGAGTGTGTGTGTTTGACGTGTGTTGAGAATAGGAAACTACAGATGAAGCATAACTTCCGCAATTGATGATGATGATGATGATGACATACAAACATACGTGCCTTTTAGAAATCATCCTTAGGGACTATCGACATTATGGCATTAGTAGCAACGACCACATGCAGTTCAAAAAGGTACATACTTATATTCCATGCATGAATGCAATATGCATCCTAGTATATAGATTTCCATTTCTGCGTCTAATCAAAGAAACTATGAAACAGAAGAAGTATAAAGACAAATCTTAAATAGAAAGAAAGAAACGTTGATAGTTAAAACGTGACTTTCATCAATGAAACCATTAGACTAACCTAACCTAACCTAACCTAACCATACTTACTAAAAGGCAGAGGCACACGCTCAACAATAATATTGAAAATAACTGACATAAAGGCAGATGTCTCAGATGTGCTGCTGCTGCTGCAGCATCATCATTTCAGTTGTTTGAATCTGTTCAAATAGCAAGGAAAACACGAAAGCGAACATGCTTCACTTGATTCGCCAAAAAAAAAAAAAAAAAAAAAAAAAATTGTATTTCATTTCATTTCAATTGTGGTAGATGTTGCTGATTTTGTTCGTTGTTGTTGTTGTTGCATGTTGCAAATATGTTGCTTAAAATGTATATAGTTTTCTTCAAACATGTTGCCAATAACATAATAGGCAACTACTTAAAATCTGGTTGCCGTTTTGGTGGTGGCTCTCAACTTGGTTGTTCGTTTGTTGCACTATTGCAATGTTGTTATTATTTGTTGTTGTCGTTGTTGTTGTTGCTTCTCGATCATTCGTTTGTCTAAAAGTTCGTTGCACCATTGAATTCATTTTATTAGTTGCAATGATAAGTTTTTGTTGCTGTGTGGAGTAGAAGTAGTAGGAGAGATGATTTCGATTTGAAAAATTACTTTAATTTGTGCAACAAAACAAGATTTGCTTGGCTATTGTTGTAGAAAGTCCATTAAAGTTCCATCCAAGTTGATGATGATGATGATTATCTTTAAATATTTATACCTTTTGCGAGTGCGTAATCAAACCAAGAAGAAGAAGTTAGTTAAAGTGGGCGTCAAATTCATATAAATGGATATGAAGGATAAGATTAGGGAAGCGAAGTTATATTGTTATTATGAGTAATGTAAACTGCTACGAATCATTTGTAATTTTATAGAGGAAGCAACATTGTGGGTGGTTTCTTCAAATGATGGTGTGTTAAAAACGAAGTGAATTGTAAAGTGAGTGTAATGAAATAATGCAAAAAGCTTCCGCATTCACTCTACTAACTGCTGCTGCTGTTGCTATTGATGATGATGATGATGATCATGATCATGATAATGAGGATATGGGTATGGATGATGTAGTAGTAAGTAATGGTAGAAGGCATGAATATTTAATTTTTGAAATTTTACAATACCTTAGAGCAGTTTGGTGGTCAATGACTGTAAACAGATTGCTGCTGCAGATGCCTTAACCACAACACAGTTGAGCATTCATTATGATGTAATAAATGAAAATGATTGACACGCAGTTGAATTTTTAATATGTATCTCGATAAAGGTTAAATTGTGGTTGGAAATTTTGGTTATTTGTTGTACAATAGTTGAGGACTTAAGAGGATTCACCTTTGAATGAATCATAATTTATGATTTGAAGATGTCGTGTTGATGATTTGGAAACATGCTATGATTGTTGAAGTTAACTTTTAATAATCATTTCGAAATTTATATTGAGTCAGAGTCAGAGACAGATGCATTAAGGTAATTTGCAATTAGATTACTTAATGTGAGATTTTGGTTTTAGTTCATTACAAATTTTTAATCAAATGATAAGCAATTTGTCTCCTTCTCCTTGAAAATACAATTTTCGAATATTGTAGACTATTTTTTTTATTAAAATCGTCTTTGTACGGGAATGATAGAAGGAATAATATTTATTTTATTTAGTTGTGACTTAGAATTGAAAAATAAATTTGATCCAACAATTTTGACCGATTCTGTTGATCGATTTTGATGAAATAGACGCGCTATATGTTTTTCACAATAAAGCTTGTTATCTTTTTGTAATTTAATTTTGAATACAATGAGTGACGTTTATGTGATGCGCGTACAAACACTTTCAAACTTGGACTTATTCTATGAAGAATGAGAACATCATCTATACTCTTCTTCAATTTGTGGTTTTTATTTAAGTTAAAAGTGTGAAAAAATAAAATGATATCCAAATGAGAAAAATGTAAATAATTTATTTTGTAAATGTGACAATTTTCCTTTAACACTTACCATTTTTTTTTTTTTGTTTTGTTTTGTTTTGATATTAAGTTTTTAACGCGGGAGGAAAGAAAATTAAAGCATTTCCTGTTTTAATTCAAAAAATAATTTATGCGAATGATGAATAACAACAAGAAAAAACAACAACAATAACAACAACAACAACAGCATAAATAATCAAAAGCAGGCATAACAGGCATAGTTGCAGTCACCACAATAGGTTAATTTAAATATTCACGCACAGTCAGAAATACAGATACATAGATACTACTGTACACGTTCTCTTTTACTATAGACGTATCGTACATATTTTTTTATTGTAGATATGTAGATACTTTACTCCAGAGTATCTCTGAATATCTATATATTTCTCACTTTGTGTATTAAAAATACAAGTTACGCACAACGCTTTTGTTTATTTCACATTGTATTGTCATTATCATAATCATTATTATCACAGACATCATCATAATCATCATCATCATAACTATCGTCATCACCATGATCGTCACCATGATTATGATCATAATCATAATTATCGATGTCGTTGTTGTCTTTTGTCGCTTGAGTGCGTTTAAAAAAACAAAGAAATCAAAGAAAAAAAAAAAAAAAAAAAATATGCACCAACATGCACTCACATACTACACTCTCAATCACTTGTATGTGAATATTTTTATCCCATGTATCTTTGTATCTATGTAGGCATGTGTAATGCATACGTTTTGAAAAGTTTTATGCATTCATTCATAAAAATTCTGACATAGCCTTGAGTCGAAAGTTGTTGTCGTTGTCGTTGTCGTTGTCGTTGTCGTTGTCGTTGTGATTCATTGAGGCAAGTTAGTGTTGTAGTGTAGTGTAATTTGTTGAAAAATGCAATGCAGCCCCCCTCCACTCACATCAAAGTCTACTATTTAAGAGTACAATTTATGTTGCTTTTTATGAATTGATTCATTTTTGAATTATATTAAATTTATATACTTTGTGTTTTGAACACTCGATTCGTCATAAAAGAAGAAAAACAAAATAAAAAAAAATTGGGGGTGGGGGACAATAAAAAAATAAATGTATCTATGACGCATATATGCAGATTGCGTTTTGTATATTTTTAAAAAAAAAAAAAAAGACTTTTGTCTACTAAACTACAAAATAATTTTTCTGCATTTGTCACTTGGCACAGTCAGCTTTGTGCTGCTGCTGCTGCTGCTGCACCCAAAACCCGAATTTGTGCCAATTTAAATTTCTGTTTGACAACAAAAACAAAGTAAAGTAACTATGAATTTCTAAGTCACTATGTTGCAATAAAGAAAAACACACATACTCATATATATATACAATAGTAGTAGTGATACTGATGTGGATTTTAGGTGTGTTGCGTTGCGTTGTGTTGTGTTGTGTTGGTATCGTCAAATGCAAAGCGACACCGGCGTTACCACAACTCATCTATCCATCTAACTACATATCTATGTACATATCTACAGTATCTATGTACTTATGTATCTGCATCTGTCGGTTGCATTGTTGTACTATGAGTATCTTTTTCGCTTGATTTTATTTGTTTGCTTGCACTCCAATTGCAACAATTGTTGTTGTTTATCTGTTGCTGCTCCTAAAACCAAACCAAACTTTGTTGTATCATGTTGTCGTTATTATTGCTCATTTTAATTCGTCGTACAATATATGGCGCTCATTCGTTCGTTTTATTGAGCAACAAAAACAAAAATATTATTGTATCATTTTGTTTTTATTTAAATATTTTTGGTTTTTTTTTTTTCGAAATAACCTAAAAAGCATGAAACAAATGTAGGCGCGTCTCTTTTCTTATATTTGTGCGCAAATTTTAATGAGTTTAATGAAATATTTACTTGGCGCTGAGAAAATTATATCTTTCTGTGTACTTTATTTACAAACATTGTAATTTAACGAGTTTCATTCATTTGAACTTAACTGATTGGGGGTTTTGTTGCTTTAATAACAGTAACAATAACAACTGAATGCATTTGTTGTGTTTTGGCTGCTTTAACGAGTCTCAATTTGATGTTGTAAATGTTAAAGTGTAGGCCACCCATAATATGTTGCTCCAATTCATGGGCTATCGTATTTTCATGGTATTTTTATTACTTGAAACCCTTAAAAATGATATAAAAACAATATCTTCTTGAAAGTGTTGAAGAAGAGCTTTAAAAATAATATTGACAAAATGATTAAACAGAATGTTGATGTAAGAAAAATGACAAACTCATCTTCAACACATAAATAAAACATTAAAAAAAAAATCTAAAAATTGGTATCTTCAAATTAAACAGCACGACGACAATTTCAAGTTACGACTTCTTTTGTTGTTTTTAATTTTGAATATTCCATTTTTATTTTTTATTTTTTATAACCAAACAAAATCAATAAGAAAACCAGAAAAAATCCAATAAAAATTGAAAACAAAAAGGCAGCAGCAGCAGCAACATAAAATGAAATGATGATGCACTTCAGTTTGACAATGACAATGAATATGTGTAACTGGAAGACAAGGGCAATGTTGAGAATGGATGGGTGGATGGATGGATGTTCCAGCAGCTTCTGTTCCTCTCACAGATGTTGCTGCTGTTGCTGCTGCTGCTGATGATGATGATTGCAATAGCGTTGATGAAGAATTGAATAAATGAATGGAGCTGAGCACAGACAGATTGACAAACAAACAGACAGACTGAGTTCAATCATCAATAAAACTAACAAGCAACATCTGCATGTCAGCAGCAATAGCAACAGTTGCAACAATAATATTGTATGTAGCAGCTTCATCAGATCCCAGCCATCCTCATAATCGTCAACTTTGTGAGTCGTGCTGCAGTAGTTGCTTTGCTTTGCTGCACCATCTATTTAATGGCTATGGTTGAGGGGCTGAAAAAAGGGCAAAAACGACACCACAGACAAAGCGAAATGCCCCCTTCTTTTGTTTTATTATTGTTATTATTATTTCGTTTTTGTTGAAACTTTAATGATGGAATGTGTAGCATGATGATGTGGCAATGTTGCTGCTATTGCAGATGATCATAATAATAACAACGATGATGATGATGATGTTGATGATGTTGATTTGGTATGCGACATGTCAACAATTTCAAGGCTAAATCAGTGTTGAAGAGGATGTAAGCAAGTCCATCATCATGCATGATGCTGCTGCACCATACTTTTTGCCATATGGTATATGGTGATGATATAGACGAAACAGTCAGTGTAGTGTGGTGTGGTGTGTTGTGGTGAGTGAGAGCGTCACTAAAGTCGATGTCGCAACAGTTCATTGAACTGAGTTAAGTTAAACGCTGAACTTAATGGAATTCCACAGTGTTGTTAAATGTCAAAATGAAGTTAATGCTTGGGGTGAACGGAGTGAGTGAGTGAGTATGTGCGTTAGGGTGAAGTTTAATACAATATTTTGTGTAATTTAGTTAATTGAGTTGAGTGAGTGGGGACTGCAAATGTGTTTTTCCTCCTAACAGCAGAAATTGCAGCGACAAAAATTCCAACATGCAAATGTCATCAATGCTATTTTTGTGATTTTATATCCTTTAATATTCATTCCATGTAAGTGATGTATGCAGTATGTTCTTCTCTCTCTCTCTCTCTCTCTCTCTCTGTATGTGCATGTTAACAGTTTTGTTACTGCAAATATGATTTTAAGCTATGACGATGATGATGATGATAATGATGAATATGTTTGCTTTAATTAAGTGCAAGTTGTTTTTGTTGCAAATGTAAATATGCTTTACTAGAAGTACAGGACTCCTATGCCTCAATACATTCGTGTAAATAGGACTTTAGGATCATAGACAACAAAGAGTTATAAGAGTTGATGATGATGATTGTTCAATATTTTCCTTTGATTTAAGTGAGTGTAAATATTATTTTATGTTGGAGGCAGATAGTTCATTAGCAAGAAGTCATTCAAAGGTAATAAAAAAAATAGAAATAAATTATTAAACTTATGATGTTTTACTACACATTTACTCAAATAAAACTAACCGAAACTAAAGATACGCCATGGTACTCAGGATTATCCATTATATTGTTTGAGCTGATTATAAATCATAAGATTTATGATATCATATAATATTTTTAAGCGAAAGAAATGGAGAAGATTAATTAAAATGCCAAAACTAAGTAATAATAATGAAAACAACACAATTAATGCACACACACTTTCTATTTCACTTAATAAAATAGCAACAAAAACAATAGATACAAATACTAACAAACAAAAACAATAGATACACTCACCCATAAGATACAAGATACAACATACTACTAGACATGTATTTCATTTATATTTTGCTGCGGGCTGCTTTTCTTTAAACAAAAATACTTTTGTTTATAGCAATAATTTTGCTTTCAGGTGTCTTCTCTTCAAAGGTTTCTTTTTTTTCTTTTTATTTGTTTTATGAATTAAATAATTTTTACACGTTAAAAAAAAACCCCCAAATAAACAAATATGTTTATATAAAATGTTATAAAAAAAAAAAAAAAAAATATATATAAATGCAACAACACAAATTGTTGTTGTTTTCGCCCAAGTCTTTACATGAAAAACAAATTTTCTCACATTTATGCCGGTCGTTCGTTTCTTCGTTTGTTCGTTCATACACTCAAGCAAGATACTTTAACTTTAGTTTTACTCGTATCTACTTGCATACACAATTGTTGCATTAAGTTTTTCTTATGATTTATTTTTTAATATTGCAGATTTTCACTTTACACATTTTCATAAATTTTTCATTTTTATTTTTTTTTTCATTTAAACTAAAAATATTTTATTTTTGTGAAAATTTTCTTTTGTTTTAAGTTGAGATTTTTTTTTATTTTTTTTATCAATAACAAAATCAAGAGCAAACAATGTTTATTGTTTGTGTTTATTTATTTATGAGATTATTATTACTTTTTTTTTTTTTTTTTTTTACGCACAAACACAAAAAATTTATTAATGAAGAAAACAAAAGCGTGAAGTTCATTGATATTTGAAAGAAATGCGAATAATATTAACATAAATTCATTTATGCGCATATTTCTTTGATTTTCAGTTTTTTTTTTTTTCATTTTGTTTTTTGAATAAATAAAGAAAGAAAAATTATAAACAAATTATTGAAAACCACAAACGGTATTTTATTATTAATGATATTCTTTTGTTTTGTTTTATTTACAGGTGAGCGACTTTAAATGTTTATCAGCAAAAGCTTCATTTGTGGCTTTGTTCTTTTAATGATGAATGGAAAGACTATGAATTGCTCTCCTTATGATGATTTCTAATGGATCAATTGATAAGTATTGGAAATATATATATACAACATATTTTTAAAATAGAAAGAAATATAAATATTTTTAACTTTCACGAAAGTATTGTTAGTTGGTAAACTGTAACAATGTGAAGAATATATTAGAGGAAGATCTCATTATCACCATCATCATCATCATCATTAAAATAATTCAAGTTTCAACCTTTGTTAGTCAGCCCTAAAGTCCCTAAAATTGATGAGTTTTTAAGTTGAAATTTCAAAATTTATACTTGATTGAATATTTGTTAGTAGTTCTACATCAGGAATTTCTTAGTTTCACCATAAGACGCTAACTGTCACATGTGACTCGTTGCATAGTTTCTGGGTTGAAAATCAGAATTTTAGAATTGTCTGCTGATCTTGATTTTACTTTTATTAGATTATATCATGTCATATCTTTCAGCTGAAGGTTATCACTTTCTTTGTTCATTCAATGTCAATTTTCTTTTTCACTTTTAAATTAAGAATCAAACCTCAATTGTTGATCGGCTATATTCATTAAAATAAATATGTTAAAAAAAAAGAAAAATGAAGGCTTTGAGTTAAAATTATAATGAAATCTATGTTACTCATAATTCTTTGTAGTTACAATATTTAATTGTTTTTATTCCCTTACAAGTAAAGAAGAAATATATCGATCAATTTACGAAAAACTAAAATTAAACTAAAAGCAAGAAAATTAACTAACAAAAAATATTTAGTAGTTTGTGGATAACACAACAACAACAACAACATGTGCTCCCGCTGTCTTTTGTTATTGACCTGAAAACCTGAATTCATTTGATTTGAAAAGATATGTCTAATTTTTTATTTTATTTTTATTTGTGTTTTTGAGTTTCTCTTTATTTGTGTTTGCGATTTGGAAACATAGAAAATCATAATCTTGGTTTATGTTGCAGTAGTTGATTTTTCCTTTACCTTGATTTAGTAATTGTTTTTTTGTTGGGAAAACCTATTAACAATTAAATATAGTTATAAATCTGAAATGTTTTGCCAGCACTAAAGATGCTGTTCTTCATACAACTTGCCAAGAATTCTACGTAATAGTTTATCACACATTCTTCTCTTTTTTTTTCCTTGTTGAGTGAGATGATAGCAAAACTTGATTTATATGTTAAACAATTGTATGTGTGTGTGCGGGAATATTTTTCAACTTTCGGCAAAATCAGTAATGCATGAATATTTACGAAAGAATTCTTTTGAATGAAATCGCAATCAAAATAAGATTTTAACTGTCATGACACTACGCCCTTGTTTGGCACCCAAGCAAGTGTAACTGATCTGATCAACTGATTGAGTGAGTGAGTGAGTGAGTGATGGTCTGTCTGCCGGTTTGCTTGTCTTGAGATTAGTTAAGTAGTAACACTAACTGGTTTCTATTTTAATAAGATGCTGTTGTGTTTGTACTAAGTAGTGAGTTGTATCTAGAACTGGTTAGTTGAGATTGTTGTTGGTTTGCTTATTAAGCAATTACTAAATCGAATGAAAGAAATAATTTTGTAAATAAGTACACACTTACATATTTCTAATTGTTTGTTTTTCATATTTTAAAGATTTCACTTCAATTTCAAATGATGATGATGAGGATGATTAAAAATTCATGCCATAAATGACATGGTGGCTGACAAATTAAAATTGTGTAGACACAAATGTCCATAAGTAACAATGATGAAAAATATACAACATACTCGTACAATCTCATACTCACTTATGTCTAAATATTAGTATTGCACTTAAAAGTAATTTTAAGACGCCACCACCTAGTGTAATGTTGTTGTTGTTGTGTTGTGTTGTGTTGGACTCCTTGTACTTCCTTCCTTGGCTGCTTCTGCCGCCTGTTGTGCCAACTAGAAGTCTTCGCCTTTGTCACCATAACCCGCCTCTTAGCTCGTATTTCTGTTGTCTATTTGAGATTTGCCGACTTTTCTGCCGTTGCCACTAAAGTGCGTTGCTTGCGCTTGTGTGCTGCAAATACTTTTGCGGCGACTACGAGTATCTACAATTGCGACTACTTGAGTTAATTCATTGTTGTCGTTTTTCTTTACTTTTCCTATCTTTTAATTCTGTGTTTTGCCTTTTTTTTTTTGTTTCATTGCAACTCTCTATCTACAATATTTGCGGCATTTTGTTTTGGTTTTTTTGCTTTGCTACTACGTAACTTGGCGGCAATGGCGGTGCCTTGCTTTTTGTTAATGCTGCTGCTGCTGCTGTTTGGCGTTGTTGAATTGCATGCAACATTTAATGTAAACGCCAATTGATTATTAACGCAGCGCAACAACTAAAACAACAAACAACAAATGCGCGTAGACGTCATTGCATCTCTTGCTCTGGTTTGGTTGGTTGGTTGGTTTGTTTTGATTTTATGCATATCTATCTATCTGTCTGTCTGTCTGTCTGTCTTCAGTGGCCTTTCGCATTGCAGATTCATTTTGTATCTTTCTTAAACCACAAATTAGTTGGCGCATAAAATTATAGTTTTTGTTTCTATTTATGTTGGCACTTTTTTTTTGTGTTTACTTAACAAAATTGTTAGTTGCATGAAGAAGTTACTACTACTAAGTAATCATCATCATCATTTTGAAAGTAGTCTAAGATTTACCATCTAACATTGAAACATTGACAATGCATATTCTTCGTTTCACTTGGCCACCAAACACCTAACGACAACGTAAGCTCCACTATACTATGATACATAAAAGATATCAAATGAAGTGTCACGCCATAGAAAGAATATTTTTGTCACGACATGAGGCACGCATGTGATTTATCATTACAATTCAAAAGACAAACAAACACACAGACGTTTCGAATTCTTGTTTTCGGCAGCTTTTGTCGGTTTAAATTTACCAAGATTCTTGAATTAATTTTAATTTAATGCGCTTTAAGCCTACGGGGAGTGAGTCTCTTCTTCTGCTGGTCAAGAGCTCCAGGGCTATGCTAAATCTATGCGTACAAATCGTTGGTCAAAAAGGGGTTCGTTCTTTGGCTTTTGTCGGCTTATGTCTCTGGCGTGTTAATCACCAACATCAGAACAGTCGTCAGACCTTATTGGGTTGATCGGTTGGTTGGTTGCTCCGTTGCTTGATGCTTACCTATGCCGGATTTAATTTCAAACAATAAAAAATAAGGATGGCATCAACTGGTGTCGACCAGTAACAGCAACAAAATGAAAATGGCCCAAAGCCCAGGCGACAATAACGGAAATGTTTTGTTTTATTGTAATGCACACGTGCGCGTGGGTTTTATCGTAGGTATTCGTGTTCCTTCTCGACAACACAACTTAATAATTTAACTCAACGCAATGCAACGCAACTCAATTCAATTCAATATTGGACATATGCGAACGAATAGTAGAATTGGAATGAAAACATATTCTGTGCGTTTGAGTTGATTGTAATCACAATGAAACGTGTCTCTACAGTCGCACTGTGGTCGCATGATTTGACAGCAAACCTATGAAAATGATGACCATTGGTTTTTAATTTAATTGATGGGGGGAGAGTGTTGAGCTTAAGTTAAGGTGTAATAGACAGATATATTTACGTGCTGGGTGTGCTGGCGATAAAAGTAATTAAATGTTTCGCGTTTAAATATATAAATGTGTCCCGCATAAGTTATCAATTGTCAGTTAGTTGACTATTGATATTCTAAGGGCTTGACGGCTTACTATAGGCGCCGTAAGCATTTATTAGTAAAGTAAGTGCATTCCAAGTGCATTGAATTGAATTGAATAGAATAATTTTTTTAATTATTTCAAGCACAAAATCCTGTTAGAAATCTTAATGAACTCATCAGCATCAGTCACTTCCGTCTCTGAACAGAGCAGCAACAGCAGCAGTAAGCAGTTAGAGAAAAGAACTCATTATTTATTATCACTAAAAGATCACAATGATCATATTAAAGTGGTTTTAACTGTTCCAAACATTGAAATTAAGATAACTTGAAATGCATTTTCGCTTCCAAGTTAATCAAGAAAAACAAGCTGCCAATGTTTTTAGCTCGTGTTTTTGTATCTTGTCTTTTACTGAATGTTGTTGTTGTCTGATCGTGTTATTGTCCATAGTTTTGTACTATGTACGCTCGCATCATCTTCTCTCGTTCATTATATATTTAATTTCACCGATTTTGAACGCATTCATTGGCAATTACGTGGCTCAAGGTTTACTTTGTTTGGCTATATGGTGGATGCTTTTCCATTATTACTACGACGTAGATTCATTTATTTTATTGTAGTAGTTATAGTAGTAGTAGTATTTCGAGTAATTTTCAATTTCTTAATTGTATCTAATTTTCATTGTTTTCCATTACAAAACGGGAATTGCTCTGAATAGATAGAAAGATAGACAAATAAATAAACAAACAAACAAACAAAGCGTTAAGTGGTGAAGATCACTAAGACAACGTTGACAATGTCACAAGATTCTGATAATAATGACAATGATGAACAATGATGAACGGACGCCAGAGTGAATAATGGAATATAAAAAAGTTTATGAGAGAGAGAAACATGTTTTTAACCCATTTTCATCATAAAAGGAAAATTAAGCGTTCAGTGTATGATTTTTCATTTAAGTCTTGCAGTCTTGGTGGTTGGTGGCTTGACGTCTTCTTTCTTATTTTTTTATTTTGCACTATAATAAATCAATCAAAGTATGTTTGATTGCGTCAAGTTGTTGGTGTATGTTTTATTTTATTTTCCTTTTTTTTTTTTGTTTGTTTCTTTATTAACAATTTTCATTATTAACTTCACCCATCACTTAGTGTTGTTGTTGTTGTTATTGTTATTGTTTATGCTATTGATGGCGTGGTGCATTAACTCGATCTATTGATCAATCGATCAATCGATTGACTCGATCTACCGCAGCTCGAGAGAGGTCAAAATATCGTGTCGTCGTCGTCAACAAGTGGCGCCTAGCAGCTTTTCCATAACAATTATTATGTATTGTTTGTGTTTGTGCTTGTTTCTGTTGCATTATGTATTGCATTGTATATATATAGGAATATATTTTTAACTTTAGTCATGCTGTGTTTTCGATGTCATCAACACTTGTTTCGTTCATTGATTGTTCTGTGTCTCTCATTGATGCAACAAGAATGATCTCTTGATTTGGTTTTTCTTTTATTTTTGAGATACTTATCTATAAAAAATTATTTATTTTTTTCAATATATATTATATTTTTGCTATAATTTATAGACGTTCTCAATTAGCGATGACATTATGTTGTATTCCTGGTATTTAGCGCAATTTTACATTGAATTTGTTGTCATTGCAGTTAGTGTTTGTGCTCTAGAAAAGTAAACACAACACAACACAACACAACAACAAACAAGCAATAATACTAATAAAAATCATAATAATAAAAAAATAAAAATAATTGCAATATGAACTCAATAAAATGACAGACGAATAATAATTAATAATAAACGGTATACAACACATGAAATACTTGACTTGTCTAATTGATTCTATTTGTACGTTAGTTTGCTTTAATAAACTATAATATTTTCTAACTGCCTTCATATTAGATAGATAGGTGAGAACATGTTTAGTTATGTTTGTTTACTGAATGAATTTATGGCAGAGAAAAATCAACAAAATTGAAAAAAAAAAAAAAAAAAAAAAAAAACGCTAACAAATAATTATTTGTTTATAAATGGAATTGTTTAGTTTTTCATAGCCTCATATAATTAATTTTGTATACAATTATAATCATTAAATTTGGGGCAAGAGCAGCTCAGATGACTCAAATGATTCAATGGATTCAATGTTTTTAAGAAATGTACTAGGGATAGTCTTCCAAGTTTTTACAAAACACAAAAAATCAAAGAAACTTGAGCTTAAATAATCAATTTATATCAGATAGTTAGGACTTCTATCCAAATCACACGAGAATGACAAAGTGCAATTCACATTTTAATGTTTGGTTTATGTTATGATGATTGGTGGTAAACAAAAAAAGGTGATTATTGATCTGTAAACTTTAAAAAATAAGGGGATACTTTGGTTACAAATATGAACCTAGAAGGACAGCAGTAGGCTAGACTGATTTTCCATTGCGATTTTATACATTAATTTATAAAGAAAAGGCCTCATGTTGTACTATAATTAGTTATATGTTTAACAACATCAATAGTTACAATGAAGTGTTAAATAGAAAATATTGAAATAATTATTAATAAAATATTAAATTTCTTATTAACCAAATTGATATTTTGCAATGGAGGAGGGAGTGAGGCATACAATCAATCAATGTATCATAATGTTGTTAAAGATATAATAGCAATAATAATAATAATCATAATCATATTATTATGTATTATAAGCTGCTTGAGTCTCTCATTGCTAACCTATATTCATTCGTGCAAAAGTAGTAAACAAAATATCGATTTTTGACCAGTCACGGAAATGCCTTGAGAAATAAGAAATAAAAAAAAAATCGTTAAACAAAAAATAATGAAAAGAATAAAAGAAAAATAGTATAATAAAAAATACATTGCAATAAAAAAAAAAAAAAAATAGTATTGTGCTCAATCGGGTGTAAATTATTAATTATTAAATATTAAGTATATATAAAAATAAATAAATAAATAAATACATAAACACATATGTATAATCAAACAATAAGCTGTTAATGACTCTCTTTGTTGTTGGTTTAACCTATTTATTTATATATTTATTTATTATTGTACATAGTATATATTTATAACTAAATATAAAAACAATTTAAGGTTTTTTTGGGCAATGAAAAAAGAATCAAATTGAAAATATTGCAAACAAATGTTTATATGAATGAGATATCTAATATAAAATGGTGACGTTAAAAAATGTTAAGCGGCTTTTAAATGCTCAGACGTTCATACTTAAACGTATAGCGTTGACGCATTTCCCTCAAAGCAATATGTATAAATAGTTGTGGCATAAAAAAATTGTATCTCAACTGTAACTGACAGTTAAAAATCGCTTTTTTTTTCTTCTGTCGATTGAATGATTTGGCAATAGATTTTGCTAATTGCTTAAGAATTTCATTGATGACTTTTTGGCAGGCGAAACAAAATAAGTATAAACATAAACATGAAAAGAAATAAATATTTTAAATAATTTTAAAATAAAAAGCAAACACTATAATGACCTTTTGACGCATTTGCACGAAATTTAATTGCCATGAACTTGCGGACACAATCAACTACATATGTATGGATGTATTACGACGATGAAGTGTGTTTAAATAAATAAATAATTATGAATATGTACAAAAATACTTATGTGATTGGCATTGAAATTTTTGGTATTTATTTATTTTCTTTAATTAAAAAGGGAGTACCTTTCATTCCACTTCCAATATGTCAAGAAGTGACATATGACATATTGTTTTCATATGTAGTACATTATATTTATGTTTCTGTATCTTGATATCTTAAGTGTGTAAAGTGAGTGTACAGATTTTTATGCCTTCAGGTGAATAATTATAAATTAAATTTTAAAATGATGTTACTCCCATTTATAGTTATATGAGTTCGTTCAGAATAATATCTGCCCTCTATATAAATAAAAATACAAATAAAATTTAAACTAAAAATAATTCTTTTATGTCACTATACAAACCAAGTTGAATAATAATTTGTGTGCATTAAGTGGTGTCCCTTGTTCCGCGTGTTTGATGCCTGAGAATATACATGATTATTTTAATATCTCAACTTGTAGTTCAACAACACACAAATATCGTTTCGCCCCTATTGTTGTTGTTAAGTTGTAGTTGTTGTGTAGTAATAGTAAGTGGTAGTTATAAATTCAAAATGTATTCGATCGATATGTGTATTTATTATTTTATTCTGTTAGTTCACTAAAATTTTATGACCACATACATTTTAATATTGAAGTTTGACATGTTTTTTTTTTTTTTTTTTTTTTTATGTGAATCTTGTTGTTAATTGGAGAGGCATGGGCGTTAATACTATTGTAGATAGATGCGTTACTAGAGGGCATTTCTTGTTAATATCTTAAATGTTTTGATCGTAAATTTGTACTTAACCCATTGAGTCGTGATAGATACTTATATATTATATGAATATGGTATGAATATTGTATTGTATTGTATTATCGGGAAGTTTAACAACAGATAATAATATATTGAACGAGTTCGTTGTCAAAAAGCACATTGAACTCTTTTGTTTGAATTTTTCGTTGTGTTGTGTTTTGAATTTTAAAATAATAATAAATAAATAATTAAACAAAAATATATAAATAAATAAAATTATAATAAAAAAAATGCAATAATAAAGATGTTGTTTCATGTTTATATAACAATAATAATAATAATAATAATAATGTAATAACAATAATGATAATGAAATTTGCAAACAATTAAATTAAAGTGTGAATTTCATGATATCATAAATTCATATTTCTCTCGAGGTTTGCCACTTTCTATCCGCCCTCCCTCCTTTGTTCTGTTGGTTACTTGACTTCAACCTTTACCTTGTTAAAAAAAAAAGAAAAAAAAAAAAACCGGTGGGAACTCGATTTAATATGATATGCAATTTCTTTTTTTATACTTATTTAGTGTATGCATATTTATAAGTATATTCTTTTCCCTTTGTTCAAGGAATAACTTAATTTTTCCCTTATTTTCTCTTTCTCTCTCTCTCTCTTTCCCTTTCTCTGTTTTGATTCTCCTTTCAACAAGAAGATTTCTTTATTACAATTTATTTATACAACATTAAATATTGTAATTTCCTGATTTTGTATTATTAAATTTTTGTATATTTTCTTGTTGTTTCTTCTGTGTGTTTTTTTTTCGCTCATTGTTTTTTTTTTCTGTATTTAAAAATGCGTTAATTGCATTCCGGATGCGTTTTGAGTTTTTCGTGAATTTTCTACAACAACAGAGAAAAGCTAAAGAAAATTATTCATCTGCTGCTGCTGCTGCTGTTGTTGTTGTCTTGTGGTGTGGCATGTTGTTGCATTGTAAATACTCCTGTTTCTCTTAAACACTACAATTTTGGTTACCACAATTTTACTTATTGAATTTCCATTTTACTAAAGTATTAACCATACATAATTTAATATAATAATTAACACACACAGTGTGGTGTACATATGTACTAATGTGTATTTGTTGTTGTTGGTTGTTAGTTAGTTTAGTTAGTTTTTCTTTAAGCAATTTTCCTTTTTGTGGTGTTGGTGGAGTCTTAGAGTGAAATGTTGTTGTGCAATACGCTTGCATTGTGCATTGTTGTGTTGTGGTTTCCTGCTACAAAAACATATGTTTATGTTTATGCATTGTTGCTGTTATTGTAGTTAAATTGTTAAACAAACATGAAACCAAAATTTGTTAAACATTAAATGATGGATACAAAAAAAAAAAAATAAAAAAATAAAAAAAAGAAAGGATTGCGGATGAAGAGGAAGAGAGAGCCTTTGATAGAAAAACAAGAAAATTTACTCTTAAATAGTTTGTAATATATAGTAAAATTTACATAACTTGCAACTTCCGTTAATAATTAACCACAACAAAATGTGGCAGGCAGGCAGTCAGGCAGTCAGTGGGGCCAAGTATCTTCATGCAACAAGCAACAAAATTAAAAAAAAAAAAAAAAAAATCTCAGAAAAGATGACAAAAAAAAAAAAAAATCTAAAACTGTATTTGCACTGTGTTAGTTGCATAGAAAACTCATCTAACTTAAATAAGTTAGTAAAAATTCAAGTACAAGATCAATACCAGTTCCCCTCGTTCGGCGACTAAATTTATTCACATTATGAAAAACTTTGCCATAAAAAATTCCAAATGAAAAGTTGTTTACTTGTGTTTCCCGTTTAACATTTCTTGTTGTGTTAGAAATATTTTTCGTAAGAAAGAAAAACCTGTTGTTGTATTCATGATTAAGGTGCGGATTGTTTTGTCTTAATATTAAAGCATATTTAAGCTTATTTACTCATATGATTTTGATCATGCAACATAACACAACAACACAACACAACATATTATCATTATCAATGCCGCCAGGGGCAGCTTCTTCATGCTTGAGATTTTTCGGGTTTACAAATTTACACAAAGGTTAATCTTTAATTTCAACTGATTGCCGAACTCACTTTGAATATGCATTGCATGAGTACATTAAGATGTTTATGTTGTATTGAATGACTGCTGCTCAATGATCCTTATAAGGAGCCTTAAGGCGGCGGCAAGCAAGCATATAATATTCTTATTATTATTTTGTTGATGTTGTTGTTGTTTTTTATAGTAAATTTGATTGTTGTGCATGACATTTAATTTCCTGATCATACAGCAGGACGACGACAAAGACACGCCTACATACTTTCTTTACACGCGACGGGACGCGACTTGACTTCATTGATTTGCCATTTGGTTGCTTATTTGTTGCATTTTGAATTACCCAAAAAAAAAAAATATAGTATATGAGTTTCTTACAAGTGACACAACTGGCCTGGCTTGAGGCATCACTCACTCTCTCTCTCTCTTTCTCTATGTTTGAGTGAGTAAGTGGTTGCATATTATTATTGCATATTAAAACATGAATACATGCAACTTCATTTTTCATATGCATGTAGCCATGCCGCATGCTGCATATTGTGGTGGCATGATGAATGCTGCGGCAAGTGTACATTCACTTGCTTCATACACCAAAATATTTTTTTGTTTTTTGTTTATGAAAGAAAATGAAAAAATGAAATGTTAAACACCAACAATTATAAGTATATTTTGCAGCTACAAAAAACAGAAAATAAAAAATTAAATATACGAATGTAGTATAAACGTGCGTCTTTCACAATCCTTTCGAAGCATTTTCAATGCCACAAGGCAATTAAATATTTCCAGATATAATTTCATAATTCGCACAATGCCAAGTTTTTATTAAGCTTTTGCTGTTGTTTTGATATTTTTATGAATTTCTTAATTTGTTTTTATTTTCGCTTTTTATAGCAAGATTAACGTGAGTCTCTCCTCCTCCTCCTCCTCCTCCTCCTCCTCTCTCTGTTGATTATTTTTAATACAAAATTAGGAAAAACTTAAGTACTAATTTTGGTCATACCAAAACATAGATACACTTCACAGGGGATACTACTTTGTTGTATTAAAAAATCATTAACAGTATATTCAAATCCTTCTTTGATTGAAATCATGTGTTGTTGTCATTGCCAAGTCTACCTAGAATGTTGTTTTCTATGAAAAAACTTAGCAACTAATTCGCTTATAAACTAATGATTAGATAATCGCCATGCCAATAAGAGGATGTATATATTTTTATTCTACACATAACAAATATCATAATAAAGTGATAATAATTGTAGTATTCACACTAGTGTGAAATGCTTGAAAATATGATTTAATAAATACTCGAAATTTTGCTATCAAAGCATGAAGGTTGGTTTCCTCTTTCCTCTTATGACGATAAGATATCAATGTGGCAACTATTTCCGTTTAATGCCAATTGCTAATCATAGAAAAAATTGTATACTAAGCACTCTGATTAGATTAGTTTTCTAGAATTATAGTTTAGACCTTTGATACTTTAATCATGTTTTTTTTTTTGTTTCTCTCTCTCTACATAAAGTATTGTTGCACATATGACAAGAATCTCACACATAAAAATTTGCTAAAACCATAAAGTGTGTCCCTCCCATTGTGTTATTGTGTGCTGTTTGCTGTTTGCTGTGATGAGGTGTAAGGTGTCAGTCAACACAGAACGATGCGAAAAAGAAAGCAAACTGGGTTAAATTCCACATAAGCGGTTTTGTCACTGATGCACTCCTCTCTTCCAATCCCCTTGGCTCGATGACTACTTAAAACAGTCTGAAGTTGTCAAAGCCCCTTCAGTTTCAGTATGAAATGTTGACTGACTGGCTGACGTAGAAGTTTGTAGCATAAAAGAATGGTACTTGTTTGTTATCATCGTATGTATGTTTGTATGTAGTTTGTTCCAAACACACATATAATTTTTGTTATTGTATTTGATTTATTTTTCAGTTGTTTATAGTAATTGCCATTTATTTCATCACACATACGCACGCAGCACACAAATAAACAGACATAAATAAACCAAGTCTCCATGCAAGTCCAAAATAATGCGAAGAACTTGTTTCTTCTTTTTGAATGAATGACGACGACAAGTGACAGTATTAAGAGCCGCGTATTCTAAAAGTACCGCAAGTTGCAACATGTTGCTTGCATCAAAAGATGATTAACCAGACCAAGTATAAACGAACGAGCGACCAAGAACAATATAACCGGCATTATTTGTTAAGAGAAACAGGTCTTTATTTTTTGAGACTTAATACAAGAAGAGTCCGCCGGCGGCTACTAACCACCAAATCAGTTGAGTGGCAAGGAAAGAAAATTAATTTCAGTCAGTCAGTCAGGGAGGAGGGGAGTCAGTCACTAAACACTAAAGAAAAATGAAACGCATACGCAAAAATAACTAAAATATTATCGATTTGAGTTCAACTCAAGAAGAATGATGACCGAATGTCATTTCCACATTGCAGCAGCAGCAGCAACAACAACAACAACAACAACACGTGTGCAGCAAACCAACTTAAGCTTATAAGAGAAGAAAAAATAAAATAAAAAAAATGAATAAATACCGCAAAATGCCGAAAAATGTGGATTTGGTCAACAAAAAATTATAATAAAAAAAAAGAAGTTAGGCACGTCACAGACAAAAAAATAAAAATAAAAAAACCTGTCTGTCCAACATCAGCAACAACAAAACGAAAATCAACAGTAAACTTGGCTCATACTCCATCGTTCGTAATATGCAATATGCGGGAAAAATGTCAGTGCTACTGACTGGTTTCAGTTTTCTTTTATATATTTTTATTTTTTTTTTACCCCTTTTGTCATCAACTTTGTTTATTTGTTGTTGTTGTGTTGCTTTTGACCAATTCAAGCTGCCTGCACTTGGTTTGGTTGGTGGTTGTTGCTGCTTTGGATTCGTGTATTTCTGTGTTTATTTTTGGTCAAAAAGGATGTTAACCGTTTACTTGCGCGATATTTTTGCGTTTGATTTTTGTTGTTTTCATTCATTTTTGACATGTGAATGTGGCGTTTGTTGTTGTGTTTGTTTGTTGGATTGGATTCCATCGCAGCTGCTTTTAACCATTTTTTCGAAAGTGAAAATACTTGGACATAAGAAATTTGTTTGTAATACTTTGTTGTTAAGGAGCGGATAATCAACCAAGTAACCAGCGAGCAATGAACGAATAAACCAAGGCAACTGCTGCTGCTGCTGCTAATTCAAGAAGACCAGAAAGGAGGAGGACGGTAGATGGAAGATGAGAAGGCATCATGGGGCATGGGGGCTGTAGAGTAGCAATAACCCGCCAAGTGTTGACATAACAACAAATTTTGTCTTTTATTTCATTTCATTTCTTGGCTAAGCGCAAATGTCCATTAAACTGGTTAAATAATGAGTAGTTAGTTAAACAACAACAAATGAAGCAAAAAAATTAAAAAAAAAAAAAAAAAAAAATCTCTTTATGAATGTGAAGATGAAGAAGATGAAGATTTTGATTGATTTATAAACAAATTTGGCTGTGGAATTTAAGTAAAGCGTCAAAAATGTCAAAGCAATCATAAATATTCTTGTGTGAGATTTAAAAGTAAAATGCGACAAAATGATTAATTTCTTCAAAGACTTGTTATGGTATGAAATTAACGAAATGTTAAACGATTGGGGAGGAGTTGAGTTTATTTTACTGCTGCTGCTGCTGCTGCTGCTGTTGTTGTTGCTTTATTATTAATTATTTAAACATTATTTGACATTTTGCGTATTTCAAACTGAAAATGGCAAATGATTCAAAAAAACATTGTTGTCATTTTAATCGGGCGGGTCATGACACTCCAACGTATCAAGGTTTGTTTGCCTAAATCCAATTAAAAGCATTTTCATGCTTAAAAAACAACAAATAAATAAATAAACAATAATAATAAAAAAAAAAAAAAAATAAAGACAAAAATGACAAAGCCAAACCAAATGGTTGACAAAATGTCAATAAAAACAACATGAAAGCGTTAAATGAATCAATTGATGAGTATACTTACAAATAATAGATGAGAAAAGTGGGGGAATTGACTGGAAAACTGCGCCCAAAATACTTAGAAAAACCACATGGGTATTTCAATTGGGTGGGTCTGATTATAAGAAATCCCTACATATTCCCCCCATAAGTTAAAAGCTTACGGAACGAAAATGAGTAAGCAATGTTAATCTCTAACGAAACACTTAAGATTTTTTGGATGGGCAGATGTGTTTTGCTTTTTAAAGGTGGTTTTTGATATAAACTTATTCAATATACCAAATTTTACCTCCTTAGCCAATCAAGCTTCCGAATGAATGGTCATGGCTTTGGATTGGATTGTCTCTTAATGCTCATGCTCTCTGGTTATTCTGTGTGTTATTGACTGGTTATCTAAATAATCTTAATATAACCTGATTGAGTATAAATTGGTGATTTAAAGAATTCAATAAAAAAAAAAAAAAAAAACAACAACTTAAGAACTTTCATTATTTCATACTATTCGATTCGGGGTTTAATCAAATGCTTGCTGTTGTTTTTGTTTTCTATGTTACAATTGAATTTCGAAACAACTTTCAAATTCAAGCTTCCTGATCAAGAAGCATATTTTCTACGCATATTAAGCGTAATACAATACAATATAATAGAATACAAAACAATGAAAATCTTTAAGAATGATAGAGAAGAACGCAGTCAACCTGAATACTTCATTTACTTCATTTTATGGTAGCTAAATATGAGGCGGCAACTTTTCTTTATTTCTTCAACATACATAAGTGGTAAACATGAAATCCATCAAAATCTAAAGCAGAAAGTGCTAGAGAACGCGTTTCATTCAATTCAATTTTATTTTTATTATTTTTTTTTTTTTTGTCAATAATTGATTTTCAATTTACTTTTTTATAAACTCCCGCCACCTTCCTACCCAAATCCAATCCCCCTTTCTTGGGTGGTGGCATTTGATGTCTTTTAAACATATTTTACTTTTTGCTTTGATGCTAACCGCACGGGAGACTTGATGCTTGGAAACACAACAAACACAATAATGTTACCATAGTTAAATTGTTTATTCTTGTTGTGTTACAATACTATAGAGGAGAATTTCGTGTTAAAACTCCGATCTCAAGACTTTGTGTGTAGTGAAAAGATACTTACTAACATTCATACTCATTCATTCAGTGATTGTCCATCGATTGGTTGTCGATCGATCGATCGATCGATCTATCTGTGGATGGAGATGGTGGATGGATTGCGCCGTGAGTTAGTTAAAAGTGCCAGACGACGTGCGCTTTTGCCACTTTTCTACACGATGATGATGGTCGGCGGTCTAACTAACTGACTGAGTGAGTGAGTGAATGAGTGAGCAAGTGAATGAATGACTGACTGACTGACTGACAGACTGACAATGTGGTGTGTTCCGTGTTCATGCCGCTTACCGTGTGTGGTCAATGTCACAGAAGAACAACTACAATATGCTATGTACTTCGTTGTGTTTAGTGTGTCGGCTTCTTTTCCGTGCAATCTTTTTATTGATGCTGTTGATGCTGCTGCTGCTGCATTGGGAATTTTTGGATAAACACACGTTCGATGCATTTACGTTCATTATTGTAAGAAAAAACATCATAGATACAACATATTCTTTTCTTTGCTGTTCTATGTATTTATATTTAAAAGAAGAAATGCTTTTAATGTCTGAAAGCAAAAACAATTAACCAATGCATGCGTGAGTAAGCAAAGAACGACGTGTATTTTAGTATGCAACAACACAAAAGCAACAACAACGACAAATGCATTTTGTAAATTGTTCATTCTAAAATGCATTTAATGGTTTAATTGTGTGTGCGGATGTGTGTATCTGAAGGTTTCATTTCAGTTTAGTGAGTTTGTTAATGTATTTGTTTTAATAAGAAAGCGGAACCACCAACCTTTGGTTGTTAAGCATTGGGTTTTCCCCCCAAAGAAAGTCACATATGTGCGTGCTGCTGAGCATTGAAGAAAACATAGTAGGAATACAAGAAGATAGACATACTTATGGTCAATATGTGTCAATTGGAAAGTCCTACATCACCCGCTGTATTCACCAGAATCTGCAATTACCACTTGTTTCGATTGATACTTTATGGCCATTTCAGTAAATTTACTATAATCCCCCAACAAAAAATAAAAGATAAAATATGTAGTAGTATCATCTATATGACCCATAGAAGAAGAAGAGGTTTACAAAGGTTTTACTGTTGTTGTTGTTGCTGTTGTTTCTTTTATTACAATATTCATTAAAATTGAATTGAGTAATTTGTTTCGTTTAAATGATTTGGGTTGGGTATTCGTTCATTCACTCTTAAGCCTGTTTTTGAATTAACTGAGGTGCAATAAAAACCAGTAAACAAGTCTCACTGACACCTTAAAATAATAAAAGAAAAAAAAAATGCACTTTTTTTTTTATTTTTATTTTTAGTTGTGTGTGAATGAAAGCGAAACGGGATATTTTATTAGTTTCTTTTATTGTTTGTAAAAAAAAAAAAAAAAAAAAAAAAAAAAACCATAAAGAAAGTCTACGTTTTGAATAAATTAATGTTTTATTTAAATAAGGTTTTTATGAAATAAAATAAAATAAAATATTTTATATCACATATTTTTAAGAAATTAGTTAAAGAAATTTCTTATGTTTCACATCATCAAAGGAGTGCCAACTGAGCCTAAGCCTAAGTCCATTTTTTGCCTGTCATATCATTAACATATTTTGCTTTATAATGAATTAGTTTAGTTGTCTGTAAACAAATAATGAAATAAAATATCTAAAAACAATATCCATAAAGATACAATACATAACTTGTGTCAATCATAATTAAAACAATATAATAACATAAACAATGATTTCGATCGATTTGTCTGTTAAATACATAAATAAGTTGTGCCCATGAAAAGCAATTTGCCAAATTATAATACAATAAACAAATAAAGCATTTAAGGTTTTGATGTGAAATCAAATACGCAAAAATCGAATAAATAAACATTGAATTTTTGCTTTTGTTTTTGTTTTTACAACAAAACACGCAAAAAAAAAAAAAAAAAAAAAAAATTAAGAATTACTTATTTATATAAAAATAAACAAAGTAAGATTGACGTTACTAATTGATTTTTCGGTGGGAGTGTCACGCTATACAAGAATCTTGTATTTTTTTATTTTGTTTTTGTTTTCGTAAAATCGTAATTAAGTCTGTCACACTGTCTGTCTGACGGTTCATCATCTGTCAAAGACACATTGAAATAAGTGGAAAAACGAAAGCACTCAAGCGGATGTGTAAAAGAACTCAAATTGAATTTCCATAACAAAAAAAAAAAAAAAATAAAAACAATGAAAAGAAATCCTTATAAACAAGTCAAAAAAGGTTAGGCTCACTTCGCTTTACTTTTAAAGCAGAATACATTTCCTTTCTACATAATCTCTCTTTTTAAATTGTCTACTCTACAGTTGCTCAGACTATTTGATTAACTTCTCATAAGAAATCTTTAGCTTATTTCATATGATGATAATACTTGGCATAATTTCATCTCTTCATTGCAAAAATTGAGGGAAGACAGACAGCTAGCTTCCCTTTTTGATGCTGATTTTCACAAATATTTAAGGTCTTCAAAGTCTCCTTTACCATGTGCTACACTAAGCTTAATATAGATTTTCCTTAGAAATTGTGTTTACACCAAATACCACACGCATACAACTAACACTTGAAATCAACTATGAACATACAATAAACCGGAGGAATATTTTGGGGTTCTTTTCTGCCATGGTTGGGTTGTTTTTTTTTTTTTTTTTTTTTTTGGTGTCTCACACACTTTAGGGCTTTGTCTGGGTCTCGCCCACGTACACGTGCGCGCAAACCTTTTGTGTATGGATACGTGTATCAGCTTACTCCAAAATAGAATCTTTCAATTCACTTTTAGTCTGTCAGTTAGTCAGATAGTCAGCCAGCCAGGTGAGACAGGCAGTGTAGAGGTCTGAAAGTCTACAGAATTCTATGTATAAACCATGCAAAGAGTGCAAAGCGGGCAGCTTAATTTGCAGCCATTAGTAAAGGAATGAGGCAAAGAACGTATTTGGCAGCCCACGCCAAACATGTAGGCTGCATGAAGCCGTCGAAGATGTATTCGTTCGTTCGTTTAGGTATCAGTTGCAAGAGCGAATGCTTCGCTCTTAGATACAGTGAAGACTGACGTGTGGTAAAATGGTAAAGAAAAGGCAAAGAAAAATATGGGTATACTATTTATATTATATTGCAAAAAATAGAATTCTAAAAGAAGCAAAACAAGTTACATAGATACACAAAACAAGGTACTGACTGACTGACTGACTGACGTGCTTTGGCTGATTGCATTTGTTGTAGTTGTAGCTGTTGTTGTTGCTGCTGCTGTTTATTTGTTGTTGTCTGTTGGCTGGGTACTGGTGGTTAACGCAGTACCAGTACCGCCTGCACCCCCCCGAGGCTATTTATTTTTATAATTGTGAATAATACTGGCGCCAAAACCCAAGCCAAGTAACCTAAGAGTGAACGAATAAACGCTTGGATCAGTTCAGTAGTGGGGTTAGACGAGTTTTGTTGGTGCTGATGATGATGATGATGATGATGATGGTGGTGGTGTAAAGTTAAGAAAATACAATATACTCGTATAAGTATAATAACGATATTAAAGTGAAGCTGAATGAAGAGACACCTACATACATATGGTGGTTGGTTCGTTGGTTGGTTGGTTGGTTGATCTGTCTAAACCAGACTTGTCTTGAGTATTGTTGCTATACTTGGTGGTTCAGTTGTTGGCAGCCAATTTGATTTTAGTTAAGTAAGCATGTGCGCATACTCTATTGTCTGTCTGTCTGTCTGTGTGACTGAATGTTTGTCCTTGCGTCTATTTGTTTGTTTATTTGTCATGTGACATGTACAGAAAATATTTTATCAAATGAACGAACGAGCGAGCAAATCTTTTAAACAAAAAACCCGAAAAATGTAATTCGGCTAAAGGTTAAACAAACATTGAGCCAAAAACTTATTGCGCTGTATATTGGTATACGCCTCGGAAGCCCATTTCACTTAACGAAAATGGCAACATATTTGTACTCGGGTCTCAGTGTCTGTCTGTGTGACAGCATTTCACTTAAGTTTGACATTTTCTGCTTTTTTGACTCAGTTCATAGACAAACAAACCTGCTATGCCTGCCCAAGTCTGCTGCGCTACTAAGTGACATTTGTGATACAACGAGTTACTCTCTAAACTAACATTACTGAACTTACTAAGTGGCAACTTTCTTGCATTTTTTTTTTGTTTTTTTTTTTTTTTTGGTCAAACATTCAATCAATAAAATTCAATCAATTGTAGTTTGGTTATTTGTGATTTGATTTGATTTAGACTGTTTGACCTGTTACTCACTCTTTCTCTTTTCAAATAAGGATATTAATTTTTATTTCTTTAATGTGTGTGTGTGTGTGTGTGTGTGTGTTTTGTGATGCAAGTGAAGTATCATAAAATTGAGCAATTTCAATTGAATTGATTCAATGCATTTCAGCCATTACTATTACCACAGCTGAATTCGTTAATTTTTTATTCGATTGTCGCCATTTTGTGATAGTTGGTGGTGAATGGATGATGGCATCGTTGTCTGTACTAAAATGGCAAAAGCATCTATCAAAGTCAATGTCAGCTGCTGCAGTGTCTGTTACTGCGGCTCTGTCTGCTAACTTGTTCACACACACACACACACACACACACTAGTAGTAGTGATGATACCCTTCAGGAATACAATGTGAATGGGTATACAGAATCTACATTGAAATTTACAAATTTATAGTTGAAACTTCTTCTTTCAATTTCTATTCAAATAACTCTATGATATATGGGGTATGTTGAATCATGTTTTTTAAAAGATAATTTTCCTCAAAATTGATGTTCATACTTATAAACACTCGATAAATTGTAAAGAGTATAGAATCTTCATTGAAACTGAGAATATGATTTTGCTTTTTATTATTTCTATTTTCTCTTTATCGATTTTAGTGAACTTTCGATTCAATTGAATTTTGTCTGTTCGATACAATCGCATTGCCATGAGTCTACATGGCGTATGCGCAATTTTAATAATTGAACAAAACCAAATGCTGCAGACCATGAAATCCGTTGGGCAAAATACGTACATCTTTTTTTTTTTCTTATTGATTAACTCTCAGCCATGACTTCCATGCTGATTTTTCTTTGCAGCAACCTTGCGTATCCTTTCTACTTACAAAGAGAAATCATATGTGAGATAAGTGTGAATTGTGCTTTCAAAATACAAATTAATATTACAAATGTGAACTTGACCCTCACACTTGCACACTTCTACAATATATTTGTATATTATTTGTATATTCTATTAATATTTCTAACATAATTTTTAATGTTTTTTTGTAGGCTCGTCAATGTCAAAATAAATTATTATATTTGTCCACTAAAAATGTCATTGTTTCACATTGTTGTTCAACATGATTTAGTTAGTCATCATCGTTACAATAAATTTAAAATAACACATAAAAATAATTTTTATTTTTATTTATAGTATTTTATTATTTTTGCTCATTCATTGAGTTGATTTATTTGTGCAAAAAATATAAATAAAATAAAATAAAATAACATTTCACATTGACATTGATGTGATATGAGATGAGGTGAGGACTCACTACATTCTCTCTATTCTTTCCGCTCTCCGCTCTCTGTTTAATGTTTAGAATGTATGACAAATGACAAATGAAAAATGTTTATTAATTTATAAAATAAAATATATTTTATTTGCTTTTTTCAGGTTACACATCGTACAACTGGTGAAGTTATGGTACTGAAAATGAATCAATTGCGTGCAAATCGACCAAATATGCTGCGTGAAGTACAACTTCTGAATAAACTATCACATTCAAACATATTAAGGTGAGTTCATTGACTAAGATTACACTAATAATTACTTATTTGTATAGCTAAAAGTGATTCGAATGATGAGACGAGTAGCTCATTGTAGACTCCCTTTCCCTGTGTCTATCTATTTATTGATGATGATAATGTTGCTTTTAATAATCATTTTAGTGAGATGGATGTCATTAAATAAATTAATAGACTTTATATTCAATCACCACATTTTTATGTGGTCAGAGAAAAGAGAGGGAAATAATAATAATAATAAAAATGATGATAATAATAAAAATAAATATTAATATACTTATATGATGATGATGCGATTCTATAACTATAAATATATTAGTTCTAAGCGCTTGGTGATTGAGATTGAGATTGTTCTCGTGCTTCTAATCAACGTGCTTGACTGAATTGCTGTAAACATCTACAACAACAACAACAACAATAATGATTGTCGTCGTCTTATAGGTCAATGCCACAACGATCTCAGTGCGAATGCGTGATTCATATTTACTAAGCTGCAACAGGCAGCTTCCCGCTCATGTCATAGAGTAGAGTAGAGTAGAGTATCTATGTAGCTAGCTTACGTTCCTTATACTATATTGTATATTGTATATGCTGCTTGACACTGATTTTGTTTTGCATTTTTATTCTACATCTTTTTAATAACAATGCACTGACGACGACGCCGCCAGTGAACTTTAAGCTAAAAGATACTATTGTAGATAGCAAGCAAGCAAGCAAGCAAACATCATCATCTTCAAATGTGTTTTTGTAGTTTGAGTAGGCGAAGTACTAAAGAAACTAGGATGGAAAGAGGATATGCGCTTGTCAAAGTTTGTCTAGAGAAGAGATTAAGTTATTATGACTAATGGCGCGCGAATAATCAAGCAGCTTCATCAAGTAAAGTAGAGGAGAAGTAGTCATCGTCGTCAGTCATCATCATCATCATCATTATCATCATTATTCATTATCGTCTTTTTAAACTTGAAACACAAATTTGCCTCAAGTGAATGAATAAAGAATGCAAAAACAACTTAGTTTTAAGAAAGAATTATGAGTTGGTTTTTGCTAATGCAATTGATTAGCTATGAGTTCTTATGATTAAGGCAACTCAATCAGGCATTAAACGGAGACATCGACGACAAAGACTATGTGAGTGCTGCTTATCTAAATCGTATCTCATAGCTCTGAACTGAATATTATGCGAATAAAAGATTGACTGACTGACTGACTGACTGACTTCCTATTTAATATTGTATCTACTGTACACTGTATAGTTCAGTATTGCGTTGTATTTAAATTCTTCAAGCTCCATCGATTTGATGCGCTTTGGCAGCTTGAGATAATATTATTTTTTTGTTATAAATACTTCAGCTACGCATCTATTAATAGAGACTTCAAGTGGCGTTTCTAATAGGCCGCCCTGCGGTTAAAATTCCACTCAAGTCATCATCATTGTGATGACGACTCTCTGACTGCGTGCCTTCTTGCCTTGCTGCTATTTGGCTAAGTATAGTGAATAGATTCAGATGCTGGCCTATTGTTGATGTTTTTTGTTTTTTTTTTTTTATATTATTGTATTATTTTTGAGTATCTTGCCTCATAATGTGGTATGCCTCCTCTTACTCTTGCTGCTATTATTAAGTTTTGTATTTAAGACATTAGTTTTGTATAAAAAGCTACGCTGTATTTTGTTTGTGTATTTTGTGTGTGCAATAATTTAAAATTTTAGTTTTTTATTTTTTTTTTTTACAATTTTATTACATATTTGTGTTTGTATGTCATATAAACAAATGCCATACATATTTTATTATTCAAAAGACAGGAGAGGAGGAGACCTTGTTTTATGTTTTTCGTAATGTTTTTGCTTGCCAAATTCAATTCAAATGAATGTGAATGGAACACAAATTAAATGAATAACAAAATTGAGTATTGAGGAGCGTTTCAGTGACCGATTGGTGGAATTCAATATACCAATCTCATTCTTCAGTTGTCACAGTATTTTATGTTTATTATTGTTCTACATGTTGCGATTTTAATTATGTGGAATGACGAATTGCGTCAGGATAAGACCTGAGTGACCCAATAAGAATGAAGTATCCCATAGTCACACAATCTGTGTCCCACGCTCTATTCCACAATTGATTGAAAGCTACTATAAGGCTTTAGTTGGTTAGCACCATGGCTTTTTGATTTTTCATATATCACATAACCCTGCTTAGCTCGAATCCAAGACGGCGGGCTTTGTCATGACGTGTTGGTGTTGGCGAACAATGTAACTTAGTAAGCTGGCGGTATTGCCATACACGGATACGTAAATGATATCGCATAATATCACTCTGCTTCTTTCAATACAGTTCTTTCATATACCGATACGCACCCATTTTAGGTAATTAAAAATTGGTAGACCTTCCACGAAAATAAACAGGAAAAGGAGGCACACAAGTGCACCGTCCATGTTGTTTTATTAGCTGATACACTAAAGTTACTGTTTTACCCGAAACCGTTGATCCTTGGTTGATAATAAATGGACATTGGTATGCATATTTACACATATAAACCGGAGAGTGAAGCTAGGTAGATTTATAAAGATATGTAACATCAAAACATTTATAGATGATGGATAGGTTAAGCTTACGCTTCAATTCAGGACACTTATTAATTTAGAAATATGTATGTGTTACACCAATGATAATAGTAACATAATTATAAAAAAATATAACTGACCTATGATAAAAATAAATACAACAATAATAACAGTAACATGATATAAAACATCACAACAAATGTGTGTGAGTATGAATTCAGTTATGCTTATGTATAGTACAATATTATACAAATGACTCATACGCCTCGTAATTGATTGTATAAATTTCTTTATGTTGAGCTGAGCTCAACTGACATCATTTAGTTAAATAAATAAAAACAAAAAAAAAAAACAAGTAATATATAAATATCCCGATAATTTAAATAGTTTTGATATTGTGAAAATAAATAATTGTATGTTCACTGCAATTCTTGAATGCGCTACAACAATTGTGTCTACAAAAGTTGTGTCTACAGAAAAAAAAAATCGTATTTCCAATCAATTTTTATTGAAAATTGTCTTTCTATTGTTTAGCTCAGATTTCAGGGAGATTTCGAAAAAAAAAAAAAAATAGTATTCTATGTAATATGATTTACGAAACACAACAAAACATATTCTGTCGTCCTGGGACCAACAGATTTAATAAGCCAAATTTAAGCTTTAAGGCTCTCACAGTTTCATTTTGTTATTTCGTAATGAAATTTCATTCTGTCTCCTTTTCTGTTTGTTACATTCATTAGTTCAAACTTGGAATGTCCATTTATTCAGAATTGTTGTAAAAATATATTAATTGTTTTTGTTTTGTTATCAAATAATGTTGTTGTTGTGTATTTACTTTATTTCTGAAACATGCCACATTAATTGCGTTTAAGCTTTAATTATCATTAATTCTCTCTCAACTCATCTCATCTCAACTCAATTCAACCCATCCGAACCCAACCCATAATTATACTTACATAGCTTGAGAATTTTTTAAATACATATATAATTTTTGTATGTTTTAAGCATTTAAACCACAACAATAACAACAACAAAAATAGAGTTTTAATCAAAACACGCATATCTCGCTCAGCGAGAAAATCTTTAAGCTAGAGAGATGCTAGACTTTGATAGACATAATACCCACTGTTACTTGTATTGTATATGGATGTATGTATGTATGTATTGTTTTTGCGATCGCAGCATGTCGCCGCTTCTTATAAGGTTGCTGCGGTGTCACACGCAAAACAATTAAATGTCTGTTGTAGTAGAAGAAGAAAAAAAAATAATAAAGGTCTTCAAATGTCGCAATTACAACAGAACGCGGGGACAATCATCATCAACTTAGACTTAAGTTCAAGTCCAAGTCCAAGTTGCTGAAACAGTAGAATTTTCATGTTGTGTGTTAAGTGTGCTGTGCTGTGCAACTAGACATTTCCGGCGCCATTATTCCCAAGCACCAACTACAATACAATACAATACAATACGAGTAAGTACTAAGTGCTACAAACAAAGCTTTTGCTGTCGATGCTAAACTCTAAGCTTTAGCACCACCACCATCAGCAGCAGAAGCAGCAGCAGCCAACAACAGCAGCAGCAGCAGCAGCACATGTTAGTCTGGTCGCCGCATTCAAAGGTCAAGTTCATGATTGTTTTGTGTTGTGTTGTGTTGTGCTGTGCTGTGCTGTGCTGTGCTGTGCTGTGTAGTTGGCATGAGAGTCATGTACTGTACTGTACTGTACTGTATTTGTATAGTAAGTAACGAAGAACGAATACCAACCACCAGGTGTATAAAGAGTCATGGAATTTACATAGACTTGACCATATCCATGATAGGATAGGATGATTGAGGGGAAGAAAGCTGTGGTTGATTTTTTTTTCTCTATATAAAATGCTGATGTAATTGCACATGTCATTGGTGGTTAAAAGTAGCTTTTCTCATCGTCTGTGTGTGTATTTGCATTCTAGCTGAGTTTTTAATCGTAGTTAGTCTAATGGCAACATTTTCTTTTAAAACAATGGCAACCTAACCCAGCCAAGTATTCATAATCATAGTCACAATATTCATTTCCATTTTTATATTTTTTCACATCACGTGACTACATCACAAGTAAAGCAAAGCCAAGGCACAGCGAGCAATGATTCTGAACACGCAATTTTTGTCATTATTATTCATTTAGCTATTTTATATTATAAATACTTATATATTTTTTTATAGTAGTTTACTGTAAATACAGTGAGAGAGAGAGAGAGGGAGAGGTATAGACAGATAACTATAGGAAAATATCCTTACCTCAGATTTTATGTGAATTTTTCTTTAAAATTAACTAAAGCAGGGAAAATATCAATAGGACTGAGTAACTAAAAGATACTTGTATCACAGATACAAATACACAGTTAATAGAAAATAAAAATAAAAAATCCGTTAGCTTGACTAATTAACACGCTCATTCATTAAGCAGACAGACCATAAAATTGTGCATGAGGTGACAACAAACACAAAAAACACAACAGCAACAATAACAACATCATAATCACCATTAATCTGCATCATGATTAACAACATCAACCTCATCATCATCATCATCACCATCATCATCATTATGAACAACATCAAAAACAAACTGAGTCAGTCAGTCTTTAGATACATTTATAATATTTTCATTTATTTATTTACTTTTGTTTAGCTTTTTTTTTTATTTTTTTTTTTTTTTGTATTTTTACTCTCGCCACCGACACCTGATTTAATTTTTATGACACATGTTATTTTTATTTTAGTATTCTTTCTTTTTGTTGTCTGTCTCCTCTTTCTTTATTATTATTGTTATTCTTCTCTTTTCTGGTCACTTGATTTCTTTCTCATTTAATTATTTGTTTGCTTGCATTTAATTAAAACTAAACTACAATAAAAAAAAAAAAAAAACTACAACTGTAGGAGGTAAATCAAAAAAGATATATGCATTTCCCTCCATATTCTTGAATATACATAATAATAAAAATAAAAAAGATATATTTTCTTTTCTTTCTTTCATTCCTCATAAATACTATAAATTTTGTATAAATAAAATGTTTTTGTATATATTTTTCTTTTGTTTTGATTTGTTTTGTTTGTTTTTCTTGTCGCTGGTTGCTGTCTCTTTTAATTCATCGTCGTCGTCGTCGTCGTCTTCGTTGTTGTTGTTGTTGCTTATATTTCAAAATAGAATTGGGTCAGCAGCACAGTTGAAAAATTATGGAATTTTGTGCATCATCATCACCACCATCACCATCATGTTTTTCCTGTTATTTTCTTTTGCTTTTCTTTTACATATTTTTCATTTTGTGGAGACTTTCTCGAAATGAGCTTTTGATTTGTTGTTGTTTTTTTTTTTTATAGTTTAACCAACACTTTTTTATCTAAGATCTTTTTATACCATTCCCAGATTTTATTGTGTGATGTATCGAAATATACTCGTACATATGTATTATTATACTTATATTTCTGGAAATATCATTCTATTTTCATATTATTCGTTGCTTTGTGCTGTTCATAGACAAATAAAAAAGGAATAGAAAGAAATATCTTGGCATGGCGACTAGACTAACTTGTTGAATATGCAATAAAAGTTGCTCATTAAAATGCTGCATTCTTTCTTCGGTTTGATTTTTATTTTATGAGCCTTGAAAGACTCGTAATCAAATCAAATCAAACCAAACTAAACATTTGACGTTGTCTATCTATCATTTATCTCAATAGGATAGCAACGATCACATAATATAAATTTAATGAAGAATGTTTGCATTTTATGCATTTATAAATGTTGTAAATTATTAATTTGGTGATCATTAAATAGATTTATCTTATCTTCTCTTAATAGAAGACAACTGTAGATAGATACAATGAGCCATGCCATGCCATGACATGACATCACATCATGTGATAATTATCTTTATCTTCAGAAAACATTGTTTATTAATTAATTATTTACTAATTACATATAAAATTAATATTATGATTATTATTAATAAATAATGAAAAAAGAAAAGAGAAATGAAGAGAAGAAGTAAATTTTGCTAATTAATCATAAATGGCAACAATGAAGACAGACGCGTGTTGTATGTAGATAGATACGTTGATATGAAAAGTATCTGCAAACATTAAACACGTGCTTGGGTGCTGAACTGAAGTTAATGTTCATGGTTATTTTTACTAGTTACTACCAACAATGGCTAAGTTTGTTAGATCACCTCAGCACTGCTGCTGCTGCTAGTGGTGGATGATTGGAAACAATGATGACGTTGTTTCCTCGACTTGTTCAATGGTTGTTTGTTGGTTCGCGTTTCTTTCTTCGATCGATCGCTTATTCACTTTGAGTTATGTATAGACAAGTTAAATGATGCTTAACGCTGTTGCAGCTGTCAGCTAACTGTCAAAAATTAACAGCTACAATAAGCGCGAATCGCGCCAATGAACTGAACCAGCGACGAATCAACATCTAGTCATCTAGAGGTCTATAGAAGACCAGACTTCCAGCCTAGCCACCACCACCACCACCACCACCACCACCACTCTATTATAATTCATCTTGATGTGTTATTGGTGTTGGTGTTGTTTTGGTTAGTTTAATATTACTTGAGATCAGCACTCCCTGGCAAATTTATTTATGTGCCGCATGAGTGAATATTTTTTCATAGAGCGTGAGATATTTTTACATTGTTGTTATTGTTGTGTTTTTCTGTTTGTTTGTATCTATAAATATTTGATTTTTTTTTTTTTAATGTTGTATCGTATCTTTTGGCCAATCAGTGCCATGTTTAATTGTAAAACCTGGTAACTTATTGAAACTGTAAACACACACTGAACTGAACACTTTAAATGTTGTCAGTTAAAAAAGTTTTTGACTGACGTGCTGCATTGGTGGTGGCTGTTTGTTGGTTTTTTGTTATCGATCGATCGAGTTGATGGTCTGGAATTCGAGAACTTGTGATACATACGATACATTGTAGTGAATAATGCAAGTCGATATCATCGATGCAATGAAGATTTACACATGTACAAATGTGTATGATGTGGTGTAATGCCATGCATGTGTTACGCCCGCAAGCTACACTCTGTTCTGACTGACTGACTGAGTGAGTGAGTGAGTGAGTGAGTGAGTGAGTGAATGACTACTCCTGCTGCCTGCATGCCTGATTGTATTTGCTGCCTACTCATATGCTGCAGATACAAACATAGTATATACAGCGAGACAGAGAGAGAGAGAGAGAGAGACAAACAGATAGAAAAATAGATAGATGGATGGATGTATAAACTTGCATATACATAAATATTAGATAGACGCCAACTTGACGTAGTACGTGTTATATGGGTTATGTTGCTGTTGCTGTTACTGTTGCTGTAGATGTGGTTGTTGATGGTGTTGCCAATCTTTTGTGAAGTTTGCTCTCTTTTATTTGGATTTTTTTCTTTCTTGCGTTGTTATCGCATAAATTCTTCAGCGTCTTATGGCAATCATACGTTTTTATGGCCACCAACTTTATCTACTTATTTGGTCGCTTGTTTATGATGCATGCATGCATACACGTTTATACATTGCAAAGACATACACATATAGACAGACATCTTAGGGCTATTGAGACGACGATGATGATTATGATGTTGTTTGTGTTGCTGATGATAATGATGATGGTGGTGGTGATGACTCCCACACTTGAGTATTTCGTATATTTGTTCTATCTGAACTGATAAAGTCATGTCTGCTTGCTGCGTCTAGGGCGTAAGGATATTATTTTGTGCGTGCATTGTTTATGCAACTTAAAATAACTTGGATTTGCTTTGCTTTGGTTTGGTTTGGTTTGATTATGAAGGCGTTGTCGCTTTGCCCAGCAGGCGCCGTCATGCTTTATTACACAATGCAAAGAATGAAAGATATATCTTTAAGCAAATATGTTAGCCATCATCTATATACTCATATTTGAATGCTCATTTAAGCCTTGTCTCAGCTCAGTGTTTTGTTGTCTTTATTAAGAAAACATTGGTTGTTGTTTTGTTGTCAGATCTTCATTTTTTTTCTTGTTTTTTTTTTCTTGTATTTTATATTGCAAAAGCAAAGTAAAGTTAAAAGTTATTAACACTTAACGTGATGGTAAACATGATAAATTATGTTTAAATATTGACAAATTAAAGTCTCGGTTGCAAAACAACACATTTGTATATACATACCTCGATGACATGGGTTAATGACTTCTTTCTTTTTGTATTTCTGTCTGTTTGTCTGTCTGCCTTCACAACTTCACAATTGAAGTAATTCTTTTTATTGTACGAGTATGTATGAATATTATAAGATAGATTTATGTCGGTAGCTTTAAAGCCAACATCTCTCTCCATGACTCTATGGTTATAAATTAAATTGTTATGCTTCTGATTTGATTATAACCAATTTTTATTGCACAAACAATAAAAACGAAAGATACGATAGATGGCGTCTATGAGGCATTGAGTGAATTGTATGTTGGTGATTCCACCATTGAATGCTGTGATTTTTTTCCATTTGCTTTAGATACACATGAATTTATGGTCTATCTAATGTATATCATCAACAACAACAACAACAACAATAACAACAACAATTGTCATTATCATCATATCATCAACATGATGATGATGATGATTATTATTTTAACAATGATCAACATCTCTCTATGCTTGTCATAGATACTTGTCAATGGCATCATTGTATCTATTGTACATTGCAATAGTCAAACAAATTAAGTTATATTGTAAAATTGACTTGACCCAATTTATGACTTATTCAAAGCACAAGTGAGTGTTGCGCTGCGCTACTATCATCTATTGAAGAGAGGGCGAGCAAAAGCAAACGCAGCATTTAATAGTTGCATACAACACTCTATAATTTAACTATTGTGTACATATTGGAATGGATTGGATTGGTACTCGTATGTTGTGTGTGGTGTTGCATGGCAAATATTGGCAATGAAGCGTTTCATTGCTCTTTACTACAAACACGATTTTGCATTCATAAATATCTGTATAAGTATAGATATTTTTGGTGGTGGAAGTAAGCAAAATAACACTTCAAATCAAGTGACTAAATATAAACCCATCACCATCATTTCTAAGCACCTTCGCAACAACAACAACAGCAACATACAATTGTTGTTGTCTCCTCCTTTATGTTGCAATGTTATTCTGTTCAACACTTTGACAACAATAATTTGAAGGTTGGTGAAGTTTTTTGTCATCTTTTTATATTGACAAAGCGAACATTGAGTGAGGAGGTCTATGTGACACAAACGACGACTGACTGATGCATTCCGGTAGCTAAAGATTGATATGCACAAACAAGCAGGAGGTTGGTCAGTCAGTCATTTTGTTTGTGTGATGTGCCTTTTGTTGCTGCATATTGTCATCATCATCGTCATCATCATCGTCGTGTCTTATACTTTATTTGAGTTGACTTGATTTGTGTGCGCTTTCTTTTATTTTTTTTCCCCTTATAGAATACAAAAGATACAAAATGTTGCTGCATTTTTACAATAAATATGCAAAGCACCATGCATTTTGCTTGTTTGAGGAAATTAATATTATTATTATTATTATTATAAATAAAAATTCTTGGCAATAATTTCTTCATATTATTAGCCTTGAAATAAGGAATTTAAAAGAAATAAAAGGAAAAAGGCTTATAAAAAATGTAGAAAAATCGTAGATAAATTTAAGGGGGACAAAGTTTATTAATTAATAAATAAATAAAAATTATATGAAAAGAAAATAATTCACAAAAATTCCTATCAAACAAAATATTTAATAAAATTTATCGCATGCGATAGAAAAAGTGTTTATAAGTAGAAGGAGGAGGAAGAATATAAACACGAATGTGTGTTTTGTTTTGTGTAGGCGTGTTTAATTAATTTGCTGAACAAGCAAAATTGCATATAAATTGCAGTCTTACGATGGCAAGAAAAAAAAAACACACAAATCTAAGTAGAACACGCAAAATTAATTATGCACATTAACATTTGATGGTTTTTCAAGTCTTTCAAAAACTTTTAGTCATCGAAATTATACCAATTTTTTGTTTTCTCAATTTTTTTTTTTTTTTTTTGATAAATTGCAATCAAAAGCTTTTTTACATGGTTTAATCCTTTTGCTAGACATGTTGATGATGCTGTTGATGATGATGATGATGGTGGTGCACAAGTGAGATTAAAAAAAAAAAAAAAAGTTTCAAATGATCAATGTGAATTCAAAAGATATTTTGACATAAAGTTTTGCCAATAAACAAACGAACAACATAATGAAACTGAATGAAAAACACAAACACAAAAACAAAATCAAAAATGCAAAAAAATACACAACACAACACGACACGACAAGTGAATGTGGTGTGGTGTTTGCTCGCTTTTAAGCGCTTGTTAACATGCAAAGCTATGTCGTGAAAAAAAAAAAAATATAGTAGTAGTCGCAGATACATTTGCAATAAAAAAAGCTAAAAAAAAAAAATACACTATAGTCAGATAGACTTGAATGTTTGTATTACCCTGTACTACATTATTTGGGGTGTGGATGATAGTTTAAATGATTTTGCAATTTTTTTTTGTTATTTGAGAAATGAGTGTGGTAGGTTAAAAGAAGGCCATACGATGAGGGTATTACATATAAACAATATAATCCTAGACTCATTCGTGGTTCCACAACAAATTTCAGCTTGTTTTGACTGACAACTACTTGATGTGATTGATGTAGAATGCTTAATGGTTAACTTACAGGATAGAAGTCAGTATAGGACTAAGTTGCTGCTTCATCTGGATTCTACTCTAGAAAGCCTTAATTTCACCAAAACAAAACTTTTAGATTTACATATTTGTAAGCCCATGGTTATCCAGAGAGAGAAACAAATGCTTGGATGAACAAAACTCCTGAAAACCATGAGATCTTGTTACTTTTCTCTTTAAGTGGATATTTGGATTTGCTTAAATTGAAAACTAATGTACGAGTGTGAATAAGTGCAGGGTATACAAAAACTCAATCTAATCCTAATGCGAAGTATTGGTGTGGTAAAAAAAGAAAAGATTGTATTGATCTAGATTTGGCATTTGTTGATATGTGATTGTTAAGAGAAATGTGGGGAATTATAAAATAAACGTGAATGCATTGAGTTTCCATGAGAGAGGATAAGATGAAATATTGTTTGGTTTATCGTCACATCAGATTTCTACAAAACTATGCATGCATGCAGTGAGTTAGTTAGTTTGAGGAGAAGTTCAGTGAAACTTAGTAACTAGTTGCTTGAACTTTGAACTCATTTGCATTGAATTCAAATTTCAAAAAGAAGAGAAAAGTCTCTTTTTTTAAACATTTTATATAGAACAAAGTTAAACATTGCGCTGTCAGTTTGAAAATATACAAAACAACAAAAAAGAAATATCATGTGTAACCAACATTTCCTTTTCATCATACTAAGTATATCGAACAACACGACATTGTCAACATTGACATTCATCAAACATTGAAGACTAGAAGACGATGATGATGATGATGACGACGACGACGACGACGATATAAAATACTTGCATTCAAAGTTTGTTTGTTGCTGCTACTGTTGTTGTTGTTGTTGGTTGTTGAATGTATTGCATAGTGTTGTGTTTCGTTGTGTTGTGTTGGTTGCAATTGAAATTGTTGATGACTTGCTTTTCTATTTAACTACGCTTAGAGTTGTGTCTCGTGTCGCTGCTGCCTACCATTAATGAATTACAGTTAGATTCTATATTTGTTGGCGGCAGCCGAAGCCGCAACCGTCGACTCTAACTTTGAGTGCAACACTAATTATTGCTCCATGTGGCTGTTGAGATGTGTCTTTGTATGGAGGCAGGCAGATTGTGGCTGTCATCTGCCGTTGGCTTATTATATTTTTATTTTTCCTTTTGCCACAGTTACAATGTTGCAACAACAACAACAATAACAACAACGACGACATGGAAACATTCAATAGTCGAGAATAGTATAATTGTCTAGCGTCAAGAATGGTGGCAATGCCTCCGCATTTGGATCTGAAACCATGCCACCAGAGTAAGAGTCTCTAGTAAAATGTTTATCAACAATTGATGGCAGGCAGACGATCACACAAACAGCGAGTTTAGTTGTCAACTTGCTTTCAATGCCAAATTGGGTTAATTTGTGATTGATGATCTTTTTCTATTTTATTGAAGTTGTTGGTTGGTTGGTTATTGTTTGTTGTTATGTAGAAAATTCAATTTGTATTAACTTGTTTGAAACTTTATCTGTAGAGATACATTTCTTTTCTAGTCTAGTCTAGTCTATTCAACTACTAAGTATTCCTTTGCAACAAAGCAAAAAAAAAAAAAAAAAAAAAAGAATTGTATGCAAGATTTCATTTCTATGAATCAAAACACCACATTCATGAATGCATGCAATTTGTTGTTATGACAAATTGTCTTTGAGAAAAATTCATGAACACAAACAAAATGCTTTTAATGCTTGCCAAATTCCTATTAGTCGAAAACATAATCTTTTCTGGGGCTTTTGCGAAATCTCACTTACGATGGATGCTGCCATTTGTGGCGTAATTTTGGGTAAAAAATACTTATTTTCATTCAAAAGTTTCGCAAGCATGCATTTTTCATTATTTTTCAAAAGGCAAATAGCAGCAGCAAAGTTTAGTCAGTCTAACTATCTATTGTCTGTCTGTCTGTCTGTCTGTCTGTCTGTTTGTTTGTCCTATGTCTATCTAACACTCTGCCTTCTGTGTATTTGGCTAACTAACTAACTAACTAACGAATGAATGCATTAATTCATTATTATTTCTCCTCCTCAAGTTTCTGCCTTCTCTCTGCTGCTACCTTAATTGCTTATTTAGCTTTATTTGCATAATTTTGTTGGTTTTTTTTTATTTTTATTTAATTTTCGTTATTTTATCTTTTTAATGAGTCGTTCATTTATGGCGCTTGAATGCACACGAAAGATTCTTTTAAAGTTTGCTTATAGTTATGTAATAATCCATATATAAATATTGTATATAGAAGAGAATGGAATATTAAGTTTGTACAAAAGTTTGCAACAGATTTTTGAAGTATTCTATGTATTAATCTAGATATGCAAATTAGCAATTTGAAATGAGTGTTTAGTGTAGCAACTATTCAAATTTGTGTTCTTATAAGGAAAATGTGTCAATTTTGTTATAATAGAAATACCAGTTTTGCTGTTTAATAAGTTCAAAATTTGGGTTTGAGCTTTGAAAACTACAACATTTTACCACTTAATTGGTATAAATTGTGAAACGATTGAGCAAATATAGCAAATGTGTATTTTACTTAGCAGCTCCCATACTGCAGGTCAATATTTTTTGTGAATGTTAATGAAATCTTTGGCTTGGCTTAGCGTGTCATGTCTTTGTTTAATTTTTTTATACAATTTATTTGCAAAAAAAAAAAAGTATACTTTCATTTGCGAATTTATTTTTAGATATACAAATATTTATTTATAAACACAAGCAAAAGATCATTCAATCTATAAACAGAAGAATTTGCACTTCATTGAAATTTATTTATCAAAAAAAAAAAAAAAAAAAAAAAAATTGATATGACAATAATATTGACGTCCAAAAATACATATATATTTTGTGTGTGCTTAATGCCAATTCATTCTTAACGAAGAAGAAGAAGGGAACTCAACGACCGAAAATTGGGCCATATATAGTATAGTAACAAACAATGAAGGAGGAGGAAGGTTGGTAGACGATACGATTGTGGTGTACATATTTTGACTGCTTTTGAATTTTTATAGCGCACAGTATTATTTGTGACTGTCTGTCTGTCTGAATGAATGTTTCTCTGTCTGTGTCTTCCCACTGTTGCAAGTATTTAGTATATGATGCGGCTAAGTCATTGAACTCGACTTACATTTATGTATTTGTAATAATGTTTTACATAATTACTCATACGTCTCGTGTGTGTGTGTGTGTGTGTGTGTTGTGATAAATAAAAGCGACTCGTGTTGTCAATAAAAATGTGAATTTTCTTTGTAGATACATTTTCATTCATTGTTAAGAAAATTCTCATATATTTTAATTCATTTTTTTTTTTATTGATATTTTCCTTGTTAAATAATGAAAAACCGATTTTCTTTATTTCAAATTATTTGAATTGCTTTATATACTCGTATAAATTTTATCAAAATCATTATTAATTATTTCTTATTATTTATTTCTTATCATTGCAGGTAAATATTAAAATGCTTAGTAATTGGTATCATTTTACACACATTTGGTTGACTATGACGAGTTTTGAGGTTCCTTAGTAAGTAGTAAAGTAGTTAGAGGCAACAAAAAAGAGTTTATAATTTATTTTTATAAAGTAACGGCAAACAACTCAATGATACTAAAAGACACTTAAAGATTTGATAGACTTAACTATAACAGAATTTATGATTTACTTAAATGGAATGCGAAACCAATTCAATCATTCACAATTAAACACGCCTTATAGTAGTAAAAAAAAAAAAAAAAAAAAAAAAGACAAATGAAACAACCACCGACTGCCGATAACTCAGACAATAATATTCCACTAGAATAGAACTTCATAACGTGTTTCTTTGCCATATTTCTCTTTGCTTTCAAATTTTTTCAATTTTTTGTTTGTTTTTTTTTTTGCTGACTAATAATCACAATAACAGTTTTAATATAAATATTTTTTCCATTACGATGAGACACCACAATATAAATTAGTAATTGATAAATTGTGTCAAATTTTATTTTTATATTTACTTATGCACACCTTGCACAATATTTGTAATAAACAAATTAAAAAGCAAATGAGGAAAAGTATCTTACTTATAACACATTTTTAATGAAATATAATTTTTTTGTGTTACAACAAAGAAAATTATCATAAAATTATGAGTTGGAAAAGATAGTAAATGGAATAAGTAGTGGGCATACACAAACCAATAAAGTGTCCAGATGGAGGCAAGTTGTGCTGAACTGGACTGGACTTCCGTGTTACCATGTAATAATGTGTTTTAAACTAAAAGTACTCGTAACATATTAGCCTACTTAACTTTTCTCACACAATCGGAGATATGCTGGAAAATTTGCATTAAATTACAGGCTTCATTTCGAAAGTAAATAAAAAAATTAAAATTATGTCATCAGCTCACAGATCTCTCAATCAATTCCAATCAACTTCAATCAATTTATAATGAATGAAAAAAAAAAAAAAATCTCTATTTAAATTCAAATTTATGCAATGCGAAATGCAAACACGACATACTAGTGATATACTCATTCATTTATTCAATCAAAACTCAAGTTAAATCGAGAAGCGAATGATGATGATGATGATGATTATGATGATGAAAGTACAATCCACAAATGGTGGCACAAACCGATCATAGACAATTTTCTTAAGTCTTAGATTTACTTTAAACTTTTCATCAGACAAACAGAGGAAGCTCTTCCATAATAGTTAATTCTTGCATCACGTTTTGCATAATTTTTTCAATTATTAAAGCATTTTTTTTTATGTTCCCTATAAGTTCCTTTGTTAAGACAAACAACAACAAATACTCTACGTAATAATGGCACCCATTATCGATTACAAATCATGTTTTCCCTAAGTTTCTTTTAATATTTGAACAAATATTTCACGCTTAATTTGCAAAAAAAAAAAAAAAAAAAAAACCAACAAACAAAACAAAAAAAAAAAAATTAAAAATATAAGAGAGAAAACGTGAAATGATTTTTTGCAGATTTCCAATCCCAATCCCAACTTCAATTTAATATACTATACGCCCTGCATTGCATTTTTGGTATGATTTTTTCATTACAAACATGACTAAAAGTGAGTGCATTTATTTGCTTTTATGTCAACCTTTTAACCTCAAATCACGTTGTCAGGCAACCAGCGCAGCGGTGCTCGTCCATCGGCAATAGTTTTATGTTTTTCTTTACTTCATTTTGTAATAGTTGCGCCATTTTTAATGTTGCCTACCTCTCTCTCTCTCTCCATCTCTCCCCCTTATTCCGTTTTTCCTTATTGACTGACTGACTGACTGTGTCACATTCATTCTCTGTGTAAAGTCGAACAGTAGTCAAGCTGGGGCGCGTCAAATTGTTGGGGGCCTTAATATTTTTCAATTAGGCAAATAGCAACGCCAACAACAACAAAGCAACAAACTCTACTAACTGATGTTGTTGGTGGCGACAACAACAACAACATAACTTTATGCTCCAATTCGATTTTCCATGCGAATGAGACTCGTTTAATTTTTTTTTTTTTTTTTTTTTGTTTTGTGTGAATTGAGAAAAAAATATGCAAATGGAAAAATGTTGATGCCTTTTTGAAGTAAGTTTAAAATAGAAAATACTCGGAAGTGAGACATACATAAAAACGAATAGTGAGTGCAATAGTGTTGTTTTTTTAAATTAAAAATGCCTTCAGTGATTGGAATATGTTTGAATTCAATTAAAACTGATTCTCTCACTCCATTTTAAAGATTCTCAAACGTGTTAATTAACTTCAATAACTGGGAGATATTAGATTCTATTGTAGAACCCCTGGATTTAATATAGAAACATTGTTCTTTTCATTGATTTGTATTACAAACTTCAGACCATTTACTACTGCTCTACTGAGAAGTGTATAAAGTTACTTTGCACAAAACCATTTTAATTATGAATAAGTACAAAGATAAATGATGCAATTACATGTTTTTTTTTTTAAGTATGAAAAACTCTTTTCTTATCACTTTTATCAACGTTTAAAAAAAAAAACTAGAGCATACTTTCAGACACTTTGAAGTTTATAAACCATCTTAATTTCTAAGTGGCTTCAGTGGTCCAACACAGTTGTGACTAAATCTTCTTATCAAGAACTTTATTCAACTAAATTTAAAACTTATAGTATTGAAGATGTTACATACATCAAAAGTTTTTTATATTTTTGTTTGTTTTTGGCGTAGTGTTTATTTTTTGTTTCTCTCTTCTTCTTAGAAGCTAAACAAAAACTAAGTATTACGAGCAAGAAAGATGGAATATTAAAAATGTTTATGTTTTTGCTTTTATTTTACCGTATTTGACTCTCCTCTCAGTCATTATTTCACTCACAGCACTCGAGGCGACAAAAATGTCTTAGAAATAATCAAAACAAATGGTGAAAAACTAAAAAACCAAGAAAACAATAATATTTTTTTTTGCATACCAAGAAAAAGCAGCAAAAACCAAAGTGCATTTGGTTTGAAGCATGAAAAAATAACAAAATAAAAAAGGAAATAAAACGAAAACCTCAAGAATAATATTGAAGGAGTTGATTTCTACTAGAAGAGTTGAGTTGAGTTGCATGTTCTGTTGTTTGGTTGTAGGCGAAAGGTTTATAGCCGTTTGAGTAGTTCTCGCTTCCTGCTTATAAAGTCGTAGTCGTAGTCGTTGTCATGATCATAGAAGACGCCTTCTCTCAACATCTTCATCATCGTCATCATCATCATCATCATCATTGACTGACTGAAAGTATAGTAGAATGTAGAAGAAGAAGAAAGTCTTATGTCTGTCACTTTGGTTAGCGGCAAATGCTTGAACAGCTAACGTTTTTTCATTTCCGCAAGTAATCATAAGTAGAAGTTGGTTTTTTTCTTTCTCATTCTCTACTTACTATACTTCTTATATTATGTGTTGTTGTGATGCCAACCAAAGTGACTGACGTGTCGTAGGAGACGACAATTTCCAGGCAGTCCATCCATCCCCAATCAGTTCCCCATTCTACATATGAATCTTTTATGCTATAAAGCGTTTTCTTTTGTTGTTTCTTCTGATGAGGTTCTTTGAATATTATAAAAATGCCAAGGCTCGTTGATTGATGCGTAGCACTGTCTTCTATTCACTCTCTATACCTACTAAATATACGAATGAAGCTTTGTTGCTACTAAATCCCAGTGGAGGTGGATGAATACATAGATAGATGGATGGATGGATAGATATAGTAGATGGTTACTTATTGTAGGTGGTCGTCCAGTCGCACTTCAAATCAAAATTTGTGTAGGTGCAAAAAAGAGAAGTGAGTTCTTAATACTTTTCTTAGCTAATTTGCATAGTAGTAGAGTATTGAATGCTTTTTTTGCATAAATCCTTTTTATTATTTCTTATGAAATGAAATTTATTATCAAAGAATAATTATATTTATTTAGTCAAACACCACCCACCCAATGTTTTATTGTGAGCAAGTCTATTGAACTTTTGTTGATGAATGAACGCCTTCGTTTATTTTCCTTCTTAATTAAGTGTATTTAACACTCTCTCTGCATACAATAACAATTTGTCCAGACGATTAATAAAAGAATATAACAAATTAAACAGAAATTAAGAAAACATTTAGCAGCAGCCTTTCAAATGATGATTGCATTGTATTTGTTGTTTGAGGTGATCATAATTTTTGTACTTTAAGTTATTACGCCGCTTCTCGATTTATTTTGGTATTCAGTATTTTGTTTTTGATGGTGCGTAATTAAAAAGCTGTTATTGCTTGAAAGGCGTAAAATATTCTGGAAATTAATTAGTTAATTTATCTTTTTTATTGTTTCTTTTTGTCAGAGTTCCTCTGTACTCAATGTACAATAAACACTACAATCAATGAGTTGCCTTTGCCTTCTTACCATTTTGTTGTATAAGTACAACATTGTTCTGTTCATTCTATAGGAGTGGTGGTGGAACAAGGTAACATTCAAAAACATTATTCTTAGTCATTGTCAATACATACGAATGTATATTGATAATGTGAGGAGTGGCCAAACTGTGATGTCTTTATTCTCATAAAACCTTAAACTCTATTCACTCACTCACTCGCTCCATTCTTGTCCTCATCGCCTTTAAATTTCAAATTCAATGCAAGTTTCCACTGAAAAAAAAACAAAAAAAAAAGTGAAGTGAAGTGATTATCCTCACTCAGTTAAAATTCTTAATCTTAACAACAATTACAGCACTTAACCTTATCTGGGACCTTAGCTTAACTTAACTTAGTCTGACAGGCTGTCCATCATGATGGTGTTGAACCTTTCGGTTGACCTTACAACAAAACTGTCAACACTATTTCTTATATTTTTTCTTTGGGCTTTTTGTGATCATGGGAATAATATAAAACTTCAACCAAAAAGGCTTATTCAGATTCAGATATAATCGTACAAAGAGACCGCGTGTCACATTTCAAAAAAACCAAAAAAAAAAATATAAAGGTAGATTAACGCCAACTCAGCTTCATAATCATCAACATCTTTATGATTATCGTCTTCATGATTATGATTATGATGTTGTTGTTGTTGTTGTTTGTAAGTAGAATCTCAGTCAGAGTCTGATGATGCTCATTCATTTTATATGCTGTTGCAATCAAATGCATGAAATGTGTTCCATTTGGGATTTGTTTGTTGTTGTTGTTGGTGGAGTGAGTGAGTGCATAATGCACTCGGCAGGAGTGCGCGCTCTCAAAGGTGTTAAGCAAAAATAAGAATTCAAACGACAGGTTTCCTTATTTATATAGTTCGGTGTGATGCGATTTGGTGTGGTGTGTTGTTGCTGCATTGAGGCAATGAAGTCTGTTACCGCCATTGGTGATGACATGTATGCGTAGCAAATTGAATTAATGCAGTAAATCAAAAGGAAAAAAGGCATTTATAGTAAGGTAAGATGATGACGCCTTAAAATAAAGTAAAATATGGTTAAGGTGTGGTGTGGTGTGGTGGCAAGAAGTTGAAACTAGTACAGAGATTGGTGCTTTTAGTGTAGGTGTGGGCTGTCAGCACCACCTGGCCTTTGATATCTTCTCTTGACTGCAGCATGTGCAATGAAAGCGTGCTGTGCTGCACACATATTTCATACCTTCCTTCATCTTAATCATCAACGTCATGATCTGATCATCAATAGTTGGTGGCAGAGTCATCATCTATCTCAACATTCTACTACTTCAGCTTCAGCTTCATAGCTTTGTTGCTGCATCTATCAGTGCGCTGCGGTCGCTTGGTCATATGTCTTCACTCAATGCTTGTCAATTGAATTGACGAGTGTATGCAAGCTGCTTATTCTCTCTATGCTGTGCTTGCCAAGAAATGAAATGCCTTTTATTATACTTACTATTCTTTTATTACACACTTTAATATAGAATACTCATATGTGTCGGTTGTCTATCTACTACTACTATATGTATAAAACTTATATAATAACAACAGCAGAGTTCCTTTATAACTTCATTTTATTCACTGAAGTACAGTGTACCATCTGCTGTATAGAGTAAAGTTCATTTGATATTTTCATCTTATTTGAGTGACATGATGTGTTCATGTAAATGGTGATGTAAATGTACACAAAGGTCATGTGCATGTCTATCAATTTATGATGCAGCACCCACTTTTTTATGCTTACTTTCCTTTCATGTATGTAGATAGATGATTCATATACACATATCTCAACAGTATTAACTTACATGCTCTGTCATTCAATAGTTTTTCATAGGTTCTCTCCCATGATTCCATGATGATGATGATGTGTCTCGATGTGTATAGATTGCGTGGTTGGTTATGCCTGAGCTTCATAATTACATTATATTACTTTATTATTATTCATTAGAAAAATATTTATTTTATGTTCCTCGCTAACACTTTAGATGTACAAATCTATCTATCTATCGATCGATTTGAGTGGAGTGGAGTGGAGTGTGAAGTGTATTTGTTGTGTTGCCATTAGGCTTAAATTTGAGGTTGGGCATCATCATCATCAACATCAACATTATGATGTTTTAGGTGTGTTTGTGTGTGTGTTTCTTTCGCTGTCATTTTGTAATTGAACTTTGTACGGAAATTCTTGAAGTTTATTGTTTGGAAGTCTAATATTCACAGATTTACCGCAATCAAATATTTTTTTTTCAATTATCCGTTAATAATAATAGAAAATACTATAGATATAACTTACACTAATGGGCGTTTTGATGACTCTATCATTCAATTCTAAGCGACTCATTGCACGCAAACAAGCTAACAAAGACTCACTCACTCACTCAGTCACTTTTGTTCAATTACTTGGAAAAAAAAAACAAAGGAAAAAAGGTTTCACTTACCAAATTGTATCTGCTACTTACTTGCATGTTCTCAAAGTCACTTCTGGTTGACTCTGCTGTTAGTTATAACTACCCTGATTGCTTTGTTTTTTCTTCTTCAATATGATGGTTTATTATACAAATGAAGACAACAGGTGTTTATATTGTTTGTCGTCTGTGGAATCATGAATATGTTAATAGAGTTAACTGTGTTGTTTGTTGAATAATGTGACGTCACATGCTTCTTGTAGTAACAATCTTCAATATTCTCCCTAACTAACTACCTGTCTGCCTGTCTGTCTGTCTGTCTGTCTGTCAGATTGAATGATTCCTTCGAGTTGTTAGTGTAGAATAGTAGGGAGTGTAAACCAATATTGACAGCTGGTCTGGAACGACTTTACTTCTTTACATTCACCTCACTTCACCTCACTTCACCTCACATCAGCTCACCTTAAGTTCCCTTAAGTTAAGATACATACTCGTACATATGTCTGTGTGTGTGTGTGTGTGTGTACTTTATTGCAGTAGTAAGAGTGAGTTCTGTTGCGTGTCAAAAGTAATTACATTGTTTGTGTTTTTGTTGGTGTGGTTTTTTTTTTTTCTATATTCTTAGAAATTTTCGGTTGGGAAATTTATTAAGGAGCGTTTAATTTAATGCAGACATTTTTAGGTTACCATAAGCATTAATTGAATTGGCTTTCGTGTTTTTCGTTTTGACGCATTTTTTTTTTTTTTTTATGCCCCAAAACCCAATGGCACTTGAGATAACTAACACCCCTTAACCTTAACGCCTCTTTAAAATGAACTGATTTATTTTCATGTTTTTCTATATATCTTTGGCCTTAAGAAGCAATGTATCGGTATCAAATGTATTTAATTTTGAAGGACAAAGCTCTAGCAAAGAAGAGTAAGAGTATTTTTATTTAACAATAACAGAAAAAGAAAAAGAAAATCAAACTTTGTTGTCTTCTTTGGGTGTTCCTTCGTTTAAAATGCCGTTAGTCATCATGGTAAAACATAAACAACAGATACACAGATACATGTGAGTGAATGAATGTTTGTATGTGTATTTAAATTTTTTGCCTTTTGGTATCCTTTACTCAAAGAGTGTCAACATTTGTGTGGCTTTTTGTTGTCGTTCGTTGGTTGATATTTGTTTGTATTATTCCTTGTGTGGCAGAAATGGAGGTGGTGCTGGCTACTTTATGAATAATGCATGCAAATGTCAGAAACATAGACAGACAAGAAGTAGAAAGACACCAGATACCGCATGTGTATATCATATTATGTTGGTTATTATTAACATCAGCAGCTAGCAGCAGCAGCAGCAATAGCAGACATATCATGTACTGCTATGCATGTGAATAAGTATCTATAGATACACATTCAAAGTATGTAAAAGTAGGTTGTTGTCACACACACACACACACACATTACACTCTGTTGACTTGTCTTGTCTACCTTCTTAGCATTACTTTACTTTACTTTACTTTGCTTTGCTTGACTTGAGTGACTCCATTCGACTCCATTCGACTCGACTCGATACTTTCAACTAATGTAAGCTCAATTTATTTTTGACACTCTTGCCACTTTGAAATATGATTTGGGACCTTTTCGACATGCTTTAGTATATTGTATATTGTATATTGTATATTGTATTTAAGTATGCCTATGCGCGACAATAATGAAATGGCAACAAAACAGAGAAACAACAAGAAAAGATATTGTATTGTATATTGTTTGACATTAACATCATAAATTTGCCATAGAGGGACACACACATTGTAAAAAAAATATTTATAAAAAATTGCAAAAGCAAAAATACAATGTAAACTTATCAGGCACCTACATACTCATATTACAAAGGGGTCTGAATTATCAAAAATGTTGGATTTTTTTAGGTTGGTAAATTATTATTATGATTTATTATCTTGTCTCGCTCGCTTGCTTGTGCTGCGATAAAATGATAAGCAAATCGAACAATAAATATTGTTGCCTGATAAGAGAAATTTGGTGTGTAATATAATCGAAAGGCAAACAAAAAATGAATTTAATGAAGATTGCAGCAAGGAAGCAAGGCAGGCAAGCAGAAAGGCACCTGTTTCTTGTCTCACAGAACTTGCAACACAGTTTGTCTTATATATCAGTTTAAAAAAAAAAAAAATATAATTATGAGCAGCTTCTTAATGGAGGCAACATTACTATAAATATTTTGGAGAAAGAAACACCTCAATATACTTTCTATTCATTTCTTATATTCTTACCAACATTGATGATGACTTTCACATTGTTGTGTGTGCAATTAATTTTAATACTTTTCGCAGTCAATGATTAAATTTTCTTGGTTCTCATTTTGATGCGGAAGCGAATTTATGAAAAATATTGATAATTATTTCTTTAAATAAATTATTTCACTACAACTGTTGAAACATTTGTAATATTTCTTTCTCTTTTTTTTCTTTTTTTTTTTTTTTGGACATTTCTTAAAATTCAACAGATGATATAATAAAAAACGAAAAAACCGCAAAAAAAAAAAAGAAACAATTATCATTAATTTTTATACAAAATTAATGTGCTGCTTCATTGAATTGTGGTGAGGGTGAAGCGTGCGTTGAATAGTAAAATCCACAAAATCTTTTATGGGGTAATAAGAGAACACAAAACCGTCCATCAGATACATTTGTCAACATAATCACTCAAGCAAATGTCATTGCCTGTCATTAAGCATAAGCAAGTCAAAAACACAGACACAGACGCAGACACAGAGAGAGAAATAGAGATTTATTTACATTTAAAAACAGACAACCAGCATACGATGAGTATGTTTTTTTCTGTTTTTTTATATTGTTGTGTCCTGTTTGTAAAGAATCTGAATTCTTTTTAAATTCTTCAACTAGATAATTTATAGGATTTTTTTTTTGATGTTGAGTACATCATTGTTATTACTCAATTATTACTTAATTCATTTCTGATTGGATTCAAGGAAGTACGACGATACTTTATATGTTAATAATAATATTATATACTTTATAGATGTAGGAGAGACACTAACTATACTCGTTTATATTCAAGAATTTATGGTTTATATATTTTATGATTATCTTTCAAATGGAATGTTTTCGCCTTGATGGATTGCATTGCTCTGAAAGTTATGGGCAAAATAAAGCAGCAGTAATTTTGATGTTGTTAAGATTAAAATTTTTATTGTTATAAATATTAAATTTTGTTTAATTAAAGTTGAATCACTTGAGGACACAATACATGTTACTGTCCAGAGTCAAGGAAATATATTTTAAGTTGCTCAATCTCAGGGACTTGTGTTCATTTTGAGACATAAAATAATCAAGGCAAGGTGATAACATGAATGAGACAAGTTATTAATGCAAAGAAGACGTAATAAAACAACTCACTAGACATGGGGGTTTTCTTTGACCTGACCCCTCTGACCCCACAATTTAAAACCTCTAAACGAGAAGGAAGGCTTTCGTTCTTGTAAGACAAAGTGCTTATTCTAATGTTCATTGGGTTAAAATTGTCTGCAAACATAGTAGTAGATAAAAAAAGGAAGATAGGAAGGTGCATAAAAGAAGTTCATTGTCATTTCATAAACCTCGACTTATGACTTTCCCACCAAGAAGACAACGCAAGTGCAACCAACATAGAAAATTTCTCAGTATTATGCATTATTATAGTTCTTGTTGTTGTTGTTGTTGTTATTGTTGCATTAACCTTTTTTTGTGTGTGTGTTGTATTTGCACCTTTACATCGTAGAATAGAATAGAATGGAATGGAAAAGAATGACTTTGTGTCTACTGTTTTTCAGTTCAGCACTTTAGATATTCACTTCAATGAAGTGAAGTTCATGTGTGTTTATAATGTAGAGGAGAAGTTTATGTATTTGTGTATCTACGAGTAAGTATGATGTTCATACATATGTAATTTTCTGTTATATACATAGGGTTTTTGTTAAGTTTTAGTTCCTACTTCCGCATGTTCAGTTGGCTGTCTGTATCACTGTTGTGTGTGAGTGTGTGTGTGTGTGTTGTGTGTGCTCAATTGCTGTTGTTTCTGGTAGCAACTTTATTGTTTCGGTGTGCACTTTAGTTGACTTGGCCCCCGACGACACATCACACACAATCAGTATGAATGAATGAATGAATGGTTGGCACTTGAGTTAAGCAGCTTTTTGAAAACATTGGCTGCCTGTGCCTTTATGCATTGAAAAAGAGCGCGCGGAAAAGGATCATCATCATAAGTGTTTGCTGGCTGCTGCTGCTGCTACCGCCGCTTGCCACTCTTCATTTTATGGATAGAATTTTAATGGAACAAGGTTTGCCGCCTGATGCTGCTGATGTTGTTGTTGTTGTTCTTTACACATTCAACTGAATCAAGAAGAACATCAAATGAAAAGAACAGAACAGAACAGGAAACAGGAACAGGAAGTTTGTTTTGTACAGAATTGAGTTGATGTTTTGAAGTAAGGGAAATCCCCAAATGGACACACGTCTAACCGATTGTGTAATGGATATGAATCAGATCGTGTGACATATCCTTTTTGACAGTTTTAATAATTAAACTTTTTAACTTTCGCTTTAAAATATCATTGGATTTGATTTGTTTTGTTTTCTTTTCTTTTGTTTGGAGTTTACAGTAAAAAAATACCCATATATTAGATTAATCCATTTGTGTCGTGCTGCGGCAGCTTGTTGGTTGGTTTTTGTCTGTGACCCCCCCCCAGGGTGCAATATGTAAAAACAACGCGAACAATGGGCATGTTACTTACTTCTTACACTTACCACTGATCCTTGACATGTTGCAATATAATAAACCACAAAAGCAGACAAATTAAAAACGCATCAAGGTTTATGCAGCCACACGCCCGCGCATATCGCGTTTGTTCTTCTCATCTGCTTCATTCAACCTTTTCCATGCCATGCGCCATGTGCCATGGTTAATCCCCACAACAAATACAATACACGAAGCGTTACAAAATACCGACAAACGGTGGTGATGATGATGATGATGGTGAGTGAGTGAGAGCTTTCACTTTCCACCAACGAATGCCGCCGGATGACGATGCTACTCGTTCGCGTGCGCATCTATAGGGCGAATTCGCGTGCATCAAGGGAATCAAATTACAATTTCATTTTCAGTATCAGCGCAAATAAATCGAGACAAAAAAATACCCAAACCCAGGCTCGCAGACCACATTGCACCGCATGTGGAAATGTCTGTTGATGAACTGTGCATTGCTGTACTTTGCCTGATGGCTTGGTTTCGTGCCACTGAGCTCAAACCCAAATCCTTAAGTAGCAGAATGACAGCGCAACGAATCGCGTTGCATGCATAATGCACCAGCTTTATTTCCGCTTAATGTTGACAATGATGACGATGAAGGAAAGCGAAACTTTTTGTTTCCCTTTTTATTATTTTCTTCTCCTCTTGTTTCTCTCTTTTTTGTGATTTGTTTTTTTTTTTTTATTATTTTTGTATTTTCGGCCAAATTGAGTTCAAGCGACCCAAATACCAAATTCCGGTTGCAGTTTGTTGGGGCTTAAACAGTAACAACAACAACAACAACAACAACAACAGTTTAAATGACATTTCTGAGGCAACTTGGTGAAGAAGGTGCACAGTACACAATTATAGTTGAATACGACGAGTAGAGTAAAATAGGAAAGTATGGTAAGATTTATTGGCTTATTGTGTTATTGTGTATTTGTGTAATGATCATTTTCATCGACTCTCTAGTTTTTTTTTTGGAAAATTTCTAAACTAAACCTTTTCTTTCTTTTGTGTGTTCTTTGTTGTGGTATTTTGCAGCTTTATGGGTGTTTGCGTGCATGAGGGTCAACTGCATGCTCTGACCGAATATATAAATGGCGGTTCACTGGAACAGTTGTTGGCCAACAATGAGGTGACACTGTGTGCCACACACAAATTAAGACTGGCGCTGGGTATAGCGCGCGGCATGTCATATGTACACGACGCTGGCATTTTCCATCGCGATCTAACGAGCAAAGTAAGTTAATCACAAAAAGCATTGTTGAAAATCAATTAAATATATAAATAAAATTAATTTAATTCAATTAATTTCCATATTAAACAGAATGTGCTCATACGCAATCTTGCTGAGAATCAATTCGAAGCTGTCGTTGGTGATTTTGGTTTAGCTGCAAAGATACCAGATAAGACGTAAGTTTTAAAGTCTCCTTGATGCATATTTCCATTATTCTTCATTATCAATTATCAATTATTCAATATTTTAGTGGCAAAACGCGACTCGATACAGTTGGTTCACCTTACTGGGTGAGTCCAGAATGTCTGAAGAGTAAATGGTATGATCAGACAAGCGACGTTTTCTCGTTCGGCATCATACAGTGCGAAATAATCGCACGCATTGAAGCCGATCCGGATATGATGCCGCGTACGGATTCTTTTGGCTTAGATTATTTGGCTTTTGTTGAACTTTGTCCCATAGATACACCGCCTATGTTTCTAAGATTGGCTTTCGATTGTTGTCTTGTAAGTAAACACTCGCACTTTTATCCAAGATTGATTGATTGATTGATTTATTGTTTCCTTACTACTACAGTATGATCCCAAGAGTCGTCCAACATTTCATGATGCCACCAAAAAACTAACTCTACTGTTGGAGAAATTTGAGCATGAATCGACAAGCACGAGTCCCCTCAGCTCCTTGGAGTTGAATTGTTCACCATGCGGCAGTGATACAGAACACTCGTCGACCACCCTTACAACACGACATCCTCGTGCAGAAATTAACACAACGACAAGAAAGATAAATAGTAGCAACACCACAATTACTCCGACAATTACCACAGCGCCCGTTGGCACACTTACACCACGACATTTGCGCGAATTCGATGATAAGGGTTTCCGTTTTCCAAGCTCTGCATCAGCCTCGGTTACACCGAATGGATCAGCTGGCAGTAATGAATACTATGATGTGCATTGTGCTTCACAGAAGTTGGAAGCAGATTTGATATTGTTACATCGACGATCGTTGAGCGAGAACATCATTCACTTTCCATTGCACACGGCGCCAAGTGACAAGGCACGTTGTCATCAAATGAGCCGCCAGCGTTCGTCAACGCATTCGCCAACACCACCGCGTCAAATCGCTGGCGGCATTGGCCCCGGCACGCCAGGTAGTGGTGGCGGCGGTGGCATTACGCTGCCAGTGATCACACCCGATACACCGGTTTCGGCTATTCAAACCTTGCGCAAGGTTGGCGAGACTATGTATTTGAAGGATCCGCATTATAAACCCGCACGTACAGACCAAAATGGTGTAAAATCGAATCCTTTCACTGCATTGGCACAACTGCGTGGTGTGAAGAAGATACTTGGCGCGAATCCCAAAACTTATGCGGCTGGCGTTGGTGACTTATTTAGCTCATGTTTCGAGATGACAGCTCCATTCTTTAAGGAACTTTTGGCAATGCAAAACGCAACGCAAACCACTGATTCAGCATCAGAGAAAAAGAGCGGTAAGGCCACCACACCCAGTGAACCAAAGAGTCTGCCCGTCTCACCGCAGCTAACACGTAAATACAGCGCCATTGAACTAAAACTATCGCCACGCTGTCAAGGCGGTGGAGTATCTACATTGCCCTCAACTGCGGCGGCTGTCACTAGTGGCAGCACAGCGCCAACCGATGATGATGAGTGTGATGATTGTGCTTCGGAACCAGATGCTGATGGTGGTGGCAACTGTGCTGATGCCGAGTCAAGTAGTGATGATTCCGCTGTACGACCATCATCAATGCCAACTGCACGGAAATATCGAGCTAACTCCCTCTATGCACATCCCCTTTTTCGTGGCGTAAAGGGCGATAATAATACCGAATCGCCACTACTTACTACCAGCGCATCAACAACTACACTGACCGCAGCTACACTTGGTGTGGACTCCAATTCATCAGAGGACATTGCCGATTGCAGCAAATCCAAATCCAAAGATTTGCCCAGTTCAATGTCAATTGCTGCTGGTGCAACAACACCGGCATCAGCACCGCTGGCTGCTACACCCGCTTCCGTTTCATCGTGTACTGATTTTGAGTTGAACGAAGTGAAAAACTTCGATCTGCTGCCAACGAAATCGAATCTGACACGGAGGGACTCAATCGAAAGTGGTTTCTATTCGTGTTTCAATGAGGAATCGGATGCGGCAATCACAACCAACAACACAACAACGACTTACAATAGACAATTAAATGGGATCGCTTCGATGGGCTTGGGATGCGGTAACAATTGTTATTATGAACAGTTGAAGTCGGGACTGATGCTCGACGTTGGTGGCAGCGCCAACAGGGAACTCAAGTAGGTATTTATTTTCTAGCTTAACTTTTTGTAACTTAATTCATCATTCCATTCTAATTATCATCAATTTATATCTTTTTTCTTTTGCACAGTGATAAGTTGGCGAGTTTGTGTCGTTGCTGTTACTACGTTTCGACTTCAACTACTCCACAACAACAACAACAACAACTATTACTTAACGAATCGTCCTCAACATCAACATCATCAGTGTTGCTTATCGATGAAGCCGCTGGCGGCAATACTTCCACTGGCACCTCCATCTCAACAGCAGCTGCCCTACACTCATTCGACGATCTCGAATTGCCCGATGCAACGCGACCCCATCATCATCGTCGTTATACTTGCCATCATGCTCTTCTAAGTGGCGCTGGCGATCCACAGGCCACTGCAGGACTCATCAATCGTTTGGCACTTGATTCAGAAATCCACTCGCTCATGCATCGTAGCCCGTTTACCACCAATCAACTGCTCTACTGCAAGAATCGTACTTCATCCATTTACACCGATAGTTCAGATGATATCAGCAGTTTGGCTGGTTCAGATTCCCTTTTGTGGGATGATCGTTCGTTTACCTCTTTGCCGAATACACGTTCAGCACAAATAGCAAAAATTGTCGAATATTTTGAACGCAAACGCCAGGCACCAGACTCAACGCCTCCATCGTTCCATCACCGCAACAATGGAGTCAGTGGCAATGGTACCGTGGCAGCTGCTGTCGCTGCATCTGCTTTGGGTTCAAATTATTTATCATATGATGCACGTCGCTATTCAGATTTCAAACGACATATGAATTCAGATTATGAAGCCTTTTGTTTTGAATTAGATAAGAAACCAACCCAACATCGTCATCTGATGGTTTGTGAAGGTGCAGTTAAATCGAAATTGCCAATATTTGATAAAATGAAAACACAACAACAACAGCAACAGCAGCAACAATTACAAAAACAATTACTCCAACAACAACAACAACAGCATCAGCAGCAACAACAACAACATCAACAACAACAATTGGCGGATATTAACAATACAAGTAATAATCCTTCTTCCAATGCCACAAATGGATGCAAAATTTAAAGAAATGAAATTAAGAAGATTCTTTTGCTTCCTACAGTTTTATTATTCTTATTCTTATAACTCTTCTTTCTTAATATTTTTCACTTTACTTTTTTGAACAAGATATTTTTACATGTTTTTTACGAATTAATTTGTTAAAATTTAACCATTTTTTATTTACATTTTTTACAATGAAACAAAACAATTGCCTTGGTTTGCATCCTAAAAATATTTTTTTTTTTTTTTATTGATGATACAAATCATTTGAAGAATTTCTTGAATCATGCGTGTGTGGTAGAAGAGAAGAAGAGTAAGTTCTGTTTAAATCTAAAAGATCAAAACATGGATAAACTTGTTGTGTATAAACCATTTAAGTTTTAAGATAAAAGTGCATATTTTATAATGAAATACATAAATACTAATTGAATAAGTAAACAGAAATGAAGAAAAAGAAGAAGAAAAAAAAACCCATGGAGAAAATGTAAAATACATAAATTTTAATTTTAATATATAAATACATATAAAAATAATTTAGTTTATAATATTTAAGTCAGAGTTAGTGGAATATTTTTAAAAAATTTACTTCATCTTTTTTTTTTGCATAACAGATAGAAATATTATGAAAATCTACTTATTCAAATTTTGATTTTTCTTTTTTTATTATTGTAATTTCAATGATGATGAATGTAAAAAAAGTAAATGATGCAATTTAAGCCAAAATATTCTATGATAAACATAATTAAAAAATAAGTTTTTGGATTCAACTATCAATGAATTGAACTCCTCGACACAAACAACAAACAAGGAAGGAAAGGAAAGGAAAAGAAAAGAAAAAAAAGAAATAAAGGATACACAAGATTAATTTGTTTGTTTATTATCAAATTCCTTGACCAGTGTAAAATTCTATTTTCCTCCTTCAAATACTTGAGTCATTTTTACTGTCTAATTTTTTCTATTTTTTATTTCATTTCATATGATTTCCTAGTCCTTTATCTTATAAATTCATAAGAAAAACAAAAACAAAAAAAAAAAACATGAAAATATTTAGTAAATTAATTGAAAACAAAAAAGTATTTTAATGTAATAAAAAAAAAATAAATTTAAATATAAAATACTTTTGTGTTTTTGATTATGATGAAGTTGGCAAAGCTAAAATAAAATAACTTCAATTTTAATTTAAAGAAAAAAATTCATAAATTTCAAAAATATATTTAATAATTGTGTAAAAAATATAAATAAAATAATAATAAATGTAAAAAATATGTTAGTGGATATTTTGGTATAAAATATAATAAATAAACTTATGAGAAAAATGATGATGAGTTTGTAAGACTAAAAGAAAAGTACAGAAGAAATTTGTGTACAGTTGGCATTAATAATTAATAATATTAATGGAAATTTTATTGAATTATTGTAATTTTTTTTTTATATAATTTATTTGTGTATTATTATTATTTCATTTATTTTTAAATAAATATACATATTTTATTTTAAAAACTTATTTTATGATTATTTCTTTTTAATATATCATTATTATTTTTATGGAAACACAAAATTCAAAAACACAGGGGCTTGTGCATATCGAAAATTGGCTGATTTTTTTTTTTTTGTTAATAATTTACCATTAAAAAGAAAAATAGTTAAAATATTATTAAAACAAAATGAAGAAAGGCCAAGACTGAGCGCCAAAGAATTTAAATAGAAACAAGAATTCATATGATGAAATTGGCTGCATAAACATAAATCAATAGACAAATATATAAATAAATAAATCAATATAAATATATTGTTATACAAATCAAATAATAATTAAATTATTTACTTATAAAACCAAAATCTTAAAAAGAAATTTCGTAGATTTTGTGTTGTTTACTGTGCCAAAGTCTTTCTCCCATTTTCTCGTCGTAATCTTTTTTGTTTGATAAAATGGGACACCTTTTGATTGCACAGAACATAAATATATAATTAATTATATATATAAATATAAGTGAATGTTAATTAATGAAACATTGTAAATTATTGTACTAATGAAATTTTGTAATACGTGTAATTTTTTGTAAGGGAAACATACAAATATCTATCTATGGTTAATTAATGTAAAACATTAACATTTCTCACAAATAACATAAAAAAATATCGTCCACACAAAAAAAAAATAAACAAATGAAATCATCGATTAGAATTTTATCATATTTGCCAAATGAAATATAAGAAATTATTATAAATTACTATTATAGAATTATTTAAAATATAGGAGTTCTTAGCAGCAGACTTCTTTTGTTTTTAAGCATATCGCAAATTTAAATTAGAATTTAATATAAAAAACAAATATGTAACAACAAAATACTCACTCATAAAGCCATCCAACAACAACCCTAAAAACAAGCATCTAACACTCATGGATCATAAAGTACTTTAGCATATTTTAAAAATATGTGTTAAAATTATAAATGAAATTATTTATATGTCTTAAGTAAGCAAGCCGAAGCTTCCAGTAAAACGAACTTCTTGTTGCCAAGTTACAATATTTTAATTAAGTAGCATCGTTATTATACTTACACTATACAAATTTATTTAATCATCATCATATTATGAATCAATCCATTTTAAACATTACTCAGATCATCAAACAAACAACATTCATCCTACTGGTAAGGAGGAGATTCATCTGTGACAATTTCTTTTGAGAGAAATGTATTGTAAATTTAAGTTCACCATTAAATTATTAATCAAATGCCTTTTGCCTGAAAGATGGTCGAAGGTCTTCCTACGCATCTAACGGAGGAAAATATTCTGATTTTAATGTGATTTTTCGTTTTTCCACAATAAACAATTTATTTAACAACGCCTTTTTTCTTTTTTCTTTATTCAATTATTCCCTAATTTTTAATGATTTTTTTTTTATATATATTTTTCCAATTCTATTTAATTTTCTTTATTTTTCCCCATTTTTTGTTTATTTTTATCTATTTTCGCTCATTTTTAATTAATTTTTATTAATTTGTATTTTATATCAAGTACCAATAGAAGAGAGAAATTGTTTCAATTAAAAAAGTGTTGCGTGCATCACGGGGCTGTGTTGACAAAATTACAAAACTCAGATTTCATACGAAAATGTTCACCAAGTACCAGGCGAGCAGAACTCGCAGAAAAGCAGCAGGTCGATGCAAAAATGCTTTTAATATTGAACTGCTGTATGGTTCTATGGCTATACGTAGTCTTATCCCATTTGAATATTCAAAGCACTATGTTCATTGACATGACTCATGTGTCACCAATTAATGTGAATATTCAACTGCTCTAAATTACACAGCTTTGCTTGAAACATACACTATTCTAATACAAAAAAAATGACAGATCACCAAACGCCATCTATGGGTGATTAGTTCAACAAATATATTGAATATTAAACTGGTTTAAGTTATATTGGTTTACTTGAAGCATAAGTCATTTCAATATTCAATTCAATTTTATCCCTCGAAAGTATGCAGCACTTATTTTAAATTTTTGCAAAAGTTGCTTTCTGCTTTTCTGTGAGTTCTGTTCGCCTGGTACTTGATGACAATTTTTGTATGAAATCTGAGTTTTGTAATTTTGTCAACACAGCCCCGTGATGCACGCAACACTTTTTTAATTGAAACACAATTTCTCTCTTCTATTGTTGTACTTTATATAAAATACAAATTAATTAAAAATGAGGGAAAAGAGATAAAAATAAACGAAAAATGGGGAAAAATAATTAAGAAAAAATAAAAAAGGAAAAATATATTAAAAATTTAAAAATAAAATTCAAAAAATAATACAAATCAATTAAAATCAGGGAAAATTGAATACAAACAAATAAAAAAGGAAATAAAAATGAATTAAAATACATAATAATTATATGATTTATCCAGTTTAGTTTTTTTTCTTAAATGAAAAGAGAAATTTCACTAATCCACTAATTTTTGATTATATTTTGATGTTGTTAAGTCACAGATGAATCAATTAATCCATCAATCATTCCATCATGCATTCATTGCATATTTTGATATGCACCAAGAAAATTTTACTCATATAAAAGAAATTAAAGAAATGTTAAAATCTTAATTTAAAAAAAAAAAAAATATTTAAAAATTAACATGTTGTAAAATTATTTTTAAATTAACATAAAACCGGAAAAAAAACACACAAATAAATAAAGTAAATAAAAGACTTTGTGAAAACAACAAAAATACGTGGTTTAATTTGGTACTTTCGTTATTAAAAATACATTTCAATTTTGATAACTTAATTTTGATCCATCATCCATAATGCTTAGCTTGTTCACCGACCAATATGGTTAATATTATCAGGTTGTTAGTGGCGATGTTGACCATAAGATTAACTAATCAATTAAGTAGGAACCAGACCAAAATGCCATCATGCCATAAAGGCGTTTCTTATCCATTCTGGGTCCAATTAATGGATTCAATTGCGTCAAATAGGTGCACAACCAGAAAATCCAGCAACAATAAGCGGTGCACATAATGCAGCAGCAGATGATGGTACCATTTTTTCGATTCATAAATGCAAATGGCAGAATAAAGAAAGTAAAGCCAAATATTATCGTTCCAATTATGATGGCAACCATATTTTATATAGAAAAATTAGAAGAAAAAAAATACAACCAAATTTTTTTATATATGAAATATTTTGATTAAAAAGGGAATATGTACTACAATTGATTGATTTTATAAATTTAGTTAGTATCAATCTCTCTCTCTCTCTCTCTATAAGATAGTAGAATCTCTCATTGAATTTGACATGTAAACATGTAATGCGGATTCTCTATAACATGAAATTCCATAGGCTGTTGGTGTTCGTTCATTTGGGGGAATTGTTCGAATTTGCAAATTATAATTTTTTATTTAAAAATAATTTTTGTTTATTTTTCATCATTTTCATTAATTAACAATTTCAATAATAAATAAACATATGTATGTAATATAAAATTGTAAACTTAATATCTAAATATTGATATTATATAAATGTAAGTAAGTAAATAAATACATACATATAATTCAATAAAAAGTTGAGGGGGTACACATTTCGACGATTCGGGAGTCCAATGAGAAATATTTATAATTCGTAATTCCGATTGTTTCAAATCAGACTCGCAAAAGTCGTAAAGTCAGGATCGATCTATTGTTTTTGTATTTATTGTGTGTAAGTGTATTTAATTATCGTACATTGGTGTTTTTTTTTCTATAAAATGGGGGGTCTAACGTACCGATTATTCGTACGATTTGTATTGTATCCTTAATATAAGCAAAAGAGAACTAGATTACCACATAATTTTTGTTTTCGTTGATTTCAAATGAAACTTTTTTCTTTAAATAAAAAATGATTATAACTAAAATTCTAACTAAACTCTATTTCTATTATCTCTTGGATTAGGTATGGTTATGGGTATGGAGATGGGGATGGGATGGATGCGCTCGGTCTAACTTAATTTCAAATTTCTTGGACCCATGCGGGGTATTGTGCGTGGACCTGATTTTGCTTTTAAATCTGTTTTGCGTGCTTCATCCTGGAACTCTTCATCGTCACCGAAAAGCAAAGCAGCTAAGCTTGTCTCAAATGTTGATTTCTTCCGTTGTGTGGGAGTGGGCGATGGTGGTGGTGGAGCCGGAGTGGTGGCCAAGGGTGACTCTTCATTGGTCAATGTTTTAATTGTACTACTACTTTGAGGCGGCTTTGGTGTCGTTGTAGTTGTTGTGGTTGTAGTTGATGAGCTTATTTGAGGTGGTTTAGACGTTGTGCTAGTGCTGGTGGTGGTAGTAGTAGAGGTGGTTGTGGATACGAAACCAGCTGGTGGCTCCATTCGACTGGCTAATGCAAGTGGTAGATTGTTATTTTCTTGTATTTGCATTGGCTCTTGGTTTATTTCATCCTGACCGTCATGATCGTCGTGCTTGTAACCAGGTGGATAAATGGGTTGAAAGCCACCTTGCAACTCTGGTTGAAAACTGTCCAATTCAAAAGATTTTGTTGTGGTTTCAACTATAACATCTTCTAATTCTACGTGTTTGTCTTCAGCAACAACATCGGCGCGATTGATGTTGTTTTTCTCATAGACTGAAGGATTTGTTGTAGATGGCAAAATATTCCAACTATTCGCAGGTGTGTTGGCTGCATTGCCAAGACTTATGCTGGGATAGAATGGTGCCATAAAATCCTTCTCGAAATTCTGACCACGCAAATCGAAATCATTGCTGATGCCTTCCTCTGTTTGGGTATCGGAGCGTATTTCATCGATTACGGATGTCGCTAGATTGACATTGGAATATTTATTGTTATCATTTCCAGGTCCTCCTGTACGCCTGTAGGCATTTGGTTCTGTTGGTGTGTAGGCGATTGCAATTGGTGCTTCTGTGCCGGTGCCATAGGCACCGTTAATAATGCGTGGGGCAATCAGAACGCCCGGAACACGTACGCCGGGATTTAGTTCAGAGTATGAAGGATCGGGTTTCTCAATTGGATATGGGAACTTCTCTTTGGATGGTGGTTGTGCTTTGGTTTGTTGTTGCAGTGATTGAGGTTTCTTGTTTTTGACTGTTAAAATGGGTTCCTGTGGCTGATCGCGTATCACGGAAAAAGGTGTGTTCTGGTAATCACTTCCGGATGGCGCTTCAATGTGGGCAACAGCAGGTAATGCGTCTTTCCCAGAATCAACTAAATCCTGTTGTCCACCTTTCATTGGATAAACGACATAGAGACCATCTTGAGAGATTTGATCAATCTCTTGTTCATTGTCGTCTTCAAGATCATTGTCACCCTCAGATGGCACTTGAATCTCACCAGCTCCAGTATCGTCATTAGGTAGTGAGACTGCCTTCTTGTGTGATTGAAGCATCTGCAGAGTCACAACAGGCTCCAGCTTTGTTTCATCTATTATCTGTGGGTGTTCCTTGCTGGGTGTCACTGGCTGAGGTGGATCATTGATTACCAGATCTTCTTCTTCGAAATCAGACATTTTCTCTGGTAAAATGGTCTTGTAGGGTTCAACGTTCCCTGGAGCGATTGGTGCATGACGTTCGACTGGGTAGTTTTGTTGTTGCACAGGACGTGGACGAGGATACATTCGATCTAAGTATTGTATGCCTTGACCTCCATAGGGTGGGAGACGATAGACGCGTCGATTGGCATCGCCACCTGGTGGTGGTAAGGCACCAACGGGATATTCAGAGATGCGATTCATGGGATACCGTTTCTGTTGCATCAGCGGTTGACGACGATGTGCGAATTGCGGTGACTGATTCGGGCGTTTCATAGGCATTTGGCCAGGTATGCGTATGTTGCCTGGTTCTTGATTGTAGTTGGGTGGGTGACCACTAGACAACTTGGCATTGGGACGGAATTGTGGCAAAATATTGGGCAAATTACGATCGGAGTTTGGTCTGGTTATGCCGGGAATTGGCTTGCGTGTGTATTCTTTGTAGGTATATTGAGATGGAGGGCCATGTGGACGATTTGGATGCGGTGGCACTTGTGCGTTGGGTGGATATGTTGGAGGGAAACGTGGTGGTGGCTCCATATTCTGTGAAGGTGCTAACTGCTGCTCCGATTGTGATTGAGGGAAGTTCTGTGAAGAAGAAAGAAATATTGTCTATTCATTGAAATGAAAGAAGTAACCGAAATAATCTTACCAGTTTCTGCTTGTGCTGATTCATGGTGACTACTTCATGCTGTTGGACTTGTACATCGGATATGCCATCACTATGTTGGTAGAGGTCTTCATCCTTTTGCTTTGGAAATACTACTGGATTGACATTTTGAATTTGTTGCAGACTCAAGGGTTGAGCGTGACCATTGACTTGTGGTCCCGAGGGTGGGCCGGGCGCAACCGGCATTGATGGAACTTCAACGGATTCTTCTTCGTTGGCAGGGAATCGTATGTTGGTGGAAACGAGTAATTCCTTGGTATCTTGACCTTGTAAATCCGATGGACCAGATTGTGAGTGCTGCTGTTGTTGTTGTTGTTGCTGCTGTGGTTGGTATTGTTGTTGCTGTTGCTGCTGCTGTTGTTGTTGTTGCTGTTGTTGGTATTGTTGTTGTTGTTGTTGCTGCTGTTGCTGCTGCTGCTGTTGTTGTTGTTGCTGCTGCTGTTGTTGGTTACCTTGATTTTGTGACTGCGGTTTCGATGGATAACTTGCTTGAGGTGGAGGCGTAAGTTTATAATTTGTATGTGGCTGCTGAGCCAAAGTGGATTGTTGTTCTTGCTGTTGAGATGGTTTCGAGGGACGCTTGGTCGAGCCAATCAAAGGCAACTGCTGGTATGGAGATGGTGCTTCTGGTGGTATCTCTTTGAAGCCACCGAATGGGAGTTGCTGATTCTGAATCTGATTCTGTGTGTGTTCAGGTGCCGTCGATCCAATGGCAATGTTACCATTCTGATGGAAGTTTGATGGCGTTTGGCCAGGCATTTGTTGGTAATTGATTTGTGGCGGTGACGGTGGCGGTGCCTGTTGTGGTGGATAGTTATCCGATGCCTGACCAGGTCGCTTAATATTGTTTATATCCTCACTAATCACAGTACCATATTGCACAGGCTTCTCCTTTGAGAATAGCGGTTCCTTTTCGATGCTGCCAAAAGCATTGTGACCAACTTGTTGTTGACTACCAAGTACAAATGTTGCCGAGTGTTGACCGGGTGAGATTACAACGTTGTTGATGGCACCTGGTGCTGGGCGATATTGCATTACATTAGGCTGTTGTACTTGATAGGAGACATATTCATTGCCAAAGTTCTCTTGACTACCGGAAATGACTTTTTGTTCGTTAGTGAATAGAGGTTTTTGCTGTGACTGTTGCTGTTGTTGTTGTTGTTGTTGTTGTGGTGGCAATCCAGATGCTGGTTGTTGGGGTTGAGGTTGATGTTGTCCTAGTTTCTGACCCAGGCTTTGCATTACAAATGGTGATGGTTGCGAAGGTACTAAGGGTTCGATCAGATTGCCCTGAGCATCAAATCCTTGATTTTGTTGGTAGTTATTCGAAGCCACAGCAGACTCTTCCTCAGCCAAACTGTTGAATATATCAGCGAGAGTCATAGGAGGCTTGGGTGGTGCTTGTGGTGGACCCTGTTGTTGTTGGGCATTGTTCTTTTGTTCCAAAGTATGATAGACGTCAGCTGGATCCAGATTGGGCAATCGAGTGCTACTCGGCAAAGGACTAAAAGCGGGCGTTGCTGTTGGATCTTCTGTAAAGACAGCTGGTTTATTGGAGGCTCCAGAGAAGGTTGACGAAGGAATATCGCTTGGGAAGATATTTGATGGTGGTGTTGGATGCCGTGTAGTGAAGATAGCAGTTGTTGTTGGTTTGGTCTTAGCTGGGGTAGTAGTTGTATTCACGGCATCAGGGAAGCGCATGGGTGGAGTAGATGTACTGCTTGTTGTTGTTGTCGTTGTCGTCGACGTTGTTGGAATGTATTTCTTTGTGGGTACAAACTTCTTACGTGTGGTACTCGTATGTGGAATGGATGTTGTAGTGGAAATGGGAATTGGACGACGTGAAGTTGTGTAGGTTGGTACAGCAGTTGATGTTGTAGATATCGGTGGAGTTGTTTTTGTTGTTGAGGGAGTTGTGAAGGTTGTTGTAGTTATGGTTGGTTTTTTCGAAGCAACTGTTGTGGTTGTGGTTGTTGAGCTTGAGATACTTGGGAATAAACCTGAAGCGGTTGGTGGAACTGCCATTAGTTTGGTTGTTGGCACAGTATAATAATTTGAACTATGATAGTTTGGTGGTGGTGGTGTAATGGGTGCCGCAATCGATGTTGGCTTCTTGTTGGTAATGTAATTCTTATTGCTGCCTTGATACTTCAAATTAGCATACGAACTGGACACTAAAGGATACACAAATTTCGATGATGAATACTTCACTGGCAAATTGAGAAAGTCATGAATATTTGGTGAGCTGCTGGTCAAAACGATTTTCTCCTTGGGATCAAGTACTTCATTGTATTCAGGTTCAATGCCAGCAGGTTTCTTTGCACTAAAATCAATTTGCCCAGATACAGAATCCTTGCCAGCATAATAAGGTTTGCCATCATTGAAAATCTGATTCGGTAGCACATAACTTGTTGATATGACATCTTCTTCAGCAGAAGTGCCGCCGTCGTCACCATTGCGTGCCTCTAACGGTAAGAGAGCAGAAGGTGTCTCATCTGTAACGACTTTTGCAAAACTCCCATTATGTAAAGCGCAACTGAGTGCTATGAAGAGCCAAAATCTGATTTTGGCCATCATTATCTTGCTTCAATAGTAATAATGATGGATGATCTATTTTTTGGTGAAGAGAAGAAGAAATGTTGATTATGATTATTTACTTATGCAATACAAACTATTTTAAGGTAAGAAAGTAAGTAAGTAACTAAGTATTAGACAACTTTTACTTGTTTCTTGTGAATTTTCTTTGAGGAGTTGATAAAGGTTACACCCAGTTGCCAGTTTGCCAGTTGCCATTTGGTGTTTAACTTTCATTTCTTCTTAGCTTTAATGGTTGTCGCTGTCAGTTTGTACAATAGTAAGTAAGTATATTTGGACTAATCAAGACAATGGATAAAAAGTCGCGTTCAAGTAATTAAAATTCAACATAAAATCTCGCCAATAAGTTTAAACGCACTAATCTGGTTTGACTACTAACTCTACTAGTTGGTGGACATTAACAAACAATACTTGGTGGACCCCTCTTTCTATTATGGTCAAAACAATAAAAATTTCTGGCTAACAACACTTTTGTTTTCACAATTAATACACAAACGAGCACTCGACCAACTCCATCCACCTCTTTGTCATAACTGTCTGTCTATCTGTCTGTCTGTCTGTCTATCTGCCTGACTATTCGTCTGTCTATTTGTCTGTTTGTTTGTCTTTAATGCAGCTGGCCACAAACCAAAGTCAAGTGACAAACTTCATAATCTTCTCTCTTCAACTGTAGCTTCATGCACCTCATGTACTTTTATGGCATTGATGCTCTTCAGATCGTCAGCTACTGGTGCATCATCTCTACTTGCGCGTCTTTCAATCATTGAGCGATTGTTTGGCAATTGTAATTTGTCATACATCAAGCGTCGCATAAGCGTTTGTTGATGAAGCTGCTACTTACTACGTTCATGAACTGCTTAATTGAAATGTTCACAAAATGGCAGGCAAAGGTGCCATCACTTGTCTGCTTGACTACCAACAATCATAGATAAATTTCTTAATAAAAAATCTATACTACTCACTAAAAGTTATACAAATTTTATGCAAGATTTTGACTTTGATTTTGTTTTATTTTATTTCTTCTTATTATTATTATGAGCCACACCTTTCTCATGAGCCTTGTTATGCCAATACAACATTAATAATAACAAAAACAACTGACTCTATTACAACAATTGCAACACTGTAATAGTAAATTGAATCTAGTGTCGCTTACAATTAACTTGTCTAAGATTTATTTACTCAACTTCAACTTCAACTTCAACTGCAACTACAATTACAACTACAACTACAACTTCCAAATGGAATGTTATGTGTGTTATGGCTCAGTCTGAGTGTAAGTTAGTTTGAGTTAGTCCACATTTTTGGTATTCATCATGCGAATTGGTTTTGGTTTTTGGTTTTTAGTGCCATTTTAGGTCTAAGTGGCATTGATAATGCTACTGCTACACTGCTACGCTGCTATTGCTACACTTTATGTTTATAAATAGCGCATGAGTTGCTACTTAGTATGTCTTTGAAATGCTTCAAAGATGCAAAGAGTTCGAATTGAAAAAGTGAAACTTTAACTCATATCAATGAGTTGCCAATTTTGTCATGCAACAATCAGATTTAGCACTTCAACTTGAAGTCACTAAAGTTATGTCAACCGCAGCAGTAACAATAATAATCACATACATAGATACTAAGATTGTATGGCGTGATTTCATTTAACAATAGATGACTTGAATTAAAATTGACTTTCGGCATCACTTTTGTGGTTGTTCTGTGTCAATTGACAGACAGACAGACAATGAGATTATTATTGTAAATAAATTTCTATTAAATCTCTATAATTAAATGTAAATTTTTCTAAACAAATCTAATACAAATACAAATGGACAAGTGGCAAAAGATTCACTTTCAAAAATGAACCAAAGTCAATGGTGAATTGTGAATAGTAATGACAAAAAAAAAACAAAGATAACTTTCATTTCCTGCAGATTTTGATGTTTGTCTGTCGTTTGACGTTGCGATAAAGTTGCAAGATAATGTTGTCGCATGGCATTGCGAGTATTTAAAAGTCAAAATAGCGACAGTAATTATGACAAACGCTCACCAGCTCGTTCGCATTCGAAAAATGACAAAGCACTTAAGTTGTTGCAAGCAAGTGGCAACAAGTGGCTACCGCTTGCAACAGCAACAATAGCAGCGGCAGCGGCAGCAATTCAATGTCCATCACAGTGGCAAGTGGCGCTCTCAAGTGTTGTCGATTGCTTAACTGTCAATCAATCAATTTTTTTAGTTAATAAAAATGCAATTTACATTTTTGTCTATCATTCGAATGAACGTTGAATTGTTCAATTGATCGATCGATCGATCGACCAATAGTTTACTTGCCCAAACGCTTGCACGGCTACAAACATTCATTTTGCAAACAAATGCAATATTCATGTTATTGATAGAAACAAATCATGTCCAAAAATCCATCAATGTCAAGATGAAAATAGTTTTAGTCTAAGTTCAAAGTAGCGCCCGGCAGCATTAAATGCGCCCAATCTCAGTCTCAGTCTCAGCTGGAAGTTAAGACTTTTACTTGTTACTGTCTTGAGTGGCGCTGCGCTGCAACTTTGACTTGAGCCTCATTTATCAAAGCTCGAAGAAAATTTATTGAAAAAATATTTGAACTTTGATCTTGGTAATTGTTAGATTGATAGTTTTATCTTTGCCCATAGGTAAAAAACAAAAAGGATAAATTCATTTTGCTAAAAAGAAACTACTAATTTTAATTGAATGAAAGGCAATGAATAGATTTCTATGGCAATTCACAATTTCTATATCAAATGCATATCTCCAAATCAAGTGTAGGTATTGGAATAATTTTTTTGAGATAAGAAGAGCCTTTGTTTGCTTACTTGATTCTCTTGATCATTTGAAAAGATCAAAAATTCCAAAATATTGAAATGAGATTCAAATGAATAGGCAGACGCTTCCATCAAAGAGGTGCCTGATTTCACTTGGCACTGCCTGATTTGCTAACATTTGGTATGAAAACTGTAGGATTTCGCTTTCTTGAAGTAGATTCAGTGCACTTGAGATTTACTTCTTTACTAATCTTAATGATTTCAAAGAAGTTCAGAGTGGCGCGACAGTTGAAAAGATACCATTCTGTCGACCTCTCAACTAGATTCTATTAATTAATTAATTAATTAATTGTTCTTTCTAACTTTTTAATTTTGTAAAGTTTTGATGAGTTGTTTTATAGAAAAACAGAAAAATTAAAATATTTAGTGATATAAAAAAAAAAAAAAAAATAGAATATATAAAAATATTGATGACTTGAAATCGAAAGTACTTCCTATTAATGAGATGACTCTGCTTCCTTTCCATTATCATTTTATATGATGATATAATTTTTATGTAAATTAATTAATGAAAGAAATCTTTCTTTCTTTTCTTTACTCTTCTTTTATTTTATTTTATTTTATTTTGACATTTTAAAATTGTTAACAATGCAACTCATTCACAGCGATACTCTCCAATATTTGTGGCTCTGTGTGTGGTGTATCTACATCCACTAGAAGTGTTAATGCGTGAAAGTGTTTGTTGTATCTTTTACATTTGAATGTATATTGTTTTAATAAACAACAACAACAACAACAACAACAACAACAGATAAATGTGTGTGTGATGTGTTTGAATAGAAAAATAATTCAGACAAAAATAAAAAGTCAATGATTCTTATATTTTCGATTTGTATCATCATCATCACCATCATCATTTTGTTTATTTGTTTTTACAACTTTTACTTTTTATAAACATTTATTGTTGAAGTTGTTGTTGTATTGTTGTCATTGTTTTCTGTTGGTGTTGCTGTTATTGTTTTTGTTATTACATTGTGCAATTAATTGATATCATTTATAGTGGTTGGCGTTTCTTATACTCAATAGTCGATGCACTCACTAACAAATGAAAGAAAGAAAGAAAGAAAGAAAGAAAGATTGAAATAAAGACTTAGGAAACGAACTTGGAAGTGTGCGTGCTTACAATAGTTTGGGGGCTTGCATGACGCTCATTGACGTTTGATTGATTTCTGCCAATGAGATTGGCAATTGTTGTTGTTGTTCATGTTTCTGTTGTTGTTATTGTTGCTGATGATGATGATGAGGCTGAAAGCAAACAAACAGCTGCATCAATATGCAATATGTGGCAAATGCTTTACCAAAGCTTGTGGATGCTGCTGGTAGTAGCAACTACTGTTATTGTTGTTGTTGTTGTTATTGTTACTTAAATGCGCGTGAAAAAGAATTTCTTCAACGAAAGTGCATAAAGGCAACTTTGGCAACCTCCATAAAAACAAAAACAAAATTATAGAAAAAACCAAAACAAATCATGGGCTATGGTCTTTGTTATTGTAGTTGTTCGTTCGTTTGATCATTGACAACAACAGTATTAATTGTCATTAACAACAACATTACCACCACCACCAGCACGAGCAGCAGCAGCAGCAGCATTAGTAACATAGGTAACACCAGCAGCAGCAGTACAAATAGCAGAAGCAATGCCATCGAATCATTGCTGACCATGTAGCCACAGTTGTCATGGCCATTAAATGCTTTTAAGCAACAACTTTGGCATGTAGGCGCGCAATCACATACAACTTTCATTTCAAATGGTAATATTGACAGCAAATACAGTACATATTCATATAACAAATACATTCATTCATTCATTCATTCAGTAACATATTATTTGTGTACTATTGTATTTGTATTTTGTATATTTATATTATGAAATAATGAAGCCTTGATCCTATTCAATATACTTGAACATAAATCAATGCTTCAATACTCACAAATGCAAATGCAAATCAAGCATCTTTTTATTCTGTTGCAATGATAACAATAAGACAACAATATTGGCAATATTATTTTCATAAAACGAAAGACTTAAGCAACAAACTGGGTAATTGGGTCACAATTTAGGAAACTTGTTTTTTTCATTGCTTTCGTTCTTGTTTCATTTATTCATTTACTTAACAAAAATGTTGTTGTTGCTGCTGCTGCTGGTGCTTTTGTTGTTCATATGTTTTTGTTGTTGCTGCCCGTGCCTCAAGCATTTCTCATTCTGATTCATTAAAGAGAAGTGTACACAAGAGAAGGAAAACATGAAAAAATGCGTTCGCTTTTATCATTATGATAATCAAAAAAAAAAACAACAAGCAACAACCAACCAACCAACTAACCAACCAACTAACAAACTTGAAGTATGTAGAATCGACAAGCCGCTAGCTTCTTGTCAATAATTTTAACATATATTGACAATATTCATCTACCATATCACATTGTATATACGAGTATAGTGTACTTGTACATGATCAATGTATGTAGCAGGCAGGTTAAACTAACCAGTTGATTTCAGTTCACTAAGATTGAGTTTTGTATGAAAATTTTGATTTCATCAAATTGTCTTTCTTTGGTTTCTTAGGAAGGAAGACGACGACGACGACGACGGCCTTCGAAACAAGTTGTCATAGAAATTTTCTTTCTATTTGCATATAATCGTACATACAATAAATCTTAACGATTTCTATATATTTTCATTTTTTCAAGCGAGAAATTCTTTCTTTTATTGAAATTAAATTCTAATTAAATTGAAGTGGGTCACTATGCTAATTGTAAGTGAAGTTTTTTATTTTTTTTTTTTTTAATTATTATTCAATACACAGACATCTCTTTATATACTTAGTATAATATGTAGTTGTATTTATTGATCATCTTTTGCTGTTGTGACTAAGCAAGGTGAGGCAAAGTAAGGCAAGGCAAGGCAAGTAGAAAGTGTTAATTAAAAAAAAATTGAAATGAAATAAAATAAAATAAACAACTGAAAGGCAGCCAGCACATGGCATGAAGTGATGAACTGAGTATGTGTGTGGCTTTCTTTCAAAATTTTTCTTCAAAATATTTTCAATAAAAAGTTTGATGAACTTCTAATAATAAACCGGCACCAAATTTGTATTTTAAGTTGCTTTTGATTTAAATTAAATTTAATAACATTAAAACTCAGTTTAACTTTTACTTTCTTCTTACTCGTACTTTCGAGTGAGTAGCTTATTAAATTATTAAAAAGAAAACTACTTCTACTATTATTGCATACAAGTATAGTATAGTCGAGTCGAGTCGAGTCGAGTATATAAATCAATTAACTAAGAAATGGCTTCCCAAAAATTTTCACATGACATGTCAATAAACAGAGAAAAGCTAAAGCTAAACTGACTCTGGCATCAGGTTTCTTTTGTTGCTTGGTCTTCTTCACACGATTACAAAATTACAAATTGCCGCAATTAGTTGGCATTTTTTCTCTTTTTTTTTTTTTTTGGATTTTATGCTTAAAAAATAATAATAATAAACCAAAATAAAAAAATTATATTAAATTGGATGCCGTCTAAAATTGGTCGAAAACTCGAATATAGAAACAAAAAAAAAAAACAAAAAACAAAAGCAAGCAGCTTAAAATAACTAAAAAAAGTTATTAGCTTCAGAAAGATAAAGGAAAAATATGTGAACAAATAAAACAAAAAAAAAAATACTCCAGAGCACAAGAAGAAACAAAATACCGAAAAAAAAAAATCAACAACAATGATGATGATGAAAAAAACACCTTCTTTAATGCTATGATCAGATGACTTCTGATTTAGCCGCTTCAACTTCTGCCGCATGCTTCATGCTGACTTTAACCAGCACCACCTCCACCTCCGCCTCCACCACTGCCATGAGGCCAACATGGCTACTTTCACTTTTGCCGGTCGTATAGTCAATATGAAAACAGAAAAAAAAAAAACAAAAAAACCAAAAAACAGAAATTTCTCGCAGCTCCTGCTTCGATTATTTGATAGTTCAGTTCGCTCGCTCGTTCGCTCGCTGGTTCATATGCCTCGTCATAAACAGAATTATTTATGGCTTAACAACAAATGTATATTTTTAACCAAAAAACGAGTAGAAGAGCCGCAAAAGCACAAAAATTCAAAATCACATGCCAAAGAAAAGCAGCAAAACAAGAATCTTAAAATGAAACACACGAGTGACTCTGCAAAGCGTGCGCGATGCCTTCTTTTTTGACAGTTTTCTTTTTCCCCCTCTCATCTATTTTGCTTCATCTTTCATGAAGAATACTCGTAAATAAAAAATGAAATGAAATAATTAAAATCAGTGAAATTTGTTTTGGACAAATCTCAGACATACATCTCACACAGTCTGTCTGACTGTCGGTTGAACAGAAAATTCAACATTCAACACAAGTCAAGGTCTGAATTCTCATAGGCAGTCATGATTGCTCACTGACCGCCACTCTGAAGAGACCAGATACCAGAGACCATTGACTAACCTCCGTTTTAATCTCTGTAATCATCTTTCATCTTTGTTTACTTACACTTCTCCTCATCATCATCATCATCATAATCATAATCATCATCTATCTCTCTGTTAAAATTCTGTTAAAGAGTTTCATGTTGCACGTTTTGAGTCAGTAGACTGAACAATAAAAAAGAAATAAACAAAATAAACACAAAAAAGAAACCAAACCAAACCATACCAAAAACCAAACACATGGTCTAAGTCTGCTGTTAATGTTTTGGCTTTGACTTTGGTTTTGGCTTGTGGTTGCTTCTTCCTCCTCATCATATATATACAATATATATATATTTAGTTTTTGTTGTTTTTTGTACTTTTTTTTACGTTTTTTTTTTATTATATTTCTGGCCAAACAGTGTTGACCTCGTTAACGGCCAATGGACAAATACCTGACTGACTGTGACTATGCCTTGGGCATTCAGACAAGCAGGCAGGCATGCAGGCGAGCATACAGACGAGCATACAGACCAAACGACATATGGACAAACAGACATGCAACTTTGCCGCATTGTCACTGGAATGTAGACATATCAAGTTGCTGCTGTTGCCCGCTTACTATGTTGTCCATCCTGATTCAACTTGCAACAACAATAATAACAACAAAAGAAATAACTATCAACAGCTGTAATAATAATAAGCAATATTCAAATTTAAATTGTGCATCAACAACACATGGAGGAACTGAAGAAAACAACTCACAACAACTAACATGTGGACACTTTTCATTTGAATTCGTGATTTGTAGAAATTAAATGAGGAATCAAGAAAATTGCAACAAACTTTAGTCTCACCAAAACTTACAATACACTTCGCATGTTAACCGTGAGCTCCTATAAACAAAAAAAAAAAAAAAAAAAAAACACAGGTGTTCTCAAAGTCATTTGTAGATTGAATCATAAGAATATCTTGATAGAATCGGAATTGTTCCGATGAATGATCCAATTTCTTAGGACAATCAAATAACCAATCAGTTCCTGCAGAAATTTGATATTTGAAATTTTAAAAATCTGAATAAAGAACTTAAGTTTGATAGATTAGATTTTATGGCAGCTAAGCTTTCAAGTCTTGGAGTCAATGTCTTCTAATTTTCATTATTAAATCTAATTTGAAAAGCAATTTGTTTACCAGCAAATGAGCGAACATGGGCGAACATGGGCTATAACATTTCCTCATTATGAAGAATATCTACTTTTTGGGATTCATCCTTACCATGATTCTGAGCATCACAAACATCATACTAAAGTAATAATACACACAACTCACACGAGTGTAGTTAAGTTGTGAAGTGTATACAAATAAAATTTATAATAAATGAGGTGGTTGACATTTCTTTACACTTTTACAATTTGGTTTATAAAATATATTATTTTTATTATTCAGGATTTCTTTTCTTTTTTTCTCTTTTTGTTTTTGTTTTTGTTTTTGCTTTCTTCTCTTCTCATATTGTATTAATACCCAATGTTCGTCATTATTTGCTAAGAAGAAGTAACAAAATAAAAAAAAAAAAAATAAGAAAATACAACAAAAAAATATGTGAAATTAATTTGCATTTCTTTTGCAAAAGTGAAAAAAAATTTCACTTTTAAAGGTGCGTAATCGGAAATACATATGACTATATGAAGGTATGAATGTTTATACAGATGATAAACATAAGTATATAGATATGTACAAGTATATATGTAGTAACAATATGTTGGGGTTATTCATTGGATATGATGGATCAATACTTTTCAAGATAAATAAGACAATGAAATTGGAATTTCAATGGAATGGATAAAATGAAAACAAACATGTAAGGAATGAATGAATGAATGAATGAATCATTGTGAATCATATAAATTTGTGAGATTATTAAATCGACTGATGAAATTGTAATTCTGTGAGTTAAATAATCTAATAAGTCTACAAAGCTAAAAACCACTTCATTTCGATTAAATTTGATTTAAAGTTCTAACTTTAAAATTGAGTTTATAGTAAATAAATACAACTCATATAAACATACACAACAATTTGATATACACTAAGTACACACACACACACACACACACACACACACACACACACACACACACACACACACACTTGAGAGATCATTACGGTAACGAGGTTTGTGCACTAAATAACCAAGTGACCATAAACAAAACCAATAACTGCATAAACATAACTTGAATAATCCAAGAACAATAAGAATATTCAGAACAATAGCATTAAATGAAGCAACATGCTAACTTACTATGTACCTACATTCATCATACATTCAGTATAGACACATATATGTGTACAGTATAACCTCGATAATTGGATGAAATATATATTGTGAACTTTGCCCAGAATAATGGATGAGTGGCTCTTATATACACATGTATCTAGTCAACCCTTTTGTTTGTACTATCTGTCTGTCTGAACGCGATGTACCCAAAAATTACAGAATATATTTTCATACAGTTTCTACCAATGAGCTGAGTGATTCCTGAGGAAAGTTTAGGAAAAAACAAAATTCCAAAAAAACCCAAAGGAACAGCCGAAAAATTCAAGGAAATCGAAAAGAGTGACATGCATATAAAGCTTAGAGAAATATTTTAAAATCAATTAAGTCGCCTTGATAAAGGGAACGAGAGACAGGAGAAAGTCTGCCATAAGTTCCTTCTAAATGACTAACAACAGAATCTATTTTCTTCCATAGGACTTAGCATAATGGACTTCCCAGAATAACTCTAAGCATCATCCGTATGGCAGACATCAATGATGCTTCAATCAACTCAATTGTTATTAATTCAACATCTTTCTATGTGTCACCCTGATTCTATTCCCAGATTATTGAAAGACTTATATCTTAAAGGGCTGGAAACAAGTTTCATATAGATCTTCATCAAACACAGGATAGAAACACGAGATATTGATATTCTTAGTTAAGTTAGACCAATCGCTTCACATCAAAATTCTCAGTCGTAGCTGTGAAGATGAAGAAGATTCAACTCCTCCTTTGTGACTGCCCTGTTCTTCTTGGAAGACGTACTCATAAAGCCGCTCTTTGATAATCTGGGAAGTTTGGCAAAATTGACACTACTCTGTTCGTGGATTCTTTGGGTTGGTGTTAGAGGCTGAGAGAGATCTTTGGGACCAACTAGGGATTTCCATAGTCCCACACCAACTCCTTCTCCCTTATTTTTTTTCTCCTACCTTAATAATAGCTACTACTTATTACAGAAAGATGTACAATACTTGATTCCAAGAGATAAAATGTAGAACATTTTTATAAAATTTTGATTTGCCGCATGTCTTTGATTCGAGAGACTACACCCTACTGTACTGTAAATTTAAAATATTTATTGATGGCAAAATGCGATGAATGATGAATGGAGGCAACAACTCCTTTGCGATGTGTGCGTGCGTGCGTGCATTACATTTTTAATGTAATTTTCTTTGTTGGAATTCTTCAAGAGAATCACCCAAAAAAAAAAAAAAACAAAAAAAAAAACAAACCAAACACTAAAGTCAAAGAATTCCATATGTTTGCTTTACCTTAAAGAGTAGAAACAACAACAGTAACAGTGGCAACAATGAATAAAAACGGTAAGCGTTAAATGTTTTTTACCATACATATTTCTATAATGTTGCTGTAGTTGTTGTTGTTGATGTTGTTGGTGCCATTGTTGCTTAAAGAAAGAAGCATGAAATTTGCGCGAGATCAATTTAAGGAAGTCACACTTTATGACCAAACATGGTTTGACAGCACAAGATTTATTTCGTTGCAAGTGTAATGCAATGTTGCAACAACAACAGCGGCACACAAAAAATAAAGTAAAGAAAAATCATGGAACAAACAAAAAAAAAAAAACATAAAAAACTTTACAAAAAAAAAAAAAAAAGAAGTAAGCGCGAACAATGATGTTTGACACAATTTCTTATGATGAGTGACTTCGAAGACTTTGATTTTGATTTCATGTCGGCGTCGCAATTTTTCTTCTATAAATACAATTTTCTTTATTCTATTTTTTTATTTTTTTTTTGTATTTGTCTTTGAACTAAGATTTTCCCTTGCTTTCAATAAGAATTAAGTAAATAGTCTCTTAAGAAAATGCATTCAGTTTCTATGATTTGTGATTGTGAGTTATTTTTGCAAGTTTGTCGCTTAAGTCTTTCGTTTCGTTTTGTTTTATTTTTTCTGTGATCTTAATCGGAAATTATGCACAACAAAATAAATACAAAACGTTTACATTTTCTATGATTTCATTTGATTTGATGTGATTGTTTAATGATTGGTGTATTTTGTTATTTTATCATTAAAATCACGTTGCTTGGTTGTTATTAACTTAAAATAGAAATTGTTTCCTTGCTACAAAAAAAAAAAATATATATATATAAGCAGAGAAAAATAGAAGAAAAAATCGCAAGCATTTTGTTGTTGTATTTGCGCAGCACTTTCCTTTTTATTTTAACAAATGTTGAATGTTGTTCATTTCTAGTTATTACCAGTTGTAATTGTTGTTGCTTTTCTATTACTATTTTGCTCTGTCTGTCATTACTAACTAAGCTAGATCATCATCGTCATCGTCATCATAATGAATGAATGAATGAATGAATAAATGACTAAATGATAGAGTGAAGTGTTGTCGACTTACTCTCTTTCATCAACTGAATTTTTTGCTATTTGTTTATTTTACTACATCTATTTGTTTTTTTTTCTGACCAAAACATTCAACATAAAACTTCACTAATCCACCACACTTATTCTTCAAATTTGAACTTTGCACTCACACAAAACCAAACTCATGAAATTTCTCTAATCCACTAAAGTTGTTGAAAAGTGTTTATTTTTTTAAATTAAAATGGAGCAACATTTCCTTTACTTTGAATTGAAATATGATATGCGTCATAAGAAAGAAGGTAGTCATTATGTTTTCCAGGCACGCACTATTACAAAACTTTCTTCATTTTGACATTTTTTTTTTTTAATTATTATAAATATTTATTTATACATACAATATTTCAAGAACTCATTGGCACTCATTGTTACTCACTAGACACACGACACACCTTCTACCTTCTATGTACACACATTGACTTACCTATATAAGTAAGTAAGTATATTCATATGTACGGGGTATGTCAATGATTATTGACTATCGTTGACGCCGATAATCATTGACTTGAAAGTGTATAAAATCAATTAGGAAAATTGGGTTATTAATTTCTATATGCAAATTGATTGGAATGTTTCTTTTTTTTCTTTTTATGGTAAATGGTAAATATATTGAACACGAGTGGGCGATGATGGTTTGACGCTACTTTCTAATTGTATGTTTCATAAAGTGTGATGAAAGAGAAACAGGAAAGAAAGAAATTTCAATTAATTGACTTTTTGCATGCCTCTTCTTCCTTCAATTGTATCGCATAATGATTTAATAAAAAATAAAACAAAAATGAAAAATAAATTATCAAATCTTTACTTAATAAAATGCATAATAAGCCAAGTTGGTCAATGGTATTCAATTGGTTGTTGCACGCAAAAATCTTGCTGCAGTTGTTACTGATGTGGCAATAACTGACGCTGCACCACGATGTTGTTCGTCCATGCAAATGCAAATCAATTAACTAACGGATGAATGAATGAGGCAATGAGCCAATGAGTGAATGCATGAGGGAATGATTGAATAAATAGTGTTGATGATTGTTGCATGATGAGGAAAATAAACCTTTTTATATAACAGAAAAACAGCGAAAAAAAATCCACCATGACCATGATGAAAATATGATAGTAATGTCGATCGATCGATCGATCGATGGATGAATGACTGAATGAATGATGAAGGTTTGTGTGTTGTGATACAAGAAATTAACATGTTGTTGGCACAATTATTAACACATTTTCCATTGTAGACTGATGAATTTTTACGGAAGCAGCATCAACATCATAAAAACTCTTTTTTTTAGGTCATAACATTTCGAATAAGAAAAAGTTTATTTGTAATAAAAATTAAAAAAAAAAAATAAAAAGAAAAAATTGTTCAGATCTCTCACACATACGTTTATATAAATTTATTTGTAGCAACGACAATTAAAGACAAAAACGTGCAAACATTTAAATAAATATAAATGAAATGAAAGGCACAAGACAAAAAAAAATAATAAAAAAACCATGTAAAACATAATGGGAAGACAATCGTAGTAAGAGAAGAGAAACAAAAGACTAAAGAAATAAACTTGGTCACTGTTATACATTTAAATGCCAACAACTCATTGTTGCAACTGACAATTGTTGTTGTTTATTGTTGACTGTCACTTGATAACATTTGTTATTATTGTTGTTGCTGCTGCAATTGTTGTTTTTGTGTGTGTGTGTGTGTGTGTGTGTGTGTTGTTGCAACAAATGCATGTTAATTAGCCTGTAACTGTAATTTTGCCTCTATAATGCAGGTTTATGGGCTGCTAACCGACCGACAAACCTAAAATAGGCCAACTGACAAAACATTCTCCTTCTTTTGTATGATTAACTTACCCACAAAATGAATGAATGATGAATGCAATTGAAATTGATGTTATCCTTTCTGTTGTTGAAAATCTTTTGTCCTTAGCCAATGATTTCAATTCTATTTTATTTGTATTCACTTAAAATCAATCACTCAATTATTAATAATATTAATAAATAAATTGTCTACACAATTTTCTTTGGTTAAGAAAATTTATTGTGGCATTGGTATTAACTGTTTGTATTATTTTCTTTTGTTTTCAAGTTCATTTAACTTGCAAAGTTACTTCCTCGTTTAAACAAATCTTTCAATTTCTCTCTATTCTCTCTCTCTCTCTCTCTTCTCCTTCGTTTCTTTGCAAATTTCTTTATGTTCAACACTTTTCTTTTATATTTATTTTTGTAATTCAATTTCAATAAGTAAATAAATTTTATATTTCGCGCAATCCACACACCATCAGCAGACACGGACGAGCTTAAGAGTGTCGCGTCTGAACCGTTCGTTGGTCTCGTACTGAATGAAACTTGTGCAGCGGCCGAAGAAATTTTTATTAAAAAGAAAGCACACACACACAACGCTTTTTTTTTCATTCTTCTTTACTTCATTTTTTTTTGTACAATTTTTATTTTAGTATTTTACTTTGCATTTCATGTTTTTTCATAGCGCAATGTTTATACTTAACAGTGACTGTTAACCAAACTAACAGCAACTGTTAACTCAATATTCAGTAACAGTTTTTTTTTATGAAATTTTCATTTCTTTTTATTGTTTGTTGGATTTGAAGAAGTTTTATAATAATTTACTGTGTGGAACAATTTAATTGTTACATTTAAGACTTCCGAATTATAAATTTTAATGGATTTTTATTTTCTACTTATGAAAATAAAGATGTATTTTCGCTTTTGTTGTGTTGGTTAATAAATAAATTTATGATTAACTAAATGACTTTATTTTTTATTTATTAAGTTAATAATAAATTTTCTATGATTTTTCTCACTTATTTTGCATGAGACATACAATAATAATAATAATAATATGATAATAATAATTTTGAAGCTTTAGAAAGACTTTCATTTTGGCTTAAATGGAAGCAATTGCCTTCTAAGGAAGTCACTCAGTCAGCCAATCAGCAGTCACTCATCCAAATAGGTGAGGTGTCCAACTAACACAGAAATTAATTTGTCAATAAAAAAGAAAAAAAACAAAACCAATCAGCAAAGAAATTAGTATTCAAGAATGTGAATGATTTTATCGGCGATTCAATCGATTGTTGCAGTTAAGAAGAAAGTATAGTTTGACCTCCCCCCCAAAAAACATGCAAACCAACTATGCCAGCATTGAAGCAGAAAAAGGTTCTCAAATAAGATTTCATATAAAGGATTCTGGACTTTGTTCTTTTGTTGAAGGTGTCTCGTATGCAATTAATTTGTTGATGATTTGCTATCTTCACTATTCACTTAATTTAATCTTGTAGGCGATTCGGTTGCATTCGTTGATTTTTTCCATTTTCTATTTATTTTTTTAATTTCTTTTTGATTAAATTTAGATTTTTTAATTTATTTTTCTTTTATTTCACGCTTTTCATATTTGGGTCATTCATTCTCACATTGGTTTTTATGATATATTTGATCGTATTTTTCGTATTAATTTTTGGTGGTGATGGGTTGTTGTTTTTTCTGTTATTTCTGTTTTTTGATTAGAATTCGATTTTAACGTAACAAAATGATTTCGTTATGCTTCTGAGAGTCTGTGAGAAAGAAAGTATTCATTCACTTGATTTAACGTTTTTTTTTTTTTATTTTTTTTTTTTTTTATTAAATTTTATATTATATTTATACAAAGTTTTGTTGGTTGAACTACTATGTATGTATTTTTTTCCCCCTGAAACCATCATTAACATGTTTTTGCCATAAAACAATTATATGATCACCTTTTTACCAAACTCACCTCAACATTTTCATGTAACGAAGACATAAAATTTACGTAATTCACACCTCAAATAACTTTTAACTTCCTTTATAAAGTACAAGAAATTAAATTAAATAAAAAAAAAAGACAAAGTTTTCAATTCAGTTCCATCGAAGATTATATAACTTATCACACGTAGGGTGTTTTGGAGGAAATAAAGAACAACTTGATTATAATATATTTGTTATCTATAAGTTTATTTAAATATTGACTAGTTTATTTTATATTGCGATAGTGTTAAGACCTTAAAAAATTAAAATTTTCTACTGGGGCATTTGGATCTTTTCTTTTTTGAGAGCAACTAAGAACCGCCAGCTAAACTCAAGCATTACAATGGGCTTCCGGATGGACTTGTGGCGTGTATAACTTAACCTAACCAGGGGTTTCAAGACTATTAATTAAATAAAAATAAATATGAATAAGTTTTCCTCAACAAAACTCCGCCAAAGGTGTATAAGGCACCTCTATGGATTATTTATCCGATATTTTCATTCTACTTATTTTAAGCTCATTCGGCGTAAGTTGTTGATCCTCTAACATAAAAGAAGTGAATTGATAAAGAAATCAAAATACGCAGTTCGTGAACTGAGGTTTTTATTGAGTTTACGTGTTCGAATAACAGTGGAATTGTGGTTGAAACAATGTGATCAATGTATGACAATTAGAAGAGTCTATGGTCAATTTCAGTTTGATAGCTGATACCAATCAATTATCCATCATCCTGATGGCCTTTTCCTTCCGTTACAAACATCATGATAAAATCTTAATAACCATTTATCCTAATGTGAAATGCATTAAAATATTTATTACGCAAAACCTTAAACAAACATTAAGTGACAAAACAAAACATGGTCAAAACATGAAGAAGACACAAACCTCAAAATGACAACTAAAGATTCATAGGAGCGAGCATAAATGAATGTTTTTTTTCTTCTGATTTTTATAATAAAAATTGGCAACAACAACAACAACAATAAATATTGCAATAAACTTAACAAGTATTAAATTCAATGAAAGACAAAATTGTTGTTGTTGTTGCCGTTGCTGCTGATGGTTTTTTATTACCTACTATTTTCTTTTGTCCATTTATGTCTTTTTTGGTTTTTTTTTTTCTTTCTTGCTTTTTTGTATTCTTTGTCAATACAAAAGTTTAGTTTTAGTTTTATTTTTTTTTTTTGATTTTGTAGTTTATTGAATTTCTTATAGCGAGAGCGAGAGTGAAAGCGGAAGCAGCGATTATTTTTGTTGTTATAAATTTATAGAAAAGCAAAGAAGAAATTAAAATTAATGAACAAAAACAAAAATAATGACTTCATCACAAACGAATGATGAAGAGACGCCAATGATGATGATGATGATGATGAATGACAAACATTGGCATCGGTGGATGAATCAGTTTTCTTCTGGTAAAATTAGTAACAATTATGGTACAACAATTAAAACTGTATTAAACAATAATAAAAAAAGCAACATGTGATGGAGGCGAAGGCGGCAGTGACACCTTGATAACTCATTTGCCAAATTTGTCTTAATAATTCAAATAATGAATAAGCGAAGGCAACAAAGTCTCATGGAGGCGATGCAGAAATCATTTGGGCAGCTTAATTTATTACAAAGAAATTACATAACTTTATTTAACTTCATTTTAAAAACAAAATCATTTTAATAATGCAAAAGATATTTAAGGTATTTTATTTTTTATCTCACAAAATTCTTTGTTTTCTGAAAATTAAGGAACAACATCACAATAAATTAGTTTTAAACATATAAAAATTAAAAAAAAAAATTAAATAAAATTATTTTTAACTAAACAAATTAAGAAAATAACATCAAGTTGATTTATGTAGCTAAAGATTAAACAGACTTCACATTATAGTAAGTAGTTGGTTGGTATTTTGTTTATTCCAAATCATCTCCATTACCATCAACAACATGACAAATCAATCAGAATTTTTGAATGAAAATGTAAAAATTCACTTACTTGATTTTAATGTGATTCCAATTTGAATTGAAGAATTTATTTTGCAACACACAATTTGAAGTATCTTTGTAAGATTAATTCATCATTCTGCTAAGATGGACTTCAGATAGGCAAGTTAAGTCTTTTCCAATGCTAATAATTTTGATGATATTAGGATGATGATCATAATGATGATGATGATGATTATTTTACAAATGTGAAGAAATAATACATCTAAAACACCAAGTGTGATATATGTACATAATTATAAGAAATATAATAGATATGTTGTTTATAAAGTAAGATGGGCGGGCGAGAGTTTCATGTTTGTTTGTTTGAAGAATAGACAGCAAATTTAACTGACTTTTCTTTTGAATTTAACTATAAGTATTTGTGTTGTTTTTTGTATTCTCCTTCTTTTAATGATTGTTATTAAGTCAAATTCAACGGGTTTGATTGAATGGATTCTCTGGTGATTTGTTCCATTCTTTCATAAGTAATTGTTTCCATTGCGAAAGTCGCAGCGTGGGATTTTCAGCTTTAATACGGGGCAGATTTGCTGTTTCAAAGGCTTTGTAAGCAGCGCGCATACGTTTCTCAGGATGTTTGTCATCTTCGTTGTCCTTGACACTACAAAATCAATGACAAGACAAAGTTAGGTTATTTTGTCATGACAATTAATTATGTAGATACATAAGTATATTTGACATTGACTCACCTAAGTACAGACAAAGCTTCATCGATATTTGTGGCAACATCTGTGTCTGCCATTGCTCGATTGAGATTCTCCTCGATGGGTTGTTCATGTTGCTGGACTACGCGTCCAACCGAATGTTTGGCAGTTGTTGCTGCATTAATGGCATCAATGGCACGTTGTTTCTTCTCCATCTCATCGAGAATTTGTTGACGATTGATTTTGGCCAATGGTTGTTTGCCTTGTGTTCTAATTGAGCTCATCTCTTGGTCCAGTAGAGCCTTGGATTCAGCCTTGCGTCGTGCAGCTTCTGCTCGTTTGCGTTCTTCTTCCTCGCGACGTTGTTGTTTCTTGGCCAAACTTTTGTCATCATCATGCCAGAGGCGATCTTCTGCTTCACGTGCAGCCTTTTCTTGATTGGCTTTTTTTGTGGCATCCTTACGTTCGCGTGCCTCCACGGCCTTTGAGTTTAAACCCATTTTCTTTGGCATTTTTATTTGTTATTTCTTTTTTTTTTTTTTTTGGCACAAATGCAAATTTTAATGACAGAATTATTGTTGTGATAGGTTTTGCTTTGATTTAGTTGGCCACAACAGCAAGTGTCCAACCACGAAAAATTGATATAGTTGGCCACAATGGAAAGAAATTTGAAATCAATTTTTATGAATTTCAAATTACTTGGCATTATTTTTTTAGCACCTTGGCAGCACCTTATATGACGCCACTACAGTAAAATCTGGTGTCATTTTTATGCAACCTGGCCGCACTGTTTTCCCATTGCGACTCTGTTTTTTTTGTCTGTTTATGGTGAAAATATACTGGAATCTGGTTCTGTTGCCGTTCGTTTTTCTTTCTTTTTCAAATGCAATGGTCACTCTAAAAAAGAAACTAAAACAGCTGATGGACAACATTTCATTGTTTATTAAACGCAGTTAATACAATTAATAAATAGTAAATATTATGGATATAATAAAAGCAGAAATTGCACGAAAGCGAAAATTGCTTGAAGAAAAGCAGTTGGTGGACGGCAACAAGAAGTACTTCAGACGTGGAGATCTCATATCCAAGAATACCGAAGAAGCATTGCTGAAGGTTGGCTACAAGACCCAGGAAAGTGTTGAAGCTCAAGGTGCCTCCGAGGAAGGCAGTTTCAATTTTACCAATGATGGCCAGAATATATTGGCGCGTGTCGAAGTTGTACGACGCTTGCGAGAACGCGGTGAACCCATTCAATTGTTTGGTGAAACTGAGTCAGAAGCCTTTGAGCGACTACGTCAATGTGAAATCTCACAACCTGAATCGAATCGTGGCTTTCGCAATGACTTCCAGGAAGCTATGGAGCAAGTTGATCAGGCATATTTACAAGAAATGTTTGCGAATGCACCAACAACAAAAGAAGAGAAGAAATCTGATTTTGCCGAACTGGACGAAACCGTGTCTTGGGAGAGCATACAAACAATGGCACACAAAATGGGACGCGGCAACAAAGATTACGACATGGATGTCATTATTACATTGCTGACATTTCTGCTCAAACTCTGGAATGATCAAATAGCAAACTACACAAAACAAGAGAAAATGTCAACCAAATGCAAAATGACTCGCGTCATTTACACACAGACGAAGGAATATGTGAAGCCACTTTTCCGTAAGCTAAAACATCATACACTGCCCGAGGATATTCTCGATAGTTTGCGAGACATTTGCAAGCATCTGCTTAATCGTAATTACATAATCGCAAGTGATGCTTATCTGGAGATGGCTATTGGAAATGCACCTTGGCCAATTGGTGTCACTATGGTGGGCATTCACGCACGTACTGGTCGTGAGAAGATTTTCTCTAAGAACGTAGCTCACGTCATGAATGATGAAACACAACGTAAATATATTCAAGGATTGAAGAGACTTATGACCAAATGCCAAGAGTATTTTCCAACAGATCCTTCAAAATGTGTTGAATATGTTAGTAAGAAGGAACGAGAATAAATTAAGTTATGCGTATGTATTGTTGTAATTTCATTAGTTCGTAATTTTTTACATTAAGAATATATAAAACAATTAAACTAACTTCGAGAACATTTAATGTTTTTCTTTTTTCCTCATTCGAAGAGGGAATATCAATCAGTGATCAGTGTTTACAGACAGTTGAACCTATTTCTTGCCAAGTTCCTTTGAACGTTCAGTTGATTTCTCGACAGCGTTAATGAGTGTTGCTCTATCAAAAAGATTCTACATTAGATTGATACATTTCATATTGGTATAACTGTGACTCACCTGAGATTTCCCTTTTCGAGTTCATGTACGCCCACAATAGTAGAGCCCCCCGGGGAGCAGACCTCATCACGAAGCACTGCCGGATGCTTGCCTGTGAACAATACAGTTTTCGATGCACCAAGTAGAGTTTGGGCAGCAAATTGTATAGCCATGTGGCGTGGAACTCCTTGCTTGACTCCACCATCAGCCAAAGCTTCTATAATAGTATACACAAAAGCTGGTCCACAACCAGAAATACCAGTTACTGCATCGATCATTGTCTCGGGCACTTGTTGTGCCAGACCCATTGAGTTCAACATTAAATGCACTTTCTCCAAATCATGATGTGTCACAAAGGAGCCGCCAGAGTAGACAGTGCATCCCTCACCGACTTGCATCGATGTATTAGGCATACAGCGTACCATCTTACGACTCTCAATGAATGTGAAATGCTCTTCCAGTTGCTTGATGTTAGTGCCAGCTAACACTGAAATAAATAACTTTTCTGGATCCTTGGCCGTTGGCGAATGTTTGAATTCCAGCCCGCGGGCACAATCCGCCAATATGTGTGGCTTCACGCAAATGAAAATAATATCCGTCTTTTCGAGCACTTCATTGTTGTTGTCCGTTGTGGAAGCGCCAATCTCACGCCAGCGTGTTAGATTCTCTATATGTGGACCCGACACAAGAACTTGAGTTGGCTTCACAATATTGCGCGATATGAGACCGGAGCCAATGGCGAAAGCCATATTGCCTCCACCAATGAAGCCAATACGTTCATCCAATTTGGCCATGTTTAAATGATATAACTACAAGGGATACCGAGGGTAATAACGAATGAGTTGGCGTGCGCACGTCTTATCTTTCTGCAATTTTATAAAGAAACAATTAGAGAGAACTTATTGATTAGGCAATATATGATTGTTTAATAAGAAGCACAGATTGTTCCGAATATATATATACATATGTGTGTGTGTATATATAGAACGATAATCTTAACATTGATTTATGAAGTGTTTTTAAGTTTAATTGCACTAAATTACTTTTTATGGTTTTTGCTGCTGCTACTTTTATTTGGTGTTTTGTTTTTACTTTTGCCTTTGCTGAAATTTATATTGTATTTGCATAAAAATTGCCACCGGCTTATACAGTGGAACCTACAAAGAGTGAACAACGACAATAGTTTGATCAAAGTTTTGAATATATAAATCGGAAATAAAATACAAGAATATATAAGAAATATTCATCAATATAACCATATAAAATGAAAACAAATTTCATTAAAACCAATTATTTAAGTATGTTTCACTATAGAACATCAATAACCCACTACGGCAGGCTGACCATTGTTACAGAAATAAAAATACCATGAAGCAAATAAATTGTACAAAGACTAGATATCTCAGTTTGTAACGGTTAATTTAAATATTAAATTTAAGATAAACATTCTTGAAAATAAAAATTTAATGAAATGAACCTTCATCAATTCTCTTTTCTGTATAATATTTCTTTGGGTGCTATTTTTATGATGAATTATGCTCTCTTTAGTTAAAGTTTAAATTATGCTCTTCTTATCAGTTCATTGCTCTCATTCCATTGCTTCCTCTTACTGCAAAACAAATGACCAAAATATATGATCTCTTCCTTTCCACTCACTCTTTTATCAATCAATAACAAAGGGGAGCGTGCAACTAATTTGCTATTACAACAACAAGAACAAATGCACCATTCTCACATAATTAAGTGTTCTCAATTTTGCCATTGAAAGTTTATTAGAGCAATAGAGCATCCATTTTGACAAGTCGTCGCGTGTGGTCGGAAGCGTGTGTAATTATTTGCATACAGTTTTATTTAATTGTGCGTAATAATTATGTGTTTTTTACATTGACTTGAAGTGAATTAATTAAGTGCAGTTAAAATACAATAATAAAATGATGAAATAATAATCGAATATATGCGAAAAACTAGACTCTGATTTGCATTTGTTTCGATGGTCATTGATGTCTTAGAAATGGCTGCCTTACAAAGTGTACGATAGAATAGTTGACATTTTTATTCTATAATAGAAGTAGAAGATAGTAAATTTTTGCAATTATTGCTTGTACAAATACATATGAATGTATAAAACAATCGGAACATTCACAAAAAATATCTAATAATAATAAGCATAAAAAGACACCATGCTAACAAAACTAACAATTTCCCCACGAACACCCCTATCATATTAAACTATTATACTTAAGTTTCATAAAGTTATGCTCTTCTTCTATGCTCTCACTTCATTTCTTTCTCTTGCTGTAGACCGAAAGATCATTATTTCATTTTCCCTTCCTATCAAGTGTGTGTGCATTTACTATTACAAAAACAACAACAAATGCATCGCTCTCAATTCATTGTGTTAAGTCATTTTTCTCAATTTTACCATTCGAACTTCGAAGTTTATTGCTCGCATCAATGAGTGTGATTTTTGACATTGTCGCGTGTGGTAAATTTTAATCAATTAATATGTAAATGATTGTTTGTTTTTATAATTGAATTAAGTGAATAAGTGAAGTGTAGTGAAATCTAGTTGAAATACAACAATAAAGTGAAGAAATATTAAACGAAAAATGCGAAAAATCAAGTGCATAATTTGTTGTTGTTTGTCTCATAATAAATTGTGTTGTCTGCTTCACCGCTTGCATGCGGGCGCTAACAAAAAACAGAAATCCCCTCCAGCACCCGGTTTTCTTGTGTCTTGTTTGTTTGTCTTCTTTGATCACCTTGTTCTGGTTTCTGGCAGTGATTCTATGTTCGCATTGTCCGTATTGATATCGATGATCAAACAGTTAATCGACCTTGAAATTTAGTATGCACGCTTTCTTATTGTTTCTTTGCAAAGTATAAGTAGTATGTATGTGTGTGTGTGTGTGGAATGTAATTATGTGTTATAAAATAATAATAGAAAATCGGTTATTTGCTAAAGACTGTTTTATGGACATTTTGTGTGAAGTGAAAATGTGTTTGAACAAGAATATGATGATTTTGTGGTAATTTATCACATATGCATTGTTCCTCTATTCATATTTAGCAATATACTGTATGTAAGTATGTATGCACATAAATAAATTTATTACTACTGTTTAAAATATTCATAACAAGGGCAGTAGGACCCAAAGTATACATATTCTTGGCTATGATGATGACAATATAAATACATAGATTTATTGATTTATGATGATCATATCATATATAATTTCTATAACCTTGAAAGCTAGAAAACTGTTTATATCAAAATATATGTAGATCTCGTAGCAGTATAAAGCATAGAATGTTGAATGTTGAATATTGGTATTAGTTTTGTTTGACAAAGGCCTCTTTAGTCTGAAATAGTGGAACATACGTCGTCTATATGATTTAAAGTAAACAGTGGTTGGATCAATCGCCTAAAATGCCTTCAAATAAAATAATTTGAACTTTTTTTTTTTTAACAATATTTGCTATTTATTTCGCTTATACTTATGTAAATAATTAAAAGTATCTATCAACTCAACTAAACACTTTACATACTAATTTCGTTTAATAAATTTACATACATTTCTCTTCACTTCTTTACGGTCATTTGTCAAAATAAAATAATCAATATAACATAGATAAAATTAATTAATCAATTGATTTGATTTATCGAACTTGTTGTGGTTGTGGTCTTGGTCAATTAAAACTTAAATTAGATTCGATTGTTGGTTGCATTCAATGGACCTTCTTATACAGTTAGTTATTATGTTTTTTTTTTTATTTTTTTTGTTGCTTTTAGTGTAAATCACATAAGATTTTTGCTAGTTAGTCCCTCACTTACAGACTAATGACTGCAATACATAGTTAATTAATAATTTAGTCGTTTCTACTACATATTTCCATATCTTATCTTATCATAATATTTTATTATTGTATTTTATTTTTTGTTTGTTTTTTAATTTATTAATTATGTACATTTTCGTTTTTTTTTTTATTTTTGTCATTGTGATTTTACTTAAAATTAATTAGAATATTTAAAATTTAAATGCTAAAACTTAATGGCAACAATTTTTGTTGTTTTGGATTGTTTAAATTAATTAATTAAAACTAATACAATTGGCAGCTAAAATAGTTTATAATTAAATTGTTTATTAACATGTACAATGTGTGTAAGTAGTTTGGCCTTTTCTGCATAAATTGATGCTTTAAGCTGCTGATCTATTGGTTTTACAGTTCTGTTGTAGTTTCCACTTCAGATCGATCCAAATCATTTAGATAGGAGAAACCCATTTGTCCATAATCACGTTTGCCAAATGTGACATTCTCATTGGTGGCACTTAAATGACTCAGATCGCCATTGGAACTATGAATTGAATTCAGATTTAAAAATATGATTTCCATTAGAATACTAGATTGAAATTCTTACCGTTGAAATAGTGGATTCGTTATGGGCACTTCGCCACCATAATTGCGATTGCCGCGGCCTAGTGTGTTTGTCATAAGTTCACCATTGACCATGACATTGTTACCATTCTCATTGGTGCCGCGCCCAACACCATTTAGTTCACCCACTCCGCCAAAAGTGTTTCCACGGCGACCCATTGTGCTGTAAGCATTGTTCTGCATATTGGTCAGATTATTACGACTGACCGTGTCCAATTTATAGCCACCGTTCTGATAGTGATTACTATTCTGATGCTTAAGCCGACCCAATGTCAAGGTTCCTGGCATTGTGCCATTGGCGGCTGCTGCAAGTGGATTCGCATTATTGCGGGCATTCATCTCAAGCGTTCGATTAAAAGTATTCTGACGATTGTTCATCGTGAAGTTGTTGTTATTCATGTTATTATTGGCCAAGTTGTTTAGATTGTTGTGGCGACGTAATGTGGCAATGGTTGCTGTTGTGGCATCAGAATGCGAGGGACTTGCTTGGCCGCCACTGTTGTGGTCCTTGTGCGTTATATAACTAACATTGTCTAAGGAAAATGCATGATTCTTAGCACTGAAATCCAATTGCAAATCATCATCTCCATCTGGGGGCACAGCCATAGCAAGCATCTGTGTCTCGTACTCTTTCATATTGGCCACTGTATCGCCAGCATTGGAAGCCTGTGAATTTACAATGACAGGATCATAGCGTGTAGGACTGGGCGTCGAGTATTGACGCATGCGTTGTTTGAAGTTCTTGTATCTAATAATTTAAAAATGAAAAGAGGATATTAGAATTGAATTCAATTGAATTGAGGTGAAGAGAAGAGAAGTGAAACCTACTTGGACCATGATATGCAAATGTAAATGATGCCAATTGTACCCAGAATAAGTATGATTAGTGAGATGGCGATCAGTGTATAAGGGAAGACCTCATCATCAATGGCAATTGCAGCTTTAACCTGTAAAAATCATTAAGAAAATTCATTATAATGATCATCCATTCATCCATCCATCCATCCATCTATTAAATTTCTTACTTTGTGCACTTGTTGTTTCATCTCAAGCGGTGGGAAAATGCCTTCTGCAGTGGCACGTGCAACCCCTGATGCTGCGAAATTGAGCTCTGACCTTGCTGTCGGTTCCAGCAGCATCTCCTGTATTACGCTGTCATTACGTTTTAATATAGCTTCCGTTTTCGGATCAATTAGATAGAACCAAACATCAGTGGCTGTCGGATTCTCCATAATTGTGCCATTATCATTGAGGAACTTCCTATTGCTAAAACGTTCAATGCCACTAACAAGGCCATTTGTCTTCTCCTCGAGTAACACTTCCAAATCAGCATAATGACTGCGCAATTCATTGGGCGTTGCATCTGAGAATGCTAAAGCCATGCGATTCGCATCAGTGATTCTGTTGACAACAATTCGTGCGCGTGTCCGATGTGAACCCATTTCCTGGCCATCGTTATCACGTGCTTCTACAAAGAATATCATTGGGAAATTGGCGCCATCACGAAAGAGTTTCGCAGTACGCAGAATACCAGTGTCCTCGGTCATCACGAAATATGTTGTGGGCTGTAATAAGAATTAATAATCATCAATAAAACAGCACTTAGTTATTATAAGTAGTAATGCTTACCAAGTTATCATCACTGATGCTGTTGTCCTCATCATCATAGATTTTGTAGCGTATCATGCCGAATTTCCCCGAGTCTCTATCAGTTGCGCGCACTTGTAAGATAGGCGTATCAATATCCATTTCTGGCGTTACGATGGCATAGAAGGTATCTTTGCGGCCACGCAACCGATTGAACACGAACTCTGGCGCATTATCATTCTCATCCTGAACAATGATTTTCACTGTCGTAAGACTTTTTGAGGGATTGATGAAATACTTATGCGAAACCAAACGAAGTTCCAGCGTGTAAGAAGTCTTATTCTCATAGTCTAAATGCTTGACCAAACGTATGCCACAGCCATGATCCTCTAGAGTTATTTCAAAGTTACCCTGTTCGTTGCCACGTACAAATTCGCACTTAAAACTGGAATTGCCACGTGCCGGTTTCTTAGAGTTAATGATTTGTATTAACTTGATTGTTGCATTTACACCTGTAGTCTCTGGCACCCCAGTTGTGTAACTATCATCGCTGAAGGCAAGTCCCAAACTTTCTGCATTCATTATGACACCGTTATCCATTTTGTTGTCCATCATGTTTTCCTCATTGGGATCGGTTAGCAGATGACGTACAAACACTGGCAATGTAGTGACCGCACTCAGTTGGGGTTCGCCCATGTCATAGGCACGTATGTCTACCTGATATTCAGTATCTTCTTCCTTGTGCAACTCATCACGTATACGTACAGCGCCCGTGTCTGCATCGACTTGGAAATACTTCAATGCTTTGCCACGGCCAACCATTTCATAGCGTACAACATTTCCCGGAGATGTGCCATCTTCATCGATGGCTGGCATTGTGGCAACAACCGTGCCAATTGGTTGATCATCATTTACAGTCACCGGTTCTGGGAGCGTCATAAATTTAGGAGGCACATCATTACGATCTTCTACTTCGACAACCAAACGTACAGTGTCACCTGGTCCATTGCCATCATTCTCAATAGTACCAATGATGAGTTCATGTTGTCGTTGTTTCTCAAAGTCCAAACCCTTTGTTGTTCTTACTTCGCCAGTATTTGGTGATACCTTAAATAAGTCCGCGTCTCCCTTTCTCAGCACATAGGTTATCTCTTGTATTGTGTCTGGATCGATAGCCTGGACGGTAGACACAAGCATATTTGCCTCATTCTCTGGTATGCGTACATCGATGCGTGAATCCATAAATTTGGGTACTTCATCCGGTATATCACGAACCATAACTGTGACGCTTGCCGTACCCAATCTGGCATCGGGTGCTCCATCTTTTGCAGTAACCACAAATTTGTATTCATTCTGGCGCTCAAAATCTAACTGTGTAGCTGTACGTATTTCTCCCGATTTGCCATTAATGGCAAATGGTATATCTTTTGGTATGGAATAAGTGATTTCAGCATTTATGCCCTCATCGGCGTCAGTCGCATGTACGATGCCCACAAAAGCATCTTTCTTGCCTTCATCCACCTGGAATACATAGGGTAGCGTCGATTCGTCAAACTCTGGATTCTTATCATTAATATCGGTCACTTTAATGTTTACTGTTGCACTGCTCGAGAGACCACCATTGTCTTCGGCCATGACAATCAACTGATAACGCGTCAAACTTTCTCGATCCAATTTTCGTATAACCATAATGACACCGCTCTCCTGACCAACGGCAAATTGTCGCAGGTCATTGCCTGACATTATAGAGTATACAACTGGATCATTTTCAGGATCTTCAGCATGCACTACAGTCACCGTCGAGTTGATCTCTGCACCTTCGCTCACTTGAACCTCGTAAATGGATTTAACAAATTTGGGAGGCTTTGTATTAGGACCAGGTGTAACTGCCACCTCCACAATCGCTTGCGATGATAGGCCACCAATGTCTGTCGCTTGTACCGTTATGCTGTATTGTTCACTAGCCACAAGTCTACCGCGTGTCTCAATTTCGCCAGTGTGCTCGTCAATGGCAAACTTTTGCATACCATTGTTCGAGACATGGTAAATCGAATATGTCACTACTGCATTCGGACCCTCGTCATTGTCGGTGGCCATGACTTGCGTTAGTACACGTTTCTCATCGCCTGCTGTGATCGATATAGGCGGCACCATAGCCAACTTGGGTGCGTTGTCATTTACATCACGAAGGTGCACCGTCAAACTGAGTGGCGCGCTAGCGGCATTCGTTCTTGGTTCTCTGGCAACAACTTGAAACTTGAAACGACCCGGTGCTGGTGGATCTCGATCAAGATTTTCCTCATTGACAATAAGAATGCCATCGGAAGTAACATTGAATGAAGGCGTTGTCAATTCGTAAATGTAATCGGGCTTGGGATCATCTTCACCCAGATCAGCATCCGAAGTCTTAAAGGAAACTGGTCGACCATTTATGTCAAGCACCTTGGTGCCTATAGGTGAATTTTCATCGACATAACCTTCAATCTCAGTAGCTGAAATCACTGGTGGATTGGCATCAACCGGCTTCACAGCAATGGTCAGTTTGGCGGTTGTGAAACGTCGTGCCGGTGAAACTTCCTCAGCGCGTACAATGATATCATATTTCTTTGCAGTGGAAGTGTCCACAGCCTTTATCTGCTTAAGTACGCCTGTCTGCTCATCGATCTCAAAGTAGTCGGCATAATTACCTGGCATACCACTGGCAAAGGAATAACGTATGCGTGCACTAATCGTGTCCAGATCAATGGCCTGTATGCGTTCGGGGAGTACAGTAAGTACACCCTGTAGTGAACCTGCAGGCACTGATGCTGTATATTCCGGATTGATGCAGGCTCCATCAAGTAAAACACAATTACGATAGATAAACGATGGATCCTGATCATCTGAATCGGCAATATTCACCGTAAGCATTGTTGTTGACGAGAGACGCTCAGAGGTATTACGTGCACGATCCTGTAAAGTAAAGACAAATGAGATTGATTAATTAGTTTCCTCACTTGGCGTTGGAATTTTGCTTAAAAATTGCACTCTACGTATGCCTAGGTGTCTAGTAAGAGAGACACACAGACAGACAGACAGACTGACTGACTGTGTTACCGTCCTTTTGTCTGTCTGTAAGTTTAACATGACAACAAGTCAAAAAACAACACCGCCCGATCAACGCAATTCAATATATTCGTTTTGCCTGCTGTGCAAAGTTGTTAGGTTGTTGTTTGCTTTTGGTGTTATGTTGTTGGTGTGTACAATTTGCTTGGTTTAGTGTTGCATTGCCAACTGTTGCTGCTGCTGCTGCAGCAAATGTTGTTGAATAATTTGTAAATGCCAACGGTCAGTCTGTCGTCTGGTCGTCTAACCAAGTGAGCTGAGCAAGCAGTACAAAAAAATCCTATTCAATTGGCTTCGCACATGTGACAAAACTACAAAATACGCAATTATTACGAAATCACCTTAAAGAAATCGCCCGGCAGTGGCGCACTGTCGCGTTCTCTCGTCTATAATAGTTTTGACAGTAGGCAGGATGTCTCGATTTGCCCAGATTCAAATTGCAGTTTACGCATTTTTGTGGCCAAGACACAAACCAACAGCGAACGAGAGACTTCGATTTTATTTGATTTTTTTTTTTTTTTTTTGGCTACAATTCCATAGCCACGTTAGTCGCCACCAAATGTGCCTGCAAATGGTTAAGTCCATAAACTTGGTAGACTATACTATTGTCGTCGCTTTGAAGACAAAACGCACTCAGCTGAAAAGTCGAGTTGCTTTGGCTTTGCTTCGAGTTGACAATTTTTCCGACTGGACTCCACTCAACTCGACTCACTTAACTACTACTACTACACTACTCCATTTACAATTGCAAATTTCCATTTAGAAAAAATTTCTTGTTGCTGCGATTAAACATAATTTATATTATCAACTTTTGGTAAGAGTAACTTGAGTTGTCTTTACTCTCTTACCACTCTGTTTATCTTCTCCTTCTCCTTAAAGTTTATAGTGTTTACTTTTATTAAATTTGGTAAATTTTCATTTTGTTTTTGGTCAAAGTTGCTTGCAAAAGGAACTTGTCTTAACTTCAATTGACCAAATATGGCAAACAATTGTACAAAATGGCTTACAAGAGGAGAATTGCTTTGGTTCAACTGAATTGTTTTGAGCTTTGGCTTATGGTGGTGGTGAACTGTTAGTTATTGATTTTTCTGGTTTACATTTTAATTGCGAAATGAAGTTTGGCTTTCTTAACATTTATTTTTGGCATTGAAAATGTTCAACTGAATTGAGAGTTGAGATCAAACCAAATAAAATAAATAAATAAAAAAACTGTTGTTGTCTTTTGATAATCACAAAGAATATAAATAAATTATGTATACAATCGACATGGCTTAGAATTATTGCATAGAATTTAGTAATTTTGGCTTATAAGGTTAGACGAGACGACACAAGTCACAAAACAAGTGGCAAGAGCGATCGATTACTTTGAAGTGTCATTGTCATCGTTTGGCAAAAAAAAAAAACAACAAATTTTATTTAACATTTAAATGATTTAAAAATATAAATACAATTGAGTTTAGATTTACTCACTTGTTGGTTTTAAATCAATAGGAATTTTCAATTAAGCTTAAAACAGTTTGATTGCTTGCTCTGTTAAATTAACATAACAGTGGACGCTTGATGGTTTGTTTCTCTGTTAACTTAACAGCACCAAGGAAGAATTTCTTATTATAAATTGCACTTCAAAATTAAAATAATTATAAAAAATTAACACAAAATGTTAAAATTTTGGATTTTTCCAAAAAACAATTTCAAATAACTTGTGCTTTTTTTTTGAGTGTAAATTGCACCCACGCAAATTAATTACAAAATAAAATAGACAAAAAATAAATTCAACTTAAATGTGGAAATTTTTTTTTTTTTGTTTATAGATTTTTCGTGTGAGATCATTAATTGCACAACTACAACAAGAAAACACTAACAAAAGTAACAACAACAACAACAAACACTTAAATAAAATACAAGTAACTTGGCAAATTTAGCAGCAGAAGTTTTAGGGGTCTTAAGAGAGGGGAGTCAATTCGATGCTGCACGCCAAAGCAATTCTCAGGCTCAAACCAAGAAAATTCACTTGAATAATTACAATTGACATCAAATTGTAAGAGCAACACGTTTAGCAGAGCAATAACAACAACAACAATCAAATTGCAATAGCAACAACAGCAACAAACACTTTCAATTTCCGCATTTGTAGACAAAAAGTACAAAAATCACTTTCGATTGAAGACTGAGAAGAAAAATAAAGAAAAACAAAAATTAACAAAAGAAAAATCAAAATAAAGAAAAGAAAACAAAAAGTTTTAACATTTGACATGTTAAATGTTTTTATTGCTCAGAGTATTTGTTGTTGCTTTTGCTGTTGCCATTTGAGACACATTTGTTGATTAAGTACAGTAAAAACAAGACAAAAAAAAAAACCACACACACACACACACACAGTTAGTATGTAAGTAAGTACTAACAACATTAAATTGATGCGAGAAACATGTGCATTAAATGAGGCAAATGTAAAGAAATGAAATGAATTCAGCATAGCGCAATGTTGTTGCAATCAATAAAAATAAAACCATAGAAGAAGTTAAAATCAAAAAATAAAATAAAACAGAAAGCAAAAAAATTTGGAAATAGTTTAAATTGCAGCTCAATGAAAATCGCTTTAAAGATTTTTGGTAAATTAAACGCATTTGCTTTTTTCAGCATTTTTATTTATTTTATTTTTTTTTTTTTGTTTTGAACAATTTACAAGCTTTTTTTTAATTTGACTGCGCTTTAAGACGACAAGCGTGTCTCGCAGCTTGAAATGAATTACCCACGGGGATTAATGGTGGATTTTTTTTTATTCTTTTTCCCATTTTATACTTCATGCCAACTCTCAAATACTAATTACCAAAAAAAAAAAAAAAAAAAAAATTTATCCAACAAATTGTTATCGTTGTTGTTGCAAAAGTTTTATATGAACTTTTTAGTTAAAGGTTTTTTTTAACATGATTTTTTATTTTATGTTGTTGTTTGTTATATGGCATTTGGTAAAGGAGTTTAGTTTCCATCAGTAAACAGCAAACAGCAATCAGCAAGTACTATATATATGCACCCACTTTAAATGAGTCGATTACATATGATTTTCAATTCATAATCATGTCTTCTGCAAAACAAGACATGCGAAATTCATGTTTACCAACCCGCAGAGTAGCAGCATTGGAATCAGTGAATTAACAAATAAACCACGCTTTTGACTGACTAACTGACTGAGTGAGTGAGCTGACTGAGTGAGTCTGTGACTCTCATGATTGTTAACAAGTATTGTGTATAGTAGAAATCAACCTACCTGCATCACTATGATATTTTACAGATAATACTTAGTATGATAAAACCCAAGAATAAATATACATACAACAAGTATAGTAGCATGTTATAGGAGGCTATAAAGGTAACACACTATTGTACAAAAATATGTTTGCAAGTTGGAAAAATAATAAAAAATTTTGCAAATAAAATTTATGTATGAAAATACATATTTTTTGACAAAATTAATTTCCAAGCTGTCACTGAAGTATGTTAATAGTTGAGCTACATTTAGTTTCCATGTGTGTGTGTGTGTGTGTGTGTGTGTGTGTTGTGTAAAAACACAACAACATAAACAAATCACAAAATAAAAATTATTAAATCTTAAAAAATAAAATATAAGTATAAAAATATCACATAAATCTATGAATTTCGTCATTTAAGAAAATGTTCGTTTTTCGTTACAAATTCTTCATAAATCTTTGTGAGCAAATGCAGTACACAGTTTGATTTGGTTTGGTTTGGTTTGGCTTGGCTTGGCTTGGTTTGTCTATGTTATGCGTGTTCATATGAATGTGTGATTGTGTATATCTCAAGTTGCATTCTTGTTGCAACATTTGTTTGTTTGTTTGTTTGCTTGTTGTGCTATGTTATTGTATTATATTGTCGTGTTGGATGTTGTTGCATGTCGCACTAGTGAATTTCTTAAGTTTCTTAGTAGTTTTCAAATGAATTTTTTACTACAATATTTTTTTGGCAACGAATATCAAAAATTGGCATCGCGTGTGTATCGCGCGCGCTATCTGCAATCAAATCTTTTTATTTATGCATAAAAAGACTCACACACACACATACACACACAAACACACAGAAAGAGTTGGTTATACACATGTATTGCACGCCTACTTCCTTGGCTTGTTCATTTGTTGTAACTGGGTGCTCAAAATATGCAATAACAGTGGTCCTCCGCCCCTTACTGACTGACTAACTGACTGACTGACTAACTGACTCTACTAACTCCATTCGATTCGTAACTGCAAATCGACAATTGTGTATCTTTATGCAAAGTTTTTGTTATTGTTATTGTTGTTTGGAAAACAATTTGAAATCCTGTTTGGCATGCTGATGCTTGATGCTGCCTTGATGTTGTTATTGATCACACTTGCTGTCGTTCGTTGTTGTTGCTGCAGCAGCAGATAGTTTTTGACCAAATGTGTTTTTTCTTCACTTTGTTTTATGCTCAATTAAAGTGCGTTTTTGTGGCACATGTTTGCATGTTCAATTCTTTTTTGCATTGACGCCTATTTTTGCATTTTGGAGATGCGAATATGAATGAATATAATCTTGGTATCTTTGGATTTTTTTGCCTATTACTTGTTGTTGTTGTTGTTGATGGTTTTTCTCTGTTAGAGTTGAGACTAAAACGCCCATTTTTGCATGTTAATTAAGCATATTTGGCTTATGTCTGTTATTAAGGCTGATTTACAGCTGCTATTGCTGTTTTTGTCGTTGTCTTTGTCTTTGTTGTTGTTGTTGTTATTTCTAGTTGATGTTGTTCAAATTTGTTCAAATTGTTGTTAAACACTTTTTTTGTTTCAAAAATGAATGGCGTCTGCGCGTTAATTGCATCAAAGATAAATTTTTATTCTTCTAAATAAAATTTTAATTTGTTCATTGATGATGATGAGGTGGAGTTAACAACAATTGTAATTAATTATGTTCACAGATAGAACTCAATTGAATGCGTAAATATTTTTTATTTATATTTTTGTAAAAGTCTTTTGTGTCTTTAACAATAATAAAAATTAGTCAAAATTGTTTGGTAAACAAAAACAAATCCAATAAATCTCAGCACTTTTTATGTTTGCAATTAATTTATTGTTCACAATTGAAAGTAATTTGTCCATTTGTTTCTTTGTTCGTTCATGCAAATGCTAAACTAAAAAGGTTATTTGGTGTTTGTAAAGCAAAAGGTAAAAGGTGAGGTATATTAAATTTGATCAGATGAATGTAACAGATTGACTTTTGGGGAGGATTAAGTTCTCTGAAAGTATGTGTTCTGGTGCGTATACTTAATATGTGTGATGAGGATTAATCAATAATCTCTTCCGCCATTGGATTACCTTATAAACCTTGTCACAAATAAAAACTATGGTCTAAAATTATTATTTTATTTATTAATTTCCTCCTTTTAAATACTTTGAATCTACGAGTTTGTTGAGAGTAAAGGGTATTCAAAAGTTTTCCCATTTTCTATTTTTTTTTTTTTTAACTAAATTAATTTAAATAGTAAAAACTATTGTTGTTTTATCTCTTTAAGCTTTTATTTTTCTTACTCTTTTGATACTTATTTCTAAATATTTACTTTGGCAAAGAGACTTGACAGCATTTAAATGTTGTGCTGTAGTCTTAAGTCTTGGATTTGTTTGTTTATTTGGCTCTAATGATTGTGGGTTGTTGTTGTCGCTGCTGCTTATTTATGGTAAAAATGTAACAACGCGAATTAATTAGATAAAAGTTATTTGCGTGCCACCGCTTGCTCTCAGGTTAATGGCAAAGTCAAGTGTTTGCCGCTTGCTGAGTTGATTGGCAGTTTTGGTCCATTGTTTTGGGTGGGTGTTGTATTAAAATTGTCTATTATTAAATAATGGTAACAGTAGTAAACGTTGTCGTTGCTGCCATTTTTGTTGCTGTTGATATTGTTAAGTTCAGAAAAGCATTGGGTGGTCAATCATGGAATGAAAAAAACCATTGAAGCGCACACGAACATTTTTTGTTGTACTTTTAGTTTTATTTACGTGTCGGTTGTTTTTATCGCTGATGTTTTTCATATCAATGATGATGATGATGATGGTGATGAGGACGTCGACGGTGAAGTGAAGTCGTCAGTTGTTAACAATTATAGTTGTTGTGGTTGCGGCTGCTGAGTTTGCTGTTGTGACTGAAGATGTTTGCACGTAGCTAGCACAAAATTGCCAACACTAAATCGTGCAAGAGCAACAAATTCAACATGAAGCAAGTAAGTAAAGATTTTAATCGTGAATCATAACAAAAGTTTCACTTATGAGGAACGAAATGAAATCAGTGCAAGCGAGCGAGTGAACAGGTTCAATAAACTTTAACTTGCTGAAACAAAATTCAAGATCTGCTACCAAAAATAATACCAACGAATAAAGCATGCAACAGCAACATCGTCAACGATAGCGACAGGTATTTGCAACAACAACGAAAGTATGTAGTAAGTAGTAGTGGTGGTGGTGGTGGTGGTGAAAAAACAGCAGGCAACTTGGAATTTAAGTTAAAAATCGCCACAACAACACAACACAACACAAGTCAAGGCAACCCCCCACACAGCAACAACAACAACAACAACAACAACAACAGCAACAGCAATAGCATAATAAGCTGATTACGCTGTTCAGCAATCGTTTGTTGCACGTAGCTAATGTTTATTGTTGTTAGAGCAACATAAAGGACATAAATCGACAATAACAATCACAACTGGAGCAGAAAACACGAATTTGAGCAAGAATTCACCAACAACATCAAAATGAATAAGACCGATTGAACATTGCATGCCACATGCAGTAACAACAGCAGCATCAGCAGCAGGAGCAAGTATAGGAATGCTGTATGACAAAATCTTAACAACAAAATGGCGATCTGTGTACCCACAAAGTAAGAAAAACCATTAAATGTAGTCTCACCAAAGCTTAGATACACTTCACACAAACTATTGATCACTATTGTGACATGTATTATCACTTTAGTCTAATACTTGTAATGCATAGAAATGCTTAAGCTGCCATGTTTAGTATTGCCAGGAAATTGTTTAAGTCAAGTTCTTCATTTTCATTTTTTCCGTATGATTCAGTGAGGAACTGATTTTTGGCATTTTTATGATAAAAAAATTATGTTTGTGGTCCTCCTTTTTATAAGATAAAGACATCGTGTTCTGACTACTACAAGATATGATTAAGCAGTTGATTGAAGAGTTTTGAAATTAAGAGAGAGAGAGAGCAGTTTTTATTAAAATTTATGGATGGGATTCCCCTCACAATGCTGATCATGTTAAGTCTCCAATGTTTGTCTCTTTGAGCTATAACCTCATACTAAAGTGATGATGTATCATCATTTATATTGGCATGAAGGGTATAGTAAACGTTTATTTCCCAATCATTTATCAATTTTCTTATTTTATTTATATTTTATTTTTTATTCTCTCATCGTTGGTTATTGGTAGAAAATATCATGATTAGCAGGAAATCGGCAGCAATAGAAATTAACATATTGTTGAATGCAACCAGACATTTGAGGCTTTTCGTTTTTTGTTGTGCAAATCATGTTATGGTTGTTTTTGTTTTTGTTGCTGTTGTTGTCGTTGTCGACCGACCACACGCAAATTTTCAATCAAACATCAATTGAGAGGCAGCAGGAATGAATTGAAATTGTTGTTGTTGTTGTCTTGCTGCGAAAATAATTGTAGCAAAAGTTTTGCTTAAATCATTATAATTTATTATTATATATTTTTAAGTTAAGCGAGATCATTTTTTTTTGGGTTTTCCTTGGATCACCTCACGGGCATCGAAGTGCGATCGACAAGGCGTCTTAAGTTGGTGTTCTGCCTGCCTGCCTGTCTGTATTTCATTGGTGTATCTGACAGTTAGCGTACACCAAAATATGCACTATTGGTACTCTGTGATGGTGGTTGTTTGTAACTCCTTCTGTCTGTCTGATGTTGATATCACTTTGCGCTCGTTTTTGTTATTTACAAGTCAACAGAGTTAGATGTGTTGCTGGTGCTGCTGCTGTTGTTGCTGCTCAAGTAGTTCACATCCGTCGTCACTGTTGCTTTGGGTCATGTTGCAATCATAATTCCACACTTCGCATAGAGTTGCATTCGACGTTATTCAACATATTTGTTGCAACATATTTTCTAGTCATATTTCTTTTTGCTTGCTTGTGACTGAGTCTGCAGTTTAATGTTCAATCCATCGATCGAACGAATGAACAAAATTCAAACCCTTGCAGTCATGATGCCGCCTCAAAATTTGAGCACTTTATCGATTTTAAGCAGAGAACCGCAACTGCCTTAAAATGTGGCCAACACTTGCCACAAATCGTAGCAGTAATCCAAGCTAAGCTAGCAGTTCGTTCATGCAGTGCAAAATCAATTGGATTAAATAACCAAAAAAACAGACAAAAATAAAACCAAACGAGTTCAAAATGCTTAGAAACAAGTTAGATTAGATGTGCGCGTACTCAAAGTAGCAAGTGTAGAGTACAGTTTGGCTAACAACGCCTCCGCACCCACCATGGTTTGATGCGATTCAGCAAAAACTTACGTTTTGTTTTTTTCTTTCTTCACGCCTTGGGGTCATAATTTAGATTTTGATATTGAAAGTGGTAATGGTTTGGACCAGAAATCAAACCAGCAAGCAAGCAAGCAATGATGATGACGACAATCAAGACGATCAAGCATAAAGACGACGATAGACTTTCAGTGGTGTCTAAGTGGAGCAAAAACTCTCTGGTGTTGAATTATGGTTTTGTAAACTGGTGTAAATTACAATTAGATGCCGTAAATATTTTCGCATAAAGGAACGCCAACTAAATCTAAGATTTTGTTATACCGCATTTGATTTGATGCTTGTTGTTTGTTGTTTGCTGTTGTGGTTAGGAAAAACCTATTGGATTATGCAAATGCAAGTGATTAAATTTCTATTGATGTTGGTTAGAAATAAAATCAGGTCATCATCATCATCATCATCTCAATTGATAACTCAACACGGGTGAGAATTCTAATTTAAAAAATAGATCAATTGAATCTCTCTCTCATCGTACAAAAAGTTCACATTATTAAATGTTTCTTATCGAAATTGTTTATAAAAAGTATTACTAGTACAACATAAGATAAACATGTTTATCTTAATAATTTCAAGCAACTTAATTGTCGTTAAACACACGTTTAGACCAAAAGATATTTTATGCATAATAATTTCTTGTACAAAAGTACAATATTTCATATTAAACTAAGTATTTTTACGATTCTATGTCAGGTATTTGTTATTTATTTAATGGCAATAGACAATTACATTTTGAAAAAAAAAACAAAGCTGACTTAAAACTTTGCGTGTGTAATCTAGTGGTTTTTGTGCTAAAATATACTCAGATACTGAGATACGAAGTACTATAACAATTTTTATCTAACTTTGTCTGACTGACGACTGTAGGCTGCCTAGAAACTAGGTACATACATTTACCCAATGCTTGGTAACACTAATCAACAGCTCATGGTGGTAGTTGGTGGTAGAGAGTCTGTGAAAAAAAATAACCCAAATAGTACTACTACTTAGTTATAGACGACGACAACAACAGTGCACGTTTGATCTAGTTTAACTCTTATTTTTTCTACTTTACTATACTACTATACATAGTATAGTGTGCTGTTGGACTGTGAAATCAAATCAAAATCTTTACACACTTCGTCTCCGTATGCAATTGAAATATTGTACTATGAAAAACTTGAAATAGCAACCAAGTTAAATGACTGTGCGAAAAAAAATAATACTCATACCCATAGTATACTTAATAGATATCCATAAGAAAATATGGTATATGTACAAGTAAAATTCTTATAGTATAGAGCAGAGTTGATTATTGGGTACCCTGTACTTTGTTCAGCATTTAAGAGAGCAGATCGGAATAACATTTGATTGAGGTATAATCACCGCAATGATCATGAGCCAAATGTACTATAAGTACATCATATTTAGAGTCATAAAGAGTCTTTGGATATTCTAAAAATTTCATACAGATATCTCCAAAATTGTGGATTTTGTAGACGAAGTAGTAATCCCGGTGTGCTTCGCTACTCTCCGTTAAAGTCGGCTTTGTACGGGAATGATATTTATTTTATTTTATTTTATTTTATTTTGTTGTGACTCACAATTCGAAAAGAGATTTTTAATAATATTGACATAAAAAATATCTAAGATGCTTGACAAAGACTTCGTGATTGATTTGAAAATATTTCTCTAAGGTTTATATGCAAAATTTGATATAACAATTCCTTCCTTTTCCGGTGGTCCGCACCAAATTTTACTCAAACTTTCCCCAGACTATATTGGAGTTTCGCTGGAAATTTCATCAAAATCGGTAAAGCGATTGCCCCATAAATACATACAATCAATTTAAAAAATATATAGAGATATTTCTGTTGTGAGGAAGAGGCTATGAAATAATTGGTTAAAAACCGGCAAAGTATTTTTATGAACTACATATTCTGTATATACTTATATGTATTTTCTAAGAAATAAGCATTGCCCAAAATAAGTGGATTCTTGGTTGGAAGGACTGGTTAAAGAATAATTAGACGGTGGTCATGGCTAAATCAATTTGTCTCGTGATACATTGTACATTCAATATACTTATATTCTCAGGGTTATATACATTTTCATAAAAATTAATATAACCATTTACCCGTTTATGGGTACAGGGTATAAATAAATAAATATTGTATATGTTTTTTTTTCATTGAAATCAATGCAAATTTTAGTTTTGTTGTTGCCTTTTCATGTGTCTGTTTTGAGTTGAGTTTCATTTGCCATATGTTTTTGTGATTTTAAGCTGAAATTATGAACGTCATTTGAGTTGGGTAAATGAAAAAAAAGAAGAAAAAAAAACAAAACAAAACCAATGCAACAGAAGCATGGATCAGACGACGAGAAACGAATCAATTTTTTTTTAAAAAAGATTTGAAGTTTGAGTTGCATTTGAAGTTGGAGTCTCGCGCTGTTATTATTTCTAATTAATGACAATTTATGTAGCATAATTGGAATTTATAGGCGAGCATAGCGAATTCTTAATTTGAAAATTGTCTGCAAAAAAAATCAACACAATTTTGTTGTATGTGCATAAAGTTCATGTGAGTATTTGATTTTGATTTTCAGTTATAATACTAGTTGCATTGTATTTGTTTGTTTAGTTTATTTCCGGTCTGGAAGTTTACACCACAAGACTTTGAACTGAAATTGAATAATTTAATAGAAGGAAGATACTCTACTACATTTTTGTCTATTCACATTGGCATTGCTATTAATATTTTACTATTGCCAAAGTAATTAACTATCACATTTCTCAGAGGTGATGGAGGTAAATGCAGGCCAAATTGTGTGGGGATCTCGAATCGATTTGCTTAGAGGCAGGCGCTTGTACTTTAATAACTCAAAAAATTGCAAAACTTTACATGCACCTAAGTCAAGTTTAATTGAATTTCAAACCCATTTAGAATGGACAATTATTTTTGTAAATTGCTTAGCCAGGCAACTAGGCAGGGTCCAGGTTTCCTTCCTTCTTTTCATTCATTCAACTAAGTATTTTACCTCGTGCCTACAATACATAGATGCCACATATTACTGCCTGCTTGCCATGACTGCTATGGCTGCCATGCTTGGCTTGGTTGGCGGTCTGCTCGATTGGCTTCTCTGCCGATCTTTCATTGAACATACTTACATACTTAATACATAAATATATCATCTCTATTTTAGATCGCCAACTTGATACTAATATTTATATCATACGCAATGCAACGCATATCATCGTATCGCATCGCATCGCATCTCATCTCATCTCAATGTAGAAATAAGCTCATCTTACAAACTGTGTATGCGTGGCTTTTTATTTTAGAACTTGAATTGACCAAAGTCGTTGTCTATAATTTTAAGCTTTTGATTGAAAAACGTGTCTATGTCTATAATGTCCTACATAAGGGACGTCGTCATCATCATCATCATCATCTTTCGCGGCGCTAAATTGAAAATTAATTGAATAAGTATGTGGCAGCGCAAGCGCAAACGCAAACGCTTGTTGACTGCCGCCGTCATAATGGTTAATGTAAACAGTCTCGTCTTTATTTTGATGAGACCTGAAACTGAGTAACTCAAGTTGATGATCAAAAATAAATATGTTTTTCATATTTGTTGATGGATAATTTTATGTACATTAATAAGCAGGTGATCGAGTGAGTTCTTTTTTTATAATCATTTTTTATGAATAAAATGATATTCAATCTTCCATTGAATTACATTATTTTGCACACAATTTTTAGTGTAGAATTTTTTGCATAGAGTGTAAATTGGCAATTAATTTTTAATTAGCGTTTTAATAAACTAGTTAAGTTGTTGGTTGAGTCTCGTTGTTGGGTTGCCTCTGGGTTTCGATAAAAATTGTGTTAAGACATGTGTCGTTAAAGAAAAAACAACAAAACAAAAACAAAACTAAATTTAGCAATGAACAAAGTATGAGTACATAATCGAGTAGTGTGTGTCTCTGTGTCTCTGTGCATAAGTATCTATGTATCTTTTTGTTGCTGTGGTTATTGGTGTTACTGTTACTGTTGCTGTTGCTGTTGTTGCTTCCTTTTCAACATGATTTATTAAACGTGTTAAATTGAAAACGCCTCTTTAAAATTTCTTATATAAATACATTATCTGTCATGGTTAGTTCTGTAAGTTCTTTATTATTTATTTATGTATTTATTAATTCTTTTTTCTTACTGTTCAAATCATGTTCTTTGCGTGTTTTAGTCAAGAAAAATGGTAAGAAAAAACGTGGGCAACTTATGTAAATGTTTGCTAAACACGTAACGATTTTATTTTTATATTTTTGTTATTGTATTTCCTATTCTATTCATTCATTCATTCATTACTTATGGTTATGAGAAATATTATTAGCAAATAAATAAATATTGAAATTGTAAGATAGTTTATCTTGAGCACGTAAAGATCTAAAGTAAAGTGAAAGGCTGTCGATTTTGAAAATACATACTGAATTCTGACATCCGTCTATGAATTACATTAGTAAATACTTATTATTATTATGTTTCTATTTATATAGAGTCACGTTTAATAAACACAACGAAATTTTCAAAAAAAAAAAAACAAAAAACATAAACAAGAATCTTTTGGTGTTTTTTTTTTCTCAAGTTCTTTATCATTATCATCATCATCATCATCATCAATATCACTGACTTCACAATGTCATTCAAATTTTGTTCATTTCAATTGCTTAATCAACTCTAAGCAAGTTTATTTCATTTCAAAATAACACTTCAATTGAAATTAAAAGACAAAAAAAGAATTGTCATTTGACCTCAAATCGAAAACGATTTGCATAAAACCCCGAAACGAAACGAAAAATTCATTGTCAACTTCATCAACATTTTGTGCCATTAGCATCGAAGTTTGTGTTGTCGCCAAAGTTGTTGTTGTTGTTGTCTCGTTTGCTGTTAGCAACATTTCTTGAGAGTTGAGAGTTAATGACAATGTGAATGAAGTGTTGAATTAATGTCACGTTTTGTTTTCATCAAAAAACTATTCACGTGACTCTTGGCTAACACTAACACTGTGAGTCAAGTGAGCCAATATCTAACTAACTAACTGACTGACTGACAGACTGACAGACTGAATGGCTGAATGGCTGAGTCAGCTAAAGACATGAGTCAGTTAGTCAATATACACAATACAATAACTGCGGTTCGTCTTCATTTCATTTATTGCTTGGTTGAATGATTGAATGGTTGCTTTCCTCTTACGTTTGTTCAATATTTCATTAAACGTAAATAAGCCAAGAGTTGAACTGTTCAAGTGATCTATCGATTGATTGCTTGATTTGATGTTTGTTTATATATTTGTTTGTATAACTGAACTTACTCGTACTGAAACTCATATATGTGTGTAGTAAGTACTGACAACAACAACAATGATGATGATGATGATGATGATGATGATGATGACGGCGATGAAAAGCGTTTGTCAAAGCCACCAACTTTGTTTGCCATTCACCGCTGGCAATAAAACGGTACAATTCAAGACATCTTCACGACGATGAGAAACTTTATTAGCCAAAAAATCAAATTGCACACTAAAAATGCAATTTAAATGATTTTTTTCCCCTCATTTTTATTTGATACCTTTCACATATTTTGTGAGTAGGTATAACACACATTGTCATATTGTTTGTAACTTATTTAACAAGATACATACGTTTATCTGAGATTAGTACATGAAATGAAAGGAGAATTCATTTGTTTCGGTTCTCCCTGACTAATGTAGAATTGAAATGATAAAAAATTTGACTGTTCCGAAAAAAGAGAAAAAATGTTCCTAATAATTATTTTGATCAAATTCATCTCCCGTAACTTCTATTTTATTCAATTCTTTAACGAAGTTTAGATATTTGTTTCAGAGTTCCCTGATTAATGTGTGATAACTTAACATTTGTTTACTTAAAAGGATTTGAAATAATTAAAAATTGGTCTTGGTCGAGCTTTCGACGACAATCTTTGATCTTTTGATTTCCAAAAAGAGATAAAATGTTCCTAATATAACTTATTAATTTCTTTAACGTAGGTTAGATATTTTAGTTCAGATTTTACATGTTCATTTCATATGAAAGGTATAAAATATTCGGTGGAACCGATGTCAGTGTTCTGTTTTGAGTTCTCTTATGTTTTGGCTTACGGGCAAAGTAAAGCGCCCATTTTTGGCCTTTTTGTGTTTTTTCTCAATTAGTGTTTTGCTTTTTGTTTTAATGACAATATAATGAGCGTGCCGCGTGCAAAGGAACTCAAACTTTGTGGTAGACTTCGTTCGAACCAAACAATCATCAAAATCAACGACAGACACATTGTGTCAAAGGAGGATGGTATAAAGGAGAGAAGTCTTAGCTGAAAAGTCAAACTATTTGCACGGCCATATGTCAATTGCTTTGACACTAATTGAGCGTGTATTTTGAAAGGTTAAATTTTTTGCAGATTTCAATTTTATGTTGAGAAAGGGAATCAATTTTGGATGTTATTTTGAAATTTCTTTGCATAAATTTGAGAAATTTGCATACAAATATTGTAAGTCTAATGGGCTTGTTGTATAAGAATGTAGTAGCACCTGCAGCACCTTACTATTTTTTGAACATACAGCATACAGCAAATCGAAATGAATCGAATTGAATTGAAGCGACCACCCATAATGCCTTATGGCGTTCTAATAAATATTATAATCGATATGGCATAGAGTTGTTGGTATTTTTATTTTATTTTATACAAAATGATGTAAGAACAAGCCAAAGATAAATATTGTTGACAAGTAACAGAATTACTCTGAATTTTTTTGCCTTTATTGTTGTAGATGTTGTTAATATGTTGGTGATGGTGATGGCAATAGTGATGCTGCGAAATGCCAAACGCCATAGTCAAAGTTGCACATCCACATCCACTGTTGACCAATAACCAAGTTACTGTCTTTATGGCGTAAATATTCAAGACACACACACACAATACTCTGTTCCTCTTCTTAGTAGGAATATTGGCTTGCATTGGACTGGCCTCAAATGGCCTGGCAAGTCGAAACAGTTGCATTCATCGTTTCTAGCGTATGTAAATGTCAAATAAATTCTTTTGAAATGTCATAAAGCGGAGACATCTTGGCTGAGTTTGCTTTTTTGAAAATATTGTATGTATCTGTATGCAACAAGCAGCTGCTCTCCATTCGTGTGGCAACAATAGCAGAAACAGCAACAGCAACAACAACAGTAACGAAAACATGGAATAAGACAACAGCAACAACTCAACATCAAACATCTGTGCTTTCAAAAAAGAAGAAATAAAGAAAGATTGTCTGGTTGGTTGGTTGGTTGGTTGGTGTATTTCAATGTGTGTAGGCAACAAATTGATGAAACTCTTTGTGGTTATAGTGCTTAGTATTTGTTAAACTTTTGAGATAAGACAATTCTTGGTTCTACCAAGATCAACTTTGTATCTTTATAAGTTACTTAAACCGAAATTTGATTTCAACTTTCTATATTCATTTCACTCATTTCTATGCAACATTCTTTCGAATAGTATGGATTTTTTCAAATGCAGATATTCGCCTTATAGAGAGAACTTCATCTTATGCAATAGAAAGAGGAAAATACAAATAAAATCAGAATTGCTTACACGAAGAGAAAGAACAACAAATAAATTTGTAAATTTTCCACACTTTTCGCATATGAAATGGAATTTGACCAACCAATGAAGAAGCAACAACGTGCAACAACTCAAGAAACAAGCGCGCGACTCTGTCGCATGCGTCAATTGTGCTTTTGCCATATTTAGCTTTTGGTTAAAAAGAACGAAAAGAACCGCAAGGCGTCAAAGTATATGCAATATGCTGAAGTAGCAAGAACAACAACAACAACAGCAAATACATAGTAAGAAATATGTTGCAAGTGAATTATTATTGTAGCTGAGGCTTTGTGCATGAGATTGCTGTTGATCTGTCTTTCTATGTGTCCGTCTGTCCGTTCGTGTGCTTGTCTGTCTGTTTGTTTATTTGTTTGCCTGCCAAGCTGTGCTCATACGACTTTCAACGCGACATTTTGCCAAGTGAAGCATCGTTTTGCTTCTAGTACTGCAACATGGCGGTCTTAAGCAGCGGTATACTCAAGATTTATGGTTTTACTGTGTTGCATGGCAAATTAATCCAGGAAGTGAATTTGTAAAGGGTTTGCATCGCTGACGCTCGTATCAACAGCAACCTTCACTTCACTTCACTTCAGTTCACTTCAGTTCAGTTCACTTGAAGATCTCTAGCTGTGGCCGTCAATGCAACGTAACGCATCGCATCGTATCGCATCGCAATGCCATACAATCCAATGCGATCGAATGCAAGCCGCGTGACCATGAGGCATGCGTTTAAGACATTGGCATTTTGCAATGTGCTCACAGTGAAGACATATTTTTCGATTGCTATTTGATTTGATTTGTAATTGATTTATGTAACAACGTGTCAACGTTTGTTTCTTTGTTTGCCAGTCTGTCTGCCTATCTGCCTGTCTGATTGTCTGTCGACTTTTCTATTGTTTGTTTTTCTATATGTTTTACTTACCGATGCAACAATTGTCAGATAATATCGTTGTATCTTCTCGTAATCCAATGTTTTGGCAACCGTAACCTGTAAGGGTAAAAGACAAGACATGAGAGATACAATGCATTAGAACACAATACAATAAATATAATTAATTGTAGAATTAAAGTAGAATTATGGCACAAAAGTTCTTGCCCAGTATTGCATTGTTGCCTTTCCACATTTACCATGGTTGTTGTTGTTGCAATGTCGTTGATTGATGTAAGCGCAAGCAATCGACTACAGTCGGTATTTCAAGCATAAAGCAAACTTAAGCATCCTCATGGATGAATTAGTCTCATCAATTGTTGGCAACAACCGTGGGCGGCTGACAAAAGCCACTGAACTGATGAGTAGCGAATGCGGTGAGTAGATAACAAAGATTGATTTTATGGTTACCGCTGCGCATCATCATCATCATATACAACAAAAGACAACCATGATAGTGCAGTGCAGTGCAGTGCAGTGCAGTGTTCTCTTTGTAATTGATTTCAAATTGATTACTTGTGCCTAGTATACTTGGTCGAGTGTCTGTGTATCCACAGATTGACTACAATATTATAAAAATGTGGCTCACTCACCTGTCCCTGATGTGGAAATGATATTGCAAATGTGCCATAACCATCGGCGATAGTCATTTTTTCATCTTCCGTTGTATTTGTATTGCCCTCGACAATGAAATATTCGACGAGTCCATTGATGCCGGCATCTTTATCGAGTGCTTGTATATTACGAAAGATCGTTGTGTCAACTGGAGTGCTCTATAATATAATGAAAAAACAAAACAATAAGAACGAGAAACTAGTTGGATAAGACTACCATTATTATAAAATTCTTTGCAAAGCACTAAATATACAATATCCTATATAAATATATAGTACATGTATATCAAACTAAAATGAGTGTCATATGTTTAGTGATATTTGATCATTCTTCATGTTTTACAATAGTAGAAAGAGAGACATAAGAAATTGATATCGATATCTTTTTAATTTGTTACAAACATCATGGCAAAGTTATAATGCCCCACATATGCACTACGAATATGTGTAAAATTTATAAAAATATTTATAAATAAGAGTAAAAGTCAACACTAACTGACCGAAAATGGTAAAAAACAATTTTAAGAGTCTAACCTAGCTGACATAGTATAGTAGTAGAATACAATAATATGTCGGCATACCATTCTATAGTCATCTACTTTGCCATTCCAGTCATCAGTTCTTTCATACTCATCTCCTTCTCCATTCTCATCATTATCATCATTTTCAGCATATCACTAATAATCATCACTCATCATTATGTTGCTGTTGACAGTTTTGTGTGTTGCTGCCTTTGATGGCAGCTGCCTTCATTTCGCAGAAAATTGTTGCGCGCAACATTTACCATAAATTAATTTTGTTGCATGCTATTGTTGCAACTTCTTCTTCTTCTTTTCTCTCTAGTCAAGCCTTATTTGTTGCTGCTCCGCCTGTTGTTGTTGTTGTCATTATAAACTCATTGATTGTTGTTGTGCTAAATAGTAGAAGAATCCTTTTTGCTGCTTCCAATACATATTTATAAGTTGTATACTCTTTGTCTGAAACTACTGATTGTTGATATAAAATTCCTTGGCAGTTGGTTTTCTAAGTTGATTAGCTAGATCCTTGGGGAATTGCCAGGCCTAGTACGTGTGATAAATGTAATTTACAATTGAGTTTATTGTAAGTACAATACAATATTTTTGTATATTTTTATTTGGAGAATACTTAAGTAAAAACTATAATGGAATAACACAAATACACAAATACACAAAAACAATAAGAATATGAATAGAGAAAATGCCATCTGTGGAATATTATCTTACTTAGAGTCTCGACGAGTTGGACCCACCAAACTTCTTGGAAAAGCATTTGTGCGGTGCAGTGCGGTGCAGTGCAGTGGAGATCAGTAAGCGGCAAAATAAAGATAACTTTAACTTGGTTGGGTCTGGGGTGATGACCAAACAATAAAACGATAAAGATTGTTACCGTTTTGTGCAGAAATTCGAAATACAAAATGTTTGTGGAATCAAATCCCAAAAAGGAAAGCACACGAAAAGCACGAGAAAATCGAATAATAAAGAAAAAAAAAAAGAAAAATAAATACATAAATAAAAAAAAAGAGGTAAAAAAAGAAGAAAGAAGGAATTGTTCCAAGTATGTTTGGTATTGTTTAGCAGCGATGGCGCAGAACTACTAAAGCTAAAAGAGTGTCTAAGTACAGCAAGTACGACGACGTGCCGAGGACGACCAAAAGTGCAGTTATGTAACGGGGCATTTGTGTAAGCCAAATGAAACGAAACGAAACCAAACCAAACTAAACTAAACTAAAGGAAGAAACAAAAGCAAAGACAACAACGACAACGAGAAGAAGGAGGCAAGAAATCCAGTCAAGCGTTGTCTAGACCAAGTTAAGGCTATTGGACTAGTCAAAACCAGCCCAGCGTAGTCAAACCTGATACCAGGCGTCGCCGGTTGTCTTTAAGTTCAATGAGCATACTTTTTAACTTTTGTAATGTTTTTTTTTTTTTTGTTTTGTTTTGTTTTAGTTTGTCCTATTCAAGATCTTCTTGGGCAAAACAAAAGCACATTGAGACATGTGCGCTTCAAACTTTGCGCCTGAAGCCTCGAAGTAAGTATAAAGCATCTGAGGCTGAGTTGGTCATGCGCGCGATTTTTGGCATACTTCAGACATCTAACCCGATTTGCTATTGCTGCAGTCAGTCATTGTTTTGTACATAGAGAGAGAGAGGTTTGTACATATTTCGTTCATACTTCATTCTTCATTATTCAGAGTTATTGTAACTTTGATTTGACTCGCCTTAGTTTAGTAGGAGATATGCCCCCTTTGTTTATTGGAAAATTTGTTTGTTTTTTCATTTTGAGGGTGTAACAATGCAACGTGCGATTTTCCTAGGCTAACTGGAGGAAACTGAAGACCAAAGACGATGATGTTTTTTCATTGCGAGTTCAAAGTTCAAATTGTTGTTGTTTGTTTTGGCTTGAACTCGGCAGTTTATCATTGTTGTTTGTTTGTTTGCTTTGCTTATTGGTTGGTTGATGTGTTTTCCTTAAAGCTTTATTATTTGTTTGTTTGTTTGGCGTTGTGTTTCTACTTGTATTTTGTATTTTGACTTTGGTAATTGAAAGCAGCGCTGCATTGAACTTTCATTCCTCTCTATTTATTTTGATGTCGCCTTTGATTCCAACAAGTGTGGGAGAAATTACTTTGGTTTTTTTTTTTGGCAATAAAGCAACCAAACGAAGAACTTTATCAAGCCAAGTTCGCTAGCAAGTTGTTGCAATTGTTGTCATTATTGTTGTTGTGGTTGTGGTTGTTGTTGCTGTTGCTGTTCTTCTGTTGTTTGTGTTGTTTGACTCGGTTAAGTGCGATAAACATTTGCCAGGCACATCACATCGTGCATCAGGTTGTTGCTGTTTATTTTTTTATGTGGCATCTTACCACTAACTTGGCCTCTTTTACTACTGTTCCTCCCTCTCTCTTATCTCCTCTCTCCTTGTTGCTTGATGCTTGTTGTAAGTATTAAGTATTGTTGTCGTCGTCGTCGTTGTTGGCACTTGAGTGTCGCACACAATGTTGTTGCTGTACAGAAATTTAATGTATGCAAACGGAACGTGATATACTGACTCTGGAATTGTGCATTTTGGTGCAATTGTTAGTGGCTTAGCCCTTGCAGTTGCAATAAATTTTATTTCATTTTTCAATGCTCAAAGTACCAAGCGGCGGGTGACGTTTTCGTGGCTAAGTGGGAGTGGGTGTACAGTAACGTAGCGGTTGGGAAGATTTTTATCAAAAGCACGAAATTATTTGTTTGGTATGTAGTGATGCTGATCATCATCATCATGATGATGAGGATCATGAAAATGTTTATTTGATATATTTTTCTTTTTGTTTTTTTTTTTTTTTTTCAAAATAACAGAACTGAAATTTTCGAATCCAAAAAGCTGAAAGTTGATGATGTGTTAAAAAAGTAATTAATTCCTTTGAGTACGCAAACACACACACATACACACATATACATATAATTCTATATGTTATACATAAATGTATCTTATAGTTTTGAACATCGCACAATTACGCGTAAAGTAGCGCAAAAGGAAATACAATAATACTGATAATGATGAAGGAATGAAAGAATTCAAACCAGACGATGATGTACTCCCGGTAGTTGGTTGTAGTCACTCGGTCATGAAATTAACAATTCAGTTATGCTGCAACATGAACAAGAACAACAAGAATAATAGTAGCAACATGTCCCCTGGGCATAAACCAACAACCAACATCGGAGACAACAGTAATAGCAACAGCAACAGCAACATCAACAAGTGGAAGATTCTCAATGCTTGCAACGCATTCTTTTAAGTTGTAGACGATGATGTCAATGACAAAATAAAACAAACCAATTAAAATGCCTCTTTATTGAGTGAAAAATGAAGAAAAATGGGTAAAAATGAGTATTGTTGTTGTTGTTGTTAGTGTTGCACATGGCCCAGTGCGAGCAATTAGTGAACATTATTGTCAATAAATACAGTTAGTTTGAGCCCAAAATTGTTTGAGCAACAATCATCATTGGCCAAGATACAAAACACACCCAGTTGGACTAGACAACTGGTAAACAGAACGCACCAACCAACCAACCAACCAACCAACCCAGAGTTAGTCGGAAGTTTGGCTGAGATATTCCCGCATTTGTCACAATTTAGCAAATTGCTAATGAATTATGGAGCCTATCAACTTAAGGGCATCACCATCGCCATTCGCCACCACCACATGCTGAGTTAGAATGGCAGCAAGATAATAAGAATCAACAAATGATCACCATCACCTCACCACCTTGCCCTACCTGGCCTAGCTTCGGTCTGCCTCTATATCAATAGGTCTTTGACGTTCTCTTTCTGGTTGCTCTCATGACATCATCACCCACAACTAAAACGGTTGCTGGACATAAAAGCGGCTTATGGGGCACACTTTATCAACCCAAACAAAAAAACGCTTTTAAACTTTTAAAAATTATGCGCAGCTGAGCGAGAGCTTAGCGCAAAGAATAAAAAAAGAAAAGAAAAAAGAAGAAGTCACTTGTGAAGAAGGAACCAACAGTAAGCACGCAACTGTATGATAATGACAACAAATAAGATACTACAAGTAGAAGAGGGAAAACAACATAAAGCAACAAGGAACAAACAACGTGATATGCTATATGTCTGTATGTCTGTATGTCTGTCCTCATCTTCATCTATTTCCACATAGTTGTTTCGGTCGTTGTTGTTGTTGTTGTTTCAAGAGAGTGTGTGGCATGCGGCAAATACATGCGGTAGTACAAACGTTATTGTTGTAGTTGTGGTACAACAAATATTTGCCTGGTGTTGATATTCATCTTTATATTTCGCTTTAAAATGCCATATATGACGCTCTTGCTGACCGAGTGCCAAGTGAAGCCGACCCAAGCTGAGCCAGGCCAAGCCAAGCCAAGCAAAGAAAAGCCAAACCAAACCAAGCTAACCAAAGCCAGGCAGGCAAACTGTCGCTTGTTTGAAAGTCCAAACCCAAGTTGCTATCGTCGTTGTCGTTGTCGTCGTCTTCTGTTGTTGAACTTAAGCCAACGTAATGGTTTTGCTCTTAAGGACTTTGTACTCCTGCATAACAAACCTCGACACGATTGCTTTAGCTGTCTACACAAAGGAGGTCGCATTGGAAAGTTGCCAAAGTTAAAGTAACGCAACCATATTTTCATGTTGCTTCATTTGCTTTATCTGCTTCTTTTGCTTCTTCTTCTTCTAAAGCATAAGCAGTTTTTGTTGTGTCCACCAAGTTTTGGTTGGCTCGCTTTCATGTTCTTCTGTTGCTGTTGCTTCTTTTGCGTAATGAATAATTTATGAACAAAATCCGCTTGCGCACATTTACTCGTCTACTACTATCCTATCTAGTATAAACATTTAGCCTGTCTATCTGTCTGTCCATGTGTCTCACTAAACATATTCAAATTGCTTTCATATGTAGTCTGCCAGCCTGCTGCTGCCTGCCGGACCGTTGTTGTTGTTGTTGTTGAAAGGTTTCACAGCCAGCGCCTGTCGCGCTTGATCTGCTGCTGCTGCTTCTGCTTCTACTTCTGCTGCAATACCTTTGAGGATTATAAATACACACATATGGAAAGTATGGAGACAAATTTTTGCAGAGCTCACATTTTATGTCTGAAATTATGCAAATTATTTACGGTTTCAATTTCAGTCTCGCGGCTTCTCTTTTTTGAAATGTCTTGTCTTGCCTGTCTGTCTGTCTGACTGTCTGTTTGTCTCTCTGTCAAACCAATTCATTTGTCTGTCTATCTACTTCTTGGTCTTGAAATGCGAAATCGTGTTCTCTTCTTCATGGATTCTTGAGTGTTTTGTGTGAAATTTGTCTTGCACTAATTTAAATTTGTGTGGCATATATCGCATGGAAACCTCACATGCCTCACATACGGTGGGCTACATTCAATTGAGTTATAAACCTGTCTGATGGACACTTGTCCAAAAAAAGTTTTGTTCCACATTTGATGTTCGTACGTACGTACGTTCGTTTCTTGGTATCGCTTTGTTTTGGTCAAAAGTTAAATGGTATTTTGTCAATAACTTCAAAGCACTATCAGCGCCTAACTGTATTGTGTTGAATGCGAAATCTGTCCAACAGCAGGCTGCCGTGGCTGTTGTTGCTCCTTGTTGCTTCTGATATTTGCCGCATAATAAATAACAACATAGATATGCACCCTTTCTATCGCCCTCTCCCCCCTAATGTGTTGTCTATCTATCTATATTTCTGTCTGTCTGTCTGTCTGTCTTCTGTCGTTGCATCGTCGTTAAGCATTTTATTCAACGGTTTGTGGTTTTGGTATTTAAGATTTACGCCAACTCCTTGTAAGAAAATTTCATAGAAATAAATACGAAATACAAAAATGTGATGTTGTTTGTGTTGTTGTTGTTGGTGGTGGTGTTGTATTTGCACCGAAAGTTGTGCAACAGGTTGTTGTTTGCAAACTTAACCAACATTGCATGAGGCATTTTTCCACCAAATTTGGTGCTGGCATGAATAACAGTTTTTTCCCCTTTATATTTAAAATTTTAATTTAAGAAATTGTTATTGTTGTAATTAGTTTTTTTTTTGTTAATAAAAAAGATAATAAGAAACCATTGTAAGTACGTTTATGAAAAATTCATCGATGAAAAATAAGGAATAAAAATAATGAATATTCAATGTATTAAAACGAAAGACTTAAGAAACAAACTTTGCATGACGAAAACTGAATAAAATTTAAATTTACTTTAAATAGATTAAAACAACAAATTTCTTTCTTTCTAAAAAGTTTTTTGATTAGTTTGACGTCAAAACTGTTCTACTTTGTATTTCTTTAGTCCAATAATCTTTATGAAATATCTCTACAGAAGCTACAAAACAAAAAAAAAACCTTCATTAAGTCTTGCTAAAATAGTCTAACAACACAACAAATGTAATAATTTCAAGTTTTCATGATAAAAACACATAAAACGAACCATTTAGAGTTAATATTCTTCAAACATGCAGACACAAATTTGACTACTTAAAGATGTTCATTCATTCATTCGTTCGTTTGTTTCGTTAGTTTAGTTGATTCGTCTTGACGCTTTACTTCACTAACACGTTTCCGAATATAAAACTGGCTAAGAAAAGTGAAAGTGTACGAAAAGTCATCAAAAAGCATTAAAAGCAATGCAAAATGACTTTTTAATCTGGCGGCAGTTTTTCTAATATTTCCTTACACAATGACGATGCAATTAAATGGAAAATGATTATGAAAGAAATCAAAATTTGCATTTTTAAGATAATGATTTTTTTTTTTTTGTGGTTACACTACACTTTAGAGTTTGAATGGTTCATATGATCACATTGTCATAGTATTTGAAACATATTAAAGGAGAGAGAGAGAGAGAGAGAGAGAGAGTTTGCAAATACTTATTCATAAAAATTCATAGTATTTCAAGGAAATCCATTGTTATTACTGTTGTTATCATCTTGCTTGGTAGTATAAATTTCAATGTCCCTTCTCGGGTTACAAGGGATTATTTTTCCTTGTTATACTACTTATTTGCAGCATAATCCACTTCGTGTTTTATGTCAATCATACAAATTTTATTAAGACTTTGTATCTAATTCTATTTCTGCCGATCATTTCTATTAACTGATCAACTTAATTTGGTATGCATTGTCTTAAAATAATGTATGCTTAGTGTAAATGGCTGATGAGGAGGTTAGGTCTGTAGCCGTAAAGTAGTCACTTAGTTTGTATTGCATGTCCACTAACAACTTCAGTAGTTCAGTACCGAAGAGACTTGTGGTCGATTTTTAATGGACCCCAGATGGCGCGGGTTCTGGGGGGAAAGTGGCGTGGGATAGAAAGTTAGATAAAAAAAAGTATTAACTTAGAACTTCACAAGGAGAAGAAAATGTTAAGATTATTTTTTGAATTCTCTGAAAACAATAAAAAATATTTGACTTTGCGAACGTTGTAAACAAGGAGGAGCATAAAATGTTGGGATTATTTCTTGAAGCATTTGAAAATAATAAAAAGTATTTGACTTTGTGAAATGTACACAATTTTCACTAAGACTGAAATAAGTGCTGCCTTTCTTTGAGTTGAGTGGATTGGGGCATTGAAAATAAAAATGTCTATAACTACTACAATAATAAAAATTCACAATATGCAAAAATATCGACAAAATTAATTAATATTGTTTATAGCTACTTTTGAATTGATGCCACTTGCAATACAAAAAAAAAAAAAAAAAAAATCGTAAAAAATAAGAAGTAAACCTTGGTAAATTGCAATTTGTTTAAATGAAATTGCTACCTAATAAAATCAACAACAAAAACTGCTATAACGATAAAAACGATTTATGAACAATTCGAAAACTTGCTTTTCTTCTACTACAAAAGTATTTAGATTTAATGTTTAATTTTCTTGGTAATTTTTTATTTTTTTTTTATAGTAAAAAAAGCTCCGTAAGACGGTAACAATACTTTGAAGCGGTTAACTTTGTGATATTTGTTTACCGCTTAAAAATTGGCAAAAATTTCTGGGTAAGGCGACGGCATTCATTGCAGATTAAAATTTGTTTGTTGAACTCATAGAGGTGCTGGTGGTGGTGGTGGTGGTGAGACATTGATTCAATGCTGAAATGACTAACTGAATGACTGAATGAATGAATACATAGTATCATGTAATTAAACACTTAATCAAAATAGCTACCTTATGAGTTTGACAATGATTTGATAGCTTAGCAAATACTTTGGTTGTCATGACTTGACTTTTTGTCTTGGTTTCGTTATTTGGAGTCAACAGCAGCAGCAGCAGCAGCAACAGCAATAGCAATAGCAATTTGGTGTGGGTTTACTTTGTTTTTTGAGTGACTTTCAAAGACTTTGCAATAAGCCACGTTAACATGTTCATTTAGTTTCGGTTTGATTTAAGCAACAAAAAACAAATACTTTAATTAGTTTCTAACATAAATTTGTTGGATTAAAATTGTTTGTTTGTTTGACTCAACACCCACCTACTACTACTACTACTACTACTACTACCACTACAATCGGAATCAAAGTTGTTGTGGCGCACATTGGTCTGGCATTTGTAAAAATCTACAATACAAAAAACATCACCATAATATGTTCACCTATGTAACAGTTTCAGTAAGTAAGTATTATTTTGAGCATTGATTTTTGAAGGTGGAGTTTTTCCTTCTTCTTTTGCTATTTCAAGGTTGCCAATTACTTTGTTGTCTGTCTGTTTGTCTGTCTGTTTGTCTGTCTGTTTGTCTGTCTGTTTGTCTGTCTGTCTGTCTGTGTGCCTATCTTGTGCTCAATTCAGAAAGTGGTATTTCAAGTTAAACATACATTTTGCTATTGATCTCAACACTAAGCAAGTACATGGTGTATGTTTTAGATATCAATCAAGAACTTAAACATTTTTGAACCAGTTTTTGTTTTTGTTACGATTTAAGATTTAAATCTACAGTATTTGTGACTAAACTTGTTAAATATTGTGTTTATTTTTTTTTTTTTTATTATTATTAAAGTTTCTCTTATTGGTTTCAGAATAGTAGAACTTAGGGTTGTGGGTGTTGAAGCCACTTAAAAGTAGATAGATTATTTAACATAGCAACTTGTTGCATGTCAAGTGCCTCCTTCTCCTTCTGAAGTGGCTTATTTAGGTTAAAGACAAATCTTTATAGTTTGTATAAATAAATTTTGGTTAAAACATCATTTGCTGCTTTAGTATGTGGCAACTATTGTGAGACACTCTTCGTTGTTAATAACTTAATTGGTTTGCCCACGGTCTAAAACATGCATCATGCAAGAAATTGTTGCTACTCTCAGTGACGTATGACGTATGACGTTTCGAGCGATTGCTCGTCAGTGCTTATTATGAAATGCATTAATCTGCGTCAGCTACTGAATGAAACCCACTTGTGTAATACAACACAACACAACTCTTTGAATGCATTGCAACAAAAAATAAAAAATATTTAGTATTCTAAGTAAGTGTAGATTTGCCTCTGTGACGATGACGGTGACGGTGACGATGATGTTGTTGCCCAAAAAGGGCTTTCATTAGCAACAAGCTGAGCTTAATGCCTTTTAAGATTGAGTCTAACTGAAAGCCATTCGATACTCTAACTGGACTGGACTTGGCTTGACTTGACTTGCCTTGACTTGACTTGTGGTCTAGCTTAGTACAGCATAGCGTTGCTTGGAATGGTGGCCTGTCATGGTGTGGCATGGTGTGGCTTTTCACCAACGTCGCTTTCTAATACGTCAACAAATAATTGAACGTTAATGGCTAAAATAAATAATTAACAACTGTCAATACATTGGTTTTCTTTTCTTTTCTTTTCTTTTCTTTTGCTTGTTTATTTGTGGTTGCTGTTGTCGTTGTTATTGAATCTTATATGTTTGTCTGTTGCAATATCAATAAGTAAAATACAAGCAGCCTCAATGGCTGGCACTTCATTAGTGGACAACCAACAGTGCGAGTAGTGCCTTCACCTGTTTGTTTATTTGTTTGTTGCATTTGCTTGCTTTAGAGCCAAACAACATTGCCGACGCGATTGCTAGTGCACCACTATTAGTTGAAGATTGCTGTCAATAGTTGGTCCCACTTCAGCACTCTCTTGGTTCGAAATGGATCTGTTTTTTTTTTTGTGGTTTCTTTTAATACAAATGCAATCAAAGAAAAATACAAAATCGGAGCAGTTGAACAGTAAAAGTACAAAAAAAAAAAAATATAAACAGGAAAACTTCAAATCATTTTCTCAGAGCAACAACATTTGGCAATAAAATTGTCGCCGTTGATAGTTGTACAAATGGTTGCATGAATGCGGCAACATACGTACATACATATGTACGTAGGCTCCAAAGAGCCGTCTTAACAACACTTTTAAAGCCATGCGAGTGTAGACACCTGCCAGACATTGTTGTTGTTCTTGTTGTTGTTGTCTGAGTCGTCGTCGTCGTCGTCATCGTCTCTGACTGCCGTTGTCTTGTTACAGTTTTAAAATATGCGCAAACGCTTAAGGATGTTTTAATGGAAAATTAGTTTCCTTAATGCTTTCCCCATGTTGCATGTTGCTGCATTTACTGTTTTGTTGCTGTTGCTGTTGACTATGAGTATGTTGTTGGAGATGTTGTTGTTGCTTTTGACCAAGTAGGTCGCTAACCAAGTTTTATTTTATTTTATTTTATTTTATTTTATTTTTCTTTCTTTTCCTTTACTTTGTTTTGCTTGAGTGAAAAGACAGACAGAGATTAGAGACCAGTTCTAAGTTAGTTTATTGTTGCTTCATTGCTTTCTTGTCAATTGCAGCTTTTACTGCAATCAATTAAAATAGCATTAGACCACTAACAACGACAACAGCAACAACAACAACAACAACAGCAACAACAACAACAACAACAACAGCAACAACAACAACAACTGCAGCATCAGGAATACTGACAATAACTTGCGCGACACTCACTTCTCAAACTTACTTGGTACTCTACATTGTATTGTATTAAGCAGTAAGTAGTAAGTACGAGTATATTGACTCTAACTTTGAACATTTCAAATGATTTAATTGCTTTCTAAAAATGTCTTTTTGCTCGTTTTTAATTGACATTTTTCTCTTGTTGTCTTTTAAGCTTTTGTTCTTGTTGTTCTCAATGTTTATTGAACTACTTAGGCTGCGTTTGCCATAAATTCATCTATTCATTTTGTTATTGCAGAAGTAAATGTCGTGAAAGGCATTTGTTCTACTATGTGTAATAGTGTTTTTTGATGCTTTTTTCAATTGTTCCATTTTTGTATTAATGTTGTAACTTTAGCTTTTCATTTAACCAACTTAAAATGCAAATTTCCCACGCAATTTTTGTTTGGTTAATTCTGGTTTTTGTCAAATTTATAAAAAAAAAAAAATTTATTATTAAAAAAGATGTTTGCGTGTTGGTGCAAAATTATAAAACAAAATATTAACAAGACGAAAACGTAATTCAGTTTCAACGAATATTACACACTTTTCACATGAATTCCGAATCCGAATAGAATAAAATACAATATTTTTTTTTGATGATGGAATTTTAAAGTCCTAGTTGATAAAATGAAAAAGTTGCCAAAGTAAATTATAAAATCTTGGGTGGGTTGGATAAACTCAATGAATCTAATCAAAAGAAGACATATTGTATGTATGGCATCATATCTCAAATATTGAAGATTGCATGGTCTCATGAACTCATGATCTCCTTTAATGCATTGCAAATAACAAGATAAATTGAGAATACCATTCACATTATCTCTGTGTGAAGGGGATACAAACTTAATGTTGATGAAAACTAGCAACTTGTTGCTTGTCATGTTATTTGTCATGTTGCTGATTACGCTAACTTGGCTTGTTCATATTTATTAATGTTGTTTTTTTTTTTTTTTTTCCTTAATTTTGTACTTTTGGCTAAGTGTGGTTTTAGCCTGAGGTTGTACTTTGTGAGTGTTTCTTCTTGTTGCTGTTTGCTTGATTATGTTGTGTGTGTGTGTGTGTGTGTGTGTGTGTGTGTGTTTGTGACTTTCATGTGACTAATTGAAAATATTAAAATATGATTTTACCAATTTTTTATATTTGGTTTGACTTGACAATCTCTAGAGAAAGTTATACTATGAAAAATGGCTTAACATTTTTGAAAATACTCTTACATGTATAAACATGTTTTGCAATTTCCCCTTAATATAAACAAATTAGTGATGTGATGTGTTGTGTGTGTGGTCCAAAACCTCAATATTTCATATTGATTTTATTGATTCCATCAATTCAATATTTGGAATTTCGCTTATCTTAATTACAAGTCTAAATTAAAATAAAACTAATTTGAACAAATTAGGTGTTTAGTTGCATAAATTCTCTTTGACATTTGAATCATAGAACTTAATGAATGAAATAAATTAAGAATTTGAGAAGCATTAAAAAAAAAAAAACAAAACAAGTCATAAAACAAATTCACAGATTCTTAATAAACAAATTGACTTCTTTTGACTAGAGAAGTGGCTTGGGATCAAGTGATGTGGGCGTGAAACCGCTATTTGTGCCACCCACAAGAGTAGAGCTGAGACAATGACTACGACAGCAACAACTCAAACAATAAACGAACAACATGTTGGCGGTTGCCATAAGTTCAGTTCTAAACTACTGCGATCAGAGGCAGTTAAAAAAGAATTTTTTAATTGTTATTTATTGTATTTGCTGCAAACAACATAAATGCTGAGCGAGCACAAAAAGAACTTTGCTTAGAGTTAAACGGCAGATAAAAAATCTCAACAAATAAAGTCAAGTACACACAGTAAAAGTTAAAGATAAACTGAAAGATAAGTGTTGAGTTCCACTATCGTTGCTTCTTGGCTATGTATACATACTTTTATACACCTATTATTGTATCTATTGAATGTACGAGTATGTAGACTTACCTCGGGCACAGTGACCTCATAGGGTGTGTTCATGAAACGCGGTGCATTGTCATTGACATCAGACACGCGCACAATTATTGGTATGTTGCGTTTCTTATTTGATGCGCGAATTGTACAAGAAACCTATAGAAAGAAAAAAAAAAAAAAAAAAAGATGCAGTTAGAGAGGAGTATCTAAGAATATTGTTGTATGTATATACGTTTACAAGAGAGACAAGATTAGAGGTTGTAATCCGGATTGAGTGTTCCAATGCTTACTATACAAGAGTAGACTTTCTAATTCAAGTCTTTGTGTTGCATAACAAGCTTATAGGGAAATTCTTAGCTGTCATTAAAATTGTTTATTGCAGCTTTATTTTATGACAGCTTTAGCTTAAGTAACAAGTAATAGAAGAATTGTAGTAGCAGAACCAGCAGCAGCAGCATCATCATCATCATCATTTCATTCTTATTCCATATAATGTGGTTGAGCTACCATTACTCATTAGCATCGATAGCCTCCCACTTAATTTATGTACGCCCCAAATCCAATTGGTAAGCGACGCCAGGAAATTGTTGTTAAATTTCTTTATTAGAAAATCTATTTGTTAGCTGAAAGAAAAACTTGTTTTTGTTACTCACCTGAAAGACAATGTGACTAAGATTCTCTTCGTCGCGATCGAGTGGTTGTAACAATTGTAATTTTTTGCCATTGAGCAGGAACGTTGGATGCCCCTTTGGGAAGACTAGATCGAGTGCAATTTCCGTATAGGGATCGCCAAAGATTGGCAACTCTGGTGGCGTTGTCTGTTGGCCGATAACTGTAAGTGACAGCAAAGAAAATGAAAATTTTGTTGAGTATGAAAAATTGTTGGTTCTTCTAGTAGTTCTAGGCTTAATAACTACTTGACTACAAAATTGATAACAATTAACTAACTTACTCTACTCAGATCTAAACAAAGAAATTTCTTCAGATGTATTATTTACTTATTTATTCTTCTTTTAAATATAATTTTAATTGGCATCGAGGTAAAAGTATTCAATAATTGGACTTATCGGTTTATTGTTTGTATTGTATATAATTAAAATAAGTTGTATGCTAAAAAAAAGATTTGATTCAACTAAAAAAGAAATGATATTGAATATAATTTTTGCCAAAGCAACAATGCAGCAGCAGCAGTTTTTTTTGCTATCATATTTCATTAAATTGAGACCAAAAATAGTCTTATATGTATGTATTTTTTGACTACATTCTATGCAGATTACACGCCAATTTCAACAAAAAATAAACGGCAGCGCCTTTCTCTTTGTCGGGGTCAAGTCATTGTCGATTGAAGTCGTCGAACATTGTAACGAACACCCAATATTACTGAGCTCAATATTCTGGTTGGTACTTTGGTAGCAGGCTTACTAACTTGCATACTCTTAGACACATGTAAATACAAACGAAGAAAGACACAGACAGATAGACAAAGAAACATATAGACTATGGACTCATGGACAGGCCAAGAAATCGATCGATTGAACTAACATTGCATTGCATATTATAACCACAATTCAAAACTGAAGTTCTTGTTGGTTGGTCTTGCATCGCAGTGAGGAGAAGAAGGAGTAGCGTGATCTGCTCTGATTTTACAACTTGAATCAAGCATAAGCCAATAATTGTGGTCAATACAACAGCAGCAGCATTAACAACAACAACAGCAACAACAACAGCAACAACAATAATAATAGCAGCTAACAACAATCAGAAAACATGGTCAAAGACGCTGCTTTTGTGTGTGTGTTTGTGTTAGATGAAAACCAATAAGAATAGTCTCAATTGTTGTTATTGTTGTTGTTGTTGTTGTTGTTGATGTTATAGTGAATGTAGCAATGTACAGTAGCAACAATTGCAAAGATCGAGTCTACGTTACTGTGGCTGTGGCTGCTGCTGTTGGCATTAAGTTTTATCTATTGGTTTGGCTTAAATGGTTGGTTGTTGCTGCTGTTGTTGTTGTTGTTGTAACTGTGCACTATATCTAAGTTTTTAGTTGACTTGGGGTGGAGTGCACAAACATTTTTCTTCACCATTTTTATTTCATTTGAGATTTTATTTTGTATTTTTGTTTTTGTTTTTGTTAAAGTCAATTTTCAGCATTCTAACTTTGCACACATATCAAGGAATTGCAACGTAAATCGTAACTGAAGAAGGCAACAACAAACTTGGTCTGCCTGCAGCAACACAGGTTATAATTATGGCTACTTGCTGTTGTTGTTCTTCAGGATGGTTTGTTACTAGTGGTGATGGTGGTCGTAGTGGTGGTGGTAGTGGTGGTGGTGATATCTTTGGTTGTTAGTGTGTTTGGTATGTTGCATGTTTCATGGAGTGTTACTGCAACAGATTTGCTGTCATTCTGTTGGTATTATGTTAGAGTTAAGGAAGTCCTTTGAAATTCTTTTGTCGATGTGTGTTTCCTTATTCCATGTTTTGTTAATATATTTTGAAGTGCAAACCAATTATACAATAGTATATTTTAGTTGTAAACTATTCTACAGAAACTTAAAAAAAAAAAAGAACTCTTCAACTGTAGCTTGTCTTAGTCATTTGACTGTATATTCTTAGTGTATACATCTAACCAAACAATGTCGAGGTAACAGACCGACTAAGTAAAGCCTTCATTTTCTATTTCTACTAAACTGCTAAAAGATAAGCAAAGGCCACGCCAACGCTCATCGTCAGGCATTCGTTCTTCAAGCAATAGAGTAAGAAAGAAGCTGCTGCAATTACTTTTGATCTACCAGCAACAATCTTAATGAAAATAAAAAATAAAAAAATCCAAGAATAATATATAAAAAAAAAGGAAAATAAAAGCAATGAAGAATATTAACTTCGGTTCCACCAAAACTTAAATACCTTTCACTCAAATTAAAAAAAAAAAAATTGGAAATCAAAAGTACAATAAGTTTTAGACAAGATTATTGTTATCTGTTGTTGCTAACTAAATTCTATCGATAAGCTCAACTTTTTGATTATGTGTTTTACTAAACCAAGTGTGAAGGTCTTCCACATTACATCTTTGTTTTCATAATTCTATATAATTTTATGGATGGGATCTTCGATGACTCTTCCAATCTGTAACAAACATCACGACAAAGTGATATCACCTACATATGTGTGAAAGTTATAAAAACCAGAATAAAGCATGGTAAGGGAAGCAAGAGGTACAGCGGTGCCTACACTTTGTAGACATTGCCACCTAGAACAAGGCCTGTTGACTGTCGCTCTTAAAGTTTTATAGTAGTAGAAGTAGTAGTGTATTTAAGATCTTAGCAGTATATTGCACGTTCATCGTTCTTTGCTTATGTTGTGTTGTTGTTGCTGTTGCAAGGAATTACTATGAAAATTACCAAGCGAGTCGTCGAGCGTGTTCTGGACACATTTAGACCGAGATTTATGCACGAAGTGTTTTTATTTTTCGTAAATATTTGCAAATAGTCGTTTAGAAGTTGTACCATTTACTAATGATATGTTGCAGCAATAAGGCGTAGTATATATCGACAACTAAGAATATTATTTCTGGTAGCAACATCGACAGCAACACCAGCAACAACAACAACAATAACAAACATTTTTATCTCATTTATTGTTGATGCTGCTTCTGCTGCTGAAGTTGCTGCTGTTGTTGATGGTGATGGTGATGCTTGTTGTTATTTGAAAAAAATATTTCATTTTGCTGCATTACATGCAAAACATTTTAAAAGTCAACAGCAACACGAATAATAACGACAACAGAACAGCTGTTGGACGCTTTAGTAAGGTTAGTTGTTGCATGTGTTGTCTATAACAAATCGAACGAGTCACGTGAGTGAGTGCTACATCTTTTACTTCTTCTTCTTCTACTTCTGCTGCTTGCTTCTAGTATTTTTACTTATTATTAATTTAGATTTTTTCACTGGCGATAAAAACTAAAAACCCTTGATGTGCCTTAATTGGTGTTGAAAATTGCTGTTGCTTCTGTTGCTGCCGCAACATGGTCCATTTGTGCTTTGCATGCGCGTGATTGTCTGAGAAATCGTTTTCGCTCTAAATAGGCATGTCATGATTTTTATTAATAAAAAACAAAAAAAAAAAAAAAAAAAAGTCAAAGAAAAGCGGCAACAAACAGACAACCAAGCAACCACGCAACCAACCAACTACTACATAACCACAAATATGAAGATGTGGCAAGAAGTAAAACTTACAACTAAGCGAGACTAAAAGTGCATCATAAAAGTATTTTAAGAGGCAATTTAAATGCGCGCAAAGTAACTAAATTGAAATACCTCAAATAGTTTGTTAAACTAAACTGTTGGAATGAGTTGAGTGGCATAAGAAGAGTACACACTGCCATTTGAATTCTCAAACACACAAACGTTGACAGCATTAATGGCAACTAATGTTGGTAATAAAGTGCATCCAGCAACGAGTAACATTTCCCCAACATTATTTTCCTACATTCTTACTTTGCCTCTCTGATGTCATCCTCATCCTGATGATCAAAATGAATGAATGTTGGCTGGTGATGTTGCATTATATTCAGTCTACGTTCGATTAGAAGAGGAGTGTGTCGAGCCAAACTACTCACCATTGGCTGCTGGCGGCGTTTTCATTTTATGGCAGCCACTTCACCCAAAGACTTGGTACAATTTTATCATAATGAACAGTTGAGGGCTACTGAGGTGTCTATTAAAAATTTTTGAAGCTACTAAAAGATGGAGACTTTGAGACTTCAATAAGAGTTAAAGTACTGCATCATTAGGTTGCTTAAGAATTTAAGCGTTCATGACGATGACGATGACAATAATGATGATGATGATGATGATGATGGTGATGAAGACGACGATGATGAGGAGAATAGAATAATGATTATGATGACGATGGCGGCGTCAATGAATAAATGCAATGTGGTGAACACCACCCAAAGGCCTAATGAAGGCAACAAGCTATTCTCTCTTTATATATATTATTTTTGTTGTTCGGTTTGGTTTGGTTCTGTTCGATTCTGTTCTGTTTTGTTTAGCTATAAAGGAGGAAATAATGTTGTAAAGGTGGGATTTTTTACCGCCTTGCCAGACAACTTGATTTTATGCCTAGCAGCAGCAGTAACAACAAGAGCAGGAGTAACATCAACCACATCATCAACATCAGCAGCAGATTATTGTATTCTTTTGGTCGGGACGAAAATACAATACAAAGAAAATAAGGTACACAAAGGTTAGTGAATGCGGCTCGTTTTACGCCTGTCGCTGCTGACACTTTGACTTGACTTTTTGTCTTCGTTTATTCCCTTTATTTTTGTAATTCTTTTTTATTCTTTTTTATTTTTATATCTCGCACCTTTAACATGACATCGCCTACTGCTGCCAATATTTGAAACCTCATCGTCGTTGTCGTTATCGTGTGGTTGGTTGCCTTTAATGTTTGCGCGTTCGTTGCATTCAAATGAAACTGCTGACAGCTTTGGCAACACTTTCGATTTATTCAACTTCTTTTGCTTGTGTACGATATACGTGTATGTGCCCTTAACCATGAATGTTACAACATTTGCCATTCTGTGTATGTGTGTGTGTGCATTATTTTGTCCAACCATTGGCTTTGATGCAATAAATCAACAAAGAACAACAAAATCAAATGCTGTTTGTTGCTTTCGTTCGTTTTCTTGCGATTGTAAATTGAGTTTGAATGCAAATAATTCATAGCGAGTTTGAGTATCCCAATTTGAGTTGAGTTCAGTTGAGTTGGCCATAATATGTTGTTGCTGCTGCTGCTGCTGCTGCTGTTGCTATTGCAGATGCTTCTTCAAGTTCTGTCTGTTCTTTGCAGATTATGTAGTCATAAATCTCACTTTGGACTTTAGTCTTTGTATTTTTACTTTCGTTGTGTAAATCTAATTTGTTATTTATATATTTTTTGCTACTTTTAAATGTTTTATGAAAGTGAGACAAGAAGTATAAGAATAGACCTTAAGAAATTGGGCTTATTTAAATGCAAATGAGAAGTTGTAAATCTGTTTTTATTTTCTCAGATTAAAATTTTGTTGTTATAACATTGCAACAAGAAGTGTGTTCTTTTTTTTTTTTTTAATGGGATTCTTATTGAGTTGATTGTTAAAAAAGCTTTAAAAATACAATTAAACCAAGAATTGGTGCAAACAACATTACAAATTCTAATTGCATCTACTCGTACTCCTTATATTCGCAGTACTAGTGATCTTTCTAGTTGACCATTACAGAAACTAAATTTATATGTTAGTGCTACCGAAGTCATAGCTTTCCGTACAAAAGCATTAAATAAGGTTGTCAAGCCGATGGAGGAGAAGAAAAGTGCGTTGCGTCATCGAAAAGCAAAAAAATCCAAACGGTGGACATCAGACAACTAACTCACTCTAAGGAGACACTAAAATGCGTACAAAATAGCTTCTAAGGAAAAGTCAGAGAGTCACATGGACTCGACGTACTAAATAACTGAGCAGAGCCAAGAAGGCATAGAACGTCAACAGCAGCGAAAGCGAAATATAATTCAACTTATAATGAAAATTAACGATCACAGAATGGCAAATAAATATCCAAGTGATTGCAGAGCTCACTTGCAGGAACAGCAAATGTTGCAGCACGAATAAAATTGGTTCATTGAAATATGGGGAAACTTGAGAAAAACTATTGTACTAACATACTAAGTATTATAGTAAAAGCGAGGCACTCTCGTGCTGAGTATAGTAAGAACTCCGCACTCTTTGACTCCTCTGTAACAGCAGCAATTAATGGTAATTATTTGAAATTAGCATTTGTGGCGATTTCTCCTTATTTTCTCATCTATGTTACTATTTCTTGGATGTGGATTGGCTTTCAGTATCGAAAGGTAAACTGATACTTTGCCTTTGACTTTATGCGCTCTGTATCGTCTTAGATGGCAAACAACAGCGGACGAGAAGAGTCTTCTTTCTTAGTCATGTTTAGTTGTAAATAGTTGTGGTTGTGGCAACTTAATTTCCGGTTTTAACAACTAAACTACTACTACATATCTGCTCTCTTTCTTTATACAACCTTATATCTTTACTCGTACAAGCACAACTTCTATGTATATTTTTCTTACTTTTGGATCCTATCCACATAGTTCAACATGAATTATTGTTTAGAAAAAGAAATAGTTGGTAATGTTTTAAGTAAACGGAACTGTTTCTTTATTAAGCTTAGCTGGAGTGCAAATGCCGCACGTTTATCTTCTTTTTTTTTTTTTTTGTTTCTGGGCTATGAACTATTACAATATAAAATAATTCGATTTATTTGAAAGTGTATCCCTCTAGGATATAACAATTGTACTGTAGTTAACTGAATGCAAGAAGAATCATTTACACACACACGCACATAGATATGTGACTTAAGACCAAGTTGAATGACCCCTGTCACATGACAATGACTTTGCTGCTGTCTAAGCTGATGTGCATAGATGCAGAGAAAAGAAAGGAAAAATATATGATGATCATGATGATGATGATGATGATGATACAATTCATGGGCTTAGATGTCCGCCTATTGCTCTGTCTTATGGGCAACAGAATAGAACAGTACAGAATAGAAAAGAAGTCGAATTGCTGCTGCTTGTCATGGTCGTCATCATCATCATCATCATCATGATCATCTTCGTCAACTGTGGTCCAGGCCCATCATCTTAGGCAACAGCTTAACTCAGTTGAGTTAAGGTTGAGTTTGAGTTGAAGAGAAATATGTAGTAGAAGAAGAACCTTTGAGTACCTTTCACAAATGAATTGCGAAATTGAAATGGTAATTGCTGTCGGCATTTAGCTATTATGCACTTGTTGCCGCCACTCGTTGCCACCACCTCCTTCTGTCTGTCACTATAACCACATTTGTATGAGTATTTGTGTGTTGTAACTAACATAAGGAGCAATGCCGACATGCATTGACTGACCGTCGCCATTATTGGCCTGGCCATCCACATGTCTATACTGCAAATATACTATTGTAGAATTGTTTGCTTTGGGCATTTACGGTTTATTTGTTATTTTTCCTGTTAGGAACTGTTGGGCGCAGTTCTCCTATTTGATTCGATAGGACAGTTCAGCTCAGTTCAGTTCGGTTTAGTTCGGTTTAGTTCAATCTTAAGTGGTTTGCTGTGAACTTATGGAAATGAATATATTTCATGATCATGATCTTCTCATTTAATGTTTTTCCTTTGATTTGCAATCAACTCAACTATACTATAATCTATTTGAGACCAGTGTCTATCCATCTATCTTCCTTTGTATCATCTGCAGATGTCGTTGTCTATTTTGCTGCAGGTTATTGCTTTGCATATTTTCATAATCAAATACACCCGCAAACTACTTATTTATTTTTTCCTTCTTTTTCTTGTGTTGCTGCTGTTGTTGCTGTTGATGTTGCTGGTACCTTTAGATGCTCAGAAAAGCATCTTCAATAAAAATTTGGTATTGTTAAGTTATAATTTCGCTTTGTTAAACCGAAAATCGCCTGCAGACATTTGTTGAAGGTGCAAAATGTATTTCAAAATACACTGAAAACTATTTTTTTGTTGCGTATTTTAGATAAATATTTATGTAATACAAGTATAAAGTGGAGGGGTTCATTGTAGAGAAATTTATTGTAGATTCTTACAGTGTCAGTGTCAGTGTGTTTGTGTGTGTGTAGCGCATTGTAACAATCACAAACTAATAATAGGTTTCAACATTTCAAGATCAATGCGAGTGTGTGCAAGAGTTTGATATCAAAGAGGAAGACAAGCAGGCGGGCAGGTGAATTGCATTCAACTCGTTTGGTTGTATGCTTCGATGGCTCGCATGTGAACTAAACTTGACAACAAGAGTCTGAATCTATCTGAGAGAATATGAACGAAGAAGGCAAGAGGATTGTGGTGGAGTTGAGTAGAATTTGCGCTACGCGCCATAAAAATGTAATACTAGACGACTTTGAATGGCGTCACGTTACTTCCAGGGCAGGGAAGGGCAGGGCATGGCAGGGCAGGGAAATGAAGTGTTGGTGGTAGTGGAGAAGAATTGGCAATTGGTAAATGGGAATGGGAATGGAAAATGGGAAAAGGGTGGACTTGGCGGAAAGAAGAAAAGATACATAGGCAGGGAAGGTATGTTGAAATTGCCATTGCCGCAGTGATTCATTTATTGTGGGTTAAAATTACTACAGGATGTTGTATGTTGCATGTTGCTCTGCATTAACCACATATCTTCTCTCTCTCTCTCTCTATCTCTCTCACTCTGTAGTGTAAGCAACACGGCAGCCGCAATATAGTGACTATGGCAACGTCAACAAGCAATAACAACAACATCATATTCTGCCATTTTTATTTATTGCAAAATATCTAAGATAAGTTCATTTCTTCTGCTACTTCATCTTCTTCTCATCTAGCACTTCAACCTACTACTACAGCTACTACTTCTTTAGGTTAGGTTAGCTGCAAGTTACAATAGTATACTTGTAGATGGATGGATGGATGAATGTATGCATGCATTTGCAGCAATACTAGTTGGTCGCTTTGTCTGTCTGTCTATCTGTCTGTCTGTGTGTTTTGTTGGTGCAGTTGTTACTGCAGTTGGTGCTGTTAAATGTTGTTTAACTGATGTGTGCGTTGATGTTGCTGATAACTTTACTATTGGGGCGTAATCGTTCTGCAATTTACAATACAATTTTTCTTCTTCCACACACTCGAACAAACTCGTACTACACGCGGTCAAATACTCTTAGGTGAACAAAGTTTTTCTTGTTAAGTTTTTATGTCTTTGACTATTATTTTACTTATTTAATATTTTTTTTATGGATGTTTGTTGTTCAATGTACACATTTTCGTAAGCCAATTCATGTATTTCAGAGTATCGCATACTCTGTGTGTGTGTGTGTGTGTGTGTGTGTGTACATAGCAATGAGGTTAAATATGTTGGCAACGCGATTCGATCGTGATTAATGATGCACAAAATGAAACGAATGTTGCTGAAGTATGTACAACTAAGTATGTGTGTATGTTGCTGTTGCATCTGCAAACGCTTAGAAAGGCAGGCAGCAAATAAGCAGGCGGGCAACATTATGCATGAATAGTGAATTTGATGTTTAAAAAAGACCTAGTGATTTGTTTTTTGGTTATTTATTTTTTTTTTATATGTAAATTTCATTCATTTATTATGTTGAAATCAACAAATGCGTTAATGTGATTGACGCAAAATACAAAAGAAAAGACTTAAGCGCCAAACTTATTACAATACCATAAGTTATATATAATAAAATAATACTTACAATCGCCACGACTCTCCTCAATATCCAATATGATATTTGTTTGGCCCGTTTCAACTTCACACATTTGTGATTTGCCCAAAACGCCTGCAACCAGACGACAGCTGCATGATATCAACAACATGAAGACCAATATAAATGTTTTAGTTGCTCTTGCCCAGTTATTACTGTGACTGTGTATGATGAATGACGATGACATGTTGTTGGCTGGTGAGAGAGAGAGAGACAGAGAGAGAGAGGAAGGAAATGATAGAATATAAAATTAATTAAAAATCTAATAAGTGAATGAAATAAAATAAATTAATTTAATTATTATTCTTTGACTGTAGTTGTTGTGCTATGCATAACTGATGATTTAATAGCCATGATGCTTCAAGCAGAGCGTCAGTCGCTAGTATGAGTAATTAAAAATCACTCATACGCAGTTGATGTTTATTGTGTTTTTTGTTTTCTTTGCTACAATTACATAAATTAAAGTTGTCTGCATAAGCTTCACTTAAGTTAAGTTAAGAATTGTTTCATTTCTTGTTTAATAACTGGTTCTTGTTGAGTTCTGAGTTTGTCATTTATGGCAGTTGGAAATTGAATTATTGCATCTAATTGAGGGTTGTTGCTGCAACAGCAGGTGTGAGTCATACGAATCAGTTAGAGTATTCATTCTTCTTCTATCATTTTCTTTATAATAAATAGAGAAAATTCTTAAGTTTCACATGCTACATTCTTCCATGATGGTTTTCTATGTGGTACTCAACAAAAACATGAACAACAACAACAACAATAAAAACAACAACAAATAAAAACAAAATTGTTGTGCGAACCTTAAAGAAATGCCAAACCTTAAATGGCGAGATATCAATATGCAATAAACATTTAAACCAAGTTGAGCGAGCAGACGTTAGTTTTTCTGTTTGCATTTATGGGCATAAGGAAATCTAAAATCGACAAGAAAAAAAAAAACAAATAAAAAAAAATGGCAGATTTCTATTGCCAGTAAAGATTTCTATTGAAGTAAAAGTCTCAACGCTTTCATGGCAAAGACAACAATGATGCAGAGGCTGCTGCTGCTGCAATGCTTTCTTTTGAATTGTTCGAATATTTGTTGTTGTCGCCTTTTCAAACTACTACAACCCAGATATTTAACATTTTTTTGTACTTATAGAAAGAAAAAAAAAATGGAAAATAAAATGTGTTTGCGCCTTCGATGATATTGCAAGTTAATTGAAAAAAGACAAGAAATAATAGACTAGTAATAATAATAAAAGAAAAAAGAAAAAAACTTAAGTAAAAAAAAAAAATTGATATTAAACTAAAACAAACAGGCTTTTGGTAACCGAATATCTTTTAAGTTTGCCAAAAAATACTTGTTAGATGTTGTGTTGTGTGCGCACATGAAAATTATAAAATCGTGCCGAACATCAAGTGGCACAGGCCAAGACTATGCCACACCACCATATTGCTACGTCATTCTATACCACACCACACCACACCACACCACACAACGCCACACCACTCTCTAGTCTCTGCACTTTATTTTACTTTAGTTCAGTCACTCAGGCGCACATCCTCCTTCAGTGAAAGAAAGAAGAAAGAAAGAAAGAAAGAAAGAAAGAAAGAAAGGTAGTGAAAGATCATAAGATGACGACGTGCCACATTCCACTTCCTACAACAAGTTGCAACAAAAAATTAAGCAAAGAGAAAGAAACAAAACACTTTAGCGAGTGAACGTTCGACAAAACTAGAAACTAAAAATAACATAAAAAAAACAAAGAATCAAAGTTTAACAAAATGAAATATACTACCAGACCAGATCAGGCTGATGCCGATGCCGATGCCAATGCTGAGGCTGAGGCTTTCGACGCTGGCAACAAGTTGCTCGTGCGCGGCATTAGCTGCGCGGTGTTGCGACGACTACTTTGTTGCCAATAGATCAGGTGTACATTTAGTGCCTACTTCATCAACTGTTGCTCTTCCTTTTGGATTCAGACACCAACACACAACACACAAAAAAAAGAGCACAGCACATCACAGTTCTTTTTTTATGTATTTCCTTTCTACACTTTGGTGATTTGATGCTGCTGTTGTTGCTTTTGCTGCTGCTGCTGTGGCTGCTTGCTTTGAAAATATATCGCCAAACATATCGAGAACACTTGCTGCCAAGTACAGTTAGAAGTATATTTTAAGCCCGCTCGCTTGTTGTCCCTAAACACAACAACTTCAGGCAGTGGTGGCTGCTGGTAGTTTTCCTTTCTGGCTTCTTAGAGTTGTATGAGTATAGACAACATCCGTTGCTTAACGGCAGCAGCAACAAAAACGTCATGAGGTACAACACTGTGATAGTGCGGCTGCTTGGTATTAACTTACAAAGTCAGATGCTGTTGTTGCTCCCGTTGCGCTGTTTTGTGGCAGTAATTGCCGCTGGTTGGTAACTTTAGCATCATAGATGCTCGTAACTTACTTATACTTCTTCGTCTTCGTCTGGCATATTTCGTTTTAACGGATTAGGATTTCTACGTTAAGTAGTTTGAAGTTGAACAACACAACATGAACAGTCAAATAGCGAAAGGAAGGCACAAAATAACAGCAAAAGAGTGATAGAAATAAATAGAAGCAAAAAAAAAAAAATTAAAAACACATTTGCATGCTTTTAGATGACAACGAAATTCATATTTATTACTTTCGCCACTTGACGACGATGATGACGATGATGATGATGATGTGTGTGTGTGTGTTGAGTTCTTTAATTTATTACTTGTAAATAAATTTGAAAGTAAGAAAACAATCAACCTTTGGCATTGTTTATTGTCAATAAGTTCATAATACAAATGATGCGCAGTTCTTCTTTCAGAAGATTTTGAGTAAACTGAGTGTAAAAACGAATGTTGTTGTTTCACTTAAAATCTCACTAAATGCCACTAAGCTTGCACATTAAAGAACAATAACAATTCGCTGCAACTGCAAACTGCATTCAAGTAGAGTCAAAAATCGAAGATACAAAACAAAACACTTGCTCCTGCTTTGTTCGTGCCATCATAACTTTAATGATGTTAAACACTTTACAGTGGTGATCTTTGTTTCTTGTTTTTGATGTTGATGTTGGTGTTGCTGCTGCTGCTGTTGTTGTCTGTTGTCTGTTGTCTGTTTTATTATTGTTTGGTTATTGTAGCGGTTCATTTAAGGCTACCAACAAAAATAGTATTAAGATACTAGCCTCCATTACTGTGGGAAGTTTTTGTTACCGACCGACCGACCGACCGACACCACCTTCTTATTTTCCACACAACATTTTTTGTGTTTTGTTTTTTGCTGTATGCCTTGGAATTTAATAGTGTAGAGTCAGAGTCAGAGTCAGTACAATGCTGCAATTTATGTGATGCCAGTTGTCCAATTAGATTAAGAAAAAAATGTTGTAGTACCGAGTATTGGACTCAGCTGTGGTCGATCGGTTCGGTTGGTCGATTCGCTTGACTTGGACTTATTGTGTTGTTGGCTGAGATTTCAATTTATACAAAGTCAAGCATTGAAGGCGTGACATATCATCATGAGCTGCTTGCTCTCTTGCAATATAATTTTAACATGAAAATCAATAAAGTCAATATTAAATCAAATACAATATTAAATGTGTAGCAGGTGCACCATAGCGAATTGCTTTCACATAATACATACATTTCTTTCACTTTGTGATGACTCTATTCACTCACCTCCACAGAACAAGTTTCTTCTTCAAACTACTAAGTGAATTATAGCACGGAATAATCAAACATATAAAACACAGGAGAATATTATGAACCACAAAAGCATATAATCGTGGAATGTGTGCACTTGAGAGTATATAATTCAATGTGATTCCAGTTGATTTGTTGAACTGAACACTTTAAATCTCGGTGGTATGATGGCATGCAATGAAAAAAAAAAAATTGTGGCGCCTCACTCTTTCTACTACTACATACAAGTTGAACCAGTTGCAATTGCTGTTGATTTACAGCGTCAAACTCAATTGTAATCGGAGTCTTCGAGCAAGCACACTTCCAAACACACTCACACACATGCTGATAAACATAGACAAAGGCGTCGACTGTTGTATTAGTATGTATGGTACCGTTATATTATGATTGCATTCCAAGTTGAAACTCGTTGAAGTTGGTTGGTTGGAAGTTTTGCTGTTGAAAGTTCCATTAGAGTTCAAATGACTGACTGACTGGTTTAACTGACTAACTGACTTCAATTTACTTGCCTCAAAATTATGATCTAATTTTGTGTGTTTCTATGCTAAATACATACAGTTTTAAAAGTATTTTATTTTTGAATATTTCTATATTTTTATTTATAAAATTGTTGTCTCAAATATAAAATGCTGCAAGCATTTTCTCATGGAAAACCCACATTAAAAATTTATGGAAAAAATATAGTAAATATAAATAAATAAGTAATTATGAAATTATAAATTTTGCTGTCAATAAGTTCATTCACATGCTCGAGCTCACTCATAACATCCTTAATGTGAAAATTATGCATCATCATTAGGTTGGCTTGCCCCTCGTTGTTGTGCCTGCATTATTATCTGTTTTTTTGTGTGTGTTGTGTTGTATTGTGTTTATTGTTTTTTTTTTTGTTTTGGCTACTAAACATTGCCAAATCGTGCACGATTTTTGTTTGTTACCGTAAAGCCAAAGTCATTTAAATGGCGAAAGCTTAAACACTTCCCCAACTGCCACACCCCTCAGCCACCCACACCATATACAATACTTGCACCAGTACATGGAGTCTAGTGAGTGTAGTCATAACCAAAATGTTGAGATTTATTGATTAGCGCAGCGTGAGTAACATAGTCTTGTAAATAGTAAGAGAAGAGAAGGGAAGAGAAGAGGATTTTCTGCTCTACTCGTTGACTGTGTCAATGAGGTATCGATCGTTCAATCTATCTATCTATCGATCGATCGATGGTTGGTTTGATAGATAGATGAATGTGGTGCTTTATTTGTTTAGCTTAGGACGGGCCATGCCCATGCCCATACCCATACCCATTCTCATGCCAATGCCCATGTTGGCCACATTGTTATTATTAATATTATAAAAGGCGGTCACCGAAACACTTTTTCCTCTTCAAAAATTGTTGGGTTGTACCTTCGTTAGTTGTTGGTGTCAAAAGGTATTTTTATGCAAAGTATGACACGATTATGCATAAATCAAGTGAATATTTCTATTATTTTTTTGTGTGCTTATATAGTAGTAAAAATACAAACATTTGACACTTACGGATCTGTTAGTATGAGATGTTAGTAAATACAATATTTGTACACTTTTTCCGGGCAAGTTTAGCCTTCAGCAAATAATGAAGCTGCTCTTTGTCCATCTTTATCTTTATCTATTTTTATCTCTTTTTTATGTTTGTTATATTATAGAAGAGTACAGACAGAATACAGGTCATTGAGTTCACGGTGTTCGTTGTTAAAATTGTTATATAGTGACAGCAGCGACCACGAAGTGCTGCCGTACCTCCTCATGTTGCTCATACGCCATACATGACATTGTAATGTCTGTACTATTGTGTAGTGTATATTTTTATTAAAGATGATGATGATCATCAAATGATTTGCATGCACGGCAGCTTTTAAGTAATATTTTACAAAAAGCAAGCGAATAGTAAACAATTTAAAGTTCAGTTGCTGTTGCTGTTGTTGGTTGTTGGTTGATGCTTGCGCATTTGGTTTATTTGACACACATTGTGCTGAGCTACAAATACAAATACAAACACAAAAACAAGAAACCGCTGTGACTTACGATGCAACTCATTTCAACTTTATTTGACTCAACTCAACTCAAGTCGAGTCGACTCTACTCGGCTCGGCTCAACTTAACTCGACTTGGAGTCATGTAATGTCAACCGGTGCCAGTCAAGATGCTGCTCATTTGTGACGCTGTTTATTTCGCTTACTGCAGCGCGCAACATCCGTACCACCATTCTCATTCATCCATTTTAGTATTGAGACGACTTAAGACGACTTCTTAGTTCAGTTCAACTCACCAATGTAATTATGCTTGACGTTTTTTTGGTTTTTCCATTTTTTTTTCGATTCGTTCTCGCGTTGCTTAAAATGGCAACAGGTGCAGCAGACTCAACAGCATCAACAGCAGCAGCCGCCATGGTATCTGTCAAAATGGTCTAACGGTGCTTGCTGTGCTGTTGTGGCAACCAAATCGTATGCAATAACTTAAGCAATACTATTCCTCCTAAGTTTTGGTTCTCTCTAACAAACCGACTTTGTTTCGAATTGTATTTTTTGTCGTTCATGTCCAATTTGGCCAACTAATGAGTTCTGCTATGACATATTACAAAAGCAAATTGGTGTAAAATTCTATATCATGAAAAGGTTAGTTAGCTTAAATCGTTTAGAAAGGAATAGATACCAACCAACTAAATAAATTTAACAATAACAATAACAATAAATAATGCTGATTAACTGCTTTTGTATGCTTTATGTTGACAATAAAATTACCCAAACAGGGAAAATGGCCTTTGTTTTTGTCACAAGTTTCGTGTTCAGTTACTTTTAACTCTTTCATAGTGTTTCATTAGTACAATATAATAATAATAAGGTAAACCTTCAAAACCACCTACAATATCTGTGTATTATGTGTTGTTTGTTTGTTGTTCGTGTTCATATTTAATTACAAAAAAGGTATACACAGACATACAATAATACTTAGGAAAAAAATGTCTGCACTTAAACATGAAAAAGTGCATCTCGTTGCATGACACTTGCTTGAGAGACAAACTAATTATTTTCATGTTTTATGTGCATTTCTCAAGCGAAGCTTCTTATTAAAGTATTAAGTTGAGCAGAAATTATTTACACATATTCATTTTTCATTATTTTGCAAAGTTTCCTCTTGATATACACAAACAAAACTCCAAATGCGTCACATGTCTCTTGTTTTGGTTGGGTGATTTTTCATTGTATTCTATGTTATAGCATGATGATGCATTTATCAAGTGTGAACATTTAGATGACTTTATGCCATGCTAACAACAAAAGTAAAAACAAACAAAATTTGATTTTGGTAAAATAATATTTAAATATTTTAAGTAGAGAGAAAAAACAAAAAGTGAATATTGAAAATTAATTTCTTTGACGCAAAAACTGACATAGATGCATTTCGAACAAGTAAAGATTTGTTAGATGCTAAAAAAAAGTGGAAAAAATAATGGAAAATTGCATTTGCTGTAGGTTGAACTTTTGCCATTTAAAGCAAAATTTGACATTATAAAAATACAAAAAAAAAAAAAAAATAAAAAATAAATAAATATAAAAAAAATTCACAGCGATTGTTGTTAAGCCTGCCTTCTGGTGTTTTATAGTAGCATCTAATAACAATAACAATATCAACAGCAACAAGAAAAAGAGCCTAGAGCGATATTGCTATTTAAACAATTTAATGAATGTTTTTTCTTTTTTTTTCATTTCATCAGTTTGTATAACTGGGAATAAATGATTAACATCTTTGGGGTAGCTAGTAGTTCTATCTATCTGTGTCTATGCAAACTGGTCTCTCTGTTTTAGAGCTTTCACACTGTAATTTTTATGAGAAGGTGCAGTTGTTCGATTAATACGATGAATAGATTGTGAAATTTGGCAAATTTAGTGAGACAAAGATGATGTCCTCCCTTCAAACTCAGGTATTAAATTGTAGAAATTAAACTTTGTGCAAAGTTTATTTATTTATTTTTTGTTAAATGTTCGCTTTGATTCCTCAAGTACTCTTTCATAAATGAACTTTTACTTTTTACCTTAAATGAAATTTCTATTTATTTCATATTTCTTTTGAAAGTTCATAATTGAAGCACCCACATTCATCCATTCATTCATTCATATATTCAACAAAAAAAAAAAAAAAAAAAACAAAAAAGTAATCGAAAAATCATTTAGAAAATGATTTTGCGCATGAACACTTTCACTATGTGAGATCAAGAATTATAAGTACATATTCCGTATGAGTATGAGTATGATTTTGAATGATGCTTGAGAGCGCAAGTGATGCTGTGAAAAGATCAGTGTCATCATTAGCGGCCACTTCAACTATGAAAGAGATTCGTTGACTATGTGTGACTGAGTTAATGAAATGCTGATGCAATATTGTTGATACTTATAAAGCCATTGGCTATGATTGTAGTGTTTGCCGCCAGATCAGTTTTCAAATTACGCTTATTGCACTCAAGACAGAGTGAGAGAGAGTGTTAGGATAGCAGCATCACTAAAAAGGCGAACTGTGATCATCAATCAAAATGAACAGCAGGAGATTTTCGACACAGAAACACTTCACAAAGTCTTACAGACAGAGAGAGAGAGAGAGAGAGAGAGAGAGAGAGAGACTTATCTGGTACATAGTACATAAATCTTATTGGTAGGCATTGTATTTATCTATGCGTGTAATTGACTTTAGATTGTGGAAAACATTTTTTGTTTTTTCTGTTGCAAGTATCTATGATACTACAGAAAATAAGCTTAAAAAATCCTTATAAGTATTGCATTTCATACTATGTACTTACTATTGTGGAATAAACGATTTCAAGTGCATTTCGGAGAATAAAAAAAGTAGCGCCAATCAATCTTAGATAGAAATGGTTCTTGAGAACTAAGAACTGTTAACAAGTAGGTACTGATGCGAACTCAGTTCAGTTGTTGGCGTCATTTAAATGCCAATTTGAATACAAATGTTGAATCTAACTCTAATAGAGCAACAATACCAATAAGTGTGTGCATGTGTGTGTATGTTGCATGATAGAATGGACTTTAGAATGTCGCCATAATTCTTTTTCTTTCGCTTTGTTGTTGTTGTTGTTGTTGCTGCTGCTGTTGCTGTTGTTATAAGCGCAAAAACCGTTTTCGCATAATTTATGCAACAAAAAAGAGTTAAGCGTCGAAACTGGTTAGTAAAAGTAAATCTCTGTCTTAACAGGATTGGCAATCGATCAGACATTTAGTAGCACAAAAAATGTTTTTTGTTGTTGCTACTATTCTGCTGTTATTCTTCTCCTGACGTACTACTAAGTTTACTTCACATTGTTGTTGCTTCTAGCTTAGTATTTGTGCATTTCCTTGTTGCGTTTTGGCATTTGGGAAGCGTAATGGCTATGACTATGACTATGGCAATGACGATGTTGGCGATGCCAATGGATTTTATGCCAAGTCAAGTATCTAATGAACTGCTTTCGTTCAATCGCTTTGAATTTTTTTTTTTTGTTGTTTGGCTTTTGTTTTGTTTTGCTATGTTTTGTATTTTTTTTTTCTATTCGTTTCGTTACTTAAACAATCTTATCTTATTGGATTTGGCTTTGAGACTAGTATAAGTACCGTTATCTTGTTGCCATTAATCCATGGTACACACTGATTGAGTGCGTTGCAAGTATCCTCAACGACTTTGTCGTCGTTAGTTATGGTCTGATGAACAACTACGAGTAGAAATGCATGCATCACTCAACTGATTGTATCTGAAAGGTGTGGAGATGATCAAATGAGAAATGCATGATTTGATGAGAAATGGAATCGGAATCGTTCTCTAAGATGATATTGCAGAACTTACTATATTGTAGTAATTTCTTCTATACACATATATAATATTGTTTATTTTGAAGATCGTGAAAGTATTTAATTGGATTGTTTTTTTGAAATATTTGAATAATAATTATTAAATTTTACATTATATCTTTTTAGGTTAGTTATGTTCATCACATTGCTAAAAATATGCGTCATGCGGTAAGTCAAACAAACAAATATATTTCTCTCTTTTCTTTCTTTTATTTTATTGTTTTATTGTAAAAAACCATAAATTATGCTGCGTCATTTGTTAACAATTTTGGGTTTTCTATTATACGAGTAATAGTTTTGCTTCTTCACAATAGCGAACAATTTACAGATAAAGATTTCTCAGTAACATCGTTATAAGAATTCACTGCTTGCGGCAAATGTTTTTACAACCTTTAAGATTATTTCTCTTGTAGAATTATGTCGTTTTTTTTTGTTTTTTTTTTTTTTATAATTAAAATGATGTTTTTTAATGTCTTTTTTTCTCATATTTTTTTTTGCTAATTGATTTCATTGTGTATTTAATTTAGCATTATTTACCACACACGAACAATGTCCAATCCAGTGTACAGTTTTTGTTTGGCCATCTGTCAGGCATTTCAATTACATACTCATAGTTGTGTGTAGTTCTTGATTTGCATATTAATATGGCACAATGCTTTATTATTTTTTATATGTAATCAATTTTCAATTTATTTGTATTTATGTATTATGCATATTTTATTTTATTAAATTATATCTTGTATCTAAATGATTGTCATAAAACGTTTATCTATTGGAATTTATATGCTTTGGGCTTTTGATTGGCTTGCTAATTTCAAAATAGTATAGTATAAATTATAATAAAAAGATATTGTACCTCGAGGCTTGAGAAGTGTAAGTTGAAGGATTAAAGTTAAAGTGACGGCAAGCAAAATACAATATATGTATATTCTATAGGCAACATTGAACAGTTGTATGTATGTATTTTGCATAATTTAATGAGAGAAAGGTAGTACAACATAGAATGCATGAATGAATAAAGAATAAAGTGGCTCAATTAGTTGTCTATAGAGAGATAGTCAGGTTCAGATTTTAGTATAAATTTGGTTACCAAATCGATCGATCGAACGATGCCTTCTCCTCAAAGACTACTTAGCCTCATTTTCTTTCTATTGAAACACAAAAAAAAAAAAAAAAAAAAATGAAGAAATTATTTGCGGTAATTGCAAGTGGGTGTGGCAGGTTTGCAAAGTTAGTAAGTAAGTAAGTAAGTGAAGTGCACGAGAAACTTTATTGTATTGTAAGTATTTCGAATGCAATATCTGTTGATATTTGCAGTCACGAGAAAATGTCAAATGAATCAAATATCAACAACAACGGCAAAAACTTGTTTTTTTTTTTTGGCCATTTCTGTTGAGTGCATATTACTCTTTCATGCATTTCTATGTATCTTGGTATATACAATATATTTGTATCTATGGTTGTGTGTTTGTGTGTGTGTGTGTGCGTATCATTTGTGTGGGTGTATCTTAGCAAATAGTAACCACATCTGACTGAATTTACCGCCATACGACAACAACTGGCTGCTGCTCCATATACTAACTTCTACTATTCCAAAAACAAGTCCAATCGAATTCAATCCAAACTAAATCAAACGAATTAATTCGTATGTACTTTTCTGGCTGGAGGCTGTCGCTTGTAATTTGAGTAATTGTTGTTGTAGTTGTTGGTATTATTATTATTGTTTTTATTTTTATTTTTGTTGTTGTCTTCATTTCAAGTTGAATTGGTTAAAGCAATTAGATTTGATTGCAACAGTTTCAATTGTTGTGTTCTTTGATTGATTAATTACCTGCCACAAAGTTTAGTTAAGTTGAGTTGAGGTTTGTTCGACTTACTGATTATTTAATGTGACCTTCAATATTTTGACTGATTATGGGTCATTGAATAGGTTAAAATCAACAAAACAATTAAAAAAAAAAAAAAAACAGAATAAGTTCGGAAAAACCTCTTTGTCTAAAAGGAAACGTGCTTTCATGCCTATGATTGATTTATCATGATAATAACATAACTGGTCTCTGATGTTGTAAGTAGTTTGCACTTAACAAAATAACAAAATAATATTGTATAATAGCCATGTTTAGTGTGAAATTATGTTGCTCATCAAAATAATGAAGCTCTTCTATGTTTTGAGTATACAAAATTTAGAAAGTGCTGACATAGAAATTTGTTACGCTTGTGGCCTCAAAATTGACCAAAAGCGGGCAGCGAAACAAACAAGTTTAATTATCAAATTGTATGCAAATCTATTCAACGATTGAACTTAAAATTTATAGTGGGAGTTTCAAAAAGTCTGACAAACAATAAAAAATCACAAAAAAAAAAATAAGATTAAATTAGTTTTGCCAAAAAATAAAATAAAAATAAATGAATTAGTTTTGCCAAAAATAAATAAATAAATATAAATTAGCAAAGAAAAACTAATCTGAAATATATTTATACTCATATAAAATCAATTAATTAAGCTACCATTTATTTACGTTATTTTTATTTTTTTTTTATTGAAATTTTTAATGTTTTAATTAAATAGTTTTCAACGATGTAAAAAAAAAAAAAACAATAAAAATTGTTTTGCGATATAAATTTCTAATTAACTTGAAAGCGTTAATTACAATCATTATTATTTGTTTATAGTTAACTCTAAATGATTAAACGTTTCCACTGAATAAACTAAGCTAATTGTTGCTGCTGCTGCTGCTGTTATTTCATAGTACGTGTATCTGTAAGTGAATTTATCTGCATTTTTTAATTGTATCTGAGACTTATTTTGGGGTGTGGCACACTCAGCTGCTATGGCATAGCGTCGTTGTCGTCGTCATCGTCGTCTTACAAATGACTACTTGATAATCAAATAGATTTAATTGTGGTTTAAGATTATCGATGACTGCGACGACATTTACTATAAACAGCACATAAAGTGACTTTAGATAAAATACAATACTAATTAATTGACAGCTTATTGAGTTATGAAAGGCGTTTTAATGTTTATTTGAAGTATAAACAAAAAAAAAAAAAACGAAATAATGATTCCCCACCACCCAACCACAATATTTGTAAATCGTAGGTTGCTTCTTCATATTGTCACACACTCACTCATTTGGTCGCTCATTCGTGGTTTGCCATGTCAGTGAGGTGTAATTGGCGTTTAAGTTAAAGCTCGAGGAGACATGCCAGAAAGGCTCTGAGGGCATTCCATGCCATTCCATTCGACGAGACGCTTTACATCTGAACTCGGCATGTACAATGAGTATGTTGTTTGCATGTAACTTGGCAGGCAGCCTGCCACATTGTGACAAGCTATTTCCGTGCTCCGGTCATTGTTATTGTTTTGTTGGTGGTGTTGTTGTTGTTGTTGTTATTGTTGTTAGTGTGAATGCTCTCAAGTACTCGTAACAAGTTGCACGCGAAGTGCATTTAAATCTTTTGTTATTGTTGGTGCTACTTGCTTTGTTTTTGGTCAACGAGGGAAACTTACAGCAACCAACTAAGCAACCAACCAACGAACCAACAAACTAACGACAACCAAGCGCCAATTATACTTTTGTTGTCATTGTTCACTTGGTTGGCTTGGTTGGCGGCGTCGTCGTCGTCGTCGTTGGTGTCGTTTTATACTTACATTTGTTTCATTGTACAACAAACTCACTTTGCTACCTCCCTTCTTCATCTTATCTCTTTCACATGTGTCAACAGCTCGCTTCGCTCGTGCAACATGTTGCCATGTAATTAGAATGTTGCCAAATACTCAAAGAGCGCAACACTTTCGTTTTTCTTTTTGAATACCACTTTGTCATTGGTATTTACATAGTTTCTTCTGCATCTTCCTCTTTAAAGCATTCGTGGGCGACAAGCGACTAACTATGAACTCATGTGGCTAAGTGTTTCGTTTTGTGTAATTTTGTGTAATTTTCAATTTGATTTTTATGCAAAATCGAAAAATCGAAAAATTTGCACATTTATTTTTATTACAAATTTACGGAAAATTGGTGAAAGTTTGCAAAGATTTTAATTGAAATTTGCTTTGTCTTTCTTAAGTGTTTCGCAAATACATATTTATTTTTGAATCATAATACAGAAAATCTTGTGGCAAGAGATGCCATCAAAATCTGACTACACTCATAATAACATCGTCTACAAAATGAACTGTCCCAGGGAAGAACAAGTTTTTCTGAGCTTCTGAGTAGAGTTTGCTGTGCTGTCATCATGTTGACAGTTCGTGTCAAGCTTTATCTTTGTGGATACTATTTCTTAGTTGCAAACATAAATTTCATTGTTAATTGTGCAAAGAAGAAAGCAAAAGAAACTCAAGCCGCAGACAAAAGAATTATGCAGCAATTAAGTTGAGAACGCGCTGACAAATCCCGACAACGAAATAAAACTAAAACCTTGTAATTAGTAGTCAAGCAAATGATTTTTTTTTAAAATGAAGGAGTATGTGCTTCCTATCTACTATCATAATGATCTTAACTTAAGTTTAGTTATGAGTTGTCTATTTCATTCATATAGTTTTTCGAATGGTGTCTGTCTAAGTGAATACAAAGTAAGCTCTTAGTTTTTGAGATTAAATGTTGAAAAAATGCTCATAGAGTTTCTTCACTACATTTTTGTGGTTATAATGTAAAATTTCAATAAAAGTATGATATCATATTTTCGTTAAGTCACAAATTGATGTCTTTATTTGTATTAAAGACCAAATAAATACATTTATATAAATTTTGTTCAACATGACCATGACTAATAATTTTTGTGTCAAAAAATGAAAGGAAAAAAAAAAAAGAATTATTTGTGGTTAATACGAATATCATTTGAGTGTCAACTCCTTCACAGCTACGTGACATAATTTCCAATATTGTTCCATTACCTGTATAAGTTGCATGATAATTTCTTGCAGATTACATAATTTATAAACAATTTTCAATTGTTTGCATACCAAATTTTATAAACTCTTATTTGTATGTATGCAGAGCACTGAATAAGGCAATAATATTATTGTTTGAAAAAAAAAAAAAAAAAAATATAAATATTACAAACGTGCACTGAATTTATAATGATACTCGTATGACTGACTGACGATTGTTTAACAACTCAACTCTTTGAAGTATGAGATTTTATATTTTGTTCTTGTTTTTGTTTTGAAAATACCAAACTGATCGCTTTGATAGAAGTAATAAGAGTATAGAAGTAGAAGTTGAAAATAAAGCAAACACACCCAGCTTGATGTCGAGAAGTATATTGTACGAGTATCTCATGGCAATGACATGATCATAAATCATCGCTTTGATGAGTAGATTTGAAAGAAATTTTATAATAAGTATAAAGAATTCTCCGCCAAAGTAAACGAATCACTTTTTTTATTTTTTTTTTTTAGGTTTAATCAGACAGAAAGTGATTACTTACTTATTTGTACGCGTATATGCTTCACATTGATGTGAAATATTTTTATCACTTTAGTCTAATGTTTTTAATGTTTTACACACAGTATTTATTCTCTTTTGTTGCCTTCAATAATTCATAAATAATCAAATATATAAAATCATAAAATATGTAAAGTGTTTATAAGAATTTGTGGGATCAAAGTTTCATGTTTTTCTTTGATACTTTTTTATTAGATTAAGATTATTTTGGTGACAATATTTTTAAAAAATACTTAGTTTTGATGATAGTTGATGACTGTGACTATTGTGCAACAAACTCAAGTCAAGTCAAATCAAGTATAAATCCAAATATCATTTATGCAAAAATTATAAATAGAAGAAAAAGCAAATAGTAAATGAACGAATCAAGCAAAACAAAAGACCCATTATCGGTTATGACCAAGGCCCAGTCACGTTTGCTACTGTTTTGCCATTTACCATTTGCAAATTTTTGCAGTCACATAAGATACATTTGTGATTGTTGTAGTTGTTGTAGTTGTTGTTGTTGGAGTATTTTTTGATTTTCTTGTCCAAGTCGAAGTCACAGACGTCGCCATCGCTGTTGTGTTTCGAGTTGAGCGAGTGTTCTAGCCTCAAATGCGGCATTTTTAGATAGACAGCGATTGGTCAGATAGACTGGCAGACAGACAGACAGACAGACAGACAAACAGACAGTCAATTTTAAAATAAGTGCCTTGTTGCCTGGTGTGTCTGGTTTCAGTAGCCTCACAAACCAGTGTCGCCATGGGAGTTGACGAAGTTTTGGCCGCTTATGACTAAAATTTTTATTATAATTTTTATGATGCAGACATGTCGTAAGTGCCTATGGACGAAGTGGGGTGCTTCAGACAAAGAGCAACTAATAAACATCAAAATAATAATAATAAAAAAAATAGATAAAAAATATTTACTTGTAAGAAATACTTAATTTAACGTCTCCACATAAGTAGATAACAGTTCAAGTTGCATTTAACATAAAAGCCAGTGGCAAATTTGTAGAGCTTGCAACATTATGAAAGCAATTGTAGTAAGCGCAACTTGTTGCAAAACATATTATAGGTAAACTCAAATGATTATTTGGCTATATGAACTACAATATTTTGCAAAACTAAAATTTATTAATTATATTTTAAAGCGATTTTCATTTAAAATTTATTACCATGTAGGCATGGCAAGTGCGTTTTAGATGCATCCCAAAGAAGACGCACACACACAAACCAATAAAGACACCCACAAGCGTTTTGTTCCAAATCATATGTGGAAGCTGTTGTGGGTGTGAATTTATTTTATATGAATTTTATTTAAAATAAATTCCAATATGAAATGAAACTTAAGTGAGCCGGAAATATGCTTCCAATTTACATATGTGTAACCACCACACATAAATATCAGAGAAACATGATGTTAAACGCTTCACGCGCATTAAAACAGGTTCATATTATAGCTAACAACAACAATACTATCTAGTCAGTCGTATGTATTTAACAACTACATATGTTTAGATGATCTAAAACAAAAAAAAAAAAAACGACAACAAATCTAACTAACATAAAGAGTCGTCAAGGTGAGACACAAGCCAAACTTGTGTCGCCGAGAACACAAAAGGTTAAAGATACAACATAAAAAAAAAGTCATATAAAAGATTTTTATAGGAAACAAACAAGAACAATACATAACATAAATTTTCTGAAAATACAATGATTATGCGGCATAATAATCATCTACAGCTAATGAAATGTTCTATCATTCAGTTTGAATGTCTAGTTTACATAGAATCAGATAGACACATCTATAATTCTGATTTGTGATTTCTATATCCAACTTGCTTCAGCTCTGCATGGGTTGTTTCCTTTCTAAGCATCACTATATATTCTCTTTCCTTTACACTTTGAGTTTTAGAAAATTAAAGTGATATTTTAGTAAATTTTTTGTAGAGGTTGGGGATATCGGAAACTGGAATAAAACTATCCTATGTTCAAGCCGGCAATCAACCATACACATCCACAAAATTTCAATGGAATCAGATGTACGACATGGCTGCGCATAACATACGAACAATTTAAAACAGTAATTTTTATATTTCAGATTGAGGAATTCTTCAAAACTATATGTTACAAACATCGTGATAAATTGGTAATACTTCTTAAAACCAAAATACTATTCTCTGTAAGCGGATAAGGAAATTATAAGTATTTTTAAAACTGTTTTCTTATAATAAAACGCAACCATAGAATTGGTTTTTATTGCATTTTAGTAAAAAATACATTTTCCTTTCTTAAACAAAAAAACAATATTTACAATGGCAATAATCACATTTATTGCAACATACATAAAATCTGATTAGCATCATATAAAATATATATAAAGTTTGTATGTAGTTAAGGATAATCGCTTAACAATAAAATCAAATTCATTTTATTCAAATTGGATATTAAAATAAATTTTAAGGTGAATACTCGACGTAGAAATAAAAGTATCCTTTTATAATCTTAATTGGGAAGAGAATTTTATGACAGCAGAGAGTTTCACAACAGTCATACAATAGTTTTCAAAACCAATCCAAGGTTTATGTAAGTAATCAGGTATTAAATTCAAAATTCAAGATCTGTTTGCCCCACGGTCTTAGTGTCCTTTGTCCCTATCAGTAATAATGATGACGATGATCACTGATGCATTTTGTCTGGTTTACTCTGAGTGAGTTTTGTTGCACTTCACATCCGCAGCACATTTCGACAATGCGACACAATCTATGGCAATGGAAGTGGCGTCGGATCAAGCAAATTGGAACACCCAAATGCACTCAAGGCAACAACAACTGGGTCTGTGCAATACAACAAACTACGTATACTACTATAATCAATATGGACACATCCGTTGTTCCAGACATAGTTTGTTAGGTTGTCTGTCTCTTTGGTTTGTTGGTTTGTTTGTTGGTTGGTTGGGGCTCAGTCGGTCGCTTGGTCAGTCTGTCACTCACTCAGTGGAGCATGTCTCATTATGGCAATGAGCTTGGTTTTATTCGCACAATAGTAGGCAAACGTTGCCTGCATTTTGGGTCTTCTTAGCCCTTGGGCACAAAATTTATTTTGTTATGCGTTTTACTGTTCGCCGTAGCCTTGATGATTCTCAATAAAATGTATACTTTGTCGATCGACATTCTCCGGTTGTGTTGTCGTGTTTATGGGTAAAACGCATTAAAATTGCGTAAATTATTTCATGACATTTTCGTACAACAATAATAACAACACCAACAACAAGGTAGCCGATCAAAAGGGAATGAGAAAGTGAATAAGTGAATGAATGAACGAATGAGTAAGCAACATGTTTGTAATGAGCTAAGATTAGCATCAGAGTTTTATATTCTTGATGTTGGTTGGTTGGTTGGTTGGTTGGTTGGTTATACGAATATATTTAGCCTTCCTTGTAGAAATTCTTGTTGTTTTACTCTTGTCTTTTTGGATTTAATTTAAAATGTTAATTTCATGCAATCAGCAAAATGATGTGAAAACGATGCGCAAAAATCGGATTTCGAATCCGAAACCGAGTCATCTATGAATGCATAGAGAAAGAGAAGCACAGAAACTTTGCTTGTGGCCAAATATGGCAACAAAAACTGACAGAATGATATATAGAGAGAGAGAGAGAGAGAGAGAGAGAGAGACGGAGGAAACTACTTAAGTCTGTATGTCTATTTGTTTGTGTGTACATACTTATAATACCGACAACGATGTCTGTCTGATATTTCTTCAATCGAATGTTGTACTAACAACAACTAAACTCACAAATGCATACGACTGACTACACTCTCAATGATGATGACTACGGGCTTGTAGACAAAATTGGCTACTAGAGGCTATACTTTTGACAGAACCAAGTCAAAGACAACAATAACAACAACAACAACAGCAACAATGGAAAAAAGGATGTGGCACACACAGTGGAGTATAGAATGTGACTGAGTGAGTGAGTGACTTGTGGGACGAAGTTGTTCCATACATGAAATTGTAGTTTATTTATTTGCAACAATCAATTTACATGAAATTTACACGCACTTTCAATGTAGTGTGCTACATAAAAATTACACTACACTTGGTTGAAGATACACACAGATATAGATACTGATACATGTACTCGTACTCGTACTACATTGCACGCACACATGTCCCAGAACTTAAACTTGAAGTAAAGCGTAACAATGTTACCGACTCTGTGGATGGTGATGCTGATGCTGATGCCAATGATGATGATGACGATACCAATGAAAATGATAGCTATGCACAATAACGACAACAACTGCAATAACAAGAAAGTTGATTGCTTTCAGACATCGCCATCAAAACTGTTTTTGTTGCTGCTACAGTTGTCGAAGTTGGTGATAATTTTAAAATTGTTGCAATTGTTGCTTTCATTGCATTTGTTGCTGTTGTTATTATTGACAATGGTGATGATGATGATGAGTATGAATCTCTTTGATGTTTGCAGCATTTTTCAATGAAATTTTTGTTTTGTTTTTTTTTTTTTTGTGTTTTGTGTTATTGAAGTTGTTGGCCAATTTGGCATTTCACAAGATGTTGCGTGTTGTTGCATGCTGCATCAATAAATTCCTCAACTTTAATCGAAATCATACCAAAGTTAAACAAACCTGAAAGAAAGAAAGAAAGAAAAAATATTTTAGATATTAGGTTTTTTCTTGTTGTTGTTGAAGATAAATCATTGAGGGATTATGATGAATAAATACTAACAACTTACAACTATAAATGATCACAATAAGATGACAATAAGGAAAATTTGAAATTTCTCAAGCTTATTTTAAAATAAGTTTTTGTTTGTTTGATTTATGAAAATCGTTTAGGGTATTTATATCTGTTTGTCTTTCTTTTCATGTTTATCCATTTTTTTCTTTTCTTTTCTTTTTTGACATTTGAGCTTTTCTTTCCAACATGTTTTTGTGTGGTCGCCATTTTCTCATCATTAAGCGATTGACATTTAATCGCCTCATTAAATATGCATAAATTTCATTATTAATCGTTTATGTTTCCGTGCAATGTATTGCATAGCATTATATACGCTGCAGGCGCATATTTTAGACATATCAGACTTATAGATGGACACTCAGTCAGTCAGTCTATCAGTCAGTTAGTCAGCTAGTCAATCGGCTTCTCATATTACACAAAATATGTATATGTGTATACGATAAAATGATAGTGGGTTGAAAATGCTGTGTGAAGTGCTTATTAAATACGCATTATTAAATAATCAGATTAACATAAAAGTGGTCACTGTTATTGCCATTGCAATGATCATCAACTGATGAGTTTATGGCTTGAAGATTGTTAAGCGTGGGCAGCACACGTTTTAGTGAATTAGAGAAGACAAAATTGCAAACTAAACTAAATTTGGATTAGTATTGACTTGTATAAAACATGAAGTAATCAAGACTTGATTAGGAACAGTGGAATTGAATTGATTAATATGTTTTCAATTAGAGCATGTACAAGTTTGTGTGTGTTTGTGTGTGTGTGTGTGTGTGTGTTTGTGTGTGGCAAGACGATACGCTCCTTATAAATTGAGGTCCAAAATGGTCGTTGCCGTAACTGACCCCAATGGAGCGCAACAAATTAATTAAAAATGAAAATGAACAAACGAATGAACAACCGGATTTGCCAAATCGACTATAATCGTACTCATAGAATTAAAGTGAATATTTCTATTTGTACGAGTATCTATATGCAGCATCAATGTATCTGTCTATGTATCTATTGCTACGGCGCTTGTTGTTCATTCAGAGATATGTGGCTAAGACCAAAAATAAATCCGTTGTTAGGCCAAAGAGTTCAACGCAACGGCAAGAACAAGAGCACAAACCAAACGAAATCAAACCAAAGCAAACCAAAAACCAACAAATTAACGCTTGAAAAGTAAATAGTGGGAGCTGGGATCTCACACACTTGAATGTGATTGTCTGTCTGTCTTTGCGTCAGTGCGTCCGTCCAGGACTTGGCGATCAATGAACACTTGTGGTGGTTTGCTGCTTTATCGCGATCGCTTGTCGAATTTTGAATGAATGTTGTTGAATGTTGTTTGTTGTTGTTACATAAAGAAACCTGTTACTCGTTACTCTAACACTGTCCAATGAAGGTTTCTTAGAATATTTTTTTTTTTTTTTTTTGAATCAATTCGTTAGCCACAAATCGAAGTAAATAAATGGTTATAGCCCAGCACTAGAAATAAAACAGCGCCATCGATCGTTTGGAGATACTTACTCGTATGAGTCCAACATTGGAATGTGGGCGACGCAACGTTCACACACAAAACCAAAACTAAAACCAAATGCAGACGTATTAAACAAACTTCCATTGAAAGTATGATGTCAATAAATGAAAGAAAGAAAAAAAAAATCCACATAGATTTTGAAATAAGAAATAAACACTTCAACTGGTTGCAATTAAAACTCATTTTTCAAATAAAAATATAGATTTTTGCGCATAAATCTTAATTAAAGCGTACAAAAAGTGTAAACAACTTGTAATAAATTCAATAATAAAAATCAATAACCACAGCAATTGCAGCAGCAGCAGCAGCAGCAGCAGCATCGACATGACAAATTTTTGTATTTTTAATTAAAAAATATTTACTTGCAAGTAAATAAAAAATATTTAAATTTTGTGAAAAATGAAATATAGAATGGAATTCATGGAAATTGAAGGAAAATATATGCAAGTAGTCGTAGAAATGAATTCTCAAATTGACACAAAACATGCTTCATTTGCAGAAAAAATAATATAAAAAATTAAACAAGAAAATAAACGCCTCAGAGTCGTCGTCGTCGTCGTCGTCGAGTAGTGAAAAAACAGTCAGTCAGACAGTCAGCTAACTGAAGAAATAGACAAACAAAAACAAGGCTTTGGTTGAGTTTGCGCAGTCGCAGTCAGCGTCAATCAATTCTAAAGAAAACTATGGACAGTAAAATGTAAAAAGATATGAAATTAGTGATATGCAAATGCACCTGCAGAGCCAAGCATAAATCCAACTAACAACGAATGAACGAACGACTGAACGATTGAATGAGTGAGTACTTTGTGTGAACGTTGGCAATGGTAGGACAAGGCAGGACAGGGCAGGGCAGGAGCACCATCGTGTGAGCCCAACTTATAGTTGAATACCGATAGAGGGAAACAGACAGACAGCTGGTCAGACAGAGAGCAAAATATTTGCAACTTGATACTACATAAACCTAAGGCTCTGGCTGTGGATTTGTTTCGCTGGTTGTCGTTATTATTGTCAGTCGCTAAAGTTATAGATGACTAGGGATTTGAAGAGAAGGAGGGCAGTTGCATGTTATGCAGTAGTTGAAATTAAAATCAAAATAGAGCACATGAATGCTGTTGCTTGTGTCGCTGTTCTTGTTATTACAGTTGTGGCGTCTCTCTGTTAAGATCAGTTGATTATCGCTAGAGTGAATCCACAGGAGGCTATTAGGGCGTTGTATGTTGCGATTAGATCGATTCGGCTTTAATGCCACTTGTTGCGTAAGAACAAAACACAATATAACAGAGCAAAGCAGAACAGAACAGAACAGAAATAGAAAGGAATGATATTCAGATAATGAGTAACTTTGCCCAACTAAGAATTTCTGTTTATTTCCTTTCATTATGAAACAAAAAAAAAAAAAAAAAAAAACAAAAGACTAAAGTAAAAAACTCGAATTAAAAAACATTATTTAACATACTTGCATTTCAATGTTGGTGCAACCGCCATTTTATAAAGTATCACATTGTTTTTTTTTTTGTGGTTTTGTTTAGTTTTTATTGATTTTTACTAACTTATAATTTATTGCTGATCATACTCACTCACAGGCGCATGCATGCACGCACATTCAGACAACAACAGACAATTGCAATTGCAACTGCATTATGAACAACTATTTTACACACAATAACAGAGTCAACTGCAATCAGATTTCGACCCTTTTATGTTTGTTGTTGCTGTTGTTGTTGCTGTTGCAAGTATTACTTGCTTATTTTGTAAATGCAACAAATACGCAAACAAAGTGTTGCTGATTTATCGCAAACGAGCGAACAACGAGCGAATCGAAACGAACTTGCAACAAAGCAACAACAATCAACAATCAACAAAAGTGCGTTGCACAGCACAGTCAGGGACAACAGAAGACATAGTAAGTAGGATCCGGTTGTTGTTGAATAATGGAAGAAAGAAAGAAAGGGTGTGTGGAAAATGGAATGAAGAGAAAAGATGAGAAGGAGAGTGTGAAGGGTGAAGGTGAAGGTGAAGTATACAATACTTAATGCATTCGAACAAGGGGAGACAACTGGACAACTGGACAGCAGGACAGCAGGACGACAACCGATGACGACGATCAATACGCAAAATGTTGATTTTAACGAAAGCTACATATAAGTATCGATATGTTGCTACAGATAAGCGGTCGGCCGTGCGTTTCAAATAAAAGAGGAGAAAGATTTGTAAAAAAAAAATAAAAGGTAGTAAAGAAGATGAGAGAAGACGCGTATCTGATTATAAGTATTCGCAAGCAAACGCCAAACGGCAAACAATCAAGGAAAGAACGAGTTGTGTGAACGATCCAAGAAATGAGCCAAGTTTAGATAGCAGAATACAGACTACACATATGTGAGTAGGCAAGGAGCAAAGGCAACGCTGTAGGCATCCCCAATAACAACAAAACCAATAACAATAGCAACATCTACTCGTATAGTTGCATTGCAGTCTGCCTCAGTTAAGTTCAGTTCAGCAACATAATGTTGCTGTGCCATTCTTAGTCACACAGTGGCTCTTGTCGCTTTGGTTGCGTGTCTGTTATTGATTTTTGTTGTGGTATTTTTTTTTTTTTTTGTTTCCATTCTATTTCAGTGTGTGTTTGTTCTTTATGTACAACAGGAAGCCGCATACAGTGGGGGTCAAGTGGCTTCCTTTCGGTCTTCTCTTATGCGCTATAATTTGGCAAACATTGTTGGTTGTTATTCTTTCAGTCGCACACAAATTGTTAACAACACTTTAATTATTCCAATTTAGAAGTTAAGGTTATAATTTTTAATTTTTATTTTGTCTTTATTCTTTATGTAATTTTCTCTTTCACTTTTATTCATTGCTAATGAACTTTATATACGTATGAGGAATCAAGACTAAGATATTTCAAGAAAAAAGAAAAATAAAAGTGAAAAATCATGCAACCAACATATTGCACAATCAGTACAATGCTATGAATGCATCATTTTCCATTTCCACCATCAGCGAACTATGTAACTCTGATCTGAAATGTCGTTTTTTATGCAAATGTAGTTCGTGATTGATGTCCGCCAGTTGTGTGCATCAGTGGGGTACATGGGTATGCATTGTAAATTGGTGCATAGAAGATGCAATGGAAGATTAAAAGTTGGTAAAGGCGTTGCACTTGGTGGATATTTGTTGGCTGCCTGGCTGCCTGCCTGCATGAGTTCGTTGTTTTGTTTTCTTGTGGCGGATGAAGCTCAATTATGGCGGCACTTTAACCTCGAATTTGCTTAATGCCAAAGCTCTGAGTGGTGATGGTGAGTCTTACTGAGCAACTGAGCGCTGATGACCACACGTAATAAATTTCCATAATGAGTAAATTCAATCAGTCTTCGTCGTCATCATCATCATCATCATCATCATCATAATCACCATCATAGTAACTGATGACCGACCACAGACTGTGACTATGAGAATTTTATAGTTTTATAGTTTTAGAGTTTGAAGTTTGAATCTTAAAAGTTGTAATACCATATAATAATAATAATAATGAAATATTTATGTTCCTCTAAACCAAAGTCAAGTTCGAAACCATTAAATCATTTTTTTTAGTTTATTACTTTATTTATAATACTTATTTTTGTTTTGTGTCTAAAAGACTCACTCACTCATTTTCTTAGAAGATATTTCCATTGAAATACTTATGAATGTTTATCGATTTTTTTTTTTATTATAAATTTTTATTTTTTTTTTATTTTATTATTTCTGGGTTGGGATTAACATATAAATGAAAGCGCACCTTATTAACATGCAAATGCTTAATTTCAAAGAAACAAGTCAACCAACAACAAACGACATTAGACACCAATAAAAGAAACAACAACAAAAAAAAAAAAAAGAAAATGGAACAAATCCCCATGAAAAAGCAGACACTTTTTGGTAGGCAAATAGAATAAAGAAACAGGTTTCTTCTAGTACTAGTATATTTTGACACATGAAACAGTGTTCATGGAGAAAGAACTTTATTTTCTTTGCCTCATATTAGTTCATATTTGAGCAAAGAAGAGAAAGAAAGAATTTGGAATTTTGATTTTAGGCGCAGTTATTGATAGAGTGCCCTCGAGATGAGTGTACTTCGTGCCCAAAACTACAATAAAAATATGATGGAACATTAATTTCGGTTCCACCGAAGACTATAAACCGAGTTTTATATGGCAGAGAGACTTGTCTAGATGAATTCTCCTTGTGATTACTTTGTTATATGAGTTTTCTCTCCTCTTAAGGCGTTATAAACATCAATATCAAAATACAAGACCATTTACACTATGAAGGAATGCTATTTAAAAAAGGGACCATGTTAGATAAACAGAGAAATTATGTTGAGATAAGACATCAGACATCATCATCATCACCAACATTGTCGACAAAGTACAAAACAAATAAAGTATTAAAATGAAAATTTAGAGATGCACTTAAAGAATATTAAAATGTCAATGAACTATAAGCTTATAAAGTTGAAGTTTGTACAGATGCTTTCTAGTAAGTAAGTAAGTAAAGTATTTGTAGAAATTCCAAGTGACATTTCTTTAAAGAAGAAAGAAGAAGATGAAGCGTTAATACGTATGTCAAATACTTTTCAATATCTGTATGTAGTATTATCGCAAATAAATAGTAGAAATTCGAACTCACTTCCGTTGATTTTTCTTTAACTGACTTAAGCATGACATGCGTTAAGAGTAAGACAAGTGCTAAAGATACAAATGCTATAAGGAATTTATGATGTTAGAAAAGTCTTAAGCGAGTTAGAGATCTTCTAAATCTTATTGAAGCAAGTATTTACTGCAAAGTCATTGTTCTTGTTCTTGCTGATTCTTTGATGTAGTCGTTAATGGCAGATGTTGCAATTGTTGTAGTATAACACAATATTCATTGCCATTGCGCTGTTGTAAAAATAAAAAAAATAAAAAATCTCTCATGAAAATGAAGAAAAATCAAACAAGTTCGAAACGTGACTTAGACAATTTTAAGACTTAAAAATGACACAGCCATAGTCATTAAGCATCAGAAGCTGTTATAGAGCGACACTTGATTGCTAGTGGGTTTTCAAATGCTTACGTATTTCATGAACTGGTGTCATAAATTGCGGCAGGGAACTTCATTTAAGAAAAATGCAAGTTTGATTGATTTTCATTTCTCTCTAATAACTGAAAAAAAGCGGTCGGTTACTTTTGATGTTTAGCATTTGTTTAAAAAACAAAAAAAAAAAGGAAAACAAGTTTTTCTCAAAAAAAAAAAAAAAACTTAAAAAAGAATTGAAAAAAATCTTTGCAAAAATCTCAGTTTCACTTGAGGTGACTTTCACTTTTTCCTGCAAATGATGAATTGTAGTAGGTACATACTAAAGTATTGTATTGTATGTACATGGTATGGTACTCTACTGTTGTGTACTGGGTGCTTTACTTTATGTGATGTATATCTGTCTGTCTATCTATCTACATATTTGGTTGCCTTTCACATGTGTCTGCCGCAGATAAATGAACACAGTATTGTCAGACTTATGTATGTTTGTATGTATGAAATCAATGTTGACCTTGTTACTTCCAAACTTCAAAACAACGGTAACCACCGAACTCGTTTTAATAAATGACACAAAGCTGAGGCAGCATTTTGTTGTCTTGTATGTAAAAGTTTCATTATTTCAATTTCAATTTGAATTTTTTTTGTCTATTTTGAGCCGCCAAACCTTCAATAATAATAATAATAATAATATTTCATAAGCCAAGCATGGCTTTATTTATAATTTATGATTCTAATTTCTGAATCATGCAATAATACTACAATTTATTTCAAAAAATTGAAAAGCAGGAAAAAAAAAATATACAATTTTATTCGTTTATTCTTTATTTTATGTTGCATGCTGTAAATTTACAGAGTTCATGGTCATTTCCAGTATTTACATTAATTTATAATGGATAAAACAAAATGGTGGTAGTTGTGATGGTGCTGGTGGTGATGGTGGTATTAAAATCACTGATAATACTCAATAAAATCCACATTTTATGTGTTCGAATATGGACATTTTTTTTTAACTTTTTTTGTTTTGATTTTGGTTTTGTTAGTTTTGTTTTGTTTTGTTTTGTTTTGTGAACTTAACAAAATATTTAATATGCCGCATGCATATTTGACTGTTAATTGTTTGTTTAATGCTGTTGCCATTTATTGTTGTCTGTATCTGGTTGAGTTTTTTAGGTAAGTGGCGCCTATTGTTAGTAGTCGCAATGACATGCATACAAACAAATATGGGCAATGAAATATCTACATACTCGTACATAGTCGTATCTAGGTATCTCTTTAGCTTGGCTTAATTATAAGTATTTATTTTATTTGTCAACGGACAGTGAACTTGTCGTTGTATCTCTTTGTTTGTATCTTTCTGTCTGTCTGTCTGTCTACTGGCACTTTATTTGTTTGATTTTTCATTGTTTCGTTGTTTGGTTTGTTTTTGTCAATCTTCACTTCAGTGTGACTATTGATTTCCTTATCCATTGAATATGGTAGACTTTAAAGTACCATTTTTTAAATGAGTTGGTGAGTACCAAAGCAAGGAGAATCCGCTTGCAAATTTTATTGTTTTCTTCTTGCTAAAGTGGTGAACCTTTGCTCTTTTTCATTTAAAGAAAAAGTGTGTGCAGCATTCTTATGATATTCATTTCTTCTTTGGGTTCTAACAAAAAGATTCCAATATGACTGTGACATTGCCACACCCATTAAACATTAGATGCACCTGCAGTTAAATGAAATTGCATTTTTTGCTTCAGTGTCACAATGTCAGATTTCTTGGCAACAACAACAATAACAACAACAAATGAATCAAATGGTAAAAGGAAAAAAATAAATACAAATAAAAAGAAGTATCTTTTACTTAAATTCAATCAAAGCCAGTTGGTGTGTGTGTGTGTGTGCGTGAGTGTATGTGGTTATGTGAATAAAATCTAAAGAAGCCACACAACTGTAAATCAAAAGTATTCACAAGCCACTCACTTGTACAAATACATATTCCAGTTCCAGTAACTGAGATTCGCTTTTTGAGTCGCACTCATTGCTTTCGAGTTCAAGCGCACATTTGTGTGGCTTCATTCGCTGCGAAAGAAATTGAACATCCTTCTGTTGTTTGCTTCATGCGCGTGGTTTTCATTCTCCTCTCATAGTACAACAAACTTATACTTATGAACAAAAATTGTTTCTTTTCTTTTTATTTTTTTAAAACGACTCTTGGGTAACTGAAACTACCTACTACTATGTGTATATGACTGCCTGCCTGCCTGCCTATACTAACCATAACCATAACCTCAATCAAGTTGAGGTCACTCACTTTCTTAGCTTTGTATTTCCTGTTCAAAATTGATGCTGTGTTCGTTTGCGCAGCTGAGTTTGGTTAAAATGCTTATTACTATAACGTGTGGACAGACAACAAACAAAAGGTAACTGACTAACTGACTGACTGACAATGACAAATGCTGGAAATTATGAGAGAGAAGCTATTTGTTTAGCCATAGAATACGAGTATCCCCCAAGTCCCTCACAGCTTCACTTTGAGATTTTGTATTTAACAAAAAAGAGTTAAGTTAACCAAGCCACTTAAAATCGACCGCCATTAGGCTATAACAATTGCATTAGGCTATTGACAATTAGGGCAATTTTGATAACCCAATTTTAGACCAATGCAATGCAAAATGAAGTCAACTGAACCAGGTCAACATGATTTTCGCACAAATTTCCATGCCATTGTTGTTCTGGCTAATGAGTGAGTAGTAGTGAATCACAAGATACATATTTGTACGAGTACTATAAGTACAAGAATAAAACAATGAATTAGGGTTCATTCGGATACGGGTTCATTCGGAATGTTTAGCTACAATTACAGACAGAGCACAACAATTGTACAATGAATGCTTGGGAAGATTTTCTGCGATGTTAATGAAATGCTTTCTCTCTTGGCCTTTTTAACGATTGTGTTTCGACAACTGTTTTCTGTTTTTGGTGTCTTTAAATATTAAAACTACATACAACAATTGCGTGTAATAGCGCTATTAGCCATCCTTCGCTGTTTTATTCAAGGGGTCGGTGTGGGTTACTCGTAAATCGAAAGATGCTATGAAATGAGCAGTTATAAAGTTCACAAAATTTCCTGCAAAGTGTAATAAATCTCTGTAAAAAACGTTTAAAATTACAAATATGAATGGTTGATTACTAAATGACGACGAAGAAGACGCTACTTTAGTTAGTAGGGAGCGTGTGAAAATTGAAAGCTGTGAAAACGCGTAAATGAATAGCGTTAGAAAAGAAGAAGAGAAAAAGATTATGATGGTTATGATGATGATGATGATGAATTGGAAAGTAGTAGGGGAAAGGTGGTGGTAGGCGCACAGAATGAATGAATTATTAACTGCCACCAAATGATGTTTAAGTGTTTTTACCATTTCTTTTGTTGGCTTACACCTTTCACACACTTACTGCTGACTGAATGACTGACTGACTGACTGAATGACTGACTGAATGACTACAAAGACATATACAATACAATACAATACAAATTCATTGTTAATTACAACAATTAAACATAATTTAAATGTTAATTATGCATAAGCGCGTTGGTTGGTTGTCTGATTTTTGTATTTTGTCGATACTTGGCGCCATTGTTTTCAGCCTAAACCAAAAACAACACAATTTTATTTAATGAATTTAATGAGTTTCTCTTTGTGAGCGAGCGGTCGAGCACCTTAAATGAATTTGGTATAAGTCGCCAATGACAAAGTCATTGACCATTTGTCTGCTTTTGCTAACATGTAAGTCCATTCTTAGTCTTTTTTTGTCTTATATAATTTCTTTGCCAAATTTTCTTGTTTCATCATACTTAGTAGTATTTTATTTCTTTCTAATTTTATTTATTTTTTTTTTTCGTTTTTTTCGTTTTTTTTTTTCTTAACAATCAAAGAACATGACAAATGATTCTTTGTTTAGCCTTTCATCATTGTTAACTGACTTCTTGTTATTCTGCAATTTTATTTGTTTAAAACTTTTTTTTAAGATTTTGTTTATGCCTTTCACATTTAAAGTGAGTTAGTTGGGTTTTATACCTTTAGACAGAAGTTTGTAAATTATTTAACTGTGTAGCAAAGACCTCTACGAGTTTTGAAGAGATTATTAGATTAATTATGGGACTTTCAATATCCAACTACCACAAGCTCAAGTTTGTTTGCATTGAATAGTTGAATTAAACCAACAACAGTCCTCGAGAGTCTTTAATCAAATTTAAACTTATAAAAATATCTTACATGAAGTGTATCCATGATTTGGTGTAACCGAAGTTGTTAATTTTTTTAGTGTTTTTTTTTTTTTCATTTGTATAATTATTATTGTTTTCGTTATGTTCTTGAGCTTGTTTAATTCGAGACGCATGATTATTCTTCTTTTATTTATTTATTTATTTTTTTTTAATCTTTTCTACGTCTTTTCTAATAAAATATACACTTCCACTCTATTGAATCTTTGATGTCCGCCTAAGCTGGTACAATTCAAGTGGTCATAGTTTCTTTTTGTTGTTAAGCAGATAAAAAAATCTTTTTTATAATTTTATGTTTGTTTGTTTTTTTCCAAGACAAAGTGATGGTGTGTAGCAGAGAAAAGTTGCAAAATCAGCTTCGCACTCAGCAAAGGCTAATGGGAACTAAGCCTAGCCAACAAATAAAATAAATTCGAATTATGACTCATGAGTTCTTCCAGTGTTGGCGTTATTCGTTTTTGAGCCTCAAACTTTGTTCAACTTATGCGTGCACATGTAATTATGATATGGAAAGTTTTCTATTTTACATTTACAGTCTCTTTTTAAATATTTGAGAACATCTACTTAGTGTAGACTCCCACAAGCAATAAAAATTCTATGTACAATTGTATATGCTTAAAATTTAACAGTTTTAGCCAATTCACAACCACTTACAATAAAATAAAATAACCCACATTCAGTCGCTAGTAACAATGCATTGTGACAGAAGCATTGAAAAACGTGCAATAAATTGATTTTTTAGTGTATGTTTTGTCTCTGTTTCATGTTCATCCACTCCACAGATTAAATATTTGACTATTTTGTTTTGTCTGTCTGTCCACCCGTTTACCCGTTTTGTTTTACAACTGTTTGTTCATTTTTAAATAATCCATGATGTACATGATGATGACCTATTGGCATAAATACTTATTTTTATACTGTAAAACCAGTAGCAACATATTGCACTATTGTTTTCTCGTATTTCATATGTCAATTTACCAATTTTCCATGGTCTTTCAGAAATTAGGTAAGTTTTCCGAAGAAAATAAAATAAAACAAAACAAAACAAAATTAAGCTTTTAGTAAACCGTGCCACATTTAATTTTTATTGTTTGAAATATGAATCTGGTGGCATGGCGTAAGCTGTAAGAAATTTCCGTTGCTGAAATTTAATAGATTCTATAGAATTTTAGGTTAAAAATTGCTTCTGTTTATGAGTCATCAATAAATGAATAAAAATTGGAAAAGTATTAAGCAAAAATTTATTACAAATTCTTTAATAATAATCCCTCATAGAAGATTGTCTAGTTTCATAGTTATAGTGATATTTAATAAATGAATCTTTTATCAAAAAGTAAAATCATTTTGATTTCATATTTGAATCACTCAGCTTAATTTTGGTTTGAACTTAATACGTAGGCTTCGATAATCGTTATACTATTTAAATAAATGATTTTGAGTAGGCCTCTGTTTAGCTCTCATGTTGCAAGCTGGCGCCAATGAATTAACGATAACCTGAAGTGATACACAAACACTCAATTGTATATTCGTTTACCATAAACTATACAAAAATCTTAAAAAAAGGAAAAAAAAAAAACACCTTCATCAAGACTTTAATGTAATGCAAAACAAGTTGAAATTGGGTCAGAGTTTGTTTGTGAGTAGTTTTTCGGCAGAAATCATGTACGAAAACACGTTCGAAGGCAGCAATAATTAAAATATTAAAAAAAAAACTAAACACAATAATTAAACAATTATAAGCTTAAAGATACAAGTGAAGTGAAAGTGATTATGATTATGATGTTGCATATGCATAAATGTTTATGAAACAATGTGAATGTACTAATAGACATTTTATTATCAAGTTAATCCAGAAATTATGTATATATCTCCATCTATTTGTCCATGTCTATGCAAACAAGTCTGTCTCTATCTCTGTCTCTAAGTCTTGGGATCTAAGTTGAGTTTGAGCTATTGATCGAGTCTGTCCAGAAGTGATTATATTTTTATATAAGAGCTCATTACTTCACATATGAAAACACTTCACTTCACTTATATGCAGTAAATTCAAATTTGTGTAATTTTTCAAATGTTTTTTTTTTGGTTTTTTTTTTTTAATTAATAATTAAAATAGCTTCCGGTTTTGCATTGAAGTTTTCAATTTTGGGCACGTTTCATGCATTTTTTCATTAGACTATAAATTATAATAAACAATAATAAGTATTATGGTACATACACGAAAGTGAATGAATCAAATGGAGAACAATCTATTATTCTACTACTACTTAGTAGAATGTGTTTCTTTGAAATTGTTTTTATAGATTTTTTTTTTTTTTTTTCATTGTTTCGTGAACTCATAACTCAAAACAATCTCTTAATTGTGTGAAAATTTGAAACAAGTTTAGTTATTTGTACGAGAAACAATATAAAAGAATAATCATAATAATAAAAGTTAACACACTCGATGTGTACTTATTTCTTTAATAATTATTAACCTACTTTAGTTAAAGTTATGTATTACATTTTTGTATATGAAAACAAAGACAAATTACGTCGTTTGTTGTCTTATGTATTTTTTCCATTTCATTATTTTTTAGAGGTTCACAGTTTGTATACAAATATTGTAGAAATTTTAGAGTAAAAAATGTGTTTGTATTTATTTATGTCACTTGCAAATTTTCTCATATGTGTAGATTTTTGGCTAATTTGTTAAATAAACAAGAACTTCCTTTCCGAACGATGCGATAGATGAGTTAAACGTATTTATCATGGCCTTAGTCAAACGATTAAAACTGGTTTAAATCCCGCGCTCACACTCCTGTTAGTTAGATGATGATAAATACCCAAAAAAAGTCTCTGAAAAAGTAGCTGTCATCACACTTTAAATGTGTTTAATTATTCTCCAAATACAATATCTATACATATAATATAAGATTCAATCGAGCAATCGATCGATCGATCGATCGATAGATAGCAGTGACGCAAAGTTCATATGACGTATGGCATATGATAAAACAAAAGACTAAAGAAACGAACTCGTTTTTTTTTGCTATCAAATACTATAACAACAATAAAAACCAATATTAAGTAGAAAATAAAAACCTATTAAAAGAAACAACACATTTAAAATATGCTAATTAAATAAAATTAAATTTGCAAATTTAGTCACTGTTTCATTGGAATTGTTTTGTTTTGTTTGGTTTCGTTTTGAAACCAACGATTTAAAAACGAACGAACCTTTTTAGGTTTTTGATTTGGGATTTAAACTTTTATAGAAACATCACGAAGTAGTTTTTACTATTTTTTGATTTTTACTTATACTACTAAGCTTTGCTGGAAATTATTACAAAATTATTGAAAGAGAAATATACAATTTCCATCTGTATAAGGAAATGGAAAATGAATTAAGTAAATAATAAAAATTGCTCACGTACTACTTCACTATGATGATGATACGATGATGATGATTAGGATGATGACTGTTTACTATGCTGGACTCAATCTCTGGTCCTCTAAATATGTACAATTGCATGAAATTTGTTATTGTTATTTTGAAAGAGAGATGAAAACAAAGATGATGAATAAAAAATCTATATGACGTTGGCAAAAGGTGAAGAAGTCAATCATGGCCGAGGCGGCGGCGTTCGAAGTATGAAAAATCAAAATGAAGGCGCGTCGTATTCAACAACATTAACAGATGATGATGATGTTGATGATGGAAGGAAAGTGTTTTTTTGGGTATGGCGCCGTCATAAAACTTTCGCTTTAATGTTCTTTTGTAGCAAAAAAAAAAATAAAAATTGTATAAATTTCGAAATTTTTTAAAATAATTTTTAATATTTGTAGAAAGTTTGATCAAATAAATAATTATAGATTTATACAAGTGAAATTTTGTTGCTAAAAATAATAAAATATTTCAAAAGCGAACAATATGAGACCTAAGATTGGTCCAAAGATTGACTTGTCTTGTTGAGTTAAGCATGAGGCATGAGGGCGCATTTATTAAACAATTAATTAAGCTTAATTTATAAGCGTTCGATCATACATCAATTTTATTAATAAGCAAACTTGATTTTTGGTTATTTTCTTTTCTTAATCCATAAAAAAAAAAAAAAAAAAATATTAAAATATAATACAAATGATAATAAAATAAATAACAAAACAAAAAAATGAATTTGAAGGTTAACAACTTGTTGCTTTTGCTGTTGTTGATGTTGTTGCTGTTGCTGTTGGTGATGTCGTGTTATTTATTAAGACAACAATATAGAATGCAAAATGTATTTAACACAACACTTTGATTATATTGTATTTGTGTTCTTTTAAGAAAACATAAAAAGAAAAAAATCCCAATTCAAATACTTTCAAGTTTTACCGCCATTTTAACAAAAAAAAGACATATTCAATTTATGAATATTGTTGCTGCCGCCACCGCCATCTTTTGTTGTCAGTTTTAAATTCTTTATAATTTTTTTTTTTTTTATTCACTTAACTCATCAATTGATTGTAATGAATTTTTTTTTTTTTTTTGTATAACAAAAATTAAGTTATGTGCGTCTTTTATTAATTATTATTGTATTTTATATACACAAATATGGCGGATTTAACAAGTCTTGACAGCAAAATCACTATAATTTTAATGAAATTCATTCAATATTCAAACAATCAAAAAGACAAACAGACATCAGACATCAAGCAACAAACAGCAAGCAGCAAACAGCAATCAGCTTGTAGTATCTCTTAAGCGCATTTAATTTTTATGGAAGTTATTTATTTTGAAATTCTTGAACAAAAACCTCTCTCACTCATTGTCTGTTTGTCTACACGAGTATTTTTTTTTTTGTCTCTTACGCGTGCAGTTGATTTCAATCTTGAATAAAAAAAAATTATGCTCGTAACTATAAATATTGTATTTACAACTTGTTTTGGAGCGAAATGACAACGCAAAGTGATCCTTTCACGTGGCTATTGACGCCATTCAGTGTTGAGTGTTGAGTGTTGAGATACATGCAGGTATCAATAGATAGATAGATACTCACATTCAAATAGAAATATACTTGGTATTGTAGATTGTATTGTATGTATTCGGTATATTTGTACATGAACGAATATGTATGACTTGTCTTTGGGCTCTCAAAATGGTATCATATCAAAATTGAGTTGGGGACGCGCTACCATGGTGTCGAGTTCAGTTCAATTCAGTTCGGTTGGGTTGAGTTGAGTTGAGTTGAGTTCAGCTACAGGCGACAATGCAAACACTTTGTTTTGGTGTTTTTTTTTTTTTTTTTGTAGTGTTGTATTTGAATGTTTTCTCGGTATCTTTCTTTCATATTCTGTGTATGATGTTTAACAGATACAAATACTACATACATAGATAAATGGGTTTTTGTTCATGGGTTTTATTCAATATTGAAACCGTTCATAATGGTTTTAGTTTGGATTTGTGTTGCGTTGCGTTGTGTTTTGTTTTGTTCTGTTCTCATATTTCAATTTTGGGGACAATTTGTTTTGGGTTCCTTTTTTTTTTTTGATCGTTATTTTCTGTGCTTTTACCTTTTACCTTGTATTTATTATTATTATTATTATTTCTTTTATGAGTTTTCAAATATTCTGTTCCTACATCAAAAAGAAAGATAACATAAATAAAACATAAATAATTTCTCATGTGGATAAACATTTTCATTTAAAATTTTCAACATCTTTATTGTATCTTCTGGTAGTTAATAAGTAGATGGTAGTTTGTTATTATTGGAAATTTATTCAACTGTTCTGGCAGCAGCAAATTGTTTCATGTTGTCTTTCTTTCTTTCTTTCCTTTCTTCTTCCATCTCCTTTTTGTTTTACTTGGTTTGGTTTGGGTTTCTTGTTTGGATTTGTTTTTGGTTCATTTATTCAATCGAAACTTGATAACTTATTTTGGCAGCTCTCAAGTTTCACTTTTTCAACATGTTTCATTTATTTATGGGGGCCTTATTTGCAACACCCACTTGTTGGTAAAAGTCAAACAGAAACGAGTAGAAAAGGCAATGAGCAACTGCACCAAAACACAACAAAACAAAAGAAGCCAAACAAAAACAAAAATAACAACAGAAAACAAAAAAACGGGTTAAAAACAAAGGAAAAACAAACAAAATAAAGACAAAAAAATATTGAGAGGAAAAAAACAAAAAAAAATCTGAACAAAAGCGCAAAAGTGGCCACGATTTTAGCTGCGTCTCCTGTTTGCAGTAAAAGTTGCACTGCAAGTTGTTTGGTTTATTTTATTTTGTTGTGGTTGGTAATTGTCTGTCTGACTGTCTATCTGTCGACTTGTGTTTTGTATTCGCCTGACTGCCGTTCGGCACACATGACCTCATTTGTCTGCAAAGTGCTTGTTGCTGTTGTTTCCACGACAACTTTTCCCGCGGCTGCTGTTGCTGCAGCGGAAGCCATCCGACTGTCTGTCTCTCAGTCTGTTCATCTATCCCATCCTATTGCTTGCCTGATTGTCTGTCTGTCTGTCTGACTGACTGACTGACTGACTGTCCATTCGACGACGACGTTGACGTCCCTTGAATTGCAGTAAAGTAAAATTATAAGCGGGTTTGCGTATGCATCTTTCATGTTTTTTAGCTCTGTCTGAATGTCTGCCTGTCTGCCTGTCTGTCAGTTGGTTCGTTGGTTTATCTAATTTTACTCCTCCGAAACCACAAGAAACAAACTCAACTCGCGCACTCTTGGCAACGCGACGTTTGCTAAAATGAGGTCAACTCCACACCAAAGACAACGAAAACGCCAAAGATAGAAACACCGACCGAAGTCTCGTGGCCAATTGTCGTGGTAATAATAATTGGCAGCAGCAGCAGCAGCCAGCGCGGCTCGCTTATACCACAATTCCTTCATTACTCTCTTTACCCCTTAACCATGCTGTGTCCCCCTCTATCAACAAAAACAACAAGTGCGTCTTCTCCCCATCAACCAGACCGCAAATGTTCGTGTCACCCATTTCTGGCCAACAACAATTCATTTGACTATGTATGAATAGTAAAGAGTTTTGTTCGACAAACATCTAAGGTTTCTCAGACACAGCAACCCGGCCGATCGAACGACCATCTGTATTCATTCGATTTCTTGTAAGTTTCTTCTTCTTCTATGCAGATTCTTTATCAAGTCTCTTTATTTGCTTTTTAGTTTATTTGATTGCCAATTTTATTTGCCTTTGACTCTGAGTCTGTGAGTTTCAACGACTTTTTTTTTGTTTTAGCATATTTTATTTTATTTTTTGATTTTTGATTTTTGTCAAGATGAAAGTTTCGTTTCTTGTATTTTGCTTAAAACTTTTGATTTGATTTATTTGATGATGAAGAGCAGCAGCAACAATCGAAGAAGAACGAATATCATTGGATGAAGTTTTGCAAATTATTTTTTATTGTTTATTAGGTTATAGAAAGTGTTTGTTGATAATCATTTTATTTATTGTTGTTTTTGATTGCTATCTTTATGTCTTTTTTTTGCTTTTTTTTTTTCTTTTTTATTATTATAAATGGTTGTTGGTTTAAGGAAAGAAAGTCTAAAATTTCTTCCAAAATACTTAAGAAGAGGAGGCGGATCTCTTATTTAAAAGAAAGTATTAATATACAATAATATTACCTTATTATTATTGATGGAACGACGCGACTTATGATGAAGTAAATCTCTAATTGTTGTTGAAGTTGATAAATCCCTTATAAGAATTGAATGAGTCAAGTCTATTTAAGTTTAGTTTAATTTGAGTTTCAGTTTCGTTGCTTGTTATTTATTTATTAAACACATTATTATTATTTTTTTTACTATTATTAATTTTCTTTATTTATTTCAATATTTTCTTGCATTCATTTTTCTTTCGATATTTTGTAAGTAAATTTTTGCATAATTTATTTATTTTTATATATATATATATTTTTTTTTTTTTTGAATATTTCTTAACTCAATTCTCACTGAATAATGAATATTTATTCACTTTCTAATAAATTCAGTGGATTGCAAATTCACTTTATTTACAATTTACACATATCTCATATCAACAAAAATTGCTTATACGTCACAATGTTGCACTCGTCTCGTCGTCGTCGTCGTCGTCTTAATACAAAAAGCAATAACAATAAAATAGTAATTGTTATAAAATTAATGTTAAAAATTTTTATTTTGAAACAGAGAGAAAAAAAAAAACAACAGATTGCCAGAAACTATCAAGTTACTTTAAAATGAAAAAAACTCTTGGAATTAGTATTTGTGCACTTGAGCTTTGCTTTGCTTTGCTTTGCTTAGCTTTGAGTGAGGAACGCTTCAGATTTCAATAATTTTTTTTTGTACATTTAATTTATTTTTATTTTTTATACAATGTGACGTTGCATGAGAATTATGAATTATGAATTCGATACACTTTGCGGCGCATGCGCAACTGCAACGAAATCGAATGCAAGCTCGAGATTCTTCATTTGATTTAATTATAAACGAGTGTGTTTGTGTTAGTTGTGTATGGTGTATGGTATCGTATCTGTGTGCAGCATTTGCACTTTTTGTTAGCAGAGATAGATACAACATACAGCATACAAATGAACGAATGCTCGTCTCCGGTTTTGGTGTGTGGACTGTAAACCGGTAGCAAAAATACACTTCAATTGCAGTGAGACTTCAGTAGTATGTCGTACAAGAGTGTGAAAAATGAGTATTTTTTGTCTTTTCAAAACTCTTAGACTTTAAGCGAAAAGTATGGCAAACGCGCGCGTTGTTCTTAGTTCGTTTCGAATGTGGTGCCGCTCCTCCGTTGGCACATGGAAACACCGCAAAAGTTCGCTCGAAACTAAAGTTGAGTCAGTGACAAGTGGGCGCAGCAAGCGCTTGCGGATCATTTTTGTATTGTATAAACTGGTTTTTGCTTATGCTCAGCTGATCGTGCTACGCGTGATGATGTTGCTTGCAGGTGCATTTTAGTATCTTCATGCTACTAGACAAAATGTAGATTCGAAATTCTCTCTCTCTCGAATGAATCGGTTAACAGAGAAGTATGTTAATGTTAACAGTGATTTGAGTTGAGAAGTAGCAATTAAATTGTTTCATATGTTTGTGTTTTCATCGTTTCATTTTCATAAAGCCGGTATAAATGGAACGTTAGTCTCTCGACTCTCTTGTCATTGCTTACAGTAGTTACGAAATTCTCTCTCTCTCTCTCTCCCCAATGAATCGGTTAACGGGAGTCTGTTAATGTTAACATTTGGATGGATGGACAGACAGACAGACAAAAGTCTTCTTTTGGTCTTTTGGTGTTAGTTACTTGTTCGAAAACCAGTTTTGGATTATTTTCTGATTTTCTACTACATTGCTTTTGTTATTATTATTATTATTATTATTGTTGTTTCTGTAGTTACTGTTGTTGTTGTTGTTGTTAGTGTTGCTGTTTATTTTACAGCTTTACAATTGTTTGAAAATTGTTTTTATTGAATTGTTTATATTGTTTAACGTTCGTTCATTCGTTTGTTCGTTCGTTTTTTCGTTCATTTGTTCGTTCGTTCGATGGTTCGTCCATTTGTTTATTCGTTTGGTTCTTCGTTGTTTGTGTATCGGCGGCCATGGCGGCAGTTGTCGAGTCTTAACTGAATTCAGCTTCACCAAACTCTCAAGTACTTCAGATATTTTCTGGCTTATGACTCTTGTGTTGCTGTTGTTGTTGTTGTTGTAACACCTTTTTTTAATGAATGAATAAATGAATGGTGGAAAATATTTGAAAAACGGTTTAAAAAAAAAAAAAAATATTCTGTAGCTTTAAAAATCATTTTGTTTTGAGCTTGTGAGTTGGTGCAACATTTGCATATTCAATTGTTTTTAACAACAACATCATCGTGTTATCGTTGTGTTGTCTTTCTGTTGTTGTTGCTGTTGTTTCTGAACCATTTACATAAATCACAGTGACATTTTTTCATGTGTGCTTTATATCTTTAGTGGTGCTTAACACCTGTTGCATGTTGTATTTATGTACATAGTATGTTTTGTGTTGAGGGCCATGTGGTTGTTCGTTGTGGGCTTGTAAAAATCTTAAAATAAATTGAGCTATTTTAAGACGATTTGCATAAGTGTCTCATTCAGATTTTTGATTGACTTTAACTGCTGTCGGAATAATCACTTCAGATACTGCTGCTATTCATTCAATAATGACAGACTACAACTGATCAATTGACCTTCGATAAGAAAAAAGAGTTAAAATTAAAAAACAAAAGTCTTGAAAAATGATTTTAAATTCAAAATTATACAAACTTAATCTGTCGTTTATGGTTCAACGTTGTAAAGTGTTGAAAGGTTCGATGCTTTCAATAAGAACGAAGCGTCGAATGAATTTGTAAAGGTTTATTAAAAAATCAATAAAGCCCTTGTTTTATATCACAACCAAATCTCTCAGACATAATCAGAAATACAAATCAGAGTAAATGGAAATGATGGTAACATATCTGAGCCACAGTTTCCTCATTGCTAGAAGAAACCTAAATCTATATTTAATATTCTAAGCTTTACTCAAACTTATTTTAAAACGATTAGAATATCTCAAACCAAATATAATTTTATATGAGAGATTTTATCTTTATGGTTGTGTGAAGGGTGTGTTAGCTTCGGTGGCACCGAAGTTAATGATCTTTCCTTACAATTTACTAAAATGTAGTATTCTTGTAGATGATGTTGTTGCTTTACATAAATTTAGATTCAAAATTTTTGAATTTTTACAACTGATGAAGAGGCGTCATTTTGTGAAGCGTGAAAAATTTAGGCAGATGAAATTATTATACACAAATAATACAAATTTCCCAAGATATTGTTAATAGAGAATGTTTTGTTGGAGGCGAGGATAAGTGTCATGTGAATAGCTAATTACAAAAGAAAATTACAAATTTAAATACTACTTACAACCAAATTCGACACACAACAACATGAATTTGTACAACAGAAACATCACAAAGTAAATAGAAAAAGACGAAGAAGAAGATGAAGATGAAGAAAATTGTCAAAAAAACCAAAGAACTTTCCCAAGAGGCCAGAGAATGCAAGACATTTGGCTTTTCATAGCATAGAATCATGAATGGAAAACCCGAATGAATGCACCAAGCGTGAAATGTGGAAAACAGATGAACGAACAAATGAACAAATGAACGAATGAACATGAACGTTAAGAAGTAGTAAGTAAGAAGAATCAAAAGTAGGCAAAACGAAAGAAGTGCAACAACTAAAGCGGCAGCACATAACAACACCAACAACAACAACACCAACAACACCAACAACAACAACACCAACAACAACAACAACGAGTTTCAAGTAATTGACGTGAGAACTGCCAAAGAAAATCCCAACAGGCGCAAAAATAAACGCCTGCACTCGCTCCCTACCCTGTTTCACCTTTACTTTTCCCGTCAGCATTACTAGTGCTGTTAGTCAGTCGGTCGGTCGGTCAGACGGTCGGTTAGATGGTCGCTATTGTAGCAAATGAGCCGCTTTGGCGTGTTAAATGTGACTCAGAATAATTTCATGGTTACTTTTGTGCACCGCAAAAGAAGATGAGGAAAACCAAAAGAAAAAATGCAACCGAGAAGTTAAAGCAGAAAATGAGAGACAATGTTAAGAAGCAATATGAACAGGTAGCAGCAAAAGCAACACCATCACTAGCAACAGTATCAGCATTAGTAAGTAGGAGCAGCATACAGTCTTTGGTGACAACTGAAACAATGACAAAGGCAGAAAGAATCAAAGGCAAAAGCAAAAGCAGCACAGTTTCAGCTCACGTTTTGGGCATGAGATTCGTAAAAGTCATTAAATGACAAAAAGTCACATTCACATTCGCATTTTGCTGTTGTTGTTGTTGTTGTTGTTGTTGCAACCATCGGTGGCAAAAAAAAAAGAAGTTGGAAGAAGATACAGTAAAAGATTAGCATCACATTTTGCACTAGAATGCGGCAGAAAAATTATTTGGGCAGGGCGCATAAAGATGATACTCATAGTATGATGAAGCCAGCAGATGTGTGTGTGTGTGTGTGTGTGTGTGTGTGTGTGTGTGTGTGTGTGTGTGTGCGATGCGTAGGCGTTCTATTTAGAATGTTTTGGAAACATTAAGCATGACGATTCTAAAGTATCATATTAATATAAGTAAAAGATCAGTTGTGATTGAGCGTTTCAATGTGGCAAGTTTGACAAAAAGGTGTGGCTTTTTGTAGCAAAGAATTCATAAAGACAATTTTTGCACCATCAAAAAGCGATTCATATTTGAGATACATACATTCGTATAATGAGAATTTTGTCCTTAAAAGAGTCTTTAGATTCTACCGATTAATGACGATTAAATACTGGCGCTTTTTGAGTGACGTAAGCCTTGAATATGGACAGATCATGATAAGAGTTTTAATTGTCTTGACTAATTAATGAATATCCATGTCTGAAGCATTTTAAGAGCACCCAAAGCAACAGCGGCAACTTCTTTTACTATCTCGTACTTCGCTTGCCCCACAGAGTGATTTTTATAGCATCATAAAAACCATGAATGACGATAGACTGCTGGACATTTGGTAGATTTTTATGTGTCAATTTTAAAATGAATACAATACCAATGACTTCCAAGTTCCAGTTGCTTAAATCTTTTCTTTTGTAGATTTTTTGCTCTGACATGTGTCAATTAAATGGCAAAAAATTAAAATTTTTATTGCGTAAAATTGCGAAAAAATATAATAAAATATATAATTGCCATTAAACATAAATATTTATAATACAAAATCATTTATTTTTCAAGGTAAAAACTACCGCAGCCATCAACATCAACAATAGTAAACTCCGATTATATTTTATGATATATGATTTTATTTTGATATGTTTCCCACGTTATTAGTGATTTCCCTCTGCCATAATGTATTTCTATTTTTTTATTTATGGAATTTTATAGTGTAGAATGATGTTGATTTTATAATTCAATTATTTGTTAAACATGATTTTGTGTAATGGTGACAATTTTTGATATTTGTACTTTGTCAAACTATTTGGGGAGTATCACTTTACTTAGAGAGAGAGGAAGAGAGAGAGAGATGTTTGTGTGTTTGTTTGTTGTTATTGTTGAATATTGACATTTTTATTTTTTTTTTCTTAATGTCCAAAAAAGCAGATTCGGTTGCAGTCGAACGCATTTATCAGTTACCAAATAACCAAAATTGGTTGCAGTTTGTTGTTAAATGTACAACAATTAACTAAATGGGCGCAGACAAATTTCATTTCTTAAAATGGTAAAAAATATTTAGTTTTAAATTTCGATAAAAACGTTAGAAACAAACAACTTAAAATTGACATGACATTTCGCGCGATGCATTTGGATAAAATCCAATCCAATTTTGTGCAACTCACCCGCACCTACATACACTTATACACACACATAATAAATGGAAGTAGCTAGAAATATTTATAAGAATATAATTTTGCTTTGAAGCAAAGGGAAAGGGAAAGAGAAGCTTTAGCTTTGAAGTGTAAATTATATTAGAAAATAAATCATTCTATTGCGTCTCTTTAATTACTAAATAAAATAAAATGAAAATAATAGAAAAACAAAAAAAAATAAAAATCTAAGTGCAAAACAAAAGACTTAAGCAACGAACTTGCTAACTTTGTTCAAATATGGAGTCTTGAAAACACCTGCAAAACGCGTTTCAATTAATTTCCGCACTCTTGTATCTCCCCCCCCCCCCCACATACTTACTCGATCATTCATTCAACAATTCACTCATTCATTCATTCATGCATTTATTTAAGCGTGCAATTGAGTGGTTGGTGGACCAAGCGAACCGCATAAGTCTGGCGTCGGTTTGTCTGCTACGACAACGACTTCGTTTAAAAATTTATCTTTCATTTATTTAGTTTTAATATTTATTTACATTTTTCGCTTACAACAACTAACAACAACAGTAATAATAATAAAAAAAATATATATATATATATATATAATTGCATTCAAAGCCAACAACAATCGTTGCAATTTAATCATCAGAATTGAATTTATAAATATTTTAGTGAAGTAACTGATTACGACGTTTTCTTAATGGTGATTTAAAACAACAAGAAAAACAACAAAAAAAAAAAAAAAGTAATTCAACAATAATAACAGAAATCCAAGTATAAAATGTTTTTTATGTTGTTGATTGACTTCTTGTAATTATTCAATTAGTTGCGGCCACAGTCTACCGTCTACAGTCTTCAGTATCTTTGATATGCGTTTGTTTAATCATTTTGAATCGTTTAGTTATTTGGGGTGGATTCGTAAAATCAATATTCCTTGAGGTGTTGAATATTTATTGTTAATTTAGTTGTGGTATTTTTTAATAGATTTTTCTTGTTGTCTACTACTCAAATTAAAACCAGAATAATCTGCAACACAACTCAAAGCGTAGCATACTACGTTGTATTGAGTTGAGGTACAGAATGGAAAGAATATTTTGAAATTTGTCGGCCATTTTCACTATAAAGTTTCTGCATAGAAAACTAATTTTACGTGTAGTTTTTTAATCAAGCATCGTAAACTATGGTAAATGCGTTACTCCTTTCGACAGAACTTTTACTTGAGGATCGCCGATGCCAAATGCCGACAGACAAAATCAACGAAAAAGCTGCTGCAGCAGAAGCAAAAGCAAATGCGAATTGTATGCAAAAAGCAACAAAGCAGCACAAAATAGTTGGTTGTGTGGTTAACTCACCTCACCTCACCTCACCTCACTTCAACTCACCTCTACTCTACTCAACTTAACTTAACTAAACTCAACTTATTGTAGCTTAACACAGATGAAATGCGCATAAAAATAGAAAATTACTTCCTTGAGTTGGACGGCGCCGCCGACACCACCACCGCCGCCGCATCAAAAAACGGCAACAAATTGCTGCATGCCGCAGATAAGCAATCGCCGCTTTAATAGCTTGCCAACGCATTGCCACGATTTGGTAACTGTAGCTAGTTGTTTGGTTGTTCAGTTGGTTGACTGGTCAATGTCGCGTTGCTTCTCGGAGAATTCTTATTGATGAGACTCATTTAGTCAAAAGCTTCTCGTATATTTTTCGGTACAAATTGTCTGCCAAGTGCAGTTAGATGATGATGGTGCAAGTGTTCAGTAACACGACCAAATCTACTCATTGAGCGAGAGACGAAGTTTTAAAGAATTATGAATGAATAAATGAGTGAATGTACAATATAAAAGAAAATATTTAAGAAATGAGATAATATTTTATTAGCATATTACAAGGGGTAAATGGATATACTCGTACTCGTATTATGGAGAATCAGAAGTAGCAAGGAGTTTGTGTCTGTGGTTATAAGAAATAGTTGTCGTCACAGTTACAGTCACAGAAATAATAATCTGGCATATTCAATTGTTCTTTAGTGCGTTTGTTCGTTCGTATATTCATGCGCGTTTAAATTGCCAGCGCCAATCAATGGCGATTCATTCAATTATGGCTACAATACAACAATGGATGCCAATGATGCTCAATGGACACATTTTGTGCGAACATTCAACACTTAAGCCCAGCTAAACCCAAGAGCGGGATATAGAGATAGAGAGAGAGAGAATGACTACTTTGCTCTAAAAATTATTGACAATGCGCAATTCACTTTCAATGGTGAGCCATAAACAAGCACAGGTTGCTGTCATTGAGTGTTTGCTCTAAATGGCGATAATAGACACGAAGACAATAACGCAAAGCAATGAAAGACATGCCATGGTATGGGATGGGATGGGATGGGATGGCAAGGAAATCTAGAATGGTTAGTTTTAACAACAGGACAACAAGACAACAGTCAGCAGGATAGTTTGGCATGACATTGCATTGCATTGGATTGGATTGCATAGAAGTATGATTATAAGAATGAGAATGAGAATAGGAAAGAAGAAGGCGTAGTCGTATCGAAAAATATTTTCACTAACTAAGCCGTAAATGCCGCACATATTTTTCACTCTCATAACGATGTTGTGGCATTTATCCAATGTTCGATGTGACGACGATCTTGAGCTTAACTACTGCATATACAATACCAAGTAGTACTAGTCTAGTCTAGAGTGGAAGTAGTTGTAGTAATCCACACATGAGCTACGAACTAAACTATGTTCATTTCACCATGCCATCACCGCCATCACCATCATCATCATCAGCATCATCATCATCATCTTCACTAGATACCAACCACCACATGCAGGTGTCGCTCGCTTGTGCTCGTCTAGGTGTAAGATTTTAATTTAGCCTAACGTTTATAGTACATCGAAGAGGAAGAGCAACGAAAAATGTTTAATTGAGTCATAAATTCAGCAATTGATTGCAGTTCAGACAGTTTTATGGCGAAATATAGCTAAAATATATATAAATATAAATGTATATATTTATTGTATTTATAACTAAGCACACACACACACACACACACACACACACACACACACACCTCTCACTTAACTCGATTCCACTCTAGTAAGATTGCCTGCCTGCCTGCTTACCTTTCTTCCTTTTAACTTGTTTCACTTGTTGAAAATTTATTGAAACATTTGAGCATAATTTTGAAAATGTGCGTTGTTTGTTGCATTATAGTAAGGTAAGCGGCCGGCATTCATTCTCTTTGCTTTAAGTAATCACTTAACCGTGAAATTTACTGTATTCTATCATTAGAAAATAATCTAAAAAGAAAGGCAAGGCTGTTGAACTCACAATCGATCGAACCCAAGTGTATTTAAACAAATAAATCAGTAAATGAAATTATGAAATTTCCCACAAATCAGGAATACATTTTTATTTCGATTACACTGATATTTCCATACCAAAGTTTTCTTTAAATACAAAATGAATATATTAAGGAACAGTTAAAATTTGTTAGTACAATAATATTTGATATCCCTTTGACATGTTTGGATTAAAATGATTCAGTTCAGTTATTCCGAAAGTCTGGTAATGAATAAACCTCAACAAAACTTAAATAGCTCAAAAACAGGAAGACTATAAATGAATATAGAATATAGTGAAGGACACAGTGATGATGATGTAACTATAATAAATTATTTATCATTACGATGTGGTTGATTATTCGCATTTAAATTTTATGACTGAACGCGTTACACTGTACTATTCACATTACTTTATGTGTGAAAGGTATAAAAATCTCTGTAGTTTTGAGTGATGTACAATTGAATAGTGTATTTTATGGTTCTATGTTTGTATAATCATTTTTTTTTCCTATTTTCAATTACAAACATTAAATTTTAACGTTAGTCGAGTATGATTTGTTGTTATTGCTGCTGATGTTGCTGCTGTTTATGCTGTTGATGCCGTTGCCATTCTGTTCAGTTTATTTCTATGAAGCCACAAACATAACAGCAACAGCAGCAGCAGCAGCTTCTTTAATTTTTATTATGTTGCATTTTGCATTATGAGAACAGTCAAGTAGCACGTATAAAACGCTTGCGGTTTTCCAATTTGTTTGGCAGAATATTATAATGTATTTGTAGCCAAAGGTGGCAGTACGTACGTGTATCTTTGTATGTGTGAGGTTTCGGCACTTAAAGTGTTGTTAATCAAATTGATTTGAGTGAGAATTTTGTTGTTAAGAAAGGAAGTTGAAATTGCAAGTTATGATTGTTGTAAAATTTATTAAGAAGTAGAAAAGGAAAATACATAGTATTTTACAATTTGAAAAATTCTTAATGCTAAACACACCTCAAATATTATGAATTATTAAAAGTTATATGCCACATAAATCATACAACATAAATTGATAAATTCAATAAGATTAAAAATGATTTATGATAAATTGCGTAATTAATTAAACAATAATAATTCATTTTTTTTTATAATCTTTATTATACTCGTAGTTATTAAATGCCACAAAATGTACATTAGCCTCATTTTATGTCATCACATGTCACAGATTCACACACTAAGATACTAAAATGTCCATAATCATTCACTTTTGGCTTTTAGCTTCATCTTGCATTTACTGCAATAAAGTAAATTAATACCAAATAAAGTCCAAAACACCAAACAACGACACATTGCGACATAAAATCCTTGGATTCTTAGATGTCTTTGATGATGGTATTTTAATGATTACTGTCAAAATTCTCGCCAAATGGCAATGAAAATAGAAAGAAATACAGAAGTAGAAAAGACCAAAGAACCAAAAATGGACGCAATCTGCAAAATATCATTGAACAGAAAGAATACTCACAAATTCCCACGATAAAACATTCTGATGATGATGATGATGATGATGATGATGAAGAATAGTTGGTGATAGGTTTGTTAGAGAGTCTGCATTTAATTGAGCAACTAATTTAGAATTTCAAATAGAAAACCTACGCGAAACGGGCAAAATGTTCAACAACACGCAACAACAAAACAAAGTGAATCATTTTGCGCCTCATCATTCTTCGTTCTTTTTGTTGTTGTTGTTGTTGCTGTTATTGTTGTTGTTGTTGTTATTGTTGTTGTTGCTGTTGCTGATGCTGCTTCCTTTTTTGTTAAATTGTATTCCTGTGCAACGCGTTTGCTCGACATGTGTCCAGTCGACAACTTTTACGACAAGTTGACATTTTCGCGTAGTTGTTTTTTCATCGAACGAATGAACGTACGAACGAAGTGAGTGAACGAAGCGAGTGATCTGACTTTCCGCTTTCCGATTTCTGCATTATGCAGTATGCAGCATGGGGCTTGCAATATGTGCAACGCCGCTGATTCTTTGAGTAGGTTGAACTATTTTATTTATTGTGTGAGTTTTTTGCTTTTATTTGCCTTTTAGCTCTTAATACAGTTTTTGGCCACAAAATTGTATTATGGAAAGGAAATTGTGTTGCATTTGGAAATTGCTGCCACTCAATGGAAACAGTTAATAAATTTATTGTAACTTCGGCCTACGCAAATGTGTCTCTGTTGTTTTGCCTTTAGTTGAACGTTCCAAAATGAAGTGAAGCATTTTGTTATTATGGTTTTCCTATAAGTCTCGATGCATGATAGAATATATGGAACTGGTTTTTCATTTATACTAAGTATATAAGTACATAATTACTTGCAACAAAATAAATATAATTAAATACATTTATTTTTTAGAAGTGTTTTATATTGAATTCTTTGTAATGTATACAAAAATTAAATCCTCTATAAATCAATCATGGGTAATTTTATTCAAATTATAGCTAAGACATTGTCAGGTAAACTTACCTTAATAGAATAAAAACTTAAGGATAAGAAACAATAAAACACCAAATTGATGTTTTAGGTCGAAACGCGAGAGTAAAATTGACAGAAGCTTCATTTTTAACGGCATCATTACTTTGCTTATTATCACAAGATTCATTTCCAATTACTTCTCTCTCTATGGTACAGGTTGCCTTTTTGAGTGATTGCCTATCCAGATCAGAAATAAATCGACCTTTTCTATAAAACGATTCTTGTTTAAGTGGTCGTCGGTCGTAATCATTTTTATAAATTATAAATTTCTAATTGCCCATTATCATGTGATGATTCAGATACTTTGGTGTAGATTCCTGTTTTGTGTAGTTCCCTGTTTTCATCATTTTCACATACTCGTATATCTGACTTCACTTCACTCGATATGTTACTGTTTTGTTTTTCATCTAATTCAGATATCTGATAACTATAGGTAGCACTTAGATTCAAAACATTCAACTACTTTTCAGCATTCAAGCGAGCTATGCAATTGTATGAATCGTAGGACACATAAATATTATTTTTAAATTTATTATTAATATTTTATTCAACTTAGTCGTCAGTCAATTTATTGTCATTTACTATATTTGCTATTGCTTCGAGGCTACCTGTCAAATCAATTATGCGCTTAGCTGAAGTAATCTTAGCAACTTGGTAATATTTTAATATATTTTTATTTATTTAATTAACGAACAAAACACAACATTAATAAGGTTTAAGAGGAGAGAAAAAGATTTAGTTGCAAGCGAAAACATTTTATTAAAAAAAAAAAAAAAAAAAAAAACACTTGATTGAGATACAAGATACAACAGTCGAAACAATAATTTTGCATGTGAAAATAATAAATTAATATAAAGAAAATAATTTCTTAAATGATATATTATTTGTGTGATGCAAAACGTGATAAATGTACAAGAATTGCATGCACATAGATAGAAGTATTTAGATATTATTGCATTGTAGAGTGATAGAGAGAGAGAGAGAGAGGGGATACATTTTGCGCAACCAGACAAAAAAAAAAATAATCAAACATTTTGTACAATGAAAAACAACTAACGGCATTTAACTGCATGCAATAAATTTTCCATACATATTTGCTTACTCATAATAATAAAAGAAAAGTTGAAATGGCATCAAGAGAAGAAAAAATAAATATAAATCCAAGAAGAAATAAACCTTCATCAGCTGAGAACATCTGAGAAAGTTCTTTTTATTTGAGAATTGCAAATGCAAAGCAAGGCTTTGGATTTAAGTGAGTTTTTGCAATGAAAACTAATAGGAAAAATGTGCCTAAAATCTTACAATAGAAAAGCAACAAAAATTATAATTAATTTTGCACTGCATGTTGCATTTACTGCCAGCATTTGTTGCCACTCACTAATACATACATACTTTCTTAACTTAAGGCTCATTGCTGGCAGTTAAATGACTGATAAAGATAGAGAAATGACAGAGAGAGGGTGAGAGAGAGAGCTGAAGGTATTCCAAGCTGCGTGTTTTGTTCATGCTACTCTGACCATTTAACCACACCATACAAAAGCTGCAACAATGGTCAGTTGCTTGACTTGTTGCCAGTTTGACCATTTTCCGCATAATCATATTGCACATGACCTATTGGCATCAATTTTTCCCAACAACCAAAACTTGTTGCTGCCGCAAATGGCTGCCACGCTTTGATTCATTATTTTATGCAGTGTGCAGAGTGCAGAGTGTAGTGCGCAGTGGTGCTTTGTTGCAACTCTTTTTTGAAAGTTTTCCCAAAAAAGTAGCGGGAAAATAAGTGAATTTGCGAGTGGGAGTGTGCGCGTGCGCTTGCGCTTGCGCCTGTGAGTGTTGGAAAGTACCACAAGATCACAGCACCACATTTTCCACTTCACTTTACAATGCTGCCAATCACTTGTTGCTTGACGATGATGACGATGATGGTGGTGGCGTAGCTGTTTAGATGTGTTGTTTGGTTGGCATGCGTATTATATTTCCTTTGGAGGGTTTATTTTTTGCTCTTACTTTATTTTATGTAGTTTAAGATATTTAGGTTTTGTATCTGCATATCAACGAATGTCTATCGTTACATTAAATGTCCGCACATTTGAATTTGCGGCATCTGTTTTTCTATTTCACTACACCATGTCTATGACGATCGACATTTCCGTCGCTAAGCTAAGCTCACAAGACAACACAAATCAACAAAACTCAGGTTGACTCAAGTCAAGTCGAGTCATTGAAATGTGTGTGCTTTTTTGCATTTGCGCCTAACTTGGTCTAATCTGCTGACATGGAGCATGGAATGGCCTGGTCTGGCCTAGCTTGGCTTAGGTTGAGTTGGGTTTGTTTGACTGTCCTGGCCTGGCCTGGCCTGGCATGGCCTGGCTTGGCCTGGCCAAACAAACCATAACAGAATCACTCATTGCTGGGCATATCTCACACTTGAATCTCAATTTATCGTATTTACTGCACTTTTATGGTATCGGAAAACATGCTTCAACAACACTGCGTTGTTGTTGCACTTTGTGCCTGACTGCTTGCCTGCCTGCCTGCCTCTCTATACGAAAATCTAAAAATCTAATGCACCATCATACCACACGGCTGCGCGATCGGCCTATTGGCATTTTGCGAGCAACTTGTTGCGTTTATGCTTCAACAATTGAGACGATGACGAGAGGCAAAACGACTACAATGACTTGACTTGTAGGCAAGAAGTACCTACTTGTGTAGTATGTAACACAACTCAATGATAATCAAATGAAATCGAAGTTTTCTGAGGTTTTTTCGACATCATTTGCGACAACAACAACAACAACAACACCAATGGCATCAGCAACAACATCAACAATTTTGTGTGTAAGCAAGAAATAAATGTTGAACGTTGAAAAAGAGTTTTTATCATTCGTACAAATCGAAAATGTATGCGCCAAAGCGACATCTGTCAATGGCCAACAACAACAACAACAACAAAAGCAACAACAACAACAACATCAACATGTATCTATCAGCTAACAATATCTGTATCTGTAACTATTGCTTAAGCTTGTGTATCTGTGCGATACTTTTGCATGAGAATAACTCAATTTTTTGTTGTTTTTTTTTTGTTTTTTTTTTGGTTTTATGTTGCTCATGTTGTTGTTGTTGTCGTTATTGTTGTTGTTGCTGTTCTTCTAATAGTTTTCGCCTGTGACTTGATTTTTCATCTAAATAATTTATTGACATTTTATTTTTTCATTTTTAATTCATAATTCTTGCTTTTAACTCAAATATTGTATGCTTTTGGCTTTAACTTGGTATTGTGCTGTCAGTCAACGCCATAATTTATGCAATTTTTTTTTTGTTTTCTATTCTTATGAAAATGTGATTTTTTGTTTTTGCTATTGTTGCATATACAAACATATTTCACTGTTCGATTTTTAATTGACCTCAAATTGGTCTAGATTTTGACAGGTGAACATGTTGAGCTTAAATGAGTGACATTTGCTCTACGGCGTCGATGTAAGTTGCGTGTAGGTTTGTTACGCGCGTTTGTTTCATGCGTGCAGTTCGTCATTGTTACACCCAGAAAATTAAATCATTTTTATTAGGCGTGCACACATGTGTGTCTATCTGCATATGTGTGTGTGTCTGCATGTGTGTGTGAGTATCTTTAAGACATTAAAACAATATTTTAGTATGAATAGTTTAGTTAAACTTGTATTATGTTATGGAAGGGAGAGGAGTCTTAACTAACCAATGTTATGTCATAATTGAGTTAAATTTATTTTATTTGATTTGATTTTATAGAGACTTTCAAAAGGTTTTATTGTGGAAATGTTGATGCATATCAATTTCATTTAGTTTTTCACTTGTGGTTGATTATGACTTGTTTATGGCATATTTTCATCGAATTTTTTATGACTATTTTTCATTAGGGGCGTCTAAACCTGTACAAATTGGTTTATTAATTAAGCAATAGTGTTATAATCGCATAGGATTAAGTAGTTCATTGGATATCTTATTTTATTGTTTTTTTTTTTCTTTTTGTCTGCATAATAAGAAATCTTGATATGAATTTCTTCCTTCTGATTGTAAACAAAAATTTTTATTTTAGAAATTTGATATAATGTAGTTAGCCGATAATTATTATCGTTATTGTTACTTATATATTGGGAAAATCACTCACTGTTTAGCCTATTAATACTGAGTAAAAGATATAAAAAAAAACAAAAAACATTAATTTTTCCATGTAATGTGACTTGTTAACAGTTAACAGAGCATAACATAAATACAAAAATACAGCAATAGTATTGTAGATGTAGGCAATAACAAGCTATGCCAATAATAGAAAGTTGAAGTAGAAAGGTAAAAGATTTGCTCTAAGCGTATTTGACTCTATGAGGATAATAAAATAAAGACAAAAATACACTTACTAGAATAGAGAATCATTAAGCCTTTCATTTTCAATTTAAATAACAAAATAAACTTATTTATTATTGAGTTGTAAAAATGAAGTATTGGATGTTGTAATGTGTTCATTGATGGGCACAGAAAAAGGTAACTTCAACTCATAAATTTATCGCATAAATAATTAAGTTTGGCAAATTTACTGCGAAACTTTTTTTTTAAACCTCAATAAGAAGAATGATGGCACTAAAACAAACAAATAGTAGTTGTGTTGTTTGTTGGGATGTTGGTATTGGTGGTGATGATGTTTTTGATGTTGTTGTTGTTGTTGTTGTTAGTGATGTTGTTGGTAACACTCAACGAGTGTCAACGAGCAAACAGGCAACAAGTGTTTAGCTGTCATGTTGCAGAAACAATAAAATTGTATAAAAAAAGAATCTCTTGTTGTCAATGCATTTTGTGTCACAGATGATTTTCAGCACTTGGCATGATATTTTATTGATATCTACCAAAACTAGCGTCAGTCAATCAAGTCAGGCCAAGTTAAGTGAAGTTAAGCCAAGCCAAGTCAAGTCAAGTCAAGCTAAGTCAAGTCAAGTTGAGTCAAGTCAGGCATAACAGCAACTTACTTAATATCAGGCAATGACAAAATAAACTTGTTGCTTAGTTGCAACATTCACAGCCGCTAAAGTAGCACCAATAAACAGCAATCGACGGTTGCAGTTGCCTGTCAAATTGATTCAATGTTGCACAAAGTTTGTCAATCAGAGACGTTGCCACAACAAAAACAACAACAATTCATCTATGGATAAATAAACAAAAAAAAAAAAACTACTTGGAGCAGGCAAATGTTGTCTTTACCTTTCAAATTCACATTTCAAGCATTTGCTGTTTCTAAAGTAAAGTTGTTGTTGCAGCTGATGATGATCATCATCATTTGATGATCGTTTGGTCTTTGGTTCGAGGCGCAATATTTTGGCCATTTTGACTATTTAATTGCCAACGTTGCTTTTATGGCGAATGTCAACACATGCTGAAATTTTGATTTTGACACATTGTTGCCGCAACAATTCTAGTCATCACTATTGTTGCTGTGGTTGTTGTTGTTTCTGAGTGCCATTTTTGTATTTTTATGAAAAAAAAAAAAAAAAAATTTTTTTAAATATTTATTTGATTTTTTTTTGATTTTTTTTTCATTTTATCCATAAGACATCGAGGTCTCTTAAGTGCCGCTATAATTGCTGCAATGCGACTCTTAAAAACTTGAAGAAAAAATGAAAAACTATAAAACGCTCTTCGCTCATTATGTCACAGGCAGCAGCAGGAAATCTCATCTTCATGATGAAGCGAAAAAAAGGAAAATAGTAAATCGCTTGTCAGACAAAAGGTCAAATGAATTTTGATTTTTTTTTTTTTTTCACTTTCACTGTGCAACTCATCGTCTGCATTGTTGTTATTGATGTAGTTGGTGTTGCAAGCCGCAAGCAAATGCAAACTGCTGCACTCCACCTCAAAATTGATTTTGGTTATGTGTAAAATTGAAAAGAAACAAAATTTTGTGTTTTACCATGACTTCAAGGGGCTTTTTGAAGCGATCAAATAAAGAAAATTATCTATTTCTCTAATACTGTACTTACTTACTACTACGAGTAAGCAAGCCATTGTTGTTATTATTATGTATACTTTGGTTTTGTTTTTGTTTATTGTTTTCATTCATGATTTTGTTGCTGTTTTGATCATCTTCTTTTTCTTCTCATAGTAGATACATTTTATGCGGTGTGATGTTTCCGGCATCATTTGCGTCAAATTACTTTGACTTGTATTACGGGAAATACAGCTTAGTTGAGATCTAAGCTTCAATTGAGCATCAATTGCATGCAGTAGTAGTCTTCCTAATCTCTCTTCCCCAAACATAATTGTAAGTATTGTAATACGATGAGTTTAACTATATTCCAATAAATTGAGGTGCGGTTTTTTAGTGGTGACTTTTGTATTCAGATTGTTTTATAGAAATTTTCTTTGTGGTGATACAAAAAAAAAAAAAAAAAAAAAATATTTGCTTTGTTGTCTGTCTCTTTGCTGACTAGAAATTTGGTTTAAAAAATAATCTTATTAATAATTAGATACCCGGGCGCAGGTTTTCTAGCCTCTTTTTCCAAAAGTGAATATTGATTGGTTGACCCAATGAGATGTTTGACATAGCGGACTGAATTGATTTTAAAATATGTTTCTAAGGACTTTATGCATTTCACTTGGGTATCTTTATGTTTTTTTATTTCTTTTCTATGGGTTTTTACGAATTTTCTATTTTCCAACACCACCCTAGTAATGAGAGGAACAAAACAAAAAAAAAAAAATGAAATCCTATGTCCACAAATCTTAAAAAAAACTATAATAATAAATATGTGGATGGTCCATTAATAGAAGTCCCAGTAAAAATAAGAAGAGATTTTGTAAAATGTGAAGAGTATCTAAATTTTGTTAAGCCGAAGGTAATCATTTTTCTTGTAATTTTGTTTTTTGCTAATGAAAGTTTCCCGATTGTTACATTTGAAATTCACATAATCTTGTTTTTTTTTTCTTTGCTTAATTCGAATTATCCAACATTATGTTATTAACCGTTTTTCTTCTTTTTTTTCTCTATTACTTCTTTAACTTCCTATTATGTTTTTATGTATTGGTCAAAATAAATAAACATGGTTTTAATGATGTAAAGAAGTGCATAGTTGAATTAAGATTCATTTGAATTCTACTTATTATTAGTTGGAATTGATTAAATCAGAAGTTGGTTTCATTTACAGTTGTGATTGTCATTTAAATAAAAAAAAAAAAATATATTCATAATTTAATAATATAAACAAATGACAATGAACTTCCCTTTAACTAAAAGAAATACAGAAAACAGGAAACTTTTAGATCATAGACGCAAAAAGTAAAAGGAAATATATCATTATATGAATAAAAACAAAGATATATTAAATTTTTTTTTTTTTACTTTCTGTCAAAAATAAAAATTATTAATAAAGACACTTTTCAGCATTTTATTACTTATATCATTTTTTGGGTGAAATGCTGATTTGGCAACTTCAGCAAGAAACTCAGAAATGAAGAAAAGTTAATTAATTGCAGAATTTCAAAAAGGAAATCACTTTATGTAGACAAAATTCTAGAAAAATAATTTATGTAAAATGTAAAGAAGAAAAAGAAAAAACTGCTTTGAGCAACCAAAATGAACAAAAACAAATAATAAATTTTGTTGTCGTGTTAATTTTTTGTTTGTGATTTTTAGTGGTCTGCAACATGCTTTTGCCGCAACGAATTAAGTTGAATGAACTGTTGAAGTTACCACAAACACATAAAGAGGTGTCGCTGAAACAGAAATAAGACAAAAAAAAAAAAACATATCATAATTTCGCATTATTTTTAAAATTCAAAATAAAATCGAAAACAAAAACAAAAAATTACGTGTGCTAATCAATTATGAAATTATTATTATTTTCTATGTAAGCAAAATGGTATTTTTTTTGGCAAGAAATTCTATTCATTGGTGCCGAGACAAGTTAAGTCAGATTGCTTACATACATCACTTTGGTTTAGGCGAATTTAAAGTCTACTACCCTATTTGATGAGCGAACGTTGAGCGTCTGAATAACTGACTGACTGACTGACTGACTGACAGACAGACAGAGAGACTGGCCACATTTATAGTTATGACCATAATTAACTGCAAGTAATGATTTATAACCATAAACGTTTGTTCATAATTTCTTCCCCTATCCTAGCTCTTTGTTGTCTGTCTAAGTCGTCTTCTTTTGATGATGATGATGGTAGTATACGAGTATATATTTTTTTTTCCTTTTGGTTTGTCTCGATATGTTGATGTCTATCTATCAGTGAACATAATTTTCATTAGCCAACACTCAATCAAGAAACCAAACAAACAACGCATTGAATATTTTTGTTTTTGCTTTAGTGGTTCTTCCTTTTCTTATACTTTTAGCCAAAGTTCTAACCAAACGATGACTGCGCCATTTCAAGTAATTTTTTCTTATATCTATTTGTTTTCTTTATTGTATTTACTTTAAGACATTTCACTCATTTGTATGTGTGAAAAGGTATATCAATTTGTCATGATGTTTGTTCTATAGTTTTTCAGATATTTTGTTGAAATCAAGAACTGAATCTCTTTAGTGTTCTATGCAGATATTGTTATAATCTGTGGTATTGTTCATCATGATAAGTTTTCTAGTGCAAATGAACTGAAATTTAGTAAAGACTAGTGTTTGTCGAATCCAAAAGTATCCAATGGCTTGAAATGACAATTAACATAATTGTATCCATAGGATGAATGGTGATATTATTGACAAATTGACCTAAAATTTGTATATAAGAACTTCAGCTAGAGTGTAAAATTTATGTTAGGTATGCTGGCTTCGTTGAACCGTAGATTTTATCCTGATATTTTATAATGTTTGTTTTATATTTCGTATATGATTGTGAACATCTTTTGTAAAAAGCAAATAGTTCATGAATGTTAGCTAGGTAGAATAAATATGGTTGTTGTACTTAGTTCAAATGCTTTGTTTTTCGCTGGTGTTTGAGCCTATTCCCTTGAGTTATTTGCCATGTTTATTATTATTTATTTTCTCTTTTGGAAAATGCAACATAAAGTACTTCTGTCTGCCGCTGTGTTGTTGCCGAGTGACATGAAGAGCCACCAGATCTGTTATTTTGTTATTCTGTTCTGCTGGGCAAGTGCAACTACCAAAGGGACGTGTAACAATATCCACTTCAACTTCAACTACGACGATGATGACTTTAACTCAACTCAACTTGACTCAACTAAACTTAACTCAGATTCATGGACATGTTAAATGATAGTTGTTTGTCATTTTTCACATCTCTTAAATTGTTCTTGTCGTTGATGTTGTTTTTTTGGTGTTGTTGGATGTTGTGTTGTCTCCATGTTGTTGCTGTTAATGTTAATGAGCAATGGGCGGAGTTAAATGAAATTCAGTCTTGAGATTCTTCATCATCATCAGCAGCAGAAGCAGCAAACTTAAATAAACTTAACTAAACTTAGTAGTCTTCATCCTTAGCCGTAAATAATTCGTTTCCTTCTTCTTCTTTGTCATGTTATTTTTGCTGTTGTTGTTGTTGCTGTTGTTAAACACATGTTTACTGTCTTTTTTTAACACGAACAACAAGTCAGACAAACACAATGACAAACGACAAAAGATGACGACACACAGCAAGATATTGTCATAACTAACTAACTTAGGTTGACTTTCTAGAAAGGATATATGTACAAATAGAAGAAAAAACATATTTAGTATTTTGAGTGTCATTACTTGAAGGAGTCTCATAAAGCTAATCTCCGTTTCAAAAGCCACCACCCGCAAAGTGTTCTTTGTTATCTCTTCTCACCAACAACAATAAATGAAGGTCAGCAACATTGGAGTAGTTGTTGTCAGCTAACAAGGCTGATTGTTTGGCTATCGATATCACATGCGGTTTAATTTGCATAAGATTGCGATGAGATTGGATTACACGTAGCCGTAGCTGTAGCGATAGCCTAAGTCCATGGTCATGGATTCTGTGATTTGATTTGCTCATTATGGAAATTTATTACATTTGGTTGCTTCGCTGGCGCGTTGCGGCTCTGATGATGATGCTGGTAATGGTGATGATGGTGTTGACGTTGCAACTTCAAGTCAAAAATGGCAACGGCGTCGATGAGGTTAAAGTGCCGCCCAAGCCAACAATGCCAATCGAAATATTTGCAGTAACTGCAACTCGTTGTAATTGAGTATGCATAAGTTGGAGTTGTTGTCCATTCGTCCGTCCATCTGTCTGTGTTTCTGTCTGTATCTCCTTCTGGTCGTCACCACAAGTGCAAACAATAAAGTGAAGCAAAGCGAAAAGGAAAGGAAAAACCATTGTTCAACTTGGCTTAAGTGATGGTGATGGTGTTGCTGTTGTTGTTGTTGGTGATCTACAACTGTGGCCATCAATCACGAACTGCATTTGCATAAATCAAGCCAAAAGCCAAGAACCATCGTCTCCGTTCCAAGTATAGTAGGACGTAGTACAGTGTTGACGGCACTAATCATTATGCTGCTGCCGCCGCCAATGCCGCCAATGTTGCCAATTGTTGTTGTTGTTGTTGTTGCATTGCCGCCTATTGTTGTGACGTTCGTCATTTTTCACTTTTATTTTGCACTGTTTTTATATGCCGATCATGATCATCATTATTATCTCGACTGTGGGGCGCATCAATGATTATCGGCTACATGCTTGCTGTGCTCCTTCGAATATTGCATCTGTATCTAGTATCTCTTCTCATTGCATATCTGGTGAGTGAGATCTGCATCTGCATCTGCATGCTAGGGAACTAGGGAACGTTTGCCTTGCTGTCGCGCCAAGTTCAAGACACAAAACGTGATAAACCACCACAAAAAGTTAGCAAGCCAGCAAACCAACCGATAAAGGAGGAAAGGAAAGAATGCTTCCATACTTACACGCATAGCTGGCAATTGACGTGGCATTGCTTTGCTTTTCGACAGATTAGGCGACGTTATAAATAAACCGAACAAAACCGTAAAGAACAGAAGAACATGAAGAGTAGCATTTGTGGTAATAAGAAATGCAAGTTTTTGTTCATTGTTGGCACATACAATATTTGCTAAAATGGTTTCTGGGCTCTTGTTCTGTCTTGTCTTTTCTCTAAGCGCTTCAAAGTCCTTGATATGTACAGATTTCTGATGCATTGCTGCTACCGCTGCCCTCGATCGTCTTCTCCTATCACAACTTGTAAGGTTATTTTTAAACAAAATCGTCCAAGTCTAATGTTACTATGTTGATCATATTCGATTTTCTAGCGACAATCGATTGATCGATTTGCTTGTGGCAAATCTTATGTTTGTGTTTTTTTTTTTTTTTGAGGATTGTTTTTGAGTAATATATTCTTATATAGTTTGCTAAAGGGTGATTTTATAACATATTAATCTACCACAAATTATTTGTGTATCTTTTGCTGTGTAACAGAATCGTGTGTTCGATTTAAATTATCTAAATATATAACAAGATACTAAATATTTGAGTCATGTTAATCAATTCAAAGTTACTGACCCATTTGCATGAGTATAGTACAAAACTGAAAGCGTGTAGATTAATCTTCAAAAGCAAAGGGCATTCACTTGTCATCATAATTTTGTCATTTCTGCTGAATTAATCGAAATTTATGCTTTTCGTAATACCATTTTTCTATACACAACAAGTTTGTACTGTCAGCAGAAAGCAGCAAAAATCAAAGAAATGCTAAGTGTGTTAAGCTGTGAATAGAACCCCGAAGTCATAAAAACACGATAAGATTTGAAGCTTAGAATGAATATATGAAATGCGTTTGACATGACAAGTACTCAATACTTATGTGAGTACACACAATACGTAGGTGTGTCTATTGTTATCGTTTTGAGTTTGTAATCGCCAATAAGAAATTCACATCATGTTCTTTTGGGGTATTAAAACTGAAAGCTGCTTATTCATAGTTGTCTATTTCGCCAAAACCCATTCATTAATAATATTTTAAGCAATCATTTATAGCCAAGTCAAGTGTTCCGCAGACAAGCTCTATAAATGTATGTACAATTAAACAATTTTTGTAAAAACCACAAATACACTTATAGTTTGTCTATCGTATTTGACCATTAAATTATTGGTTTTAGATATTTAGAAAAAAAAAAAAAAATAAAAAAATTATTTAAATTTCCCAAATCATCATCCAAATGAAGTGATTATTTCCCTTGTAGTGTTCTCAATTCGCTTGTTTAATCGGATATGGTAGCAGGGGGTTCCACATTTCGAATTGAAATAACATTTCTGATATTCAGTTACACTGACAGGTTTTTTGTGATATGTTGAAGTTGGATTGAAGAACTCAAGGGGTATGAGTGTATTGTGTGTTCCAATTGAAATAGATAAAAGAAATTATCAGCATCATGAATATAATTTAATAAGTGTTAAGTTATTCTATCCGCATTAAAGAAAACTTGGACCAATTTATACATATAATAAAATCGTAGACTTTGTCTGTTTGTTTTTGGTTTGAACAAGTATCAATTAAAATGCACTCATTCTATTCAAAATCAAATAACTGAAACACAAGAAGCTTTATTTGGTGCACAACATAGGTTTTATTTCATTAAAATTGACCAACAAAATATTTTTTTAATTTATAATTTTATAAAATTTGAAATGCGGTTTTTCTAACAAATTTGCTAACAAATCATTCTAAAATTACATGCGCTACTTCACTACATTTTATCGCTTCTAAAACCACTTCACATATAATCTTCTATAATTTTGAATGCAAAAACAAAGTTTGTCGGGCCAACTAGTTATATAATATAATTGTCATATGAAGGAAAATAGGAAAATTTTAGGTTTTGTTGGAAGACTTCTTTATATCTGAAAAATATATGATCTTCGCTTATAGGCGATTTAATGCTATATTTCGTGAATGTTCTATTCAATGCTACAATTCTTCAACAACAACAGGGAAAATGACGAAATTGTGTAGTTGAAATAGCTAAAAAGCTATTTGCTGGGTAATTCTTGCCTTTTATTTGTGGTCACTTTCGCCTTTTTTCGGTCATTTCCGCCTTTTTTTGGTCATTCTCATGACTCTCTCTCTTTGTTTGTTGCGCGGCTTTATTAAAGAGCTAATGGTGGCACAAAACAATTTTAAGAAAATTTCAAATTGTTAAATTTTTACTAAAAATTTAATAAAATATATAGCAGGAATAAAAAAGGGAGCTGCAAGAACTGTTTGCATACATTTATCATATATTTTCACAAAATGCCCATTTTACATTCATACAATTAGCCACAACATTACATTTGTATGTATAATCAAAACAAAAACAGCAGCTCCGATCACACGAAATGCACACTTTACATTAAATGCTCATTACAAATCGCCTATTATACCGAAACAATTGCTTTTTCTTATTTTATTGTAATTATAAATCTATAATCACAATCAAATTGTATTCAATTGAATCGAATTATTTATAAATAGTTGCTGCTTCATTTGAAATGTGTGAAGTGTTGTTGGATGACATTGAAAATATCTTTGATTTGAATTCTCACTTTCAAGTAAAGTAAAGGAAATAATAAAGATTTAGTATAGAAGAAAAACGTTATGTCGATAATGTGTGATTATTCAAATTGCTTTACAATAGGAAATATAAAAAAAAAAAAATCTTAAGCGTCTTTTAAAATTAAATCAAAGTACTTAAAGACAATTACTTCATTTTGTTGAGAGTTCAATAATCATCACTTTGTACCTAACAAATAAAGTGGAAATTTAACCAAAAAAAAAAAAAATAATAATAATTGAAGTAGTGCCACTACTTTGATTTGGTTCATGGTTCACCTGTATAACAAGTATTAAATTTCTATTAGTAAACATAAAATTTGTTGAAAATGATGTCAGGCCACAATAATAATAACATACTTACATATTTAAGCAAATAACCATTATAGGGAAGAAGGTAAACTCATTGACAATGCCGGAAATGTTTATATAAACTGCTGGTATACAAAACTAAAACCAAAACAAAAACAAAAACAAAACAATAAAAATAAAAATACAGTAATATTGTAGCAACAAAAAGAATTGGTTTCAATGGAATATAAAGTTCTTTTTTTCTGTTCTTTTCATAATGAGGCAAACAAGCACAAATAATTAATGTAACCTGAGTTGAGCATAGTTGGGTTGAGCTTAGTTAAGTTGTGTTGAAAGCTTTAATTATATTGAAATAATCAAATGTAATGAATAGCAACAACATTAGAGAAGAGTTTGCTGCACATGTGAAAATTTAATTGTTGCCTACCGCAAATGTAAATAAATGTTGCAGCGCCATCAAAATCACAGTACAAGAAGCAAACATGGCATGGTCAAGCATTCCACATATGAGTACGACAACGTTCCCATAGGAAACTCCAGAAGAAGTTTATGCAAATAATTGCTGTACATTTAATTAGCAATTGCTGATGCTGCTGCTGTTGAAGTTGTTGTTGCTTCATCCTCTTGTTCAATAATTTGCGCCATGCTGACACTAAACGCATTTTCGCATTAGCTTGGTCAACGAAAAATGTCCAAAAGAATTGTAACCATATTGCAAACAGTTGCCATGTTGCCAATTTGCAAGTGCAACGATTGAGCATTAGATGGTCAAACGCCAATATTTTAATGCTGTCAATAATTATCGGAGTTGCTGTTCATTCACCAGCTCCATGTTACATCTTCTGTATGGCCAATACCGATGCTGCTGCTAATGTTGCTAAAGCTACAGTGTAGTAAGCAGCAACAACATGACAGCAACATTTGTCGTTCTTGTCAATAAAAAGCAATTAGCATTATCTGTAGTCAGTTTGTTTTCCGCTTTTATCGCATATTGCGCCCCAGCATTGAGTGCTACCGGGTGTTGCATGTTCTTAGGCTGCCTTCTTTCACTTGTTTGTCTGTCGCTTGCTTGGTTTTATCATATTTCCGGCTTACTTTATTGGCGATTGAAGGCTTCTTATTAATAGCAGAAGGAGAAGTAGCGACAACAGCAGCAGCAGCAGCAGCAATTGTTGAATAAACTTCTTAAGTTTATCTTAACGCAATTTCTAACGAATTCTTTAAGCTAAATTTAAACAATTAAATCTGCGCGCGCGTTTGGTGTGCGGGTGATATTGGTGCTGTTGCTGTTGTTTTTGTTGCTGTTGTTGCTGAGTTAAAACACAAAGATGCCGCCACCCGATCAATTATGTTGCATTTCACTATTTCTTTAGTGTTTGCTGTTGTTGCCACACGCTCATATCTAATGCGGTGCATGAACGCCTTTTCGCTTGAGTTGCTTAACTGCTTTGCATAAATTACAATTGATCGGACGTTTTTGCGTTCGTTCAACAAGTTTTTCGATTTTGGCTTCGAAGACAGAAACCGATGGACGACAGACGTTGAGTCTGATAGACTGCATGTCTATTGCAATGGACGAAAGAAAAATGCGGCAGCAATGCAACATATCGACAACACTACTATGTATGTACAATCTTATGAGTATGCACTGCTTGCCTGAGCTAGCGGCTCTGACAACCCAGTCAGTCAGTCAAGTTAGTCAGTCAGTCAGTTAGTCGTCTATTTAAGTCAAACTCAGCCATTAGTCTGAGTGGCATTTGATTTAAATAGACAGTTGGCGTTCATTTTATAGGCCGCTACAAAGCAGTATGAAGCTCGTTACAAAGTTAAACCGTTTCAATGTTGTTGAGATAATGAAAAAAAAAGAAAGAAATATTTGATCACTCACAAAAATTCAACAAGGCGTATACGTGATGTTTTAATTACTTACGCGCTAAGCAGTTGATGTAACAGTAAAACTAAGAGGATTAATCGATGATGACAGAGTCGAGTCATAAAATTACAATAACTAACTGAATGGATGGTGTTTGATACATTCAAAGTTTATGTTATTTAGATTGATTTGAATTCTTTAACTTGTTGAACTTTGTTTGGCTTAGTTGTTTTTTTTTTTTTTTTTTTGGAAAAAAATTAGCTTTGTCCGGAGAAGTAAAAGTAGTTTGCCATAATTCAAAGACAAATTTATGTATTTTTCATAATTATTTTTATTTATTTATATTGCTTAACAAAACAACATAAAATATATATAAATGTATCTATGTATCTTTGTTTGTACAATTTATATCAGCAATTACATTTTTTGTGTTCTCAAAAGCTGTAAACAACACCTGTTCGACACTGACAAACGATCGATATTAGCCTTCAGAGCGCAGCCAGTCAGCCAAGTCGAACCAAGTTTGCCAAATAGAAAGACAGAGAGACTACCGTCTGCAATCGAGCTTTGGATTTTAACTTATTTGTAGCACATGCTGCTGCAAACGCCAGACAAAAACAAGAAAAATACTAAAAACCAAATAACAAAACAACAAACAAAATATATTGTATGTATATTGTACAATAAAAAACCGTGCTTAAAAAAATCAGCATCATGTTTCAGTTATTATCGCGCATATTATGCAAATGAACATGACATAAAAATTAATACCACAACACAACACAACGCCTGGCGCGACTACGACTACGACAACGACATCGACTCTACTAATTTCAATGTATGAGTATTGGAAGTTGAGTGAGTCGATTGGTCTTGGTGGTTCAGTTAGACTAGTACTACTTGATTGTGTTACTAATTTGTAGCGCGCGTTGCCTTAGAAGTTAACACAATAATGCTAAAGTTCTTTTATACACTTCCCATGAAGTATATATTGTTATAATCAGCACAGTTCCATCAATTGATCTATTCAATTTTCTGATTTCATAAAAACAACTCTCTAAGTTTGAATTTGAAGATTTTCAGATTAAATTCTATACATAATCTGCCTTCAATTAAACTAATTTGTGAAGTAAATGAATAAATGGTTCTATGATCATTTCTTTAAACTAAGATAACCGAACGAATGAATCACTTATTCACCAGAATAACCAATCAAACTGTAGTTTTTTTATAGTGAGAACCTTGAAATTACTGCAATCGCTTGTAGTTTTGTCTTAACTAAATTCATTTTACATAGTACTAAATATTGTTTTATGTACGTCTATGTAACAACATGTCCAGAAGGGGTTATATTTCAAAAGAAAAACATATAATAGAATTCCATGGAATAAAAATGTAATAATCAATTAAATGAATGAGAATAACCTACATGAAGTGTGCTCGTATATAAGCTTTGATGTGATCAAAGTTAATGTTTTTCTTCTTGTTTTTATTATATTTATTAAATAATTTTGTTTTTCTTCAAGCCACTTGTAAAGCAAATCAAGGCTAAAAAGTGTCTACATCGGTTGTTGTCATTGTCTTGTTGTCTTTTTGTCTTTAAAAGAAATATGTTCTATGTGTATCCACTTTGGTTAATTGCGTTTTGTCTATAGAAAATGCAATTTCCTATACAAGTACAAGTACGAGACTAGTATGAATAGTGAGTAGATGAATAAAGATAAAGATTCTTAACTAAATTGACGACCTTAACTTTATCTCTCATTATTTGTAAGAAACTAAGTATCTCATTTATTTAAGTATTTTCTCAACCTAGTTTCTTGTAATTAACTATTAAATAACATCCTCATCCTCATTTATTGCTTTTCTTTTATTTGGATTCATTTTCTTTATGCTGCTTTATTCAATGTGCTTTGCAATGATACAATTTTCAAATTGAACTCGAAGATCTCAAATGCTGAACAGATCAGAAGAGAACTGTGAAATCAGGTCAAGTATTTTCCATTAGCAAAAGGTGGCAACAGCAAACACTTTAAGCCATTAACAATGAAAATAGTTTCAATAGTTTGTTCTGTTCTGTTCTATTCTTTTTTGTTGATTTTTCCTAAGAACCATGAACGAATCAACGAATAGATATAGATGAATGAACAAATGAACAATCGAAAGAACCACAAAACGGTACTTTTTCGCGAAGTGTAATTGTTAAGATTGAAAATGAAGAATGAAACGAAACGAAATGAGATGAGATGAAAAAGAAAATAAAATAAAATAAAATAAAGAAAAATAATCAGGTTAAGAATTCAGTATTGAAGGGAAAAACCACAAAACACAAAACATTCACTCAACAAACTTTAAGAAATCTCAACTCAACTCAACTCAACTTATAGTACAACTTAAGATGACTGAAGTCGTCTATTCAGTTTAAGTGATGACCAAAGTGAAGCTTCCTTGGCTTGGTTGGTTGGTTGGTAGGTTAGTTGATTCTGGTAAGAATTCCCTGTTCTGTTTGGGCCAAGATAAAGTTAAAAGCGTTGCACTTAAGTGCGAAAAACGCTTGTCGCGGGGCTGCTGCAACAGTGAAGGTAGTTCAAGTATGTTAACGCCTAGAATGCAATCATAATATAACGGATTGCAATCAAGCGAAGCAACAACATCAAGTAGTATTCAATTGTGCAACACAGTCCCCGCTGTACGACGACGACGAAACCAACCCAATTTCCAAGCGTTTCAATTACTTTAAGCAAGTTAGTGAGTGAGTGAGTGAGTGAGTGAGATACATGGCAACCTAGACAACCTAGTCAGGTGCAACTATTGATGTTATATACATACATATATAATACTTGTACGAGTTTATATTTTTTCTTGTTGTTACTGCTGCTGGTGAAGCATGGAAGCATGGAAGCATGTTGCACCTACTGCTTGTTAGCATCAATTGATGCAGTCTTTCGTTTGCTTCGGCGTTCACTGAGTTCAGTTAGCCAGTAAGTCGTACGCTTTATACTTGAACAAGTAGTAGATATAATATTTTTCCCAAACGGTAGAATCTGTTGGTGTTGATCTCGTTTATGGCACGAATTAAGTTATTCCTCTGGCACGACTGATTAGTGTTGGCAGCAACAATCACTATTACAACTACAGTAACAGCAACATCAACTGTAACAGCAACAGCAATAGAGAGAATCTCTAGTAACAACAATAGAAATATTTGCACGACAACAACCACAATTTTTGTATATTAAATAAACTCGATCATTAGGTGGTGCAGTGGTGCAGTGGCGCACTGCATTCTGCTCTTATCTTTATTGTTCAAAAAAGTGAAGAATCTATGTATCGCCAGATCTGGAGGTTTTGCTTTATCTTTAATATACATAAAAAAATGACTGTTATTTGTGTAATTATTATGACAATGTTTATTATATTTTCTCTAGAAAGGAAAGGAAAGGAAAGGAAAGGAAAGGAAAGGAAAGGAAAGGAAAGGAAAGGAAAGCAAAGAAAGAAGGAAAGATGAATGAAAGAAGAAAGTTAGCAAAGTGTTGATCTTGATGGCCTGAGTTAAATGTGTGCGTGTTTTTCATTTAATTGAAAATGGAAGTCATTTATGACACCAAATAATGGTCCATTGTCACAAAGATATAAAGATGTCAATAAATACAATAATTAATAGCCACAAAATTTATAATATTTATCTTATGAATACATTAAATCTTGCATTTAGTGGTGAATCGCCTAAAAGTATGCTAATTTTTTATAATAAATTTCTAGTAAAATGCTTAAAGTGCTTTCAAGATAAATCGATAGTCTTTAATAAGCTCAAATTAATGTTTCCTTATGCTCGACTACAATTTGAGTGGAGTGTAGCATCAAAGTGAAGTCCAGCAAAGTCCACTTGAGTCAAGTCGCGAGTGCCGCATCATTTGTCAAATCTTAGCTTATCGGCGTATGTACATCAGTTTGATTGATACATTAGCCACAGCAACATCAGCAACAGCAGCAGTAGCAGCACAAAACTACTCAACTACTACGAGTAGTAGTAACAACAAAAACAACTCTTGTAACAGCAATAATGACAAACTTGCAACAATTGCTGCCATAAACGTTACTGGCAATCGGTGCAACAAATGTTGCCAACATGCAGTTGGTTGCTGTTTTCTTCTAAGCTGCAGTTTTCTTTCTTTATGATGTTTTTCTCTTATTGCACCCAGATAGATGGAAAAGAAAAATATGCGGAAGCTGACAATTATTAATGAGTCGCATAGCACATCAACGACAGAAACAGCACCAACAACAGCAAAAGTTTCTAAATGAACAATTAATATAAAAAAAAAAAAAAAATTATTATCTAAAGAAAAGAAACAAGGTAGAAAGAAACATTTAAGCAATGATGACAAAAATCTTTGAGTGAAGCGGGGAAAAAAGCTAAAGAAATTATTTACTGTAAAATTAAGTTGTTAGCACTAAACGGAGGAGTTAAACACTAAACTGTGATTTAGTAGAGTAGAGAGTGAGGAAAAATAACTTACAATTGAAGAAAAGCGGAAATCATACATTGAGTATTGCAGGATTGAATCATCGTCATTATCATTATCATCATCATCACCATTATCAAATGAATCAATGAACAAGAAACGATCGATAGATCGATTGATCTGTTGATCGATCTATCTTTCTATCTATCGACTCCTTCTTGAATGTTTGATTGATTGATTTAATTTTTAAACAGTTGGCACTAAACACGACATGATGCCATGAAGCCTTTGGTGGCTTAATTGAGCGTTACAATTGTTTCTGACAATAGTTCCCGAACCAATCTATCTAACCATTATAGTTTAGTAGCGGAAAATTATTTATTATGGTTAATATTGTGTGTATTCTTGGCTTGTAAAATAAAAAAAGAAAATATGTTGAACCTGCAAAATTTAATTAAAATCAATAATTACCGTTGATTGTTGATTGTTAAGTGTGAGAAGAAAGTATGAGTATGCAATGCCTTCGAGTTGTTCTTTTCTATAATATTATAACAGAGCTGGCGAGTATCTTTTCACATGAATTGTTGTAATCAAATAAAATTACACTTTAAGCCATCAAAGTAAAAGAAAAACTTGTTTCTACTATTTTTTTTTAATTTAAATTTTCAATCGACATAAAAATGCAAATTATTCACTACACTTTACTTTAACCAACTACTCTTTAGTTAACCCCTTTCATGTTGAAGTTAAAATGCTATTGATTTGTGCCTAAACCAGAAGCGGCTTTGGTAAGCAAGTTGTAGTTGGCCAAGTGCATGAACGCCTCGAGATAATTAACAAATTGAGTTGGTTTTTTTGTTGTTGTTGTTTTTTTCTTCTTTTTGCTTCTGTTAGTGTTTGTGTTAGTATAAGTGAAACTTACTTGGACAACTGCAATTTATATCTTTTAATGATTTTTTATGTGACTTAATGTTTAGAATAAAGTGCTTTTTATGTCTTAACGCAATCTAATGAATATTTTGTGATTAATAAGTTACTAATTACAATGGCCACGATTAGTGTTGACCAAACCGGTGTCACCAGTTAACTGACATATCAATAAACTAAATAGTTGGTCAAGAGTTTGTATCATAAAAACACCCGCATCATGTCTTGTCGTCGTCGTCGTTGGTCGTCGTCAACATTATAGTTAGTTGTTGGCTTACAGTTTCTGTCGATAATAAATTGTCATGTTTTGCTTTAAAGGCATAAAGTATCTTAAGCGAATAAACGAACTATGTGTTGTGTGTGTACTATGTAAATTATGGCCAGGATAGTGAGACAAAGAGGTCTAACACAAAAGAAACTAAACTAAACAAAACAAAACAAAACAAAACAATCACATTGATGCCAAAGCATTATGCATAGATAATAACGACATTTCTTCTATGGTATATACTAGTAAACCTAACTAAGAGTATGAACAACCACAGTCTCTCTGAATATGCGTTTGTTTTGTTTTCCCAATTTTTTTTTTTTTTTTTTTTTTTTTGCATTAGTTGGAATGTTGGCCTACACATAGACGCGTTTTTAACTGCACTTAGCCAGTGAATGACTAACTAAGTGAGCTAGTGAGTGAGTGAGTGAGTGAGTGAGTGCATGAGTGAGTGAGTGAGTGTAGAAAGTAGGAGTAAATCTCTGTTATAGACCCATGTTGTCTAGCATGGCTGCTGCTGTCTAAAGCACATAAAAATGTCATCAACATGTTGTTGCTGTTGCTGTTGTTGTTCGTTATGTTTGCACATTTTAAACATGGTCAAAAGGACGGTTAAACAAACATATGAACAACTATAAGAACGACAACAGCAACAGCAAAAGCAACAAAAAATGCGAATATGTTTACGATGGTTCCAAAATGGGTTACTATGACAATAGCGACCTACATTGATAGGTTTGTAAATATTTTGATTGGCAAAAAAAAATGTATTTTTTTGTTTGTTGTTGTTCGATTTTGTGTTGTTGTTGCTGTTGTTGTTGTATATGCTGGCTGGCATTCTACAATTTCCGATCATTAGAATGTTATTAGTTGTGAACGTGATGTGTGCCATTTGCGTAGGTGCTGCCTTTAGTTTTGGTTGCTTAGTGTTGATCTTATGCATTTCAAAAATGAGCAGCATCAGATTTTTGTAGCCTCAAGTAAAATGAGAAAAACACATAAAAAAGATTAGTTTTCGTTCCGCTACAGATTTGCCTTTCACAAAAAACAGATAAAGAAAAATTTAAACAAAATACAAAATAATGAGTATTTTAAATAAAAAAAGAGCTGTTCATGTCGAAGTTAAAAGTTTATAGTATTGTATGTATTAGACGATAGTAATAAAATTTAGTAAAATTATTCTAGTTTAAGATTTGAAGATTTCTTGGGAAGGTGTAGTGCTAACGGTTATATGATTTTTACAACTCTTGTATGAATCGTGTAAACAGTGATCACTGTTTGTCTTTTATTAGTCACTTAAGCATCTTTCGGTAAAGTTCTGGGTTTGTAACAATAAAAATGTAAATGTATTCTTCTCTTCATGCCTTTTACATTAAGAAGTCAAAGAATTTTAACTCAAATGTACGAACACAGCGACGATAAATTAGGAGAATCCGATACAAATTCAGCCATTCTCATAATTATAATCATCAAGACATAAGATAAAGCGAATGAAAAACATTTTGCTTATATACTCGTACATAGTCTTAGCTTATTTGATTACATTAAATTAATAATGAATTGATTGATATTGATGAATATATTGAACAAATTGTCTAACTGAAGCGAATTTTCATTTCATTTTTCCACTTTTAAACAAAGTTCAGTTTATTATGAAGGCATTAAACCCTGAGAAAGACTTCAATTCAATTAGCTAACAAGTGTAACTGATGGCATAAGTATTTATATAATAAGCTCATAATGAGTTACACGAAAATTCATGGCCAAAAAAAAAAACAACAACAACAACAACAACAACACTTGACTTGGTTAACAAGCACACAATCTCATAAAGGTTACAACAACCGATCGATTGTTTTAAAGATCGGTAGATTTAACCTTTTTCCTTTTTCTTTCTGTTGTTTAAATTTGGTTATAGTGAAGGTAGGAAAAACCATATATTGTATATTTTATTGTTGTATTTAAAGTAATGATGGGAAATTAATGATTTTTGATGAAGGCACCTTGAACTAAAAAACATGTTGCAAATGAGTTGAGTGGCTAATAAAAAACTATCACAATTGTTAGCACGTTCATCATATAGGCTAACAAGGTATTTTCTTTTGTTGTTGTTGTTGTTATTTTGCATAAAAGTCTTTCTTTTCTTCCTCATTGTTTATCGAGGGAGAGCATCATAAATTATGAAATTATCAAGTATGCGATGTTGGGATGCTGCAGCAACAGCAGCAGCATACTACAATATAATAAATGCATGTTGCATATTTTCAAATGACTGATGCATTTATGCATGAAGAGGTAACTAGTGGAACGTTGCTTTTGTGTTGCACTTGTGCATTTCAATTGGAACGTTTGCGCCACCCAAGAAAAAGCATCATTAAAAGTAAGCATTCTCTTTGTTGCAAGAAACAAAGTATTGCTTGTTCGTTCATACGAGTAGCAGCAACGATGACTTCTAATTGGCCGCTATGCAATAGCAACAACAATAACAACAACAACAATTGCAATAGCAATAGCAACAACAACAACAGAAACAGCAACAGAACAGAAAAAAGAAAAAGAAGTCACAGTCGATATTTCAAATTGAAAGCAATTAAATTGCTCTCATATCAGTTGTTGGGGCAAAGGCTGCTTGTTGCTGGACACAACGACGAAACCAATCGAAATATACAACATTCAATAACAAACGCCGCTATTAGTCCTGAGCTAATTGAATTAGATTGTAGTTACAGATAATTCTGCAATAGCAACAACAACAACAACAACAACAGTAACAGCAACATTTATATTGCACTATCAGTTAGTTGGTTGCGAGCCTTAATCAATTCAATTTTTAAGACAATCTCTCTTGGCCGCCCAACAGGAATATTGTCTCCTTTGCTGTGTTTGTGTGTGTGTGTGTGTGTGTGTGTGTGTGTTTGTCTTTGTGGCAGATCAGTGAGGCACATTCCAACAATCGCTCGGTCGCTCGTCGGTCGTCGGTCGATCGTTGTTGCACATGTCATTTGTTAGAAAAGTCAGTTCAGACGTTTGTAAGTCTTAAGTTGGCCTTTGTGTGTCAGGCGCGGCATACTTAGTGCCACACTAAAATGCAATTAAATCTCGTTCAATCGCTTTTAAGGCTTTATCCTGTCAGAGTTTAGTCTTTCTTTCTTTCAGTTTTCTGTCTTCCGTCGTCTTTTTTTCTTCTGTTTTTTTTTTTTCTACAATATGTTGCATGATGATGGCAGCACAAAGAAAGAGTGACTCCATCAACCAGTGTCCAACAACGGGCGCCAACAATTACAAAGTGAAGCGCTCATTTCAGCTATGGTTGAGCCTGAGTTTGCTGTTCTTGTTGTTGCTGTTGCTGCTGATGTTGCAAATACAATGCCGCATCAGGGAAAATGACAAGTCAGGCTTAAGGGCTTCAATGTTGAGGTTGCAACAAGTTCATTTCATTTCATTTGATTTCAATATGACAACACAGGATACCCTCCATCGCTCTCTGCCTTTGAAACCCACGCGTCAGGGTTGTTGCACAGTGGGCGGCTATCGCACTTTTATTTTATATTATTTTATTCTTGTTTTATCTCGCTCTCATACAATATTGTAACAACAACAGCAGCAACAACAAGAACAACTTATCGTGAGCGACATCTGCATGTGGTTTTTATTTTCTAAGCCGTCGGCACTGTTTTGTTGTTGTTGTTGTTGCTGGCAACAACAGCTGCAACACGATCGATCGTTTGTGAAACAAGTGCAGCTTGTAAAAAAGTTTCGCATGCGACAATTTTTGTATTTTTAGTTTTTCAGATTTGATTTTTTATTTTGTTTGGCTCTCATGGTTTCAGTTTCGGCATTTTCGGTTTGTTGCGGCATTCAATTTTTTTTATTATTTTTTTATTAAATTTTATTTTCCGAAAATGTCATTAATTGACATGATTTATGCGATTTTATGTCGTTATATATATGAGAAAATATATAGAAAATAATAAAAAAAAAAAAATAAAAAATAAAATATTTCAAATAAAAAAAAAATAATAATAAAGAAAAATATCTTCTCAGGTTTTGATAAATGAAAAAATAAAATATTTTTATTTAAGTTTCGTTTACATTTCCTTTGGGGTTGTGCCAAATTGCGTGCGTGCAACCGTGAAAAAATGAAACAAAATGGCGCCGTTAAAATAAATAGATTAATTAAATTGTCATTTGATTTCATTCCGTTCATTCGTTTAATAAAAACGCATTTCAATTAAACCCAACTGAGGTTAATTTGATAAAAATCAATTTTCAGTCATTTTTACATATTTCTTGCGATCGTCGGGCATAAATCATTTCCAGGTGTTGCTTCGACATCGTCGTCGTCGTCGTCATTTACTTTGCATGCCTAACTGTCTTGGTAATGAATGCTTTTGCTTTAGATTGGATTTGAAAATTGTTTAAAAAAAATATTTTTAATTTCAAAAAGAAGAAAACAACAATGCGGATGCAGTTCAACATTGAATTTAGGAAGAAGAGAATCCACAATTGGTTTCTTATACTAAATGTGTGCATTGTCAAAGAAGTTAAAAGGAAGCGCTTTTAAAAAAATTTCATTTATTCTTGCAAAGTTGCAAAGTCTTTGGTGAGACTAAAGTTAAATATCTTAAGCCATTTTTTACGATGTTTCCCAAAGGCTCTGAATACAATGTAACTAATTGACAGTACGAAAAATCTTTAAACTATTAAAAACCCAAAATGAAAGAAAGAACTAAGCTTACCTCTTTACAGTATTTTGCTATAAATTTTTATTGGATCTTTTGTCAAGTTTCTTATTATATTTCCCATCTTTATCTATGTAAGTATGAAGCAAAAGCAACCTTAAAAAAAGTGTCAGCATGCAGGAGTTACACGCATAAAGATTTGTGGCATGTGGCACAGACGAAACAGTAGTCACAAAACACTTTCAATTGGAATTTAACAGGAAAATGGTCAAAAAATATTAAACATACCAACAGAAGTCCAAATAACTAAACTGAACCAAAACAAACCAAACCAAATGAAACCAAAGCCAAGCAACTGAAGTAAAGTAAAGTGAACTGGCTCACCACAGGCCAACAATATGTGGAGAATAACTGTAGATTGCCGACGACCAAGCCAAAAGCATAGAAGGCAGGTAGGCAGGAGGCAGTCAGCCAGTCAGCCAGACAGGCATTAAGGCCAACAATTGTGGCATGTTTCAACTGACAGTTGGCCACGCAACAAAGGTAGTAGTAGTGGCAGTGTTAGTGGTAGCAGGAGCAGCAACAGGAATAGTGGCAATGTGCAACACTATTTAGTAATGGTAGATGCATACTATGTTGCATACACGAGTCTAAAACTGCAACAACAATAACGACAACAGCAACAACAACACTAACAGAAACATGCAACAAATGTATGAATCCTTTCATTAAGCGCATTACTAGCAATGCAACACAGATTGTCGCTGCTACCAACATTCGCATTCGTCTTGTTGCCACTGTAACGTTTATTGTTGTTGTTGTTGTTGTTGCTGTTGTTGTTGCTGTTGTTGTTGCTGTTGTTGTTGCTGTTGTTGTTGCTGTTGTTGTTGCTGTTGTTGTTAAAGTCTAGTCTTATGTTGCATTTAAGATTTGAACTTTTGGCTTAGTGTGTTGCAATTGCTGTAGCTTTCCCGCTCTTACCTTATTTCATTATGGAACATTCCTTCTCTGTTTTACACTATGAACAATGTGGTTGTGGGGGTTCACATGTCGATTAAAAATTTTAATTGCCTTTGCGTGTTTAGTGAACTTTTTACACGTTTTGTTGCAAGTATGTTACGCATGCGTAACATTTTGTGACAAGTTAAGCAGCAGCAACAGTGGCAGCAATGGCAGAAGCAACAGATTCTCCTTCTCCTGTTGGTTGGTTGGTTGGTTGATTTGCAAAGTTAAAAGAAGAAGACGAAGTTGGATATAAAGCAGCAATTAAAAAGAAACATAATCCACATCAACTTAACTTATGAAGTCTTATTTTTTCTAAATATTCTTCATTAATGTCGCTATAATGATTGAATTTACTCGTATTTATATTTTGCATACAACCATCAGCATTATACAATTGTATCCATTATATGTTTGTTATAGAACATAAGCTGTCAGTTGGTAGTGCAACTGTCAAGCAAATAGCAAATAGACAGACAGAAAGTCTTGGACAACAACACACAGCACAACAACAACAACAACTTGAACTTGCTTCATTGAAGTTTAAACAAATAACATGAGTTAGCGAGCAAATTCATTAAAATTGTTAGCAATGACTTAAAGCAGAGACAGGCAGGGAGGTGGGCAGGCAGGCAGGCAGGCAGGCAGGCAGGCAGGCAGTCAGATCATGCGGCCATGTGGCAGGGGGACAGTGTAGGGGGACAGTGTAGACAGGACAGATCATGGGTGTAGCTATAGCTATAGCAATAAAAATACAATAATACATACAATGAAGAATAGCAGCAGCAGCAACAACAGGGGAAAAAAAATAGAAAAAAGAAAAGCTCACTTGCTCGAGCATTCGAGATTCGTAATTGAAGTTGATCGAAATGAAACGCGATTTGTGTAGATACCACTTTATAAATGTTCTGTGTTGCTTTGTTTAGATGCACCCGCGCACGTCGCTCCCACCATCAGCACCACAATCTGTATAGTCTGCAGATGTTTGAGAGAGACCCCCCGCCCTATTGCTTAAGCAGTCTGACCATGCTCATTATCTCCACCGAAGATCTGATTCAATTAAGCATCGTTAATGGTCTTTGTATTGTTGTTGTATGACTACAAAATCGCTGCTGCTGTTCTGTTGTTGTTGTTGTTGTTGTTAGTGTTAGTCTTTGGTGATGCTGGTGGTGGTGGTGATGATGATGATGATGATTCCTCGTGCAACAACATGTGATCTTGGCTCACTGATTGTTACCGGAGCTGCTCAGTGCACTCACTTTTGGCCAATTGAAATGACTTTGGTTCTTGTTATTATTGCTGTTGTTTGTATGCTGTGTTCCTGTCTTTGTTCTTCGATTGTAAGTGCTGCAATTAAATGCAAACGTATGATTTAGCAGCAGCTACTACCAACCACCAACCACAAACCACAAACAAATATCAGCACTAGTAACTGATGCTACCGCATCCTGAGCTTTTTCTTTTTTTCTTTTTTTTTTGCTGTTCAACTACAATTTTGGCTTTGGATTCTTTCTTTTATATTTTTTAGAAAAAGTTCCCTGTGCATTGGTCAGGAATTTTAATTAATGAAAAACATTTGGTGGAATGTTTATTTTATTTTATTTATTTATTTTTTAATTTTTCCGCACGGAAGTTTCATGTCGCGTTTTCCATGTTCAAATACGTTTAACTCAAACTGTGTGAGTGCGCAAAGTGCTAAAAGCAGAGCCATGCCGAGATCAAAGCGAGTAGTCCAATGCTTATTCCAATATTTTAAGTGAACATGCCGCAAAACGTTGCACATTGTGCACGTAGCTTTAGCTATGCTCATCCAGAGAGTGAAACAGAGCAAAGTAATCATACTACATAATTATTGAAGCATAACTTATGCGCGGCAGCAATCGATAATGCCACAACGTGTTACATAAACAATTTCATTCTTGAACGAACAGAACAGGCAACAGAGCAAGAAGGTCTACATTGCAGACGATGGTGACTCTCACTTCCTTAAATGTAAAGAATGAACATTTGAAAGTACAAGTTATTTTGTGGTAGCCGCTGATCGCTAAACTCATGAAACTCCAGGGGAAACAAGTATGTACGACATACTCTGCTCATACAGAACACAGGAGATAGGGAGGATGGTAATACTTAGTATTAAGTAGTGCTTAGGCTTATCCCGGGACCCTTGGTCTCTCTTGTGTCTTGCAGTCATGAATTATGGCAACATTAACAAATCAACGCAAAATTTATTTGTTATGGTAACCACGCCTCATCGCAAAAGGCTTATAAGTTTAGAGGAAGAATTATGATATGAAACATGAAATTTGTGATAATTTGAAATTTATGCTTAGCTATCATCACACAAACACACAAACACACACACACACACACACACACACACAGAAACACACACTGTTACACCCTAAGTATTAAATGGGGCGTATGATTAATATTAAAAGTATAACATGCAACATTTGTAGCAACAAGAGCAACGAGAACGAGTAACAATTTAAATGTGGCACGAATATTTGCGTAAGTTTTTTTTTTTTTTTTTGCACCCTTCACTAGTTTCACTCTTAGTCGTCGTCGTCGTCGTCGGTTACATGAAAGTGAAACATGAAAACCCACGAGTTCTTGTCTGTTTAACTTTAACTAAAACACAAAATCAAAACAAAAGCAAAACTGTCCAATTTCGATTGTAAGATTTTCTTCTCCTTATTTCATTGAGCTGAGCTGAGCTGAGCTGAATGAGCCTCAGAGTCTATTAAGCGATTTAACAACCTTAAATCTTTTGAAGCACGTACCAAGCATCAACAGTCAACAACAATGATTTTTTGTTGTTGTTGTTTTATATAAAAACTAAACAACAACATTTCCCAAATAAATTGCTATTGTTGTTGTTGTTGTTGATGTTGCTTCAGTTGTTGTTTGTTGTGTTGAGAGACGGTTGACTTGTCTTGACTAAATTGAAGTCCTGGTCACGAGTATCGCGTAACTTAACTTGAATGAATATTCAAATTAAATTATAAAAGAAATAGAAAAGATAAAAACAGAAGAAAAAAAACAAAAAATTAAGCAAAATTCATTTGGAAGCGTGGATTTCGGCGCTTAGGTTCAAAACTTCATCGCTGGCGGCGGTGGCGCTTTGGTTTTATTTTAGTACTCTGGTGTTGTCTTGTTTTGTCTTTGATGGCGAAATTTTGTCCAAAGCATTGACAGGTGCATTTTATTTTGATTTATTATTCCAAACGTGGCGTATTTAAACAGGTTCAATAGTTTGACTTATGATCGACAATCGCCTACACACAATGCAACATAGGTAAAGAAAGACAGATTAGAGACAGAAAATACTAAGCACAAGTTCAGCTAAAGTTACAATAAGTTTCTCAGAGACAATAGTCCAATAGACAGACAGTTGGATAAACACATACGTACTATACAATTGGATAGATAGTCAGACAGAAAGACTTGGCTGTGGACGACTGTCTGTTAGCGTTGATTTTCATGTTGGTGTTTCCATTTCGTCGTTCAATTGCGTTGGCTGTCTCAGCATATTAACAATGAAATTGTTGTTTAAAAGTTTAATTAAAAAACTATTTGATGACGACTGGTTGCATAAATTATATATATGCATTTTATTATTTATTTATTTATTTGTTTTTTTTTTTTTTTTTTTCATTTCTAATGACGCAAGTGTTGTTCAGAATGTGCATTTCCTTGTACTAAGGCTACTCACATGTAAAGTACATAGTCAATAGTTTCTTTGCTGTAGGCAGGCAGAATCCTTCATCAATATGAAGCTCAGCTACTCTTAGTCTACATGTCCATGGAATAGACTCATGAGTGTCTGAAGATATACTCGTATGTATGTTTGTACCATGTTGTTGTTTGTTGTGTCTTCCTGGCCTTGCGTGTTCATCGTGGGTTCGATTTGGTTCACTTTTGTTTCGATTCATTTCGACATTTTGGTTTGAACAGCCAACAACGACGACGACAACGACAACGACGACCAGCCAACAGCTGACAGTTAACAAGCCAATGTACATGAGCCTTAACCATAATGCATCATGTACGCGTAGAGATTTTATTCGTGATTAAATTTAACACGATGTGTATTGGTAGAGCAGGAATAACAAAAAAAAAAAAAAAAAAAAAAAATAGTAACAACAATAATCAAATCCATGAAGAAAAAAATTAAGGAGTCAAAGGGGTAGAAGGCAATATGCAGTCAAGTTTCAAGAAGCTGTTGCTGTTGCTGTTGCTGCCGCTGCGGTGCAATCATGCGAATTCTGTGTTAAGTACGTGCAGCATTCACAGGATGCTACCACCACCGCGGTGTTTCAGATTATTGTTGTTGTTATTGTTGCTGGAGTTCTCATCTTCGTTTTTTCTGCCAGCAAAAATCTGGCAACGTTCTTGAAACGACGTGAAACATGAAAATTGTATCACGTTTGTTGAACTATTTCCGCCGCCACATTGCTCTCCCACTGTTGTGTTGATGTTGTTGGTTGTTGTTTTTTTTTTTCTTAATTCATCTTAATACACTACACAATATTGATCTATCACATCTATTTAGTTGATCAGATGACTTTGAGTGAATGAAATTATAGTTTCTAATTTGTCATTTAAATGGTGTTTGAATCAAAATAACCACCTCATAGTGTTTTAAATTTGTAAGTGTATAACAGGATGAATGTCACCTTATATTGATATAATCACAATTTCAAGGATATTGATCAACCTATTTTCTATGCCTTATCCTTTATTTATCTCAACTAGTTTCATATGTTCACTCAGGGTATTTAATTTATAACCAAACTGAATAAAATCATTTTGAATTTGGTGTGTGTTTTTTTATTTATTATTTTCGATTTGTGTTTGTGTTTTATTTTTTATGTGTTTGCATTTTTACTAAATACATATAAATAATTCTTTTCGTATTTTGAAAACTTGTAATTACATAGTTTAACATAATTTTAACGTTAATGCATTATTTATGTTTCGTTTACAGGCTCAAGTTTTGTTTTTGTTGTAAATGTTTCATGTGTTTTGTCTTCTATGGAAGGCAGCAGTGCATGCGCTTTTACACACGCGTTCATTGCATTATATAGTAGTATGTTTGTACTTATAATACTTGTAAACCGAAAGACTTAAGCAACAAACTTGCTGAGATAAACTAAAGTTCGCAGTGGCAGCTTGATTCTGTCGTCTATTTAACAAAGCCGCCGCAAAATCATTCCTTTTTAATTACAAAGTGTTGCTCAGTGTCGCTGGAGGCTTGTCACGTTTAATCAGCTTTAGCACTCGTTCAAATGTTGTTGTAATACTTGTGATGGTTGTTGCAGCTGTTAATGATCGTCCTGTGCTCGCACTTGCCGCATTTTAAGTTAGCCACCATAACAAAGACAAGAACAAATTAAGCGAGCGTGTTTAATTAATATAATATTGTTGTTGCTATTGCTATAATTTTTGTGTTGGTGCTGTGTCTGTCGTCACTGTGGTATGTCATGCCTTGGTGAATATTGTGGACATGCTATAGAGTGACATGGTCACCCACAAAATCAAAAGAAATGGCATTTCGTCGCTATAGCACACGCATTGAATGGATACGTGCGAATAGATTTATAATGCTTTTACTTTGGATTTGATTTTCTTCTAAGTATAAGAAAGCAATGTTGTTTTATATGTTGCTGTCATTTTCATTGAAGCGTACGATACGACATCATCGTCAAGATGTTACCGTTACATACTGATTGAAAAGTGATATTCCTGCATAGTTCGCATTCGCGTTGTTGTTGTTGGTGTTGGTGTTGTTGTTGTTGTAACATAGTCACAAGGCAAAATAGTGCGAAACTGCTGTCTGTCGTGTAACCTACACGAATCTTGTCGTCGTCGACACACAAAATGAAATCTGTTCAAGAGCAAACAACAACAACAACAAAAACAATATATTGTAGTAACCAAAAACCACAACCGCAACAGCAACAGTAACAGCAACAACAGTGACAACAATGTTGACAGCCAGCAGCAAAAGAAACATGCATTTTGGTGTTGCATTGCAAGCAACTGTTGTTGTCGCTCATGTTGTTATTTACCCCCTTTTCAGTCTTAGACTCAGACTCAGACTCAGTCCCAATCCAAATCCAAATCCAACCAAATCTTTGTCTGTTGTCAGTAGGACATAAAAATGTCATTTGCCGAGATTTGTTGCACAACGAAATATAGCACGAGCGTTTTAACGGTGAAAAGATAATAGAGAGAGAGAGAGAGACAGAGAGAGAGAGAGTGGTGCCAAGTGAGTGATGCAAAAAAATAAAATGGGAGTCCAGAAACAAAAAGAAAAAATAGACAAAGTCAAGTACTACATACAATATACTTACTTACTTACTTACTAAGAAATAACCCTTTTATACAATTTATGTTGATACATTTCTCTTCAAATTGTTGAAAGTTCATAACTTTAAAAAAAAAATCAGTTTGTTACTAATCCATGATCTTAACTCTGAACTTGGCCAACTAACTTGGCTCGGCTTGGCTTGACTTGACTTAATGCAAGAAGAAAATAGAAAAAATATTGTTTAAATCAGTTAAATAAATAAATAGAAAATAACATGATATGCATGATATGTTAACATTCTTGACGCTTCAAGCGTAACAACAACAATGCGAATGTTATTTGGACCCACCTGCTTTTGAGCATCGCCAACGACGACGACGTCGACGACGATGACGACAATTGCAGCAGCTTCTCATCTTCATGTTATATGTTGGTTGGATATTCCTACTGGTATCTAATGGTAACTGATCATCGCTTTACAAAGTTCTGTTCTGTTTTTTATTAGAACAAAACCACAAGCCACACACGTGCATACCACAGCACATCCAGCACATCCCCTTCCATCTGACAACGACAGACAGACAAACAGAAAGACAGACAGACAGACAGACATACAATATTAGATACATTTTTACCTATAATAAAAAACTCAAAATTCATACAAATCGAAATGAACAAACCAAAATACAATAGCAAAAAAAAAAAAAAACTAACAAGGAAAATACTCGTAGTAACCATTGGTCTCACCGAAATTGGAGATATACTTCATATCCATTATTTTATTGTTAATTTAATTGTATAATAAGTACGAGTGATAGAATCATTTAGATATAATTTCATATTGATTACTTTATCATATCATTAAGTACAAAATACTTATGTTATGGCGGTTATCAATGATGAAATAATTAATCTGAGTGATATGAATGTTTTGTTTTATATGATGACAAAATGAAGATCATGTAAGAAAGTCAGCTGATAATTTATAAAACAAAGGGAATTGTTCCATAATTCCATTGCCTTTACAATGTTATATACCAAATGAGGTCTCTGATTTATGCATTATTCTATGTGTTACAAACGTCTCACTTGTGTAAAGTGTATAATAGAATAAACTTTATATGTTTATTGTAATGTATCTACAATGTAAAAAAAAAAAACAGCGTGTGGTGGTGGTGATGGTAATGGTGGTGTATGTAACAAAATACAATATACAATAACAACAACTATGGTACTAACAAAAACGATGACTGCGACGACAACAACATCGTCATCGTCATCATCATAGTTGTTATTGTTATTTTGTTGTTTTTGCAACAAATACATGAATTCTTCCGTAGAACAAGTGTAGGAAGTAGATTTCGCAGCGAAGACAAGAAAATTGCACGATTTCTTCTTGTGCCCATGCCCATGCCAATGCCGATGCCGTGTGCTCCTCCAGCTTTAACTTCAGTTTCAGCTTCAATTCCAATGTTCCATGTTGTCTAACTGCAACTCGCGCTGAGTTACAGTTCTGTTGAGTTTCATTTAGTTTAGTTAAGTTAAGTTGAGTTGAATTTTAGTTGGTTTATTATGTGCTGCTATGGCAGTGAATGCTAGCGCGCCTCCATGCCTCAAGGCAAACATTGTGTGTGTATGTAACTCGAGCTGAATAATGACTTGAGATCATGGCATTAGTATCGCCATGAATTCTATCTGGAATGCGCACATACAAATAACATATACATACGAGTTTGTAGTATTATATTGCCGAAAAATCACATTTATTTTTGGGCGTTGACTGCATGTTTAATTGCTAAGTTTATTTGTTACCAAGCAAACAGCAAATATTTATGTACAATAGTCACTAACAATCAATGACTTTTACTCGGCTTTGTTATCACATACCGGATATTTTTACTTTTCGGATTAGCTCTGAGTATGTTTGGGGCTTTAATTGATTCGCGAATGATGATGCATGGTACTAATGCATTCTTTAATTCTTATATTGATGGATCGACGCACGTTTGTCATGCGTATACGATAATAGTGAAATGAATAAGTGAGTATGAGTGTAGATGCATCTGTTGCTACATATGCTTGCTTCTTGCTTCTTTGATGGCACTTTAATAGTTTGCCAACTCATCGATCATTTTGGGTTGTCATTAAGGTTGGTGCTAATCGTATTTTGCTACTTCGAATGAAAGTTGCAACAGCAGCCACAAGAAGCCATTGACACTGTCACAGAAACGGACGGCAATATCAACTGTCAAAAGGCAGTCAATCTTGTGATAATATTACATTTGAATTAAGTTGGCAATAAACTTCTTTTTGTTAACAACAACAACAACAACAACAACAAAAACGAAAAGAAGATCTAAGTAAAATGCATTTTATTAGATTCGCTAAAAACTTAAGCTTAAGAAAAAAAAAATAATTTCATAGTGAAACGGAAAATCATCATTAAATATTTATTATCTCTTAAGGCGTTTTCATGTTTTTACACGCCTAGGATAAAAAAGAAATAATGATCACTAAATCAAGTATTAGAGTAACGATTTGTTTTGCAGAGTTTTAATGATTCATAAATATTCTTCTTTCAACAAATGAATTAATCCAGTTAATCGGTTCATTATAAAAGTTTTCTTTGACATAAATTTACTTTATATTTAAGCTAAGTTGTCATAAAATAGCTTTGACCTCTTATAGAAGTCTTTCCTAACACATGCTGAGAGTTTGTGTCAAATGTTTTGACAGGAATGTCTGCGAAATTAAAAAACATAATTCAATTGAGTAGATGATGATCATAGTGATGAAGAAGATGAAGATGAAGACACGAATTGAGATATCGAACTGTGTTTGGAATGCCATTTAGCAATAAAGTCAGTCAGTCAGTCAGTCAGTCAAGCAGTCAGTTATACTATTCTAAGCTAGTTGGATGAAGAAGCATCAAACAACATCCTTACCAGTGAACAACGGTTGACACCCTAGTGACCCACTCAACATAAACAAACAAAAGCTGGCAGCAGAGGGAGTGAAGGAGCCAAGAAGAATGACATTTGCATAGAACTTCAACTTCAATACTTTAAATGGCCAAACAAACATATTGTATTATATGTAGACTTTCACCAAGCAATGAGGAGTCAGTCGACATGCCTGATGATGCCTCACGCTGATAGAGTAGTTGTTTGGCGTGCTTTATGACCAAACAACTGAATGTCGATGGAATCGAGTCATAGCTCACGAAACTAATGTCAAATAAATAAATTTATTGCTTTATCGAATTGAAGATGATAATAATATTCTCCTTCCCTTCTATCCTAACAAGGGATAAATGTACCATTTTTCTATATATTCATATGTGTGTTTTGTTGTTGAGTTGAAAAGGTTAAGAGAATTTAGTTAAAGATATTTTGTGTTTGGAATTTGAAAAGCGTGTATTCTTTAAATGATGATGATCATCATGACGATGATGATGAAGATGATGATGATAATGATAGTCGTCATTCAGTCATGACATAAAAACCATTGAACACTGAAAAGTTGTTTGTTGTTGGTTATTCTTGTTGCCAAGTGTCACACAGATTTAAAATGGAGGGACAAACAAAAAAAAAAAAAAAAAAAAATTAACAAAAAAAAATGATTTTAAAACCCGTTATTGCACTATAAAACAAATTGGCAACATTTCTTGGACACTACAACAAATGGACAAAAAATTAGTTTGATAATCTTCAACATGCGATAAGATAATTTCACGCTAATTTATATTGCAACAAATGCATTTCTGGTGCATTTCATAGTAGTCTATCTGAGCAGAGCACAATAACAACAACATTGGCTTCAGCAACAACAACTTAGCTGTGACCAAATGAAAAGCGAACATTTGAAAAGAAATTATTGCACAATTTGTTATCAATTTATCGTTGCAACTGACACATTCGTTTCTACCACCATCACCATCACCATCACCACCACCAACAACAACAGCAGCAACGCAACAATACTGCAATTCACTATGGAGCAGTGGAGCTACATTGACTGAAGTGGAGTGGAGTGGATTGTAGTAAGGCCCAACTAAAGTGTAACTGGTGTAACAACACCAACACCAACAACAACAACAGCATCTGCTACAGTTCAAGACCAGGCGCGGAATCAATGAATTAAAGCTTAGATTAAGAAGAAAAAGAAAATCGACTTAGTTGCAACAAAAAAATATAAAATCCGCGCTTATGGCAAAGTCTTTTATCAGCATTGAAATAACCAAGTTTTGTACTGTTGTTGGTTGCTTTTGCTTTTATCTGTGGCAATTACAGTAATCGTCACAAGTATTTGGCCAATGCCACAACAATTGTTGCTGCTGCTGTTGCTGTTGTTGGTGCTCTACTACACTCTTTTGTGACCAAAAATGGACTTAAATTATTTAAATAATTTTCATTATTGCCTACAGTTCGTGTCATTCGTGCAATGTGCAACATAACGTTGCAAGCCGTTAGCTGTTACCGTATTTGGTTAAAAACGGAACGGAACGAAATGGTTTGGATTGGATTGGATTGGATCGAATCGCATTGGATTGGATTGAATTGGATTGCATCGAGTTTAAGTATTTATACGATGACCGAATGTTGAATGTCGATAAGCTAAAGGCATTTTTAAAATAAACATTTACACTAAAACTAAACTCAGACCAAAAGTAGTAAATGTGTATTATAAAAAAAAAAAAAAAAAATGAACAGAAAATCAAATATTAATTGTTGGTTGGCAAAAATTTGCTACCGTAGAATGCCAAATGTTGAATATAATTTGGCATTGGATTAAAGATGACACACTTAGTTAGTGAGGCACATCAATCATCATCTGTTCATGGCAGTCATCAAGCTTTGGACTTTGATTTGATTGCCTTGACTACGTAACTTTTGTAACATTAAATCAGAATGAATCTACATACGAGTATTATTTATATTGGATATCTGACAATTGAAATTGATTGACATGAACTCTGGTTGTTTATGTACTTTTAAAATACTTGCATGTACTGCGAGTACACAATAATATATGTTTTATTGCAATATTTTCAACTGTGAACTGCAATAGATTTGCTTGCTTAGTAGCCATCAACCATGAATTATGCCATCAAACTATCAGATATCAAAGACAGACATTAGCAGCCGGAAAGCAAGTAAAGTCACACGTCAAAACAGACGCAACTTCATAATTCACACTATCTAAGTTAAGCGGAGCGATGTTTAACTGAACTGAGCTGAGCTGAGTTGAGTTGAGTTGGCTTGAGTTAAGTTAAGTTTAGTTGAGATGAGTTGAGTTTGAGATCTGAGTTGAAATATTTGTATGTATTTTATGCCCAGTCGGTGATTATGTTGTCGAGAGTGAAGCTGTGAAGTTTCTTGTTTTTGATTGACGGCATCAAGTAGTCGTCGCCCACTTGTAAAGAGCATAAACATAAACATAAAAAAAAAATAAAATAAAATATAATAAAAATAGCTTCCAGCGAGCATCATGCAACCATGCTTTGCTATGCCAACGCCATGCCATGCCACGCTATTCCATTCTATAAGGCATCACATTCATTCGCATGCATCACTTTGAATTCGAAATTGCAAGTTTAAGGAAATTCGTCAGAAATTGAGGCGCACATAATTTATGGCATATTCTTAGGTAATCCCTCTTCACAGTACGCTCAATGAAAAAAATCCTTCATTATATCACACTAAGACACTCTTTCAACATTCATACTACCATATACGAGTAGTTGAATTAAATAAAATAAAAAAACTACTATAATTCAACAACATCGATCTATTACTTGCACCATAAGATAAACGATTAATATTTTATTTAATTTTTTGCAATTAAAATATTTTTGTTTATTTTTATATTTGTTTTAACACCCAAACCGTCTTCATCGTCTTGTAACGTAAGTCGTTTGCTTAATTCGCAACAAGTTGCTTATTTTGTAATACGAAACGAGAAACGACATTAAATTGTTGGAAGACGGAGACCAATTAAAGAGGCGGTGTGCATTGAATGCGGAATATTCCGTATACGCAATGTATGCTGAGGAAAGCGATTGCGTAAATTAGTATGTACAATATATCTACATATGTACATATATATTCATTTTCTTTTCATCATTATTTGTTTGTTTATTTATTTACAATATTTGATTGGTTTGGTTTGTTGGTATTTCATAATTTTTTATTTTTCATTTGTATTTTTTCCTTTTTAACAAATATTTGCACATTAAACGACACAAATAGCAAAATGGTAAAGGAAAAGTTGTCGTCATCACCGCACTACCTCATACAGTTGCCATGGCACCTTTGGTGTGTATCCCGCTGCGCAACAACAAATGAGCTCATTTGCACAAAACAAGTGCAATTCAAATGCTTTTAAAAAAAACTTTGAAACTTTGACAAACAGATTTCATTTTATTTACTCTCAGACTTAGCCACTAGTTTCAGTTTCAGTTTCCTTCAGTTTCGATTTGGTGATAGTCATTACTTTGAAATGTCATAAGTTGCCAATGATTAATGTTGATTTTTTTGTTTCTAGTTGATTTCTTAAAACATGTTGATAATTTGTTTTTTGTTTTTTGTTATTTTGTTTTTTATTGTATTAATTTAAAATTAACATTAATTATAATTAAAGTTTTTCTATGCAGACATTAATTATTATTGTATGTATGTATGCACCTTTCAAAAAATATAATCACCCAACTTCATACAAACTATACTCGTACATACTAGACAAAAATTAATAGACATATTACAATATATCGTCGTACTATGCATTACAATATTAATTCATAAAGAGCTGTGATGATGATGAGTTGTGTTTTATGATTAATAAAAAAATTGTGTAATTAGCTTGGTTAAAACTGTTAACGAACTCACGAATTATCATTTATGTATGAAGTTTAGTATAAAATAATCAAATGCAGTTTTACTCTAAGCCATTTGACCTAATTTTTTTGTAATTAAATTTGGATTTCTGAAAGTTGAGATAAATTTCATTAATATTGTTTACTCACGCAACTGTTTGTGTTGCTTAAAGAACAAATCACAATGCATCCAATAATTTATTAATTTTATAATGAATTAACTCCAAGAGTAAAACAATTGAATTAAAACCCATACAATAGACAAATAATTTAAAAACATTTTGCAAATCCTTTAAAGTCAAAGTATTTGGTGTGATTTGCAAAGGACTCAAATCTTTCATATCCAAACGTTTCGCTTTAATCATATCCAAGATACCCGATGAAGAATAATACTGTAACATGCCATGTTGTCGTAATTTCGTTATGAATTGATTTAATTTCACTCGAAATACAGAGTTCTGCTGTTGTATAAATGAGAAAAATGATAGAGGTTGTATGCATAAATCCTTGGCATAACGAAATCTGGGATGCTTAAAGTATTCTTGTTGGGCTTGATACATCACCCATTTGACTGAACTGACTGTATAGCCTTGTGAGTCATTTAGTGAGTTTCGTTGCTGCACTAGTTCATAGCCGAGAGACGTGAGACGAAATAATGAGGCATATTTGATGCGAACATCGATGTCATAGAAAGAGAATTCCATACGATAACCGAAAATTTTAATCGAAGTTTGCTTCAATTCATCGAATGTAGTAATTTTATTATCTTGACATGGTATGATAAGCCTAGAGCTTAAATGTGCTTTGTAGGCGCATAAAAGTACAACAATGAATTGAAGTAAAATAAGGCGATAGAGACGGGGTTGTCGTTTTGTAAATTTTAATTGATATGAGTGACGTGGTAAAAAGTATAGCACAAAAAGGACATAGAAACGTTTGTAGACATATTCGAAGATTTTCGGTAGTAGTATATAACAAAAATAAAGACCTATCAGTAGGGATATAGTTAGTGCACTGAAGATTTTTGAAAGAGCTTCCCATGTAGTGATTGAATGTTCCACTGGTAGCATTGTACACCAAGATCCAACAAAAAGTGGATACGAGAAGTCATAGTAGTCTTTTTGTGACTTCGACGTCATGAAACCCAGTGCGGCGGCAATATCCACAACTCTATTGCGTGTGTAGCTCAATAAACTCATTGCAGAGAGTGCCTCACCAATTTTTGGTTTATCTACCAGGGCCAATGACGCATTGTAATGTGAAGTGAAATCGCTTAATGCTCGCCACACTATACCGGAAACTTTAAAGGTATCATCATCACCAGCTTCTGTTGAAGTCCGTTGAACAATTGTAAGCGGCTCAGATTGATCCACTACAGTTCGTAAAGTATATCCATATAGATTTGCCAACTTATCCGGGAAAATTGATAACGAAGCATTGAAAATTTGTGCTGATAGTTGAAATGCGGGAAATGATTCAAACATATAAAGATTTAGTGTCGTTGCGAAGTCACTGAATATTGCGACAGCATTCAACATGGAATGTGTATGACAAAATCTTAAAATTTCCGTCATTAATGTGATATTCTTCGGTAATGGTAATTGCAATAGTATTTGAACTTCTCGCATGTGATTCAAAGTATTAGAAAGTATATCCAGAAATCGACAACTCTGCTTTGCAGGGACACATGCTAGTACTAGAATGTCTTTGTCCTGATCTGATTTCAAATAAATTGCCTCAGCTTTACGCCAAAGCAACAAGGCGTAGTCACTCGTAAGTGCCCAATCGAACCAACATTCTTCCTGTAGGGGATTGTAATAGAAGATAGTTCGATATTTAGAGATTTGGCGTAAATAGGTTGAAAAGTTTCCACTGAACTTGGTAGAAGTATTTGATTCTGGCAAAACACTTTCGGCCAACATTTCGTTCTCACGTCTAAAAGTAAACTAAGCCAGCTAACTAGGTGAAGTGAGTTTTACGACTCAACCATGACATTAATTATTGGATTTTTTTTTTATGAAACATGTACTTTTGTACATATTTATGATATTTTTTATTTGTAATCAAAATTAATTAGCTACTGGGTACAATGAAGAATTAACATATAAAATCGACGGGTTGTACTATGTTTTATTGATTTGGTAATATAGTTCCAACTCTCTTTAAGTGACTGTGACGTTGATAGAACTCGGCAAGGATGTCGCCTGGAACGCGTTTTAACATTTCTTTTGGAAAAATACGAAGTAGTTGCCAACCAATATCCAATGAATCGAAGACGCTGCGATTTTCGTAGTTTCCCTAGAATAGGATTTATGGATTTTGTTTTTGCAGAGTTAACATATCAAATGTACTTACTTGTGCAATAAAGCCCTTCTCAAATTTCGTTAAGAATTCCAAATACAAAAGATCATCTGGTGTGAGAGCCTCCTCACCAACGACAGCCTTCATAGCCTGTACATCCTTGCCAATAGCATAACATGCATAAAGTTGATTAGAGACATCAGCATGATCTTTCCGTGTCATGCCTTCACCAATTGCCGACTTCATTAGACGTGAGAGCGATGGTAATACATTGATGGGTGGATAGATTTGTCTGTTATGCAACTGACGATCGACGTAGATTTGGCCTTCAGTAATGTAACCAGTTAAGTCCGGTATGGGATGAGTGATGTCATCATTGGGCATTGTCAATATAGGTATTTGAGTAATCGACCCATTGCGCCCTTCAACACGGCCAGCACGTTCATAAATGGTGGCCAGATCTGTATACATATAACCGGGAAAACCACGGCGACCAGGCACTTCTTCACGTGCTGCTGAAACTTCACGCAAGGCCTCAGCATACGATGACATATCTGTTAGAATAACCAAAACATGTTTCTCGCACTGATATGCCAGGTATTCAGCAGCGGTTAGAGCCAAACGTGGTGTTATAATACGCTCAATGGTTGGATCATTTGCCAAATTCAGGAAGAGGCAAACATTATCCATGCTTCCATTTTCTTCAAAATCCTGTTTAAAGAAACGAGCTGTCTCCATATTTACGCCCATAGCAGCGAATACTATTGCAAAATTGTCAGCGCTGCTATCCAATGTAGATTTACCTGGAAGTTGGACAAGGCCCGCTTGGCGACAGATTTGCGCTGCAATTTCATTATGTGGTAAACCGGCTGCAGAAAAGATTGGTATTTTCTGGCCACGGGCAATTGAATTCATGACATCGATGGCAGAGATGCCCGTTTGTATCATTTCTTCAGGATAAATACGTGACCATGGATTAATGGGCTGACCTTGTATATCCAAATAGTCCTCAGCTAATATGACGGGTCCCTTATCGATGGGACTACCGGATCCATTGAATACACGTCCCAACATATCTTCGGATACGGCTGTGCGCAAAATGTCACCAGTAAACTCGCATATGGTATTCTTTGCATCAATACCCGAAGTCCCTTCGAAGACTTGTACAATAGCCTTGGTGCCTTTCACCTCGAGCACTTGTCCCGCACGGTACGAGCCATCGTGCAAACGTAACTTTACAATCTCGGCGAATTTTGGAAACTTTACTTGATCTAATATTACCAAAGGACCATTCACACCGGATACGGTCATGTAGTGCAAACGTGGCTGTGCTGCAAAATTTCGGGTCAATGCCAAAACATGTTCTGTAGTAGCGAGTAACTCTTGCGAGGACAAAGTTGTAACGGATTCCGCATATTCTGAAGATACCGCAGTCTCCGTGGTGTCAACACATGAACAACTTGTCTCTGTCTCATCACTAGAACATCCAAACTTCTTCATTTTATTAATTAAAAAAAAGACAAAAACTTTCCGTTTAAAGAATTTGAAACCAATTAATTAATAAGAGGATGAATTTTACGAATAAATAAATATATTAAACAATAGTTGACAGAAAAATCGATTGGTTATAAAGAGACTATTTAACCTTAGCATGGCCAACTAACTAAGAAATCTTGTTGAAGCAAATCGTGTCGTTAAAATAACATTTTCATTTTCATTTTTATTTCGCTTATCGCAGTTTGCACTTTTAATAGAAGTCAATAATTTTTAAAACCGAAGTCGACGAGTCTAACTACTAAGTATGAGATACTCGTACATAAATGAACATATCACGAACGGCGGCTGCCTGCCTACCATCCGGCAGCCCTCATTACCACCACATTGCCAGGTTGTGTCTCCAACACTCACTCAATTTGTTGCTACGTCGTGGTAATTATTTAATGTGCTCCGTAATTTATGGCGTACAATTTGTGCCTTATCAGGGAACTTGTCGTGTACATGTACATAAAAATGTTAATGAAATATGTTAATTCAATTGAGTCAGTTTGTTGTAAGGTTGAAAATGATTAAAGGTGTAAAGAAGTAAAAGTGTTTTTCATTCACCAAATGTGTATTAAGTATTTTGTCCTTAATGAGAACTGAGGGATAACTTAAAATTGTAATAAAATATTATTTTATTTGGCCCTAAATAAAAACCAATAATATAACGCTTCAGATTAAATTAATATTGAAACACAACAATTGTGTTTATACTTACATAGTCTCATGTCTGTTGAATGAAATTACTTCAGCTTTATTTAGTTTTATCTAGAATTCAAATCCAAGTTCTGCCCCCTACAATTTCACACGCAATCTTCACGCAGTTGGCACTTCAGACAAAATCTTCCTTCACTTATTAGAGTAGAGTAGAGTAGAGTAGGGATGAAGAAACTAAAAAGCACTTGTTTTCATTCATTGTGGCAGAAGTCAGCATCTGCTCTTGAATCTGAAGGCAGTGCATGGCAGTTTCTAGGAACCTTCGGAGAAGGCGACAAACTAAAATATATTATAATTTTTTTTTTTTTTTTTGTATTAAAAGCTGCTGGAATACACTGAAGAAATGTTTCGAAAAGTCTATTTTATATTGTGTTACAATATGTTGGAAAATATATATATTTAGAACGTTGATCATATTGAAGCAGAAGAATGGAACGAATTTGTTTAATATAATACTCACTTTTCTATATTGGATTTCAGTTTTTTGTACCATGTGCCATGAGGGCATCACCCAGTGTTAAAAAACAAGCACGCAGCAGCAGCGACTTCGTTTACAATTCTAGATAAAGCCATAAATATTGTTAATTAAACAAATTTCCGCCCGCATGAACACGTTTGTACCCCATTGTACGATTGTATGAAGCAACATCATATACTGGATTCCCTGTGTCTGGACTCTCGTTATTGAGCAATTTCTGAAAAGACCTTTTAGCATTATCGCAATCGGACGCGCATAAATTCAAAATGTAATTGTCTCTAATCCTTATGCTGCTCCTCGTCTACAGTAGTGAGTGAGTGTGCTAGCGTGTATTTCTAGGATTAGCATCGCAGCGAATCTCAGCGTGCAGTAACAGAAACTAACTACTTCGAAATGTAGTAACTGAAGACAAGTTAAGTCAAGTCAAGTAAAGTCAAGTGTTTGGCAAAACGCTTTCGCACTTTTCTGTCCAACACCAAAAGCAAAGCAAAGCAAAGCAAGTCAAGTCACTCAGTGTACATTAACACGCTACAAGCTAAGCGATGGCCAAGATATGCACGAGGCAACTTATACAGATATGTGAAGGTACAATGCATGTGTGTAATATTTGTACTATTTTCATTTTGTTACAGAAATGAATGTGGGAAGTATTGGGTTTAGATTGTTGTAAAAGAACTTTGTAATAATGAAGAGGAGGGGATATGGTGCGACGACATTGGCAACGACTCCTTTTCATTTCATTTAAGTTTAGTAGTTTAGTTTGATTTTGTTTTGCTTAGAGTTTTGTTTTAATTTTGGTTGTGGTTTTCTTTTCGTCTTAGTCGCATGTCGATTAAGTAATTTTAATTGCCTTTGCGTGTTCTGCCAGCATCGCTTGTTTTTCAACACTAACAATATTTAGCCAAAGTTACTAAACAGACTACTAAGTATTTTATACTACCTACTACAGCATGCATGCACTATGATGACAACAAAAAACAATGTATGTTTGGTCGGTTGATCTCTGTCTGCGACTCATCGATTTGGTCATATACACAGAGTTTATTTATTTAATTTAATTTAATTTAATTAATAATTACAACTTGAATTTGATTTGGTCAATTGTATGGAGATGGAAAACCTTAAGCAAAACACATAAGTTTGTTGTTAATGTGTTGTTTTTTGGGTGGCTAATTCATTAAGCCAAATTGGATGGTGCAGCCAAAAGTAATCAAACTGCATTCCGCGTTTGGCACATGCGCACGACTCATTGCCTGGTTGCCATTGTTGCATTCATTATTGCTTTTGTTGGTATTGTTGCCAATTTTATTCATGGATTCATTCATTCATTCATTCTGTACCATAAGTCAGCCAATTCAATTCATTGTATTTTGTTGAAGTTTGTTTTTTATTTCGTCCTAATGAATCCGCATGTTGTGCCGATTTATCTCGAACGAACTGTTATGACAATAGAAGTGATTTGTCAATGCGAACTCGACTGGCTCCACTTTTAATTCAATTCAATTGAATTCAATTCGAATTCGAATTGATTCAGTTGTGCGCACGAGTTTTAATTTTAAATTCATTTCATATCAGAATCCAATACAATATTATAAATCCAATGTAGAATTGCATCTACCATTGTAGATACTTTAGAGTTTGCTCACACTCCCTCCCTACTATTGTGGGTGCGGTTTCAAGCTGCTGCTGCTGTACGAGTTGCAACCGATCGTGGCAGCTGAATGTGACAAGTTTGCACTGAATCGAATTGAATTGCATATGCGCACTTGCGCTTGAATTCAAATGATTCAAGGTTTCACAATTTGCATATTTCAACCTTTTGATATTTTTTACCTAAATTTACGATGTGCAACAATTATTACAATTGACGAGAAATTTGTTTTATTTGCCTTGAAATTTGTGAATAACCAATATAAGACAATTAACGACTATAAAATATACATATAAAGAATGATATGTGTATTTAGAAATATCTTCCGAAACCTTCTTCTAACAAAAGTCGTCTATTTATACGAGTTGGACGTCGATTATTTTTATTACGGATCACAAGTTTCAGAAGTTTTGCAAGATCAATTCTAGGAATCAAATCCAAATGCAACACATGTCTTGAAAAGTATCTTACTTGTGATGTGACTTTTGCCACAATCCAAAAGAAAATTGATGCGATGAGTGTCGTTGCTATGCCCAGTAGAATCCATTCATTTTCCTGGTATATGGTATCCTTCATATTATGCTGCAACAAAACAAAACGCACAATTTGATGCAATACGTTTTCAATTATGCACCAGATATTGATCATGAAGACTTCCAGAATCAAAGTACTTAATGTGATTTCCACAAAAAATTGACACAGCCATGGTACATGCATATATCGTCTGGGAATCATTCGTACATTTTTTAACAACATTACCATGGTGGCAAATACGATCCAACTGGCCAATTGAGGAGCTTTCGAACATTTTTCGTATTCTTGCTTGACAAATATTGACACACCGAAAATGAAGTGTATGATAATGGCAACACCAATTGCGCCCCATGAAGCCATTTTCGTAAAGAACTTATTTTAAAAATAAAACATATTTTTTTTGTTTATTAAGCGAAATTATTAAAATATAATAGACAAACAATAATATAATACAATAATAGTTTTTGATATACTAAGAAAAGGTTGCTGTATATTTATTATATGTATTTACAAATCAGATTTATTTTCAGACCTTAATACGAGTAAAATTGAAAGTTTTTGTTTGTTTGTTTGTTTGATTCATTTCTTCATGCCACATGGACATTTTTACCAAATACAATCCAAGATAATTAACTACTGTCAATACACATGTTTAAGCAACATTTTTTTAAGACACTGGTTCGATCGATTGATAAGTTTGTTAGTTATTGTCGGCATACTATTCGACCGATTCATTCGTCTAAGTGTCTGTCTGTCGGTCTGTCTGTCTGTCACTCTGTCTAATAGTAGTATCTTGTATTGGCGATTCCGAATTTCCTGCTGTTACTTTATTAAGCAAAACATTATGTCAACAATGTTTGAATGATTGCACTTTTGTTGTTGATTTGATTCGATTTGATTTGATTTTATTTTATTTTATCTACTACTACTACTGGATTTCATTGATGTTGTGCGACTGTCTTTCGGTTTGTTCATCTGTTTGTTTAACAGCGATGAAAAAAAGAAAAATAACAGAAGAAATATTGCTACTATCTACTTACTACTAACATTAGAGAAAACAGGAAAATACTCGTTTATGAGCTACAAAATGATCGCCAGATTTTAAATGAAATAAATCACAAAACTTGCTTCGTAAAAGGTACTTACTTCTCTTCACAGTTATGGCGCCATAAGTTAACCAACTAAACTATCAAGCCTACTTTCAATAGATTGAAGTCAATTTGAGTTAAATCGAGTTGAACCAAACACCAATTTCAAATCAATCAATTAATTTACTTGACTTGTTACAGTTTATGTCATGAAATTGGCACTTTACTCACTCCTAGTCGTTGATGTTTTTTACGTTTATAGGTTCATGAGTTAAGTTGTACCAAAGTTGTTACTTAGTAAGTTTATAAACTTAGTAAGTTTATGCTGCATCCATATATGTATGAGTAAAAGGAATATCAAGTTTTGTGCAAATGAATGTTATGACCAGGAAAAGTGGATCCATCTCTTTGATTCTTTTCATCCTTTGGATGTCTATTTCCCAGCATTAATTTCGAAAGAAATAGGACGAACGGATAATCCGTTGATTATCTTCATTATATCTGGTAGTACCTAAAGTAAAGAGAAACAATCAACTGACAAAAGTGCTGCCCCACCTCAATCATTCGCAATTTATCTTAATAATTAAAAATCAATAATTTGTATCATTAAATGATTATTGAAAAAAAAAACGCATTATTTATTTAATGATTTTCACCAATAAACTAATTTATTTTTTATTTATTTCTTTACAGGTATGTTATCTTCTATTTGACTATATTTTTCGATGATTTTTACAAGCTTGTAAGTGATGAAAACATTATCCATAGTTTTATATTTTAATTTATTCCATTTCTTATATGATTTTAAATTTAGTTAATTTTCATTCTATAATTTTGTGTAATGCATTACATTTATAAAGATTCTCTTCGCATATGTCGTTTCTTTTTCTCCTTGTCTATAATATACTCATTAATTGTTGTCTTTGTTGGTATTTCCACAAGAACTGGTAATTGTTTGTTGCATTTTGTCAGACAATGTGCAAGAATCTTCATGTTGTCGTGTGAAATAATGATGATACAAATATGCGAACGATGATAAAGACTCATGAAGAAGTTTTCGATCTCTTCAGTGGGTGTGTCTGCAATAAAATGTAAATAAATCATAAATTTATTATGTGGGCAACAGTTGGGTTTGAAAGCGACAAAACCTTTATCCGTAATCATGTAGTTTGATGTGTTCATTATACATTGACCAATGCCAGCGAGTAGAAACCCTAAGGTTGTTTCCTATTTAAAATAGAATTTTGTTTGCATTAGATTTTACAATATATTGATTAAGGATAAGCGAGTGAGTGACCTGATCAGAGATGCATCCAATCAGTAAGCGATTCTCTTCCCCACGTTTGTAATGATCTACGTGTGCCATTTCGAAAATCAAACTCGAATGATCACGAATACGACAAAATTTTGTTTTTTTTTTTTTAATTGAGATTTGATTTAATAAAACATAAATACAAAAAAAAAAAATCTATTCAAACAAAGCTGCTTTGTTGATTCTTCTGATTTCTTTAAAAAAAATTCCATTTATATTTTGTGTCTTCTATAAGATGATAATAATGCCACCGTCGCTGCATTCTGTCTATTCGTTGAGGTGTATGAGGTGCATAGTAATTCTTGCGGTTGCTGCGCATGTGTCAAGTTCGATTCATGCCACATGAATTGGCACACGTGGCATAGACATTGACACTGGCCAACCAAACCATACCATACCAATCCAAAGCAAAGCAAAGCAAAGCATAGCAAAGCAAACAACTAGATTCAATTGGAATGCGTTCATGCAAAGGCACTTAAAAGGGCTTTAACCGCACAAAAGCCTTTTGAGCACTGAAGCAAAGCAATAGCAAGTAATTGTAATAGAATAGAATAGCCAGAAGAGAGTAGTAGGGTAGTTTGAAAACCTACCTAGTATCTATATAACCTAACATAGGCATAAATGCCTCCGCCACCGCTGGCGAAAGAAACTTTTAGTTGCCATTGTAATTTGAACAGTCAAGTATTGCAAAAGTAACAAACACTGCCGATGCTGCCGCTGCCGTTGCTGCTGCGCGATGTATTGTTAAAGTACCATTATTCTTTGTTAGACTAAAAATGTTGACCGCAGGATATGAAATCTTCTTCTATTTCTATAAACATGTGCCTTTTTTCAAATCTTTACATGAAAGCGACTTAATAATAGGTTCCGACAGACAAATGGCTCATCGTCCAATATAGCGAACGACAGAGAAAAACGGTCTGAACGAAAACAGAAATTGAATTGGAGGATTATCGAGTTTGTTCGGTTCGGTTACATAAAAATGCTATGATGATTACGATGATGATGATGATGATGATGATGATGCAACAAGTATTGTTCTGATCTTAAGTAAAACGCACTTACTAAAATTGTGCTGATGGAGGTGCACACTAGTCTTCGTATTGTAGTAGAAGATGGCGTTAGTATGGTAGTTTAGGTTTTGTGTTAAAATTGTAGTAAATACTTATCGAATCCAGCAACCTTCCTGACTCACTACATAGAAGTAGGCGATGGAAATGTAGTTATCACTATTCACTGTTCACTGTTTCCAAGAAACACTTGAAGCGCTTTGTTTTTGGTTTTGGTTTTGGTTTTGGTTTGGTTTGGTTGGTTTAGTTGATTCAGTTTTGAGCGCCACTCACTCATATAGCCATGAGTTGGCCTTGATTGTGTTACGTCGTTGCTCCTAAAAGGATATGTGAGAAATAAAAAATACGTTAAGAATTAATCCGAACATTGTGTTTTAGTTAAGCTGAACTGAGTTGGGCTGGTTGGCTGATGCTGCTGAACTGATAGAGTTGCACAGTCGTTGAAGACGCTCATGGGGCGTGAACGCTTTGCAAGTTTTAATATTATATATTCCCCTACACACACAGAAGTGTTGCCTGCATTACAAAGGTACCGTCGATTGTGGTTTTTGTGGTTTTTTATTTTCTTATTTCGCCAACGGTTCGAAAGTCATATTCGTATGAAATGTATGAAAGTTAAACCAAGGTTGGTTGTATCCTAACCGACCAACCAACCAACCAAACACTGTCCATCAGTGAAGATCACCAGCAATGATTAATGTGGCTCAGTGCTGCAGACAACAACAATAATATTCCATGGGCTTAATGAAGAAAAATTAAAAGTTTCAACTTCAACTTTATAGGCTAGAACAAAATGCCAAAGATAGTTGGACGGACAAATGGACAGATGAACAGATGGACAGATGGACAGACGGAAGAATGGATGGATGGATGAATGTATGGATGCCGGATGGAAAATTAAATTTATGTCGCAATTAATTTTTCGTACTCAAGGTGAATGAAGTTGATTTTTTTTAAATGATGAAACTCAGTAGATTTGTGCTTTTAATTAGAGCTCTTGGCGATGCTTTAAATTGATAATGACTAGATCTCGTATACTCGTTAAAAGAAACCTTTATAGAAAAGCTGAATGAAACTAAATAAAACTGAAAGATCATTGAAATCATGAAATCACTTTATTTTGTGTTTTGTTTTTAGCGAGGGTTATGTGATATGTTTTCTTTATGTCTGCAAAATAACTAATCGAGCTTACCTCGTAAAGCGTAATGTATCGATTAATAGGCAAATATTGATTTGTTGATTCAGATAAGCCTTAAGCAAAACAACAACCACCACCAATAACCAACCATAAAAGGTAACATCAGCAATAGCACCAGGAACAACAACACATATGAGTAAAATTCGATCTTAAGCTTATACTATGTAGTAGTATATTCTCTCATTCTCTTCGTTATTCGTATTCGCATTCAGTTGAGACAGGCAGATGCGTTTCTTGACTGGCTTTTGCAGCATGGAATACAAAGAACAGTAACAGCAACACCAACACCAACAACATTGAAAAAAGGGCTTGCTTACTGCTAACTTAGCTTATACATTGCATACTTTGTTTGTATCTCAGGCCATCATCGAATGCAATCGAAATAAGAATTTCTTAAAGCGTGTGGGTTGGTTTAGTTGGCATGAATCATCCGAATGAGGAAGCAACTGCAATCATGCACACACAACTATGGCAGAAGCATGTATTAGTGTGGTTTGTATGTATCTATTGAATGAATACATTTTATGAAGAGGAGAAAAAAATTCTAATCAAGCGAAAAATCAATTGAGAGAAGACAAAACACAAAAAAAAAAAAAAAAGGAAAAAAACTGTATAAACAAAATACAAATTAAACAAAACGGCAAAGCAGCAAAGCAAATCAATACAAGCCAATTAGATGGCATTTTCGAAATGGAAATGGAAATGGACCCAGGTGCAGGTGCAAGTGTAGGGAATACAGCAGAGCAAAGCAAAGCATAGCATAGCATAGCATAGCACAGCAAGAATGATAAGCAAGAAACGATGAGATCATTGATATTATAAATGAGTCTCATCAAGTGACACAGCAGGATGTCGCTGTTGCTATTGCCATTACCATTGCCATAACCATGAATACAAAAAAATAAATGAAAATTCTCCTGTGGCCTGTAAATTCGTGGAAAATGTCAGTCAGATGAAACTGAAGATGAAATTCATTTCTAAGTTTACTAGAATTTTTTTTTTTTTTAAATAAAACAAGTTTTTCTACGATAGAAAAACGCGTAGGTTGAGGTTCTTCATATTTACTTCAAAAAATGCTCTCACGCATTGCTTACCAATGTGACACGTGCCAAATGAAAACCCACAAACAAAAACAAACGGATGAAGAGTAACACATCCAGGAATCAGCAACCAACTTGTTGCAAATTTATGTCCAGGGAACAGGTTCAGCGGACTCAATTTATGCGCACAGCAAGTGAAATGAACGCCCCTGGGCCGATTGAATGGATACGAGACAATAAGCGAAAAAAAATGGTGAATTTGGCGCGTCCTCAATTTATATTTACCATAATGAAGTGAACTTCGAATACTTAATCTTTTTATAAAGAAATTATTAAAATACTTATTTGTTTTTGTTTGTGGATTTTTGATTCGATTTTATGTTTTTTTTTTATCTTAATTGGCTATTGACACACATATATTTACTTTTATTGCTAAGTATTACTACTATTGCAGCTGCTGTGTTGCATTCATTTTTAGTCAATACACTTCATACTCAAATGTTTTATTATTCAAGTCTGATATTTGTAACGACAAACTCACACAAGTTTTGATTTCTTATGTCAGCAATAACCATAAAAGTTGTTTTGCATTTCAATTTGTTCGGATGTTCTCTCAGTCAATCTGTTTTCATAGTTGCCAATAATAATTTCACACAATTTCAACATATAAACTGATGATTTAGGTTAAGTTTTCTATCATATTTTTTTGAGGATAGAAGTTGATAGACTAATCAAAGTTTATTCCATTTAAAATTAAATCAATCACCACCGAATGAAGAAATTTCATAAAAAATTTTGATTTATTTGACAGATGATTATGATGATGATGATGAACAGTAATGAAATAATAAAATTAAAGTTGAAAAGTGCATCCAAGTTTTGTTGAGACCAAGATTATAGATTTTCTTTTTCTTTATTATTATTGTTGCTTTTATTACTTATTATAGTTAAATAAAAGAAAATCTATTTATGTTCATTCATAAAATGTTGTGAAAAATATAAACTCATTGTGAATCGATCGTTACCATTATTTATGCAGTCAAAAAATTTGTAACCAAAAACTGTTCAAAACTTGTGCAATTTTTGGTGATTTTTGACTTGTAGTAGAATGTGGTTTTTGGCCATAAACTAAATTCCGCTGTTTCGGTTTCAAAAGTGTCTGTCTAAGCTGCTTTACAAGTGGATTGTTTTAATGCAATCGTCGACTCAGTTTAGTTCAGTTCAGTTCAGTTTAGTTTAATTCGGTTTGGCTCATTTCTGACCATTTATGTTTATCGCATTGAGATATTGTATTGTAGTACTATGCTAGTAAGCCATTGAGACCAATTTAAAATCGTTTGAATCGGTATCTATTTTAAAGATTAAATTATAGTAAATAGTAAATGAATGAAATGGAGAATTTATTATTATGAAATGTTTATTTTAAGAAAGACTCCGCATGACAAATTGCATTTTTTTTTTTTTTTTGTTATGATGATGAAATGAAAAACTCATCAAAGACTCAACAGAATAAATAACACTAACAACTTCAATAATAATATTAATTGAACAATCATGGGGCGTATAAAAAATGTGCAACAAATCTCATTCATGTCTTAACAACAAATTGTATGCTATGTATGCTGCCCCTTTGTATGCATAGATGTCTGTCGAATTGACACCACCACCGCCACTATCGACATTGATTGCAACAACTGCAAAAAAAAAAAAAAAAATATAAAAACGACAACAAATGTTTGCGTTTATTAACAAAATAAACAACGAAATTTCGCAAGTCATGCAAGACACTAACAGCAGCAGCAGCAGCAACAGCAACAATAACAACAACAACATCATTGTGGTAATGTATACAAAATAAAAATAAAAGTATATGCACAGTCAATTAAAAAACATTCTCATGTTGACCAGCTGACAACAGCAATGACAAAAACAACGACGACGACGACGATGACGGTGACGACGATTTTATAATGCCCACTGTTGACTTGGTCGCGTCCATCGTGGCCTAAGTGAATGCGGGTGCATCTGCTTTCCTGCCTGCCTGGTAACCACCCTCTGGCACACAATAAAGTTGCCATCAAGTTGTCCAGAGTTCAAAGAGAAGAAGCAAGTCAGGCAGGGAGTCTGGCTGGAAGCCTAAAACATAATGCAATAAGACTAACCAATTGACTGTCATGATGCCACTTAAGATGCTTAAAGGATTTGCGTAATAATATTTAATGATTACTAAACAAATTTTCTATGAATTAGCGAACGCAAGGAAAAGTAAAAGTATCTTACTTGAATATGAGTTGCAAAATTGTTGATTAGTTTTTAAAGTGACTTCCAATTTCAAAAATGCAATTTTTAATTCGAAACAACATCATAAGTATAATTTTGACAGCATGATGTCGGTTGGTCGGTCGGTCGGTTGGTTCTTCTCAGTAGTCTATCTCTCAATTTTTTGTAATTAAACAATAAACTCATCATTGGGGAGCCTAGGCCATGTTGCATTTTGTTTGAGAGAATAAAAATCTAATTAGTTGCCACAATTCTTGTCTCGTCTTGCTTTAATTTATGATTCAATGTGAATATGAAAGCGAACAGCTGCAATTGCTTTCAAAGGTATTTTTCATTTCGACATGCGAGAAATTGCATTAGAAAAACCAATGAAGATACATACCCATACCCATACACACACACACACACCTGTACAGTTGCTGCTTTAATGGGCTTTCCATGTTGTAAGCATGAAACATAAGAAATAGAGTCATCCATCGAGCGAGCGCCAATGACAAAAAGTATGCGAGTATATGCCGATAACTAAGACAAGACAGGATGAAATACCTTTCTTCCTGCCTATCTGCCTGCTTGCCTGCCTGCCTGCCTGCCTGCCAGCATGTTAGGTTGCCAAGTTAGACAACCTTATATTGGCATCTTTAGTTATACTTGTGCATACGAGTACGAGAATATGTAATATGTAAGTGGCGTGTGGCGTAAGTGATGGCAGCGCATTAAGGTTCTAATGTTCAATTTGCATTTAAACTGATTTTTATCGCGATATCAAAGACTGAACATCACAGATAGAAGGAGAGAAAATGAAAATAAAAAAAAAAAATGGTCAAGTCAATTTCAACAGCAATTGTAACACTCATGAATGGGAGAATAGTATAGAAAAAAAAAGGTAAATAAAAAGAAACCTTAAGCTGATTAGTTAAGATTTTTTGCTGGATACCACAAATTGTCGGCAACCCAACATTCTTTTTATAATATTTGAAGAAGAAAAGGCGGAGTTGCCCTGACAATGGTAATAGTGATGAAGATACCCAACTGACATTGACAAAATTATGCGAGATTAATAACCAACTGACTGGGATTGAATTGGTAAGTGTTGGCCTTGTCTCATACATCCTATACATACATTTATTGATGCATGCTTTGGGTTTGAGTTTGAGTTAGTGATGGAGATACTTCTGTAGAAAATGAAAAGCGCGTGATCTGCAACACTTTTAATGGTGATGGATACATTTTAAATTGACAAAATGCAAACAGAATAGAAAAAACGTAAAACACAGTAAAAGAAACAGAGAATCAAGCAAAAGGAAAGATACACGTACAAACGAAATGATGGAGATACATTTCATAACTGCATCAGATCTGCAATGAGATTATGTAGCCATACATTGAAAGCCTTCTAATGTCTTCCCATCAACACAGTGCAATTCATGCATGATATCGTTTGTATTAAAGCCAATAAGAAGGATGCATGCACAGGGGGGGGGAAGGAGGGAATAGAAATAGAGGACTCCCTCCCTATAAAGCCAGAGAGTTGAGTGCGTGAAAAAGTGTGCGATTGACAGCTAAGATAAACGCAAAGTTGAAGTTGTAGCAGCAGCAGTAGATACAACGTTAGCTAGACACATTTGTGTGATTAACGCTAAGCGGTTAGACGCTGGCGGTGCAGGCGACATGTAAACAGGTGTATGCGACACACTCTTGTACACTAGGGAAATGAACGATCATTGCGTGTGCGGTAAAGGCGCCCAAACTATTGCCCGATAAGATAAATATCTAATATACGTAAGTTGGACTTACTCGTTCGCTACGTTCGTACAAACATACGTATATAATGTACGTATACGTAATAAATGCGTAAGCGTCTGACGTTGCCGCGTAATGTAGCACATAAAAAACTTTGCGAAATCAATTCGTTGACAGGCAACAAGCGCAAGCAGCTCCAACATTAAGAAAACAACACAAACAAGTATTTGCCATTGGATTGGATAGATGGATGAAAAAGTATCTATTGAATGAAAATGATGGTGGTGGTGGTGCGAGTAGTGTTAGCTTGTTACAGTCATAGTCAGGGTGGGGCAATGCAACCAGGCACCGATCATTAAGCGTCACATACTCGTATCTTGCAAAAGTGAAATTTAATGCGAAAATGTGAATTTTATTTTAATGATGATTTTCACTTTTCAAAGACGCGTGGCCAGCCGGCAGTCCTCAATATCAATACTTTTCAACTGAGATACAATAATTGTATCCGTGTATATACTTGTATTGTAATAAAAGGAATGTTGTGGTTGTTTGTTTTGGTAGCGTGATGCGCTTTAATCCTTTCAACTTTCAACAGATCTATTGTCGAATCATAACCATTAATAACTTTTGGAAATTCCATAAATTAAACCTTCATTTGACAACATCTACCATACATACATACATATATATACTCTGACACAGACCCAAGTGCAATGTATCTTTTGTTGAATTAGAATATGTGTAATCTAAGTATAACGAGTTCATTGCTCTTAGTCATGTGCCAAGCTCTGTGAATATTCACAGCGCAAGTTACAGTAACAATGCTTTAGGTTCACATGGCTTCCGATTAAATTTTGGATTTCGATTCAATGCGATTCAATTCGATTTCATAGGCCATTGCGCAAAAATCAAATAATAATAAACAAAGGCCATTTAACGAGTTCTTAATTGAATCAACTGAATTCAATGCGAAAAAGCATTGATGCAACTCCATGCATGCGATGCCTTGGGCTGCTCTGTTTTGCCTTTCATGGCTTTGTTCTCGTCGTTTGATGCGCCATTTCCTGCTCCATTTTGTTGAGTGCGGTTTTCAATTGAACTACGGCAGGCACATGGCATAAAGCGTCTATTCATTTTGGGAAGTGGAAGTGATAGTGGACAAACACACACAACATTCAATGGCAATGGCAATGTCAACAAAATTGTTGTTGCTGTGTTTGCTGCTGTTGTTGTTCACTGCTTTACTCAACAAGAAGCAGCAACGATGAAAATTCCAATAAAATCGCACGTTGAAATTTACGATGAGACTCCTGCTGAACATTTCCATGTCAGGGTTTTAATGACACTACTATAGCTGCTTCTATTTGCTTTTTACTTGACAGTATTCTCAGTTGTCCTAACGCAGTCTTGGATTGTCTTGCTGTATCCTACCCTACCCTACCCTACTCTACTCTTCATTGCCCTAACTTTACACTATACACTTCAATTCTGTTCTACTCGTTCTTAAGCTTTGTCTTGTTTTGTTTTGTTTTGTTTTGTTTTGTTAACTGAGTTGAGGCATCGTCGTCAGCTTGTCAGCTGGGAAGATCGTGAAAATGACGACATTGAGTTGAGAAGAACAACCATAAAACAACTACAACTATATAAAATCGAAATGGCAATATAAAACAAAATCGAAAACTAAAGAGCAAAGCTAAAGAAGAAGAAGAAGAAGAAGAATGTGTTTCATTCGGTCTCTTCGTAGCAATTGAAATGTTTAACGACTTTATTTTATCATCAGTCAACGGTTTCATGTCGTTTGGTCTTTTGTTCAGACGGACACCGTCAGTTGCCAAATGTTTTGACATATTCAGTGCAATCGAGTTGAATTCTTTTTTTTTCTCGATTTGCATTTTATTGGTTGCTGGCGTTCGTTCGTTTAGAGGTCGTCCAGAAGAGAGACTTTGACTTGCTTTCAGAATCTCGTTGAAATGTGTCGTCTTTAAGCCATGTACATGTAATCGATCGTTTTTAATTTGGCAGATAACTGCACCATGTTACCATACTACATAAGGATTACACTTAGAAAAAAAAGAAGAAAAAAAAAACTAAAAGTTCTATGAAAGCAGCATTAAGAAATTGTAAATGTTGTTTTAAGGAAATTTTTCTTTCACTGTAGCTGCAGAGCACATCAACAAGAGTCATCAACTTGACATTGTTGCTTCGCTCATTCTCCAGTCTCCATTCTACGTCGAGTCAATTACTTTTTCATTCACTGTGCAACAAGTATCGCGTCTTCTTGTTTCATTCGAAGTCCATATCAGCCAAACTTCAGCCAAACTTATTCGGATATCGCTTTATTAGACAATTTACATGTGGACATTTGTGTGTCTGTGTTCAATCTCAAAAAGAAGAAGAAGAAGAAGAAGACGAACTTGTTATGGTTGCTGCTGTTGCTGTTGCTTGTTGCTGCTGCTGGACATATGTGAATGTGGACGGTCAAATGAGTGCAACTTCAATCAGCTACAGACTCATGACTTTGAGTGCAATTTGAATTGGTTTAAAATTCACAAGAAAAAGTTGTATGCAACGCAATAAGAATTTCTTACAATTCATGATAATACAAAGACGGCGCCATGAAACAAAGTTGCTGCTGCTGTTGCTTGTATTGCTGTTGCTGCTGTTGGTGATGTTGTTGTTACTGTTAGTGTTGCTGCTTGCTGCTTGCTTATCGTTGCTACAAGTGATCGACGACAAGTCTATTTAAATTTTAATCAAGAGGATTTGTATGATTTATCAGAACAACAACACAACACAACAAAACACAAGACAACACACACCAACAATAACAAAACTATCTTCTGTATTTCGTGAAACATTTTGATCTTTAACATAAAAATCAATTAAGCGCGCGCATAAAAGTTTTACTTGAAAGTCATCGCTTTAAATTCAATTTTAAAGTTTTTGACTCATGAAAAGACTCTGAATCTGCTGCAAGCGTTTAAACAAACGGCAGCAACAGAAAATGTCGGATTTATGATTTATTTAAAAAAAAAAAATATATTTAAATAAAAAGGTTGTTGAAAATGTTTGTTTGCTTCACCCACGAAAAATGTTGTGAGCTTTTAAGCTTCATGGAATGACAAATCACTTCTGTTCTGTTCTGTCACAACGAGCAAAAGATTAATCAGCACAACACGCGGCTTCATTAGTAGTCAAACTGTAAAGAGCAACGAGAAAATCAAATCAAAGTAAATTCAAAAGCTGCATTTGCTAACTGGTGTTGTTGCTGGTTTTAGATACAAAATACTTGTATGCTGGCTGCTGTGTCTCTTTAAGATCTCCCTCAAGTGCTTTACTTTGATTTAATGCAATTGTTGTTATTGGAATGTGGATTGTGCACTTTTCACATTAGTTCGGAAAATCAATTTATTAGTAACACATTTTACTCCCCTACTCCTCTGGTCATTCTTTTTGTAAATCATTTATTCAGATGTTGTGAATAATATTATCAAATCGAATTTCTTATGGAGAAATGTTTTATATCTTGAGTATTACGATCAAAATTTTGTCAAAACATTACTTATATATTGTATGCGTAGATACACTCGTATAGTGGTGATTTTAAAATAAGAAACTTGAAACTTTACATAAGAACTGCACAGGGACGTCTACTGTTTTGTTTGTTGCTCTACCTTCCAAAGTTTAATTTGCATGGAGAGTTGTCGGAATAAATGATGGGCGTTTATTAGATAAATGGTATCATTGTTATTATAATATGATTTGTTCTGCTATTGATTTCTTAATTTTCCTTTTTATCTCATTAGAAGAGAGTAAAATTGATTGGAATTGGAAAATCAATTTAAAATTGATAGGAAATCCTCATTTTCGCCAATTCAATTAGCCTAATGGTTATTATTTCTATAATATTTCAATATTTAATCTTCAACGATTTGTTTTGGCAAGATAGAAAGAATTCTAATATTAATAATTTCAACAAAGGTAGTGTAATCAAATTGAGATAATAAAAAAAAAAAAATTGTGGAGTCCGACCATGATATACACAATGTCAATGTGTGTGAGTGTGTGTTATTTATGACATTTAAATTGACTATTAAATTCTCTCCATTTAAAGAAACTAATATTAAAATCTTATTGACGATTGACTATCGGTAATTGTTATAATTTGTGTACAAAGCGAATTGAAACTAGTAATTTAATGTGTTTTTATCTTCTTTAGTACAATATAATTTTTAAGAATTTACATTGCCATATTGATTTAAATGATTCAAATGATGATGTTGGTTGTTGGTTGTTGATCAATCTCACTATCCCTCTATTCCTGTAGCAGGCAAGACCAAAAAGAAAACTACAACAGAAACAGAATTCATACCCAGCAGCATTGGGTGGAGTTTGAATTCTAACAGTTTAAAACACTTATCTAAAGCTTATATCTTAAGCATTGACTTAAGATACTTGGTATTTGAATTCGTGGCAACAAACAACAACTTGGTCTGTTCTTTAGTGTGGTTAGTTTGGTGAAAGGCGTTTCGTAACGAAACTACTTTCATGCACATAAATGCACAACACATTAATTTGTCATAATAATCCTCGTATTCTGTAAATTATAAGTTAGGATTTTTATTTTATTTATTGAAGGTTCTTGCCCATTTAGAAATGTGCTTAGTACATTCAGTACTTATTATTCACTGAAAAATTGATTTAGTTGGCAACACAAATACAATTTGAAACGCCATCTGTTAGTCGTCTTCCATCAAAGATTAAAACCGGATGTTGGTCATGCGACATCATGTTGTCATACACTCAACAGAAAATTGTATATTGTATAATATAATAAAATGTAATTTTATTTAATAAATTATGAAAATTTTTATTTGAATTCATCATATTTATTGAATTTAATTTTTAGAAATTCAATCTATCTTGTGATAGAAGTTGTTGATGATGGACGTGTTTTAGGTTCTTCGATGAAATTTATCCTTAAACATGATGCATCATTTTTTAATGTAACGACTGGTACTTGAATGGTTGTACTATTCAATTTTTTGTTACTTAAATTTAAAACATTTTCACAAAGTCCAGTAGAGTTATTTGCTGTTCGTTTTGTTCGTAAGTCAAAATTATCAAGTTGGTGTTCTTCGTGAGCTGAACTTTGACATGGTTCCTCCTCATATTTGTCAACGCAATGGCGTAATGATGATTGAGTTTCGCCCACTTTAACAATAGCTTCATAAAGTCCATTGAAGCTACAATCTAGTGCTTGTTTAATGCCATGTTCACCTTCAAATTGGGCTTTGTCCAAAGCTCTGGAGAAATCTCTGCGAATGCGAATGGTCACACCATTGCTCTCTCTGATCTGTAAATACATGCATACATCTATTGATAAGGCAAATCAAATGTTTTTAGAGTGAGCAGCTTAGCTTACCGTTTTTACTATGCAATTGAAACGACTATCATCCGATTCATCACCGTCACAATCTTCTAATTGTTTTTTCAATTCTTTTTTGAAATAAACTTTAAGATTCTCAAGTTGTTTTTCTACTGGTTCAAGATAAACATTTAAATTTCGCAGAGCAGACGTAATGCATTCACTATTTCTATTCCTGATAGATTCAAAAACTGGTAAATTTTGGCGATGCTGTTCAACGCATACGTGGAAGGAACCATCGAGCAATGTCAACGTGTCAAGATTTAACGCTGTGCCCTCTAATTTTTCTTTTATCAGATCAGAGTGTATACCCAATGCACTCACCTGAAGCAAATAGTTGGTTTTTACATCATCAAGCTGTGCTGTTAAGCTGTCAATGTATCCCTCAATCTTACGTAGAGTTTCTGAAATTAAAAGTTCTTCTCCGAAATTAGGTTGGTGCCCTTGAATACCAGTAGCCACGACACTAAAAATAAACAAAATTGCCTTTACAGACTTCATTCCGACGAGTTGTTACAAAGCGTTATGGTTTTACGAGTATTTTGAGTGAGTGTCTTTATATTCATAGTTTTCTTCTAGAAATTAACTATATATAATCGACCAGAATAAATGAATTCGATCAAGTTTTAATAAATACTATGGTAATTAATAATTTAATCTGTCGACATTTAAACAACGTTCTCTTTATAAGACAATACTGTTTATGATATTAAAGAGATTCCGTATAAAAGAAAGACATTAAACTAAAATCTATTAAAGTTTTGCACATGGCCTCCGATTGATATTGACATGTGGACAAAACTCTGAAACATTGTCAATGAAAATATCTATTAGGTAAAGCGTTTGATTGTTTTTTATACTAATATGGTATATATACACGAATTCCGCCTTTCTCATCTGATTAGCAAAAGTCTTCTGATGAATTATAATCACTCATATAAATAATAGGTGCATTGCCAACATCTCCAACTGATGGTTATAATAGTTTTTCAAAGTAAACCTTTTACCCACCGGTGGACATGTTTATTGATCTTGAATGTTGTAAATTCTGTTTATCAATTAATTGGTTCTGGAAATGAAGCTTCTTATTCAGCCGAAATAATTGAAATTGATAAAAGAAGACGAAGAAGAGGAAGAATATACTTGATATACTCTTTATTGTTGATTTATTTCTAATTATTATTTTCTTTAAATATTATTATAGAAATTGACCCTTACGCATGAGACTGTGTTATTCATGCCATAGAAGGGATTTTGGATGGTGGCATTACGGAAATCTGATGGAGTTAGGCTTAAATCCAATACATTTTTGCATATTTTCGATTCCGATTCGCCTTGACAAGGTGGACATATTTCCATACCGTTTATGCAATTATCAATTAAACGGATTGTTTCACCTAATCCACTAATGGTTCGATAAATGACACCAAAACCACAATCGAGAGCTTCCTTTATACGATTCTCACCAGAACAGTCTGCGACTTGCATCTGATTAGTAAAAGTCTTCTGATTCGTAATGGTTACCGAGTTAGTTGTTGTGATCTGTCAGAGATAAAGAATATGATTGTAGTGATAATATTTGGTAATTATTTATTGATTTATTGATGACTCACCACTTGGGTTACGCATAGCGTGTAATTTAATTGAGCGTTGGCATGTTTCTTTAAACAATCGGCAAGCATAGACTTCAACTGGTTGTTATAATAGCTGACCAGATTACGGCTCGTTGTGTCCGGTGCCGCAACAAAGTTATTTAAATTATTATTGGCAGCTACGCGACAGTTAGTAAGCGATGTCTTTACCACAGACAATGAAGTAAGTTGCCCACGATACTTTTGCACGCAATGCTTACTTAGACCCTCAAGTAATTCCAGTGGATTGAGACGTTCTTCAGTTTCACGTAATTTTTCTTCTATCAGTGAGGATTGTACATCGATTGCACTCAATTGCCGGGCATAGTTGGTCCGGTAAGCTTTCAATTCTGCTTCATAGCTTTCTATTTTGGCTGCATACTGACGTTGATTTTGGATAATATAATCATCTACCTTTGAGGTAACATTCAAGTCTTGTGCTCGTATACCTTGTTGGCTCAGGCAGAGTCCTATAATGAATGAGAGTGTTGCCAAGATATGCATTTTCGCTTGCCTCAATGGATACTAATGAACTTCTGTTTTGGGTTTTCGGCTTTTATAACTCAGAATTCTTTAGTTTCGTTATCAAAAGTCTCTTGATTTTGGTGAAAAATACCCCGCTACGGAAAATAAATAAAAGTCCAAACATCACATGCAATAACACATCGTATGTGTGTGTTTTATCAAAGAGAATTTATTTTTCTTACTCTCTTCATCTTTCATCTGTCGGTTTTTGTTATTCTTTTTTCTGAGTTCTGAGTCTTTGCATTGATTCATTCATAATTAAGGTCTTTTTTTTTGCAATTCATACGCGTATCTTTTATCTTTTGTTTACTAGTATATACGTATTTCTGGGAACTACATTGCGAAGTGTTTACCGAAACACTTTCGCATGAAGGCTTAATTCTAATGATAATAATAATCTCAAAATGTTTACAGAATAATAAACATTTTTAATTAAGAGATTTGTTTTATTTGGTGCGAATTTTCTTAATAATAATAATAATAATACATATTAATAAAAAGAAATGTGTTCCCATAAATCTTTCGATTTGAAATACCTTATAGATATACGTATTTCAATTTTGTTTTATATAAATACATTAATCAATCAATTAATCAATCAATCAATACTTAGACTTGTAATTTGAAAACCGTTTGTTTATTTGAATTGGAATTTTACTATAAAAGTCTGGGTCTTGTCTTCCCACTTTGGAAAGCAATTGATTTCTGCTTTCGATAACTAATTGTAATTATAAATCATAATTTGCATTTAGACGCCTCGGCATTAGAGATTTTCTATACAAAGAAAAAACAACAACAACAACAGCATAAAAAATTGACTAAAATATCCAACTTGACCTTAAATGGTTGCAAAAAAACTACTTTCCACTGACGACAGACGCCTACATGACATTTTCAGTTAAACTGAGACTTTTTCTTATAACGGAATTTTCGGGAACATTGTAAAAAATATATAAACATAATTTTTGAATTTTTAGATTGAATTGTATTTATTTGAAAAGAAAATAGTTAATAGTTTTTGTTTTTTTTTTTCATAAATACAAAATTAATCCAAACTTAATAAAGTCAATAATAAAAAAGAAAAAATATAATAAAATAAAAACAACTTTCACGGTTAAATCGAATTTAAAATGTCATTAGTCTTCATTGCTTCAATGTGATTATGAATATGAGAATAATATTTAAGATCGCTTAAGTTTAGAGGGAGTTAGTAACAAAAGATAAAATTTTGAAACTTCCACTTCTACAACAATTCCGTTTTCGCTGTCCTTTTTTGCACTCACTTCGATCTACGCACAAATGAAATCACTTATGTCATCATCATCATCATCATCATCATTTTGCACTTAGTTTCTTGGCACTTCACGGAAACGTTTCGCTTCAGCATAATCTCTTGGATCAGAGAAGTTACGCTCTGGCTTGATACGCACATCATTGGGATCCATGACGAATTCACCATTCCATGATGTTGGTAAGACAGTGGGATCGCTGTTGTATTCAAAGTAATTGGTATCATTGGAACGGTTGCGTTCTTGTTTCAAACGTGTTTCTCCGCTTTTGACAAAGGTGCCATCCCAAGTGGTGGGCAAGACAATCGGTTCCGTATTGAAGCCATAGAAATTTGAAGTGTTGGTTACATTTTGATTATGACGACGCACTTTGGACACGTTGTTTGTTGTGCCAGGCTCGTATAGGAATTTTCCATTCCAGCCTTCACACTTAATTGGTATATATTCCTCTTTCTTATGAAGTGGCATTGTTGTGTTTTCGATAATTTCTTAATTTCTTAATTTGTTTATTTTATATAAATATTTTTTTTCGATTTGATTTGATTTGACTTTAGCTTTGATTCTGATTTTGATATTCGGATGTTCGCTCAGTTTAAAGCTCGAAACGTGAATGAATCGTAAGTCTGTTGCTGATATTTCTAAAATATGATTTCACTTGGCTTAAAACTCGCTTGACTACTGCTAGACCGCGTACGTAGATGAAGCTGTAGCTAGCCGCCAATCTAAAATTATACGCAAATAAATTTAAATAAATACTTAGTTGTAGTTAATTACAGAAACAACAATTTGTTTTTTTATGTTTTTTTTTTTGTTTTTTTTTTTGTTTATAGGTCCAAACAATGAAACAAACAACAACAATAACAATAACAGCAAATCGATGACGTTATTTGCTAATTTCTTCCGACTGCTGTAAGTCGATCCAATGTCTGCTGTTATATTATTTCGATCTACTCTCAGTGTTGTTGCTATTGTTGATGTTGTTGATGAACTCCTACACAAGTTTGATGTCGTTCGTTCTAGACAAGTTTGCGTCGAATCGAAAGCTCATTGCCGCTCGACAATGCCATATAAGCCAAAAAACATCAAAACATTATGAAAACAATCATAAGTCTTGAAACAAAGCCAAACCAAGCTGTCAGTTTTCATATGTGTGAAGCTATAATTATTTGGTGTAATCATTCGTCACTAGATATGAATCACGTAGTATACCTCAATTTGTTTGGCAAACCAACCTTGCTCTGTCTGTCCGTCTGTCCGTCTGTCCGTCTGTCAGTCCGTCTACCCATAGTCCCCTTGTCTTACTATTTATTGAACTCTCAAGTCTTATTATATTTACAAACTGAATTTTCATTAAATTTAATCACTATAAGTATGATGATAATTCAAATTTTAATGATGTTCTTTACAGTTTGTTATGGTTATTAAGTATTATAAGCAAAGAATTTGTTATTAAATAAAGAAAGCGACGGTAGTAGAGAAAGGGTAAAGTTTGAATGTTACACGAATCAAAAATATATTGAAAGTTGATACGAATAGATGTCGCCGCTAATTTCATTTTATTTAGCCATGCTAATTCTGGTCATGTAACTAACAGTTGATTACTAATTTTCTCACTGGTTCTTGTATTCACTAACAAATAAATTGCGACTAATTTCCGGTTTAACAAATGGCGAAATCAATTTTTGAAATGATTTTATCATATTTATTAAATTTTTAATTTCAATTTAAATATTTATAAAATGTATTTACAAACTACATATTATTACCTTACATTATCGATAAATTGAACTGTTATTGTTGTACTTTGTTGCAAACAAAAATACATTTAAATTTGTGGTTTTATCATCATCATCATCATCATCATCATCGTCATCATATACACAATAATCACAGTAGATTAGCTTTATCGTCTTCATAAAAGGATATTTACATATAATTATGTATGAAAATGAATATTTAAATTAAAATAATTTGGCTAAGGTAACATCGATCGCTTAAATTTAATTGTGTTGTAAGTATGTATTTTTTAAAATCATAGATTTCTCATAAATTCACTAAGATTAAAATAGATTAAAACATAACATAAATAATAAGCGAGAGATTAAGTAGTGTTTTGCTTAAGTAACTAAACAAATGAATTGCTTAAACTTCTTGCTTGCTCATGCTTAATAAACTGTATCACGCTGTCGATAGACTCCATTCTCACCATCCGTTGGCATTGCTTCTAAAGGAATTCTGTTTGCAAAACTCAGATTTGACTGTTGCCCTGATGTTTGACCAGAGGCATTTTGACTAGATGTAAATACAGGCGAAATGGCACTTAGTTTTTTCTCTTTTCCCAGGTTCACAACAACAATATTTGGCTCATCTTGTGAATCAAAGGCAGCATTGATTTTAGGATCCTTGTGACCATTTGTCGCATTTCCATTTGCACTTGAGTCAATGTGTTTGACATAATAGGGTTTTGGTCCTGATAGACGATCATACCATTTAAAGATGAGCGGATGCAATAATTTGGCATCATAAGCATCATTCTCATCCTGTGTGACATAACTAATAGCAAAACCGATGAACACAGTGAGTGCGGTGCCAATCATACTGTAGTACATAAAGCTAACCGAGTAGAAAGTATCCAAAGGTGTACTGTGGGCATTAAAAAAAATAAGAAAACCGAGTCAGTTAATTATGCCACTAATTAGATAAACATTAGGAAAACGGACCGTTCATTAAGCAGCGTCGTTGTCGTTGTTTCCGTGGATGCCATGAGCATTGTTTGATTCAAATCGCTAATTGGCGTGTGCGACAACAGCCACGGCACTTGCTCTGAATTGGTTGGCTTTCCGATGGATTGGGCAAAGCTATGATTGGAGCAACCCTGAAAATATGAGAAATTGTTTTGTTAATCAACTAATCATCAATGAAGCATTAAGTTGTTCAAGTTGTTCAAGTCGTTGCTTACCTCAGTGGAGGTGGACATCATTTGTGTAGTCTTATCCAGTGTCAGGCTGCCGCCAATAATCCACAAGACGAAAGCACAAGCTGATATCATCCCCGCTGATGTTCCCTGCATTTAAAATTATTTAATTCATTGAATGCAAAATACAATTTAAATTTTCTAGAATATGAAATTACCTTCCAATTAGCAATGGGCACCATCATGGCTAAGATGAAGCAACCCAACAGTGGACCCGAAGTTGCTGAGAATACTAGCAGTGATGACTCGATGACACCCGAAAGTAAACCAACGCCGAAGGCAACAAACATAATAATTATGCCGCATATGACGGTAACAATTTTAATGACGCTTAATTGTTGTTTATCATTGAGTCCTTTGAAATGTGGTAATTGCGATATAAAATCCTCCCAGCAAACGGTGGCCAATGAATTCAAATTTGAAACCATCATACTGGATGAATTATCATTAAAATGGAATTAACATACATAATTTTTTTGTGGGGGGGTATATAAATATTCTACTCACCAGAGTGCGCCATTAAAAAGTGTTGCCATGAAAATGCCTACGAAGCCGGGTAAATAACCCAATTGGTCTTCAACGAAGAATGGCAAAATTTCATCGGGTTTCTTAATGTAACCCTCTCGGTAAGGATCACAGGAGATATAAGCCGAATAGATAACCATACCCGAGACCCATGAGAGTGAAAAGAAAAAGAACACAAGTGGTATGTTGGACATCATGACACTGTCAAAGTGACGAGAGATAAAAAAATATATAAGTTATTGCTGTTACTGTCGTTTGATATCAAAACTTACCGTGTTACCTCGTTCAAGGACTTAAGACTGACATAGCGTTGCATGAAATTCTGTTGGCAACCGATTTGTGAGAGTGACATAAAGAGTTGACCCAACCAAGCAGATGTGGTATCAACACGAACACTCAGATCACCAGTGAAGTTAAAGAAGTTTAGGCGACCTAAAAATAAACAAAGATGAGAGAAAATGTTACAAATTGTTAGACAGCAAGGAACATTGAAAAGCGTTCAATCTTATTATCATATTCACTTGACTTATGTTTATGTCAAATAAATTCGATCACATTTCCTTCATTCATTTCTTTATGTCAATAAAAGACAAATGCAAATATCCTATTCTCTTTTATTCTGTATATGAGTATTTGTGTGTATAGCAAATGGCAGAAGAAAACTATCAAAAAAAAATATATACAAAAAATTTGATTTAGAGAAATGTGACTTATAATTTAAGTTGATGAAACTATTGCTCTTTTTATATTTCTTGGAAGGACTCATACTCATATTTTTTGTGCATAAAGAATATTGACAAATAAAAAAAGCTTGCCATATTATAATAGGCAACATCATCCCTCTTTTTTTTTTTTTTGGTATCACTTACACAACAGATGATTCAAGATTCAAAATCCCAAAGTGATTGTTTTACATATTTTTGTTGCATAATAGATCTCGGGGTATCATTTTGTTTCACCCTCTTTTAGATGGAGGGATAAGGATTACTCGAATCTAATTCGTTTACCTAGTTATATTAAGGATAAAAAGATAATAAAATAATTCTGCATAGAATGTCGTCCCATGCGTGCCATTGTTTGTATGTTACTGACTGTCCTATTAAAGCTTGATATGAGCAAAACATGCAACTCATGACATAATTTCAAGATTTACGAGGCCATTACGTGCCAAAGCGGAAACTGCGAATAACAACGCAAGATATTGTTAGTGGCTTTGAAAGATATCAAGAGAGCGTGAAAGAGGGAAAGAGATGCGGTGAGAAATAACAAAATAGGAAAAATAGTGCAAACTCAAGTGACAATCACTCATATGTCACATTTATTATTGTCGCTTAGCTCAACGCAACGCAACGCAACGCAACGCAACGCATTCATGGCAGTCACCAACAAAACAGTCAGGAGCAATGGTGGCTGCAGTAGCAATATCATCATCAGTAGACAAAAGCGTTTTGTGTCAATTTCTCAATACAATGTGTACGCTTGTGTTACCATCATTTGTGCATATAATGAGCCGCAAACAACAAAAGCAACAGCAGAACCTGAAGCTGCTGAAGAACAGCAGTGGGAGAAGTACGTATCTGTAACATTGTGAATTGCATGATGAAATGAAGCCTCAAACGATGCTGCTTTTGTTGCTGCTTCCACTGCGTGTTTGTGCACTGGATAACAATTTAATAGTCATCATTCGTCAGCAGAAATGAGGCGAATATTGCGCCATTTTCAGTTGAATTGAAATGCGTCAAAATACATCAAAACGCAGCCACAGCATTCAACATTTGCCTTCCAAGAATGCTTCGCATCCAAATACGCTATCGCGAACAACAACAACAATAGAGATTTCTACAGATTTCTTACTCCTATTGCGCCTCCTTGCTGCTATGTACGTACAATGTTTGACGTTAAATTGCTGTAAGTTATTTACACTAGCAATGGTTCGTTCACACAGGGCAACTGGGTTATAGTGTGATATGACGTGGCATTGTGTAGCATGGTTAATCGTCATCAGAATTGCCACAATTGTGGCTCATGCGGTTTTAGTCACGCAATAAATGATTGATTTCAAAACACGCATATATTAATACAAACTTACTTCCCTCTGGGAAGAATCTGAATGAATGATTGAATACACATGAATAAATGTTTTCATTACCCCCAAAGATCTGCTATAATATAAATATAAAGCCAATACACTACTACTCTACTCTACTAATGCTATACTATTGTAGTAAGTATTTTGGTCTGATAAATTACTTACCATTATCACGATTCAATTCATAGACTTTCTTGGGGCCACCACTGGAGATGGTGCCCTGTATGATGACTGCCATTGTGACCACGAGTATGGTGAGTGTTTGAATAACATCGGCATTGATTGCGGCTTTAAGACCACCCTGTAATAAAAAGGGAAAATGTAAATTGTAAAAAAACAAAACAACAAGAAATTTGAGATTAGTTTTTATCAAAGAAATGGAAAAAAAACCTATGTTTTTTGTGCATCGATTTCCTAGTTTTTATTGAATAAACAATCTACAATAACAATCCTCACTAAATCAATTTCAGTTTTTATCTATTTACATTCACGAATATTTTTGATTTTGTTATTATTGTGAGTCTCTCAACTAAGCTATGAATGTTAATTGATAACTAAGACCACCACCGCTGCACAAAAAGAGCAGATCAAAAATCCGATTCTAACTACTGAACTCTGCACCCGTTCGGATTCGTTTGGCTTCACCGAATTGGTGGCAACAATATTTCATTTGTTTTCTCACAGCAAACACTTGGAAAATTCACAATGGTGGATTTCTTTGTTTGTTTGTTTGTTGGTATATGAAGTGCCAAAGGTCTTTTTATGTGTAAGTGGAATTTTTATTTTCTCTTTTCATCTCTTCTATTTTTTGCTTTTTTTTTTTATTGTTGGATGAAAAAATTCTACAATGGAAAAATAGCCTAAAGTGATTTAAGAGAGAAATAGAGAGAGAGAGAGAGAGTGACTATGATAAAGTAGGAAGAAGAGGAGGAGAAGAGAAAATAAAAAAAAAGCAACGTAGAATGCAAGCGAAAATGGAAAAAAAAGATTGAACCAAAATGAAGCCTGAAACTGAAAGCAATATTGTATTGAGTGTCAGGGTCAGACTACTATTTCTCTTTCTATTGCTGCTGCTGCTGTTGCTGCATGCAAAAGCTGCATGCAGTAGCCAAAGGTGAAGAAAAATAGCAGCAACATCAACATCAACAACACCGACAACACAAATGGCGAGAATTTGATGCAACAAAAACAAAACAAAACAACACAACAGAACAGAACAAAACCGAACACAAAAAGAGTGAAATGAAATGCAAAAACCTTAATTGGATACATTTGTGTTTATCTGCGTGCCACACAAACACAAAAAAAAAAAAAGAAAAAGGGAATAAAATAACAACATAACACAACACAAAGAAAGCATCGCTATGAAGGGAACCAGAAGGTGCAAACAATGCAATAAACTGAGTGACACTGTAGTTGGATTAATCTGATTATCAAATGCCCTGCTGCATCTCTATCAATCAAAGTTTAGGGATATGAAATGATTTAACTATACAAAAAATTGACAACGAATGTTGTGATAACCAACGAATTAATATCAAAGAAACAAGGTGTACTTTTCTTGAAACTGAAACAAAAAAGTCAACATTATGTGTCATGTTTACCAGAAATCCTATGTACTTCAAATTTCATTGGAGCTCACTACTCTCGTTCTATTATATAAACTTAATAATATATTGTAGTACAAATGGTCACAGGGCATACAAAATATGTGTGCGGCAAAAGTTTCTCTCTTTTTGAAATCAAAGTGGCCATCATCACATTCAATTAAACTTTTTTAAATGCTGAACAACATTGCCGCCAATTCTCGTTGCATTTTAATTTCATAAATAAAATAAAAATTCATTATAAAAACAAACAAATAAAAAATATTTAAAACATCAACAAAAACGGAGGATATAAGTATTGTAAAAACCCGTTGAGATGAAATGCTTTTTAAAATATTCATGGTGCACCACATAAAGAATTTTGCATGCGTAAACGTATTTAATAAAATTATAGGCCCCCGATTTTTTTGTATTTTGTTGTTGCAAACATAACATGCAATTTGTGGCAGACCATCAAAGACCTAAATGAATTCCCCATTATTTTCATATGACGGTGGGTGGTTTTGGTTTACTTACCAAAATTGTGAAAAATATGCAAATCGCTGACATGCCAACTATGGAGGCCCAATAGGGTATGCCAATGACCGCTGAAAGAGCAACACTCGGTGTGTAGGTTGTAATGCCGAGATTACAAATTTGTCGTACGATGTATGTTGCAGATGCCAGGCAGCGTACCGTGCGGCTTTTGAATCTAAAATTAAAATCAAATAAAATAAAATCAAATAAAAATAAATAGTTTAAAATGTTTAAATAATAATAAGTAAATCAGAAATAAACAGAAAAACCCTTAATACTAATTAGAACTTCAAACATTCATAAAACTTTTAATGATTTTCACCTTTATAGAGAAAAACTCAATTAAGGGACAAAGACTTGACTTGGTGGCAACAACGAAAAATGTATGTCAGAGATATAAATACGCGTAATAAAACCAAAGAAATATGTAGAAAAAAAATGGCTAAAAAAAAAAAAAAAAAAAAAGAAAATTAAAATATATGTAGAGGAAAAGAAAGAGCATATAAGCATAAAACATAAAACTACTACTAAAATACATAAAAGTAAGGAAGAAGGAACAAAACGAAGCGAAACAGAAAGAAAAATAAAAAAGGATTGTTGTCGTTGTCGGCTTTTATGGTTATTTCAGCATGACGGACTAACAACAACTTCTAATGAATGAATGAAATGGATAAGTACGAATACAACGAAGGAGTACAATTTATTTGTTTCTTTATTTTCCCTCTTTATTTTTTGTTTTATGTCGTATAAGTCGTCATTCATTACGTCTCTACCCGCTAAGGGAAGGAAACTATAAAAATTTGTTTACTAATTTTGAGACTCATCAGACTGGTTAAGTCATAACCTCGAGTATTGTTTGTTGTGTGCATTATGACCGTGGTTTTGTGGGTGCTTTGGGTCTCGTAACTATCACTTAAATAAAGTAACTTCCATAATTTCGCTTTAAGTATATTTCATTTTCGTTCCGTGTGTCACTGTGAACAATATTAAATCAATTGATTATCCCATGTCTGAGTTAACCGAGTTGAGTATCTGACTGCCTCACCTATTCGCAGTGCGACCAAACTTAACTAAACTCAACTTAACATCCCCTGATAACATTCAATTTCATTGTTTTTGCTTCTGTTCTTTGTTGATTCATTTTGAATCGTAAAACAAAGTTTATAACCTTCATAAACGCATAGTGTATGACGTGTACTGTATATTTTTTTTATTATTTTCTTTTTCCTTGTGTGATATGTAGTTGCACAAGTTCTAAGTTTAATAGTTTTCCTTCGCTGAACTCATAAAAATTTCAGGTGCTCGATATTTTCTTTTTTTTTATGGCGTGTGAGAATTTTCTTAATTTTAAGTTTAAAGTTTTTCCTTATTATATTCACTCAAATGGTTCAACACATTTGTGCAGAAGCATATAAAATGTTTATCTGATGCTGCTGCACTTGATTTATTTATTTACTACAATTTTTATTTTGCTTAATATGGTCACATATGGCGTATGAGTGATGCCAATATTCATAAATTACACTTATAATAGAGAGAAAAAAGTTAAAAATTTACCATTGACCTTGAGTTAAAGTTTTATTGATTATTTAAAGGAAAGAGTCGAAAGGAGTGGAGAGCAGAGGAGAGGAGAAGAGAAGCAATGTAGCGAAAATAAGTGTCGCCAAGCATCCCTAAGATTATTATTAATGACAAAAATGATTAATTGATGAAACAAATATTTATCATCTTAAAAAGGAAAAAAAAAAAAAAAAAAAACATGACGCCAAAAAACCAAAGTTGAAGTCTCTATCACATTGAAGTCTCATTTTAATCAGCGAGGTCTGCTAAAGAAAATCACCAAAGTATCACATTATCTATTCAATTGATTTTAATACAATTCTGTGGAATCAAAGGAGATTCTTTCTTGTGATATGTGTTGTTTCTTTATCACTTAGGCTTGTAGTAAACGATTGTGACACCCCTTTTAAATAAACAGACAATAAATGTCAAGTAAGCTTTCAACGAGGTGAAGCAGGTGTCATGCGACATGAAAAAAAATTATATTGTATATTCTTGCATTGTATAAGGATGGATAACAGGTAACTGCAGATAGGTCTGTGGTTTGCTTGCCTTGCGGTCATCATCATCATCGTCATCATCACTTTCTGCACTGCACCATCATTGATCGTCTGTGTTGTGTTGACCGACAACAAAGTCAACATGCGCGTATCTGTGGCAAACCACTGAGAAGCCTCATAGTATGTGAAGAAGTTTCATTGAAGGCTATTATGATGGTTTTTGCATGATATCACAGATACACACGGCTCAAACACAAATGCAATAATGTGACTGAGTGACGGATGATGTATGCATACAATTAATAACGCACACATGAGCTGTTTTTCCAATGATTCTTCTTTAAGCCTCGATTGTGTCAATAGCATTGATTGTGTTAACAACATGCAAATATTCGTATTATCCTTGTCGCTGTCATTGTTGTTGTTGTTGTTATTGTTATTGTCATTGCTGTTGTGTCATATTTTCATGTATGAAGAGAGCAAGGAAGCAAAAGAAAAAGTCAATCAATGCATATGGATAAGAAATCTTATCAATATACTGATACATATGCCTTGTCCTACTCTCACTGAAACACAGAAACTGATACTGAATTTTTTTATAATGGAAAATCTATTGTAATTGTTGCATTTATGCAGGCGCTCATTAATAATATTACTCATACGCCAATGCACACACACACACACACACACACACACACACACACAGACACATCAATAAAAGAAATAAAGGCAAAACAATAAGTGAGGAACAACTGAGGAAGAGGATAATAGTATATCAATCTCTCAATCAATATTAATGTGTCACATTCATGCATTTTTCATTTTGATGAAAAAGGGAATGAGAGAATAAATATGAAATGAAATTCATTGGAAAATTTATTGTATATGAATAAGAAAAAAATATCTCTGGCCTTCGCATTAAGTTGGTGGATACAATTTGTCGATCATCATGTAATTTGTTTTATTATTCTTTTTCACATACGAGAATTGTAGAATTTCTTAGAATTTTGTATATTTTTAAAAGCTCAGTTTTTATTTTATTTTTTTTTTTTTTTTTTTTTTGTACATAAATCCAAAGACAATCTAACTATCAATATAAGAACTCATTGAATGAATGATTTTTTGTATTTTACTAAAAACCTTTTCATGTTAAATGAAAAGTGTTTTGTTGTCAAGAAAACAACAACCACAACATTTCCACTTTGAAACATTTAAAAATGTATGGAGTAACTCATTCACTCCATTAACTCGAAACATTTTTGCTGCATTAAACTAACGGAACGTGTTTAGATAAAGATAATGGAAATGCTACATGTTGTCACCATGGAGAATGATGGAGGAGATTCGAAGAAGAAAACTGAATAAATAAACATATTGTTGAGTGTTTAATCAGAAATACAAAATATGTCTGTACGTATTGATACTAACCAATTACTTGAATCAAGTAACAATATGTGTAGCATCATCTGGGGCTGCTATAAATACTATAAACTTTTAACAAAATGAAAATTATGACCCATTCTTCTATTCTATTAAACAGTCAAGTTATTGACTTTTACATGGTCAGTGAATTGGTCTTGTCTATCGCATTAATTTTAGCTAAGAATGATTTAAAGTTCATAAATACTCGTATAATATGTCAATGGGCTGCTGTTTTTAAGCTGAATACAAAGAAAGAAAGTGTGAGTTGTTCTCATGCGACGGCACGTGTTGGTTGCTATTGATGATGCTGATGACTCCGCGTGGACCGATTAATGACCATAGTTCGACTAACTATTCTTGTTCGTTTTTGTAAGTCTTTTGTGTCTGGCGACAATCATAAAAATGATCAATGATGTTGATTCATTCACAGTGAAGCGAAAAAGAAATGTCCTTTTGCTTGTTCATGTTGTAGTAGCCTTTGTTTCAGATTTTACATTGGGATTTATTAATTTCCAAGAGCCTTAAGCGTTTTTTGATAAATGATGTTGCTGCTGCTGCTCTGCAGACTATCAATGTTGCATTAAATTGAATGAATTAGTTGAGTGATTCCACTGAATTAATGAGAAAATGAATGAATGAGTTCATTTTAGTGAGCGTGCATACACAGTTTTGGTAGAATTTTTCTTGTGTATTTTGATGCTATTTGTGGCTTAGGAGGCTCTTTGTATAGCAGCAAAGATGAATATTTGAAAGAAGGATCCTTTGCTAAAGTTGAAGAGTGTTCAGTGTTGCATCTGTGAGCGAACAAATGAAACAATGGACATCATGAGATGATGAGATGATGAGGGTATTTTATTTAAAATGAACGCACACGAATCCCATTTATTTGCATTTAAGCGCATTTATTGTTTAAGCAGTTGGCAAAATGAGAACGCATAATGGATGAAAATGAAGAGAGGAGTGAAATAGAATGAAGTGCGCGCAACCAGCATGAGCCACCATTGGAATGCATTGAGTGCTCGTTCTTATGTACTTGGAGATATTCAAAAATAAATAAATAATAAAAAAAGAAAAAATAAAAAAAGGAATGCAATTGTTTGCAATGGACGCGAGAATTTTCAATTCTCCTCAATTCAAAAATGCTATAGAAGTTCGGTTCGGTTTGGTTCGGTTTGGTTTGGTTTGGTTTGGTTTGGTTCTTGTCCTCTTCCTTGAATTGAGTTCACTTGCACACTCACTCACTCACTCACTCGTTCGTTCGTTCGCTTGGTTGTCTGCCAAGCTTCATTTGTTGTTGGCTCTTAGCACATGCAACGACAATTTTAATATGAATCGACGGAAGTAATGAAAACAGTGAGTGATAGAAACAGAGAGAGAGAGTGAGAGAGAGAGGGTAGAAGGTAGGAAGGAAGGTAAAGAAAGATTCACGTTGACACGATAATGACAGGCGTCGGTTGTTGGGCTAAGTACAATGGATGGGTGGGTGGATGGATGCCAGTTTGTAGTAGTTTGTGTTTGCTGTAATGGAATGAACGGACAGACAGATGAATGGATATTATAGTATAGTCCAAAGGATGTGGATATACTCTTCGTATGCAAGGCGGCATTGGTCAGATGACAGCATAAAGTGGAAAGTGGCAGCTTCATTTGCGGACAGACAATATTTTTAAATAGTATGCGCTTGAGTATCTGAAAGTGTGTGTATTGCACGTCCAGCTGAGTGTATTACGATGTGCCAGAATTATTGTTTGCCATATAAACGAAGACAGAAACACACACAGACAGACAGACAGACAGATGGACGGACGAACGATTGGATGAACAAAACAGATTTTCATATATATAAATACACACAATGTTCAAGTGATTGCAACAATGGTTTGGTTGGTTGGTGCTCGCTCGTGGCATATGGGAGCGCTAATGGGCGTGTCTATAATGATTACCATCACCTCACTCCCACTAAACGCATCGAACTCATTTCCGTTGTAATATTAACTGCAAACATAGTTTTGCTTCTTGTGATCCTGACTCCTCTTTGGTTTCTCTCACTTTGCGTTTATGTTTGCTTGCTGTTCTGATGTAGCAATTAATGCATACTTTGTGGCATTTACTTTTTATTTAAAGTTATTAAGGTCATTTATTTACGCATTAATGTTACTTCACATTGAGTTTGATATTCTCTCAGAACTTCAGCGAGTAAATGAGTAAATTAAAAAAAATCAGTTTCTGTGTACAAAAATATCATAAAAGAAATTCATATACATAAATAAAATATGAAGACTAAAAATAGAAATTTATATAAAAATCATTAAGGAAATCAATTAAAATAAAACATGCACGTAACTGATTGCCAAAGCCACTAATCGCTCAATCAATTGACATAAGCATGGCCTCAAGTCATTACCACAAAGCACACAAATACACACACAGCTCATACCACACTATAGTTGTAATATAAGGAACATTGTGTAGTCAATATAGACATGTTAACAATCTAAACGAGAATTGAATTTCCAAAAAGAAATAAAGAAAAATTGCAAAAAAAAAATAGAAATACAAATGGAAAAAAAGAAAAAAGAAAAACAAAAGATGAATTGTTGGCAAGAGCAGCAGCAGCAGCACGGACCACAGAGTAGGCCAAGGAGTGATGAACCGGAAAGAAAGGAAGTCACAATGTTTATACAATAGTACATATGTACTATGAAGTATTTTGTGTATTTTATATGTATAAAACAAAAACAAAAACGAAATAGAAGCAAAACAAATAAAATAATAAAAACAATAAATCCCATAAATCATATTAAATTGTCATATAAAGCAAAAAATTGACCGCAACTTATTTTTGGTACACACATTCAAGAGTAATCTCATCAATAGGATAGTCAACTAAATATGTATAAGGATATCATTCAACGCCCACAAGTGACAAACTCTTGTTGTCGTTGTTAGCAACGACAAAAAAAAAAAAAAAAAAAAAAAAATTACAAAAAATAAGATAAACCCAATTTGGATTAGAGAAGAGACTACTATTCTAACTATACACAATAACAATTTTGTGTTTTAGTTTCAGTCACTCGGATCTCTTGACTTGAATATATATAAAAACAATAATAATAATTGGTGATGCTTTGCTTAGTTTTCTATAAATAAATAAATAAGTAGATATTCTAAATCATCAGAAGATTATCGAAATAAATTACTCAATGTATGCGAATAAGTATTGAGTTTAGATCTCTTGTCAACTTTATCAAAATGTCACTCGAGTATTTGAGTAAAATTTATTCTCAATTGATTTGATGTATTGTTGTTCTTTTATGTATTTTATATTAATTTATTTTTCCATTTTTATTATCTTGCAGTGTAAATAAATTTACTAGAATAAATACACGAATGCGCCTCAAGGTATGCAATATATTTTTTACATTTTATTATCTTAGTAAATTCACTTAATTAATATGCAATTATACAAAGACAAATACTTACTTAGCTTAAATAGGTCGATTTCCATTTCTCTAATAACCTTCATTCCAAGTAATCACAATTTTGTAGACATCTTAATGACTCAACCAAGATTATTTGAGTTTTTTTTTTCTTTATCATTGCCCACAAGTAAAGCAACATCTTGTGCACATTGACTGTATTTGGCTTTTGTGGTCAATAGAACGAATCTGACCATTGAACCCAAGAGATTTGGAGCACAAGAAAAGTTTCAATCCCTACGCGACCAGCGATGATAACATTTGAACTTGACTGTTCTGATACTTTTATAGTAGACACACACAGACACAGCCACAGACACAGACATCATCTTAGCTCAAACAGATCCTAGCAGCCATAGAAAACAAGTGGGCGAGGACAGATAAAAATGATAAGACATCTTCTTGAAAGTAAGAGGGTATCATAGGATGAGCTTACAAATACAAAGTATAATAAGTTTTGGGTAACCGCACGCCCGTTTGTTTGATGCGGCACGCTACACTTGTGATGAATAAACTTGATGATGGTTTGTTGCGAGCACGAATTGAGCATGACATCCGTATATGGATATATGGATATATAGTATATATACACGTATATGTGTCAGCAATGCTTGATACTTGACAAGTGGTGGCAGCTATGCGCTATTTATAAACATTATGACACAAACGAATTGTCATACAATTTGTCAACACGCAGCAGGACCAACTACTACAATATCTTCCCCACATTCCCGGTTATTTTTCGCGCTTATTCCCGGCCGTGTGTGTATGTCATCTTGGTTTATGGCTTTTTTTTTTTCGTTTTATCTTATAGTGTGTGGGTGTATATGGGATTTTGTTTCTTTTGCTTTGCTATTCGACAGCCCAAGGCTTGACTTTTCCTTAGCATGTGTGTATGATGCTTTTCGCTTCGCTTCGCATCTTATTTCTTTATACTGTCAAAAAAATATTGTCACAATTTATACTCATCTCCAGTTTTAGCTTCAGCATCAGCTTCAGCTCAGCTACTGCTCAGACTCCTTAGGATTCGACAACTTGACTATAGGCATTCATCTACATCTTACATCTTCGAGGCGACAGCTTTGTTTTATTTGATCGAGTAGGCGTGTCATTATGTCTGTTGGCTTACAACGCATTTCTCTTCCCCTTCCCCTTCCCCTTCCTCTTTTGGTTTTGCCTTTTTGTTTATGCTGCCACTTCTTTCCTACTTTTCTACTACTGTCACTTTGCTCAATACTATTTTGTTAAGTAAATTATGATGCATGATTATACGAGGAGAATGTACTTTGCCTTTGCTTTTTCCTTTTCCTTATTCTTATTCTATTTCTATTTTCTTCCAACTACCTAATGCTTCCTGACTCTTCTTGGGCTTCGTTTAGGTTTTGTTGACAACAACAAATATTGTTGATGATTTTGATGAAGTTGCATGCATATTGTTAGCGACAACGGCGACAGTTGTTCTGACATCTGACAATGAGTCTTAACAAGAAATGGAGTGTGTGTCTGTATGTGTGTGTGTAGATGGATGGATAACAAAAAGTGGGACACAGCAACTTTTGCATTTTAATAAACAAGACAAATTGTTGACTCTTTCCTTGAATTTAAACATGTGTGTGTCGCGCTAACCTTTTTATCCAAAAATTTTCCAGACACGCATTTCTCCGAAAAAATTGTGACAACATATGCTGAGAATGCGTCTGTGTGTGTGAATGTGTGCTGAATGAAGTTTGTGTCAAGTGTCAAGTCTCAAGTGTGTTAACTTAAATGACTAATAAGCACCTCATTTTTTTGTGATTTTAGTAATTTTTTGTTAACATTTGTCGCCTGAACAATTTTGATTAATACTGATTACCACTACATTATTCTATGCAGATGTACTAGGAGCATCATTTCTTAATCATAAAAATTCTTTAGTAATTTCAATGATAAATTCTTATGTTCTTAGTTTTGTTATTTAAATCAATATGGTTGATGAGTCCATGATGGCTCTTTTGGACGATCAACTTGTTTTCAATAGAACAACATTATTGTCGAATTTTAAAGAAAAGTTTGCCCAAAGCATAATTTAACGCAATTAATTAATTTCTCCCAAACTGTAAACATTTGATAACAAATTTGTTAAATAATTTTCCAAACTTAAAAAACAATTAAGCTACGTCAACTTTGTGACAACACAAACAGATACAACAGAGGCTGAGGCAACACCAGCAGCAGCAACAACAAAAACAACAACAACACCAGGACAATGACAACAAGGACAATGACAACAGCAATGACAATAACAATGAAAACAGAACAGTTGGTAAGTGTGAGAGGAGCCAGAACAGAACAGAACAGAACTGAAAAGAATAGAATAGAACTTGGTATTTTATATTAGAACAGAACATTTTGTTATTTTGGCTTCATGTATTTTTTTTTAATTTTTTTTTTTTTGTTCATTTATTTTGCTTTTAATTCAAATTTATTTAAGAATGACTGCCTGGCTGGCTGGCTGACTGGATGTGCTATGCGAATAGAGCAGATAGAACTTCTTCGCTAACACGTGAATGTTTCTGTTCTTGTTCTGTTTTATCTCATTTCACATTTTAATGAAGAATAAAATTATATTATAGCTTGCCGTGTCCGTGATGGAGAAGTGGACAGAGGACAGAGGAAAGAAGTGGGGGATTGTCACTTGTTGTGTGAAGGACACTAAGACGCATTTGCGAAATTAAAATAAATGTTTAAGTTAGATGAAGAACAGTAACAGAAACAACAAGAACAAGAACAACAACTTGGTCGAGTCAAATCAAATGCTTTTGCCTTGCTGCCTGATAACTGTTAGACTAATTAGTTGTTGTCGTAAGCATTTGTCACGATTTTCTTTTTAGCTTTGTTTGCAATTTTCTAAGCTGTTTTCTCTTTGTTCTTCGAATCAGTTTCCTTTTCAAATATATATATATATAGTTTTTGCTTTTCTTAATTGAGAATATAAACAAGTTGAAAGTAAATGTTTAACTTACCTTAAATCAATGTATTGATAGACTGAGGTGATGCCCAAATTAAAGTAAACTGGGACGAATAGGAAACATACAATGGGATAGGCACTCATCATACCATAGATGATCTCCCACATGGCAGAGCCACGATAAACAAGTTCACTGGGATAACCTGGAATCAAGTAAAATTGAAATACTCACTTAGTTTTAGTTGTGTATGTAAATAACTGTGCAGTTTATCAAAATAACTGTGCAGTTGAATAAGACGTATACATAATAAATTTAAATGCAAACAAAAATTGTTGTTTAACCGCAGGCAATTTGACTTGACTGCAGCTTACTTTGTGGTTCATCTTACGTGCTCACATTGAGTGTGTGTAAATGTTAAAACTTACCCAGTACTGAACGCACACCCAGTGTGCCTCGAGCTATCGATATCATAACCGCAAAAAGCGAGACACCTCCTGTCGCAAAAACATAATCCGCTTTGCTACGTTGTTTCTTCTTGCCAAAGATGCGATTCCACAAAGGTGCCACCACTGTCACACCAATGAACAACACAAACATGAGGTAGTCCCAACCGAGCGTACTTAGATCCTTGGCCATCTTATTGCTGTTGCTATTGTTGTTGCTATTTCTGTTCTTGTTTTATCTAAAAAGAAAAAAATAAAAGAGCAAAGCTTGAATAAATAGTCGGTAAGAAAAAAGTTCAAGTCAAGTTAACAGCAAGAAGAAATCGAGAAGAGTAGTAGAACATCGTTGTAACAGAAGTAGCAACATTTAAATTTTAGCCTCTTTAAAGTTGAAATCAAGGACAAACATTAAACGATTCGATTGCAACGAACGAACTTATCTACATGTTGCAATTTACAAACAGTAGACATAGTAGAGAATAGTAGCGTAGCATAGAGTAGAGTAGAAGGCAGATGCGCTGCAGGGCGTTTATGGCTAAGTACACTGAAGCATAAACCAAAACTTAACTGAACTGAAGTGAAAAGCGTTGCGCGCCACACGGTGGCACCACAACGCGTATTGTATACCGTTTTCTAGTGCAGTCAAACATATGAATTTTAGTCATGCTCAGTGAATATAATGCCACAAGAACTTTCCACTCATACTTGTATCCTGAGCTTTAGTCTATGTTTATAGTATAAGAGGATGTGTGTACTGTACTCGGCATTAATAGTACAAATATGTAGGAGGATGCAAGTGAAAAGTGTCGTGTGTCATGTGGGCCAAGTCTATGCACATAACGCAAGGCAGATTATTCAACAAGCAACAATCCTAACAGCAAAAGTAACAACTGCAATAACAACAGCAGTAGCAGCACAAATAGAAGAGAGGAGTTGATTTACAAGGAAGACGCGAAATACGTGAAAACGTTAAAAAATAATAGTAAAAAAAAAGAGATTCCTCTAGAGACAAAAAAAAAAAACAACCTTGTTGGAATTTATGGACTGTGTCCCTTGCTATACTTACTATACACACATACACATACACTTACTATTTAAACTATGTAACTGTGTAAATGTATACGTGCAATGTATATTATTCTTAAATATTTTTCATAGAATTCTATTTTTTTCAAAGTTGAGCGCAGATAACACAAACAGAAACTTGAATTACACTATGAATGAATAAATGAATGAACAAGCGAACAAAAAATAAAAGGAAAAAATAGAATCCTTAGTTAAAACAGCAGAAAATAGTAGTGATAAAAGCTAAAATGAAGACCATGTTGCTTTTGTCCTGTTGCTTGCCACCACCTTTACCTCGACTTGATGGTCTCATGGGTAGCTGGCTACCTTGGCAAACAAACTGTTGAGTTAAATACGAGTAGTATGACGAGAGTCTGTAGTAAGTAAGCAATTTTGTTGTTCCTGTTGCAATTGTAGCTCAACGGACCACATAAATGGCTGGTTTTGCCACATGAATGCGGAGCTTTGTAAATGCTTTGAATGCATTCATATGCAGATGTGTGGGTTTTCTCTTTTTTCCTTTTTGTATATATTTTTATGTAAGAAATTTGTGTTTCTTTAATGTAAACAAATCTGGTACTCGTGCATTTGTTTTTTTTTTTTTTTTTTTTTTTTGATGATGTTCTACAAAACATCGTGTGCTTGCTTATACATGATTTTTTAATTAATTTCTTTTATTATTTCGTTGCTGCTGTTGCTCATTGTAACATTAGTTTTTATAAACAGAAATAATTATTGTGTTTTTTTGTTTTCTCTAAATAACTCATAACTTAATAACCTTTTATTATGTGACACAAACATTATTCACTAAAAACCATAAAGAAACTGAAACTAAAACCGACATTCCTAATTATAGTCATTTCCATGACATTTTCTATTCAGACCTTTTATTAGCCAACCCCATACCTACTCTCTGTGTTTCCCCAAAAAATATTATACATTATTATCTTTTCTATCTCTTGTTTCTTCCAAATACGCGTTAGGTTTTTCAACTTGCCATTAGTTTTGTCATTGTTAATAATATTGTAAGAAAGACCAAGAAGACTCTTCTCTATATTTCTCTGTATGTAATAGTGGCATAATAATGAAAATGTAGATGTCACTCTTTCTCTTTCTCCTTCCCCTTTATTTGTTTTTCCAACAAATTCTAATGCTGTCATCATCATCATCATCATCCAACGACGACGACACTTTGATAAAGTCACAAAAAGGTTTAATTCATTGTTCATGTGTACTTGTGCGCAAAATGTTATTTTCTGCTTTCTGAGCTTAAGCAAATTATCCATGTTGGTACCTTGTTTTTATACCTGAACCAAAGTCATTCTATCAGCTTCTGTTCTACTGGGTTCTATTCTATTCTACTCTATTCTACTCTATTTTGTAGCGCTAATATTGTTGCTGTTGCTGTTGATGTTGGTTGTTGGTTTATGTCTATTTGACGCCATATTTTTACTGTTGCCCTGATACCTTTTACTTGGAATTGGGGAGAATCGACTGAGAGTTATAGAATGAGAAAGGGAGAGGGTGAAGAAAGTATAAAGGTGCTGTTGACTTTGTATTTTTGGTTTTTATGCCATATTTATTAACAATGTCAAGGTGGCAGTCAACTCAAGAGCATAATATTTTATTTGCTTTAATGACTTTGGTGTTACTCATATTGTAAAATATATTCTAGGTGTTAGAGATACATATTTATAAGAAACAAGAACTAGGACTCTTCATTGCCACACAATATTTATTAGGGTAGATAGTTGTCATTATTATTAATGAGTTGACGTAGATTTTTCATATTTTTTTGTTTGTTTGTTTAATATAAATTTGTTGTTCTTACTTCCTTCCTTGTGAAGATAAAAACTTTCATATAATTTAAATGACAAATGTCTAAAAATAACCACACATGAAATTTACCTTGGCTTTTTGCCTAAAGTTCAAAATTAAAATCACTTTGAAATGAAATATTTTAGTTTTATTTATTTAGCTAAATGAAATAAAATCCTGTGAAGTGAAAGAAAAATATTTTCTTAAATGGAATTAAAGTTTATTTTATGTAATTTACCCAAAAAGAAAAAGAAGAAATTATTATTACTTGCCAAAACCAGCAAAGCCAATAGACAGACAAATAGACAGCCACCATAGAGAAGAAACACTTACAAGTTCAAATATGCATACATAAGTGGTAGTACAGTTCATATAACTCACACATTCTAACATAAATGCATGCAGAAAATGTCAAGTATTGGAGTGTTCTACTTGAGAAGGCTTAAGCCAAAGAGCCAAAGTAGACTTGGAAAGTGCCAAAGTCTAAGAGAAGGTTAAGACGATGTGTTTGTTGTGTGAGTGAGTCAAATCAAACTTTAGATGTTTGGTTGGTTGTGTGTCAACTGAGAAGATACTCATAGTAGTACAACTACTTAGTAAAATCAAAGAGAAGACAAGAGACAACAGTTCTACATAAAATAAAAACTATGCAATAAACACAGTAGCAGCCACAGTAGAAAAATGTCATTTGCAGTTAATAATCATGCACTTAAAGATTTGATATGAGAGCAAGAAGAGACAGCAAACAGAAGTACAAAGAAAGCACAAGCGGAAGTTGTCGGCGACATGTTAAGTATAACAATGTTTTTATGACTATTACTCTGATGGTGATGATGATGATGATGATGATGATGATAATGATGATGATGCTAAGTATATAGTTGTAGTTGACTGATGCCAACAACATAACTTATGAAACAGGTTGACTTACTTATTAAGTACAATATAAAGAAAGTTGTCACTAACTGTGTTGCCTACTTAAAAAACTTTATTTTGATGCAAACTTTCAATGAGTTTGTGTAAGTTACAATGTAAATTTATAAAAAAAAAAAAAAAAAAAAAATCTATGATGTGTAAATTATAAAATCTGCTTTTCTTGGCTTCATTTAATTTGGTTTGATTGGTTAAGGAAGAAGAAAGAAAAATACACATAAGACTTGTAAGAAGAAAATCAAGTCATGTAACACAAAGTTCCCTTCATTTATTTGGACAGCATTTAATTTATCTTCTTCTTCATTTCTATATGTCAATTCTCTTTTTTCTTTTGTTTTTGACTCAATATCATTGTATGTACGAGTAGTAGTAGCCTAGCAATGAATTGACCGCACATAGGGTGTTTCCTATGCTTCCGGTTGATTTGATTTGACTTGACTTGAATCATACCCTGACTTAGTGTTGTTCGTGTTGCTGTTCTGTTGACTAACAGTCAAGTCGTCTATGTGCCATTTCCGGTTTGACTCTATGTATTTCCGTACACCATTTGTCGCCCACACTACATCAGACCACACTTAACTGAACTGAACTCAACTCAACTCAACTCACTTCGAGTCGAGTCGTGCCGACTTGACTTAGTGACTTGCATCATGGACATATATATGAACATGGGTGGACTCACTTACTTCTTGTGCTCATGCTCATGCTTATGCTGTTGCTTTCTGCTCTTTCACTGACAAATTGAAAATGTAATTTAGCAAAAGTGCAGCATTGCGTTGCATACTTTTATGGGCTCGCGCTCTAAACTCTCCGCCATGATGGCCATGCCATGCCAGACCAACCAACCAACTGTTTGGCCAAAAGCCAATGAACAAAAATAAAAATTTATAGTAAGAATAGAGCAAAAAACATTTGAACAAATGGTTTGAAATGTTGCCTTAAAGTGCTGGGCATGACGTAGAACGTATGAAAAACGTGCATTTTTACCTTTAGTAGAGCACACGACAGTCATTGTGCCACCATAGATGGTATTCCATTGCCAAAGAGAAAGGGAAACATGAAAGGTAGAAAAAAAACTAATAGTCTAATGCATGATTTTGCATTTTTGGCACGCTTCAATTGAACATTTAACCGACCCACAGTTGGACTAAAGGTGTGGCCCAGAATCGTGTCAGGCCAAGAACATATTGAATACTATTAGAATATCTTGATCATTTTTTATGACTTTGAATAGGTGACTGGGTAATTATGATAATTGTCTTGCAAAGGAAGGAAAGAATAGATTTAGACAAAAGGTTAATGCGAAAATGACTTGATTTGATTGTCCTAATGTTACAAATGATGAAGCACATTATTCACTTTCCTAATTCATTGCAAATTTAAAATGTCAGCATTTAAGACAAGTTTCTAACTAAAGAAATCTCATTAAAATTACAAATATTGTCTATGTACACAGATCAACTTTTGGTATAGAAATGAAATGAATGAAATTAAGCAAGTAAAACTTTTCTTCAAATTTACTATAAAATATAAAGCCTACGATGCAACCAGCATCATCACTGGCACCGGCAACGATTACTATTCCGACTTCGACATCGACACTTTGTGTTAGAAATGAACGCTAATTGCATTTTTTATTCATATGCCTAATTAGGAACTTTGTTTTTCATTTTGTTCCATTTGCTGCTTGGTCGTTTCGTTTTCGCAATAGTTTCAGTTTTCCAATCATAATTTTGTTGCACTAGTGCACGATGAAGTCAATGAAGTTTCCATGTTGTTCAACACAAACAAAAATAAAAGAACGAAGAACGCAAGAAAGGAGGAAGTACAGTTGGCAGAGAAAAACAATTACTCAGTTGAAAAAGTTCATCGTTGCAATTTGGTTTTTGTGGCAAATGCAGCGGCAGGTTGAAATCAAGATAAACTTCTTGACAAATTCACGCAGCGGATTCGCGCTTGGCATGGCATGGTGTAGCATGACTGACTGTCTGACTAACTGTCTGAGTGAGTGCACAGAGTAAGTGACTGACTGAGTAAAAGGGTTTTGCTAAATTGCATTAAGTTGTAGAAGGTGTTTCAAGTAGCAACAAATATAATGATAATGCTCACAATGATGACGATGATTATGGTGAAGGCGAAGGTGAAGGCGAAGAAGTGGTGGCCATTTGCTGTTATTCTGAGCAAGCGATCAAAGTTTTGTCGTGCAATAAAACTATGCAAGTGAAAGCAAAGAAAACGAAATGAAATGAAATGAAAGAAAGCGATTCAAAATAAATGAAAAAAAAAAGAAAAAACACATTTAATAAAAAATAAGAAAAGAAGAAATGATCTAAAGAGATAAGCTCGAGTAAAAAGTATTAACTTTTCATGGAAAGTAGAAGTTTTGTGCAATTCTGCTCATTTATTTGGTGTTGTTTGTGGCAACCACAACTTAACTAAACTAAAGTATAATACAACACGCAGAAGACGAAGAGTATACGAATAAGCGTTGCAAGCTGCTCTCAATCAGTTTTTATGCTGCTTGCTGAATTCGACTTTGACTGTTGCGACTTTGTCTTTGTTTCTTGGATGGTGTTTTTTTTTCTTTTTTCTTTTTTATATTTCCCCCACTGTTGTTTTTGTTATTGTTCTTCACTGTTTCTCTGTTAATGTTGCAGTTTATCATGCCCTAGCACTTCATAGTTTGCTATTTAATGCCACTTCATTCCTACTTGCAACAAGCTGCAAAACTGCGATGGCTGATGATGGCGGTGGCATTGAGCATCGTTCAAGTCAAGTGTTGTATTTTAGTAATTTTCCTTCTCTTCCATCGCTATGCCGCCTTTGTATTTTATGGAACCAATTTGAGTTTGGTTTTTACTCCTTGGATCCGCCCATAGCTTAAAGTTTGTTGTTTCTGAAACTTTTTTGCACTGAGCTGTGAGCTGTATGTTGTTGTTGTTGTTGCCTGTTGTTTGTTGCTTGTTGCTAAATACAAAAAAGTTTGCTACTTAAATACGTTCAAGCCATGAATTAAGCTTGAAGTGAACGTTGGTTTTTCTTTCCATTTTTCCTCCTCTTATCTTTTGATTTGCTTTTGGTTACTTTCTCATCATTCCACTGCTGCTCACATGCAATTCATTTTAATCGAAAACTATTTTCTTGATATTTTTTCGTTGTATTAAACTTTTTATTTATTTTTTGTTATTTTGGTTATTTATTGAAGAAGAGTTTTTATTTTTCATTTGTTTGATTAAAGTTTTGTTTGTCTTTTCTCCCATTGAATAAAATTGTTAATTAGAAAAGTCAGTTAAATTTCGATTTTCATTGCATTTCGATTTGCATTTGCTTGCTTCTATCTGATTGTTGTAGAACAGTAAAGGAAATAAAGGAAAACTCATCTTTTTGTGTAATCTTCTTTAGAGTTTTTTGCCGCCTTGAAACTTATTTACTCAAATTAAAAGTTGTTGTGTGAAACCATTGAAATTCAATTCTAGAAAAAGAGTTTTTTCCTAACGAATGGAAAGAAATTCGTCTTTAGAACTCTTTAGTTGGTTGTTATTGTTATTGTTGTTGTTGTGTCAGTATCATTTATCAAAAACAGGACACGCTAATCCTGCACACCAAAATAGTTGCTAAAACTTAACATCCCGTTATACTCGTATTCGTATATTATTGTTGTTTATTTGCTTGTTTTCAACCCAAAATGAATGATCAAGTAACACTTGCTGCTACTGCTACAGCTACAGCTACTTGTTTCTTTGTTGTTGCTTCAAATGCTGATGCTGCTTCAACTGCTCCTTGCGTTGTGCAGCAGCAGTAATTCTTGTAATGCTTTGTTATTGCAACCACAAAATGCTTAAAGTTGAAAGCTATGAAAAGAAATAATGCCAATTTCTCATTCGCCGCATACACGGGGCAAGCGAAAGGGGTTAAACTTTCAATTGCGTTCATTTATTATCAGCATTCGTTCGCTCGCTCGTTCGTTCGTTCGCTCGCTTAACCCCACAATAATCTTCCTAACTGTAACTCTTTATCTACAAATGGAACTTCACTCTTAATAAATGTATGTCTGCAACGCCCACTAGCTGAACTGTTTTCCCTTTTGAAATCAACACATTTCTCTATACATACAATTCTTTTCTTCATACTTAGTAGACTAAGAAGAGTCTAAGAAGACTCAACATTGAGACAGAGACCAAGTTTCATGCTGACAATTTTGTCGCTTTGTCATGTTGGTTTGGTTTGGTTGTCGTGACCGTGCGCGTTTCTTAATAATTTCGATGCAAAAATTTTGTAATTTATTTTCATCGTGACTTTTATAAAATTTTTCCCCAACAACTGAACAAATGAATGAACGAAGGAACGAACAGGACAAAACTTGTAAATGTAAAAGTTTTTAAGTGTGCGACAATTGAGTGTTGTTGTTGTTACTTTTGTTGCGATTCAAAAAACTTTACAATACAAATGAACGTGCAGTTTTTTGACAGATTTTATCATGCCCCCTTCATGCCCCCTTCATGCTCAACCGCATTTGAGTTTTTTTTTTTTTTGTTCATCAAGCAATTGGACAATTTTGTATTTAATTTAATTTTCACAAAATGTGTTAATTTCGCTTTTAAGAATTTTTCCTTATTTTTGTGCTACTACACTTTTCTTACTTTTTGTTGTAAGTTGAGTGTCAATTTTGTCCTGAGTCCTGAGGTAAACTTTAGTGTGTTTGTGTGTCGATGTGTATTTTTGTAGATGTGAAAGAGAGCTGCAATTTAAACTTAACTCAGTGCCACTTGACAGGCATTAAAAGACACCCAACACAACGAGATGTGGTCGATTGTAGTCCTTGTGCCTCTTAAATTGGTAAACACACACACACACAAACTCACGTGCACACACATCACGTTTTGCTGGCACATTAAAGGTGCTGAAGGAGACTTAAAAAAAAATGATTGAAAAAAGTAGAAAATAGGACGAAATGCAACGATGCAATGCAGCTGAAATTACACCGTCAAGTGAGTTTGAGAGCCACATGCGGTCGTAGTCTACTCGTACTCGTTCGTACTATGATGTTGATGTGTTGGCTACTCCTTTGGCCTGTTAATTTGATCAACATCCGTTTACGCTGCTACTTGGTAATTTACTACAGTGGAGATGATGTTGCGACAACAACAACAACAACATCAACGAGTAAAATGCCAAGTGTGCCGCCATTAGCCAGTGACGCCAATGACCCAGACACACTCACTACTACTACTACTACTATTTTCTATTTTACCTTGTTTCATTTTACTCTACTCTATGTACTTTACTCTGTTCTGGTCTTTTCTTCTCTCTTCTGTTGCTGTTGCTGTTTTTGTGGTAAAGTGGGCGCGTAGCTAATTTTCATGTTGTTGCTTTAACTGGAGGCGCATGCCGAGTTTGCAATTTGACACAGTAGCATTCCCTGGAGCAACAATAGACTTTTTCCTCTAGGATTATTTCTTTCTACTTATATATTTTTCAAATGTTTCTCACTTTAAGTTTTTGTTCTTTTACTGTTAGTCCTCAACTGACTCACCTGTTTCGCAATTTCACCTCATTCATTGCATAATATTATGTTGTGTCTTTTCACAATACAACACAACTTTTCTTTTTCTTTTTCTTTTTTCCTTTATCTTTGTTTTTGCAACAATTTTTTTTTTCGTTTCTTTTGCCATATAATTAGGTTACTTATTGTGTTGTCTCTTTTTTTTTTTTTTGCTTTATTATATATTCAAATCGTTTATACTCTTCACATGATGACACATTTTTAGTTTGGTATAGCAAAGATAAGCAAATCAAGACTGAGCAACTGTGGTCCATCTGCCGCAAATCAGCAATTTCAAACGCATTAATTTTGCAATTCAAACAAATTATTATCTTTACTTGGGCCACAACTGTATGCTGATGCTCATGATGTTTTCATGTATCCACATTCACTCACTCACCCATTCACTGAATAATCTCCTTTTTCTCTATTTAAGCAAGGAAGCTTGAGATTTTTTTTCTATGCGGTTTTTTGCAAAAGTTTATAATTTCCCAGAGGTATGTAAAATAGCCAAAGGACGAAGGATGGTAGTGAAACTGGAACTGATTTCGCATGCCAAAGTCTGTTAGAGACATCGTTAAAAATTCGTTGTAATTGTGCCAACATTGTTTGTGTATCAAAATGAGATGAAGACTGAGCTGAATAGAATAGAATAGAGTAGGGTAGAGTAGAGTAGAGAGTGGGTGAGTTGTAGTAGCAACATTAAGAGATGAAACAAGTTGGCAACGAATGAACTTAAACTACAGAATTTGCGTTTTTGTACAAAAACAAATTGTGCTTAATTTCCAAAGGGACACTTTTAGAATAAAAAAAAAGCAAACATGTTACTACAATAAGTATATGTTTTTATGAGTGGTAGATTTGCTTTACTTTGATGATTTTCAGTCGATTGTAATGTGTAACCCAACCTCAAACTTTAGATTTCTTCATTCCATTTTTGCCTTTCGATTTCCTATCTGCTATCATACATTTTTATGACGGAATAAGTTTGTGGGGCAAACAAAATACATTATTATAAGTTTAGTATACTTGTATGATTACAATTTTAATTAGTTATGATTCCAACTTTTTACTTAATTCTATGAAAGCAAAACTAAGCGCAATTTAAGTTTCTAAAACAATTACCCTTGAATTTTTAGTGAGTGTGTGTCTGTTTTTTACCTTGAATATCATTAATGAAGTGTTCTTTTCCATTATAATCTAATAATTAATTTAGAAAGGGTCTTATTATTATTATTTTTTTCGTTTTTTTTTTTTTTGTTCAAGTTTAGGTCAATTTATTAAATAATATTTGACTGTATACTACATTACTACAATACATAGTCAGTGTAGTCTCTCAGTTCACCATTTTGAATACGACAAAAGCTAACTGACTAAACAAATTTAATTACTATATTCGATTAACGTTCATATATTTCAATTAAGACTTAAATGCTTTTAGCTATTTCTAACTACTACTCGTACATGCAATGGCAATGTTTGCTTAAATGATTGAAAAATAACATTGAATTGTTGTCGTCGCACAATTCACATTTACTCATACTCACATATGCTTGGGGTTGTTTTTAATAGTACGAGTATGTTACTCCTTTACCCGTTTTAAGGTCCAGGTCGTTTAGATTGTAGATTGGTCTTTGTGTTATTGCTGCAAAAGCAATTAAAATAAATTCAACTGTTGCTTGACTTATCTTGTGTTTTATATGGACTTCTCTTTTAAACTGTGTGTGTGTGTGTGTGTGAAAGGTTTGTTCTCCAGTTATTATATTAACAATCAAGAAGTCGTTCTAGATTTGATTTTTTTCTAATGAAACTTTATTGATAATTAAGCCAAGTCAAGCCAAACCAAGTTAAGTTAAGCTTGTTTGGCATAAAGTGTTGCTGTTTATTCAATTAAGAATACAGAGAGTTTTGAATAGACTAAGTTACCAACTACCAAACTAAAGTATTAAGCAAAGTTAAAAAAGATGAAGAAGCAGAAGCAGAAGAAGAAGAAAAAGATGATTTAGATTTATAATATTTTATAAAATCCATAAAAAGACAAACTAAAAATATACTTAGTATATAGAATTTATTTAGAAAAGTAAATTGCCCTTCTTTCTCAATTTCGTTGCTAGCAATGCCTTGAATATAATATCACAATATCAGTAGTAAGACTAACAAGAAATAACAGCAGCATTCCAATTAACTGAGTCTTAGGATACTTACTTTTATCCTGTATCGATGTACTACTACTCATACTACTATGAACGTTGTGCGCTGTTATTAAAACTTTAATTCACTTAAGTAACTTGATAAAAATTAGTTTGGCTCAACATTTTGCTGCTACAATATCAAGAAGAGAAGAAAGCTTGGAAGGAGATCTACAACATGGAAATTGTCAACAGAATATAACCGGTGAAAGTAATGGCTAAAAAGAGTGCAGAGGAATGGAAGAGATAAGCGATAAGGTTGGTGCTAGCAGACGACGACAACAACAGACAGCAGGCAACCCACTCCTCCAATAAAGGTGACTGACTAGGAATGTGCCATACACACACCTGTCTCAAGTTAAGCTACCAGCTTTGGTTAGTATATTTTCTTTCCTTGCCACTTTATTTCTCTCTTCTCTCTCTCTCTCTCTCTCTATCTCTATTTATCCTCTGTAAGAGTGAATCTATCGTCCATTTGGTTGTTTGGTTGCTTGGTTAGATGGTTGGTTGACTAGTTGCCTTATGCTCGTCCACCGACCGCTAAGCCAAGGACAAATTGAGCATGTGGCATAGCAGCAGCAACAATGCTGGATTGCTGGATTTAGCAACGCATCTGCCAACTCTTGTTGCAGTATCGTATAGTGGCGGTGACTGCGCTAAAGTTTGCGTAACAAAATAATTTATTTAGTTGTTGTTGGTTTTTTTTTTCCTTTCTTCATCTTTTTTTAAGTCTACTAATTCTACTTGGGTAGTGAACCCTCGAAATTGGCAGGCAACAGTTGCCAGTTACCAGTTGCCAATTGCTGGTTGTGTAGTGTTGTAGGTTGCTCCTTCTCATGTTGTTGCCGTTGTGTTCTGTTGTTCACTTTTGAATTAATGCTAAAATTGTCAGTTTTAAAACTCTTGTTATCCTTTGGCTTAAAATAATGCATAAACACACAAACCGCCTAGCACAAATGAATGAGATGGACCAGAAGAAGTGGTTCGCGGTTCGCGGTTCGTCGCCTTCAGCTATTTATCTTAACCATACTTCCAGACTCTTCTTCTCTCTTTTCTAAGCTTAAGCTGCCTCGATTATAATTTCAAATTATTGTGCAAATTATTTGCTTACAATCAGTTGTAATTTGCATATTTAATTATTTCATAAATATTCATAAAGTCAACTTCACTTCACTTGGCTGCATTAAACGCTTTATGCCTCCAACTCAACTTCAATTGTTCGCCTCACTTACTCAATGAGGCATGGAAGTATGTATGTTTGTATTACAATACAAGATTCAGACAGACAAATTAATGTGTTGTTGTCTACAAGGTAAAGCTCATCAGCTCCTGCATATTCCAATACAAAGGCAAGAGATATGTATAGAGATGATTGTGATATCAAATTCTTAATGCAATTTAAAACTCTCATCTTATTCTCATTCGCTTCTGATCTCATCTCATCTCATCTCATCTGGGCTTAGTTAAGTCTAACTTAGTTAAGCTGTGTTCATGCCTTTTCCCCTTTTCCCCTTTATTCTTCATCATTATAAGTAGAAGTATTTTCATTTTCATGAACTGGCAAGTTTTCATCTACTCGTAGATGAGTTTAAGTAAGAGTTCATAGTAACAACACAACACTTTTAATGAATTTGTTGTTGTTGTGTTAAAAATATGTAGATTTATTTACTGAAAAGCAACATCATTTGGGTTCGTTAGATATTCCTCTATGTTTTGCTTGTTTCATTGTAAAGTCAAAGGCAAAACTAACTTAATGTTCTCTTTTCTTTTATTTTCTTTTCTTTTCTTTTCTTTTTAATGTGTTTTATGATGTTAGTGATGAACAATGTTGCGTGACACGTTCAAATAAAGTATAAGTATAAAGTTCAAAGAAACTCATGCAGGATATATTGAGTAAGAGAATTACTCAATCATTACCAAACTAGAGTCCTTCTCTTCTTCTGTCTGTATATTATTGCTCATCTGTCTATTTTTCGCTGGACTTTGTTAAGCCACAATATTTAAAATATCATTTATAAAACGCAAGATGTTGCAAACAAATTTCGAATACAACGACAGTAACAATGTTGCTAACAATGTAAGCAGCACCAACTACAACAAGTGCATGGACACATAGTATATACATAGATAGATAGATACTACGATACTACGCACACAAAGCATAGTAGAACCGAACTGAACCAAACTGAACTTAACTAATGGCTAGTTAAGAAGAAAGGCTAAGAAGAAGAAACAGGAGGCAAGAGTATTCATATTTAACAAGCTTGAAAGTGTCCTTTTTGCTTATAAATGATGTTTATGATGAGTAGAACAAGTTGCGGTGAGTTAAGTTCAGTTGAGTTGAATTGAGTGGAGATGAGATGAGAGATGAAAGCTAACCGAAGAGATTTAGTCCATGGAATGGGGAAGATGGGGCTTAGTTTGTAGAATTTAAATGACAAGCAGCAACAATTTTGTTGCTGTCAATCAAGCAGATGTCCTTCTTTTTTCTATATTTTGTTATTTTTCGCTTAATGTTGTTGTTGTTGTTACTTGTCTGTCTGACTATGTATCTCATCTTTAGTGCTGCTAGTAGAACTTTGTTGCGGTTGTTGTAATTGTTACGGCTGCTAAGTGATTGCCTGTCTGCCTTTATTGTTGCTGTTGTTGATATTGCAACATTCTTGTTGTAACAGAATACATCTAATGATTATGACAACCTTAGTATGTATTGTAATCTACTAGTAGTTGTTGTTATTGTTGTTCATCTTCGTCTAGTACTTCAAGTTGTTTTTATTCTTGTAGTTGTAAAATGTAAATTACACTTGAAAAGTTTTTGAAGTTCTTCAACTTGTTATTGTTATTGTTGGTGTTGTTACTGTACTCTGTTGTTTTTGTTATTATTTTATCCAACTAAATGAATGAAGTGTCATTTGTGTATTTTTACAACAACAACAACAATAACAAACAACATAACAATAATGACAATAACAACAGCAACAGCAACAGCAACAGCAAAAGTAACAACTGTAATAACACGAACCCGAATAATAATAACAATAACTACTTAAACTCATTAGACTTTGGTAAATTTTATTTAAGAAAATAAAATTAAGAAATTCATTTTCTTCACTTTCACATTTTCAACATTTGCTTTGATTAAAGTAAAAAATTTTCAATTTTCCATTTTGCATTTTGCATTTTAATATGCATCATCATCACCATCACCATCATGTTATACAAGTACTTAGATGAAAGATGAAATTCCCGATTGAAGATGATGATACGAGTCTCATCGATAACAAATCAATTAACCAGCAAATATTCAATGTGTTTCAATGTTTTCTCTAATTAGTTTCATTCAATTTGGTTGAATTCTATCCCTCTCTCTCTCTCTCTCTCTCTCTCTATCTCTCTATCACTTTAATATCAACAACAATTGATTCGACAACAAGTTACAATGACAATTTAATTAGACCTTGCCGGTTATGGTCAAGGTGTAAGTCTACACATATGTATCGTCATATTTAGAATATTCAAGAATGTAGGTCAAATTCAAGAACAAAATCAAATTAAATCTTAAATTTCTTCCAAATTGGATCAAGTGTTTGCTAAACTGACATAGAGAAGAATAGAAGTGATAGAAGCAAGAAGGGACCCTTTTAAAAACATAGCAACAATGTATTAGTGTGTGTAGTGGCGGCAAGTAACACAATAATGGCAACTATCTAATTACCTACAATTATAAATTATACACAAGTACATAAGTAGTTTGCAAATTGCCTTTGTTGCATATACAATACTTAGTACATGTATCCATGTCAAAATATAATAATAACAAGAACAAGAACAAGAACAAGAACAACCGTATAAATTGCTTGTCACTTGTCAAACGCGGCGTATGAGTAATGTATCTAGTTAACATCACTGAAACTAGCCAACGGTTGAGATATACATATATGTGGCTTGAAATGGAGATCTAGTATAATATTTGTATTTCAATTTGCTACATAAATAATAAGACATAGGGTGGTTTGAAATTGGATATTTTGCAATATCTAAAGGTTAAATGGAACTTAGGTTAAATGGATATTTTGTTAGTGTAATAAATAAATAAAATACTGGAAAATGTTATAAAAATAAATATTATGCTTGGGAAGATAAGTATAAGCAAAAGCTAATCCAAGAAACCATGAAGAACATTTCAAAAATTAATTAGCGTGACCTCACTTATTGATTATCAACACACAATGAAGAGAGCAACCTCTATAATCATTAATACTTATAGAATACTTAAGAAACAAGAAATTGTCATAGATGGAAGCATTTTTGGAACTGCAATTGTAGTGGTTAATATTTAAAAAAAAAATATTTCTGGGACATTAATTAATTGACGCAATCATCATTTTCAATCAAAAGGAATTTTTTTTTTTATTGTAGAATCTGATATCTTAAAATCAGAATTTAGATTCGATTGCAGGGTACTCAAAGATTAGATCCACCCATTCATTTTTCTTTTTCTTAAGTTCACATGAGTTTACGTTTACCAATTTATTATTTTGAAAATACAAATATTTATATTTGTTTATACCTTTTAAATTTGTTTAATCTTATATACATATTTATAAAGCTTTTCTCTTCATTTGTGTCTTCAACTAATTTTGTATATTAATAAATTTATTACTTTAAAAACAACATCTATGAATAATTGGTAAAGCCAAAGATTTAACAACTGTGTAAATTTTGACTATTGAAAGCGCAAAAATAAATACAAAAAGTAATTTACTCACTTGATTATTTGTTTTTCAATTGCCTGAAGTAAATCCAAAATATGGTGAGTCCCCTTTTGTGCTCTTAAGTTTATTCAAGGTAGGGGATTTATTTTTTGTTTTATTGTTCACAATTAAGAAATTTAAAAATTATTAATGAGCGGCGCGACTTAACTTTCTCAGATGTCAAATCCAGAATAAGTGATACCACTTTGAAACACTTGATTTTATAGAAATGAAAGCAGCAGCAGCCCAACAACCAAGAACCCTTTATGATAAAAAAAAAAAAAAAAAAAATACTGAAATATAATAAAACAGATGTGTTCATCACAAATACTACAATAGAAAAAAAAATATACAAATTATTTGCAAATGTTTATCAAAAAGAAAATTAAATAAAAAAATCTCAAATCAAACATATTAAGTTGTTTCTGTGAAAATTTGAAAAAATACAAACAAAAACTTTTGATTTCGACTGTAGTAATAAAAAATCCAAAAGAACGTGATCTTTTAGGATTCATTCGCCTGGTTGTATCTGGTATCTGGTATCTTGTATCTGACTTGTGGCTGTGGCAGTTGTGAGAAAAATTTCGTTGTAAATATTTGTGTATTAAAGCACAACAAAGCCTACAACACTCTAAATGACAATAAAACAATAAAAATTTAAAACACCGCAACTCTTTCGTATTCGTTTATGAATTTTGTTAGATTAAACTGAAACAGTCGATAAGTGTATGGGCAGCGGAGAGAGCAGAAGAGCAGGTGACCAGATAAACATTAAGAGATACGCTAATGCGCTAGATACTTAACACAATATAAATAACTCATCATTGTCAGCTTTATCATTAAGTGTAGCGCCAACGTCATTATTATACATCAACATTGTGTTGTGCTAGAGAAGTAGGCAATACTTTCGGATTTCAATTTTCAGTTTTATATATTTTATCTAATCAAATATTTATTCATTTGTTTCTTGTTTGTCTCGGTGTCTGGTTGGATGACTTACTAACTATTTAAATTCTCTCTCGGATCACATCTCATCTCATCTATGTCTCGTGCTCTACTGCACACGACTGAGTCTTGATTCAGCTAAATTGTGGAAAAGCGGAAGTAAATATTTTCACAGCTGAATTTTGCTTATTGTATAGATTGCTTTCTTATCCCTTTTTCCTTACTCTTATCATCATCATCATCATCATCATCACCATTTTCGTAAACATTATATTCTTCAAATTCATACTAGTCGTCGTTCATTAATCATATTTGAAAAATGTAGTGTTACACTCTGTGACATTGTTTCCGACTAATTGAGAGTATTTAGATTGAATTAATTTAACATTTACATGATGTGGGGTGAGAATGAGGGTGGTGTCACCCTTACCTCCTATCTACCACCTACCACCTACCAGCATTCAGTCAAACCATATAACTCATTTCTGTTTTAAACATTTGACGCATTGCAGTTGACTTGTTTTGACTCATTTTGGATTTTGTTGTGTATGAGACTTTTACGACTTTGCTAGAAATGATTAATTGGTTTTTATGGCAGCTTTCGAATGCTGTTATGACATTTCTTTTGAATTATCTATATATAGTACATATGTATGTATGTATGTATGTATGAGTACTACGGGTGATTGTATGATTGTATTATATGTACAAAATACAATATTTGTATCTGCATTGAATACAATTGTTTAACTGTGTGTGTAGTATAGTGTTAACAAAGATTTTTAGCTTTAAATGAGTTTCAAATGAACTTTGCATAATTTCGCTTATTGTACTATGCCACAAGATAATTTATGATGATAATCCAGTCAGTTTTGTTCTGTTCCATTCTGTTCTGTTCTACTCTGTTTTTGCTTTTGCTTTTTGTTAACTTTGAATGCCATTAACTAATGGGCCAACAGTACTTTTGCACAACAATATACAAGATTTTTAAACAAAACAGAATTTTCAACCTGAACTGAAATGAACGGAAGTAAATTGAGTTGAGCTGTGCTGAGCTGTGCTGAGCTGAGCTGAGTTGAGTTAAGGTAATGAAGTATAAAATAAGGAAAAGAAAGAAAGAAAGAAAGAAATACCAATATATAAACTGCCTTGGAAAACATTTTCAAGTTCAAATGTTGCTCAAAGTGATTTGCGCTTCATTTTTCTTTCATAAATTTTCATTAGACTAAAACGTAAAACTCATAAAAGCCTAAGTATGCTTCGTTGAATGGAAAAACTGCTCATACTTGCTTTGCTTATTTGTAATTGCATACGAAGAATGAGCATCTACTCCACTCCACTCTACTTACTCTGCATACATACTTTCATCATTGTTTTATTCTCTTTAATATCTTTAAGGGTCGTTCATGTTGAGCTGCCGCCGTAGCTTTGAAAGGTGTTGAAATTAATTTATGTTGTTTGTTTGAGAAGAGGAAATTTCTTTTATTCTTTAAAAAAGAAAATGTTTACTGTAAATAAGCTTTATTTATTGGTATTCTTTATTTAAGAAGTTGAAGAAGTTTCATTTTCTTTTCTTTTCTTTTCTTTTCTTTTGTTTTGTTTTACTTTGGATTAAACCATTGCCTAATTGAAATTTATGATGATGCTTGCAACTGCTTAAGCTGCTCTTCTTCTGAAGTAAACGTATGTGTTGAAAGCATCCTCCATCGATATGAAATTTCATGTGAAAATTATTAAACTTTAAACAAACACAATATATTTAAATAAATTTTTTTAAACTTTAATGGATAAATAAATGAAAATAAATATGAGAAATTTCATTTTCCATATTTTATAATGACGATATGAGTGTGTGAGTGAGTGGGTGAGTGAGTGTGTATTACACCCTGTCAACACACAAATATCAAATGCATTTTCCATTCAAAACTAAACTAAAAAAAAATTGTGAAAATAAATGAAATTAAATAAAATAAATAAAAAGTTGTAGAAAAAACCGTGTGCATTCATCAGGGTTTTTTTTTTTTCATTTGTATGGTTTCGCTCTCATTTCATTTTCTATTGAACTGAGCTCTGGCAAAATTACACATTCATAAGTTTCAAATGTGTTTTCAATGTCCTCATGTTGGGAGGGAAAAATAAATATTTATTGAATATTTTATGGGTTGTTTGATAGAAAATTGTGAAAAACAAAGATGAAAGTAAAAAAATGTTGAAAAATTTCATTAATAATGAATTTGTTGAAATGTTACTTTAGTAAATCATTCAATGGTTTTTCCAAGCTGCAGATACCAAGAACTGTTTCAGAAGAGAATAAAAAAAAAATGGTAAATGCAATCCTCTTCAAAGGAATCTTAGAATTACCCATTCAAAAAGCAACCCTCGCAATTTGTTTTATTTGTAATAAAATTCATTAAAAACATTTGTATTTATGCTTATAATTTTTGTGTACTATAAAGAAAAACTATTTCCTCGATATATAAAAAAAAAAAAAAAAAAATCATTTGAAACCGCACAAATCAATTTCTCATTTGAAACAGAGAAAAAAATTGAATGAAATTCCCGCAAAGATTCATTGAAAATGTTATTGCAACTTTAATGTTTTCATTTGAATTCTATTGAAATTTACGAATATTTATTTTATTTATTTCATTATTTCGTATTTTTTTCGTATAAAGTTTTTCATCATTAATTTTTTATCAAATTGAAAAAAATTGGTTCAAAAAACAAAATTTTTTTTTACGGTTAAAAGCAGATTAAAATATTATTTTATTATTATTGCATGACGCCGTGCTTGTAAGCGTAAATTTATTATTTGATATATATTTCAATATCTGATACAGTATACATTATTTAAATATCAATAAATATTTATAAAAAAACATTTATTAAATAAATAAATAAATAAATATACGAGTTGTAGTACAATAAATTGCTTGCTATACACATCAAACAGAATTCGATTTCGATTTTAATAACAAAAGGAAAACAGAAAATGTAAAAGAAAAAGTGATAAATTTTTGGTGTTTTTATATGTAAATACAATGATATTTTTTTTTATTTTTCATTATTGTTTGTTTTTGTTGTCATATTGTTGTTTTATAGCTAATTGCATAAAAAAAAAACATAAAAAAAAAACAAAAAACAAAAAAAAAAAGAATAGAACAGAACAGAACAGAAGAACCAAAACAATGCAACAATTACAAAACACAGTATGACATTTACTATAAAAGTCTATCTACGATTAACAATTTATTTATTTATGTATTTATATGTATAAAATTGCAATTGATTTATATTATTATTATTTTTTTTTTTATTTGTTGTAAAATGATTATGTTACAAGTATTTAAATGTGCTGTTGCCTCGGAAAGGAAATTGTGGCCATTTCAATGTGGCTGGCATATTTTTTGTGGCAAATTTATTGTGTACTCGTTTTTTGTGAAATAATCGTGGCAACGGATACATTTGGCCATGTATGGGAAATGCTTTATGTGAAATTAAATACAATATTTATTTCATTTGTAAGTATTTAGAAAGGTAAAATAAAACAAAGAAGAGATAGATAAAGAGTGTTATAAAGAAAGAAATTGTGACAGGCCGACAAAGCAATTAGATTAAAAGCAATAGGAACAACAACGCAGAATAGTCAACTATATTGCATGCATCGCAAATTATAACAACACATGCGACACACTCATATGTATTTATGCGTGGGTAACACCAAGAAGTTTAAGGCCTAAGAAATGAATATCTTTTCCAGTAAAGAAGAACTTAATCATCTGGCCAAATCAGTTCATGTATCATTGAATTTCAACCACTTCGACAGGTACTTCTGGTGATGGGATTAGAAAGAAGTCAGTAGGCAAGGCTTTATAATTGATGATGGTTTATATTGTTTTTAGTCCAATATTTTGATTAAAAATAATACATCATTTTACAACATTTCCATTTGTTCATATGAAAATCTATGAGAAATCTAGGAAACTTTATATTACTGACGAATTTTATAGGATTACGAGTATTTGTTTTGTAATCATATCACTGGGAAGAACGATGTTTGCTTATGTGAATAAGTCACATGTAGGTGAAGATTCTATAACTTGGAAAATGTTTTAGAATATGATAAAGGATTTGCTTCTACCCACCCAAAATATACATATTTTTCTGATGCTGGGTCTACTTCTCTCCTTTGATGTGGCGCTCTTCCTAATCTAACAGTGTTTCATGCTATTGTACTTGTGTACATAACGACGAAGCTCCATTTACAATTCAATTAAGTATTTATGCAAAAACGGCGAAGGCACATGAAATGAATGAAACACATTGTTTGAGAAAAACACCAACAGCAGATGGTGACACAATGAAAAAGGTTTACCTACTCACTTTCTCACTCTCTCTCTCTCTCTCTTACTAATTTTCTTTTTCTCCATCTCTCCATCTCTGTATCTCTCATTCTCACTTTTCTCATGTTTTCCATTGTGACAATGGTCTCTCTTACAAATCAAAAGCTTCATTAAGTGTCATTAAAAAATTAACACATGATTTTGTTTAACCATAAAACCTGTGGCCCTCTTATCCTTCTCCTAGAACTTATTACCTATTAATGTACCCTCAGATACACACACACACACACACACAAACACACACACACACACAAACTACACCAACAAACAACAGGATTGTGATGATACAAAGCCTTGTTGCCTTGTTGCTTATGGCATTGCCATTCGCGTGTTGCCAACACTAGTGGTGGCACTTACCCTTAATTAAATGATTTATGCTAATTTTTGCACAGCGTTCCACTTGTTGTTGTTAATTAAATTCCAGCGGTTGCCTTGTTTTTTCTTATTACATTTTGTTGGTGTTTGAAGAAATTTGTGTTGCTGATGCTGCTGTTGCGGCTGCTGTTAATGTTGCTACTGTTGTTGCTATTGCTGTTGGTGATGGTGACGGAAATGGTGCTGAAGATGATGATGATGATGATGGTGATGACGAGTAAAAGGCATTAGGATGCCATCGTTGGTACTTTTATTATTGCTTATTACAACAATGAGTCTTTTTCTCATGTTTCTTTATTGTTGTTTTCGACTATTACTCCCCTTTCAAGGTGTTAATTACCTTGTCTAGATTTTTGTTATACCACACTCACACACACAAGTGCACTCACTATACATCATAGCTCAACTCTTTTCATTTCTCTTTTTCACTCTATCACACAATATTTCTAACATTTTTGACCTCAGGTTGAGTTTTTATAAAATTGCTTTAAACTGTTCAATGATGATGACTTAATAGTTGAAATAAGCTAAATTGTTTTTGTTGTTGTTGTTGAATAAAGTAAATCTCCTTAAGGGGTGTGTACTATTTACTTCACAAATTAAGGGTTAACTTAGGTTATTCTAATTGTTGGTTAATAAAAATTATATCATTTCATCAAACAAACGCCAACACCTACATTAAATATTGTGATTTTTCTAATCGTTCGTTCGTTCGCTTCATGCGATAATAAAAAAAAAAAAAAAAAAACACTGTAAATATTTATTTATAAAGTAAGCGTATGATGCTGAAATGATTTAATTATTTATGAATGAATCACCGAAGTAAGTCACACGATTCGTCGTCAATTGAAATTTTCCAAGTTAATTCATAAATTCAGTAAAGAAAAAAAAAATGGATGAATGCTCTTTGATCCCATGAAAAAATTATTATAAATCTTGAAACGGTTATGCCAGCAAATAGTTACAATTATCATCATCGTCATCAAAGGGAATGTTAATATATATTTCAAAAGTGCATATTAATTTCACCTTCATTACTGTCACATTTAATAATTTATATAATTTGTCAGATAAACTTAATCTGCTCTCAAAACTTTCCTTTCGCTTATCATTTTGGAAATTTTCCATTCGAGTGGCAACAAATAAAGTGGTTGAATGCCTTGAGAAATAATAAATATAGTGCAATAGTTTAAACACAAATATAAGGTATGCACTCATTATGTACGTAGAATATGTGGAACTGGGAAGTCTCATCTCAGAGGTTGTGCTGATTATTAATCTTCTAGCTATTTCGAACACGTATTAGTTGTTGCAAACACATAAAATACTAATACAAATTCAGAATAAAACGTGATTAGAGATCAAAGGAATGAAAGTACAATTCATATGAGGAAGAGAGCTTAACCTTTAACCTCAATTAGTCCATCGCATGACCACAAAGTTATTATTGTATATTGATAAACTAATTGCATTTTATAAAAATCACAACAAAAAAAAAAAATAAAAAAAATTACTTAATTAAAATTTTTATCACCTATTAATGCATACACAAATGTAGTACAATATGTGCATATATGCATAAAGTATCTATAGTTATGATAGTAAAAACAATTATAATTACAACTGTAATAACTGAATACTGAAATCAAGAACAATAACATCCACATTATCAACATTCGAACAGCTGCAAAAATAATGCAATTCTACTAAAAACCAATTCTTCATATTTAATTGAATAAAATAAAAAAAAAAAAAAATACAACAAATATCTAAAATGAAATCTAATTTAATAAAATTATAAAACAATTTCATTTATTGTAGTAGAACAACTATTTCAATATATTTCAATTGTTTGTTTGAATGGTGAATAGAAAAAAACTATCATACGAAAACAAGAAAAGACTCATTAATTTCAGTTTAAATGAATATTAAATACCTTTCCTTATATTTAAGAAAGAAAAAAACTATTATTGTAGATAGTTCTAGGAATCATATCATCATATATTGTAGCATAATGATTTATAAGATTTAAGATCAACATTTTTGTTTTTTGTTTCTGTGTTTATATTGTAATTAGTTTTAAGATAAATTTAAACGAACGGTCAATTCTAATTGGGCTTAGCTAATGCTTATCATTTTGTTGGGACTCCTGATTGCAGAGATTTTGGTTACTCTAGGAGTTGATGCAGCTTTTTGCGTTTCAGCATTGTTTTCCAACCACTTGGATCTATAAGGCTTGAAGCTTCATTATTTTTATGAACACTTAGCCTTTCCAAATGAGACCTCGCCTATTTCCGAATGGTAATTGCGACTGAATCGATCACCAAGATCACGTTTAATATCGCTGCTACGAACGTACCAGGATACATTCACAACACATCTCAGCACTTTGTTCTGGAACCTTTGTATTGACATTATGTTACTGGAACACGAGCAGCCCCATAACTGGATACCATAAGTCCATATAGGTTTAAGTATTTGTTTGTATAAGAATACTTTGTTGTAGGTCGATAGCGCAGTCCGCCTACCTATGAGGCAATACATTTTTCTGAATTTTAGTTCAAGTTTTTCTCTTTTTTCTTTACTTCAAGATCAATAATGTTGCACTGAAATAGATTCTTCAGCACTTTGACAATATACTCGTATATGATAACAATGCCTTTTCACTATTTCTGATTTACAAAAATGAATTTGTTCTGTCAATTCAATGTTCATTGTGGTTCATTTAATAAACCGATCTTCTGGGCTATCAATACAAAGTGTACTATAGAGAGTTAAATAAATTGATACTCATAACTATTTTTAATAAATTACAAACATCATATCAATATAATACTATCATTCCATATAAATTGGAAGTGTATCAAAATTGAAACTAAAAACGTGAGATTTTATCTGATAATTTTTTATACATCTGTATGTCTGTCAATTTGTCTACTCATCTGCCCTTCAAACTGTCTGCCTGTCTGTCTGTCTGTGTGTCTGTCTACTTATCTATCTGTGTTACTACTTAGTTATCAAACTATTGTTGGTTTGTTAAAAAAAAAGCTTTGTTTTGTTTATTGTTTTCGTGTAAAATGTCACACTATAAAATGCTACAATAAATAAAACGACAGATGCGAGTTCAACTCAAAGCACAATAAAACAAAATATCATAAACTTCACGTGATATCGCATTGATGTTGAAAAATAATAGTAAATATTGTAATAATAATAATAATAATAAAATACTTACTATTAAATAATCAAATAAAAGTCTGCTGAGTAAATTATGACAAATTACAGTAAATTTATCTATTGTAATTGCATTTAAATGCAATCGCTTTTCAGTATTATTTTTGTAGATACAATAAAATAGTTGAGAGAATCATTTAAAGTTCGCTTGTAGAATAAATTATAAATTACTTTTCCTTTTCCTTGTATTCTATTCTGTTTTAAGTCTCAATTTAAACGTCCGCGTTGATGACCCTGAGTATTGAGTAAAGAGAATAATTGCTTGAAATGCCCTTGAAGTCATGGTGGCCGCCAACAACCAACAACGGTAATTGACAAAGTGGTAAACATAAATAAATAGTAGTTCAAGCAACGAAGACAGGGAGACAGACAGATTTATATGTCTCACATTATTGGAAAGTATCGTAATTCGTCAATAGAACGAACGATCTGCTATGATGATGGCAGCAACTGAATATAAACTTCTACGGCGCCGGCCGGCGCCATTGACACTTGCCATGGCAGTTATTTTCTTGATTTTATTGTTGCTGTTGTTGCACTTGTGTTGATGATGTTAAAGAAAAATGTCATATAACAAGTAACATTACATGGTGGTTGGTTTATTGTAGTGCATCATATGCTATGATGATGCTGGTGATGATGTAGTCGTTGCATGTTGGTGCGACAACTGACATGCAATTGAATGTCTGTCTTGTTTGTTACGGGGGGTGGGGGGAAGAAATACTATCCAATTTGTGTGTGGATATTAAGGAACCGAATTAATTAAGAAAAATAAGTGAAATTGCAAGAAGAAATAATAGTAAATTGCTGCAACTCACTGCATTTAATTGTATTCGAATTGCATTCCGGAATGTAAGTTTTTGTCTTCCACCATCATTTAAGTAATTAATGTCAGTTTTATGAGTCACAGATAGACACACTCACAGACAGTTACACGCAGCATGTGATTTTTCTCTCATTATTAATTATTTTTAATGAAAAAACCATATTGATAAATAAGTTCGCTCGCTAGCAACGCTGTGCAACATTCCCTCATTCATCTGATATGAGCCTTCTTAGTATGTGCACTTGGATTATTGAAGCGAATTATTCTGTGAATTTATTCATCCGGGACAAAAGGGAACCCAGATTTATTGCATTAAGTGGCATGGCACTTTGTTGTGTAAAATTGCTTTATTTTTATCTTGTTATTAATTTTTTATTGTGTGGCCATGTGAATGACAAGAATTTAATGATGTAGAAAATTATGGAAAATCATTTTTATCATTAATTAATTTAAATTCAATTCAATAAAAGTATCAGAGATTATATCTTAACTACCACACTTACTTAACAGTTGATTACGATAAACTGATAAATTTTTTTTGTTGCAAAATATTTGCATAATGATGAGATAAATGGAAGACATTTGCACGTTTTAAGCAGGTGCCACAAAAAAGATAAACAGATAGATAGTTTTATCTTGTTGAGGTTATTACGTCAAACTGTTTAAATATCACTTTCACTCTTAAGTTCTTGCATCATCAAGGTCTAAGACAATTTGAATGTACAAGATTAGATGAAACTATCTTAAGTATTTTACCACTTCATCAATTTGGCTTTAGATTGTTTGTTGTAACACATTTGAATATTTGACAAATACATATAGAATTCTACATTAACGACAATGACATACTCCACGATGGTACTTGTCACGAGAAAAATCCCTTACTTTTCAAGAGTGGGTTGTGCTGTGTTGTGTTGTGTTGTGTTGTGTTGTACTACGACGAGTATCTGTAACTCGTAACTGTCTCGTTTATTCAATTTCCAATTCTTTTTCTATGCTTCCTAGACGCGTTCTCGTTATCAACTTAAAATTCAATTTTATTTATTGATTGTAAGTATCTTTTACAATTTACGAAAAGTAGCTTACAACGTGCATATTCAATAAGAAAATCAGACTCAAACTTGAAATTGTTCGTTCGTAGTATTTTCGTTCGTTACACTGATTGCCACAATCAAAGAAGTAGAAATAGCAGCAGCATCTATGGTAAACGAAAAGCAATAGTAGTAGCTGAAGGATACCAAAATGCTATGTAATATAAAAGAAAGAATGAAAATAAAGAAGATACAGCGAGTATAGAAGAAAGAAAAACAAGCATTTCAAGACACATAGCAAAAAAAAAAAAAAAAACAAAACAAATTGAAATCGAGTAAAAATATCGGAAACTAAATTTGGTCTGGCCAACGCATAAAAACACTTCACATAAGTTGATTTTTTTTTTAAACACATGTGTTTATTTATTGTAAAAGAGGACATATAGGAATATATAAGTCATTATGACGACAAAATCTCATCTTGAAATTTCAAAAAAAATCTTTCAGTGTGTACTCAGGGCGTCAGAGAGATGGACGCGATGGACGAGGTTATAGCAATTCTCTCTGTAATGTTGATAATCACTTCGAATATTATGCACTGTTGCACTGTTTCAATCGTTACAAACATCTGACTTAAGGAATAATACACTTCATGCACAAGTGTTGCGAAGTGCATTGAAAAAAAGTAAATTGAAATGGCCAAAACCAAATCATCCGCAATGAATCTATAACAAAGTAATCAAACAAAGCATACAAGAGAAAACCCAACAGCAATACGAAAAGGGAAAGTGCAAGCTCCGGTTTTACGAAGACTGAAATACACTTCTCATACATCGATTTGGTTTAAATAGTTCGATCGATTCATTGCATGTAACCTTAGACTATTCTGCCAACCCTTGCTGTAATTCCTCAACTCTGTCATTCAGTGGTCAAATCGCAAAGGATGCAATGATTGATCTTGTTCAAGTTGTGATTTCTATACAAGAAATCTATATTCTTTAGTTACAAATGTGGTTTATTATTATTGTACAAATATCAGACGAAAGTTGTAAACTGTAAGTCTAAGTAAAAATATGAAGAATAAGTCACAAAGAGAAACTTAAAAAACTCAGCATATCACACCACATCACAGCGAGAAGATGAAACTGAAGAGTGAATAGTTTGTAGAAAAGTCTTTTGTATTGTATTTTGCATTTGGCGTATACTCAAACTATTGTTCAATAGATGCAAGGGTTGGTTGTGATGTGATGCCCAGTTGTGCGGTTAAAATTTGTTAGCCAACAAGAAATCAAATAAACGCATAACGACCAATTTTTTGAATTCATTTTTGCCAACAAGAAAAATAGAATAAGAATGTTTCTAAATTTGCAACGACGAAGTGTGACAACAACATCTTTTGTATTTACATGGTTTCCCTTTCTCTTTTCTTTTTCTTCTTGTTTTGGTTTCTGATTTAGTGTTTTCGTTTTTCTTGCCTTTCTTCCTTTTGAAACTTGTGCCATTTCTTTGTTCAAAACTTTTTGCGTTTTTCATTCACCACAACAAAGTCATTCAGTTGCAGGCCATACGAGTATGGATGCAGATTGGTTCGGTTTCTTCCCTTTCTTGTTAACTTCCATCAAATGCCACAATATTATGTACTTTTTTCGCTTGGCTTGTGCACACTTTAGATTTGATTTTGCTGCGTTTTTATCTATTACACTTCAATTGGAGTTTTTGCCAACTATTCTTGAAACAAGCAAATAGCAAGCTAAATAAGTAACAATACTGTTAGTTGCAGCATACAATTGAAGTATGAAAAGATTCATTTGGAACGTTTTTTTTTGTTCTCTCGTTTTGAAGTTATTGAGCATAATTTCAAATTCTTATATTGTACACATAACTGATTATGTTAAAGAAAAAGTGGAACATTCAAAGCAAACGCGAACTTTCCAGGCTAATAAACTCAATCTTGAGTATGAACATTGTTGCAACTTGCATATTGTAGTTAACAAACCATCATATCTTTCAAGTAGTCCATAATTAAGTATGAAAGTTGTCTGATGCCTGCCTCCTTATTCATCAACCACAAATATAGTTTGGACTGGTTTGCTTAAGTTTCCATGCAAAAGATAATTTCATCAAAAATGTAACATACATAACTCAGTAGTCAGTAGTTAGTAGTCAGCCGGTAGAAGGTAGTAGAATTACTACTACCACTCCACCAGCCCATCTGCTTGCCGCCATTAGTTAAGTTGAGTTGAGTTAAGTTAAGTCAAGGCAAGCAAGCCAACTTATAGTGCAAAGTGCAACGCAAATGAAGCAACGCCTTTAAGTATGCAATACATAAACTCAACGCCATAACTCTCGTTGAACATGCAATGGAACAAACAACATTGAGCTGCGCGGCATGGTACTCGTACAGTCTGCTGTGCGCTACACTGTCTGCCTGCCTCCTCACACGCAACATAGTCATAAAAATTAACAGGATAGACACAGTTGGTTACCAAAAGACATGGGATACTCACTCAAACAGATCAGAACAAAATAGAACAGAACAGAACAGAACAGGAGTAAGTACGTAAGTAAGGAGGAGCAGCATACTCGTATACGAGTACAATCAGCATGAATTCGTTCATGTTGCATGCAACATTGCAATTTATGAACTCAACTCAACTCGTTTGGTTTGGCTTGGTTTGCGTTGGTTTGCGTTGGCTTGACTTGACTTGGCTTGGCTTGGCTTTGTTTTTATTTTATTCTGTTGCTGCTTATGTTGTTAAGTTGTGTTTCTGTTGCTTGCTTAAAATAAATAGTCACAGATAAATTGAATTTTTGGTTTATTTCTATAGTTTGTTCAAGACATTGCCACGCCACGCCACACTCTTCTCTTTTTGTTGTAGCACTTTTAATCAAAGGCTTTTGTAAAGAAAATATTATTAAAATTGCTGTAACTCAATTCAAGTGATCCTTTTGACTTTTTGAATATGTATTCACTTAAACATACACATGCGCATATAGATATATTTATATACCCATGGTACATAAATCATGTTGAAATCATGTTGCAACAGCCACTAAGTTGAACAAGCAGCAGCAGAAGTAGTGCAGTGTAGTAGTGTATGTAGTATAGTGTAGTGTATTGTAGTAGAAGTTGTATTACGTAGGCGTTGAAATTTCATGCAGAATAAATAATGAGCATGTGTTTGGTTTGCCATTTGGTTTATGTGGCAGGAAGTCAATTCTTGCTTGGCTGCCTGCCTTCTCTCTCATCTGCTTGCCTTGGTTGCCTCAATTGTAGTTGTGGTATACATTTCAGGCGGATTTGGTTTTTATGTTTCATGTTTCAGGATTAAAATGTGGTTTGTGGTTACTTCTTTATATGCTCAATTCTTTCGCTTCTTTGTCCTTTTTTAATTTTTAATTTAATTTTTTTTTTTGTGTTAAAAAGTCACCTGCGAAAAATGCTCAAGCAGAGAGAACGGTTTTTTTTTTTTTTTTGTTGAAAAATGTTACATGTCTTTTTGCTTTTTTTATGATTATCATTAAATATTCGCACACTTGTGCTCTGTTAATTAAATTAATTTTAAAAAGTTGAAAATTTTTAAATAAAATATTTATAGTGATTACGTAATTTATTTTAATTATGGCTGATATTTTATTTAATGCCATTAAAGCTCATTATGACAATTTATTAAAAAAAAAAAAAAAAAAAAACAAAAACACTGGCAAAAGAAAAAGGTTAAAATTAAATAAAAATTAAATTCATTTGAAACAAACAAATAAATAAATGAATGAATGATCGAACAAATGAATGAATGAACGAACAAATAAATGAATAAACGATGAAATAATTAAATAAATAATTAAGAATTGTTTTCGCTCAAAGTGGTTTCACTTTATGCAAAATATCTATATTTTTTTTAATGAAACCAATTCATCTTGACGCTTTTATTATTGATTTTATTTGATTAAATTTATATTTAATTAGAGTCAGAATGTTGGTTCCCATTCAATTATTTTTAAACTAAAAAAGACGTTCAAGAGAAGTAAATCAATCAATCGAATTGAAATTGTAATAATAAAAAAATCCCAAACATTAAAATGCAACCCACGCATATCCAAGAAATATAACAAAAATCAAATCAAATCAAATCCAAACAAAAATATTTATAAAATACAAAATATATAAATTAAATTCAATCATGGATGGAATACTTAATTCCCGAGAAAAAGGTATGCAATTGTTAATCATATCAAATACTTTTACTAAAGAGCGATGAGTCAATACCTCAATATATTTTATACTCATAACACATGCATATGGGAAATCATAAAAGATTATTTTGAAAAACATTATTTCAAAATTTAAGATGGGAAAATTAATTACAAAATGAAGAAAATAATTTAAAATGTGTTTGATTAATCGATTCAAACTTTTAGTTTTCAGAACATTAAGAAGAAGATTTTAATAGAAATATTAATCACTTTCATTTATATTTTACTGATTTATTGATTCACCTTTTATTCATTTTTTGACTGAACTGTACTATGAGAGAAAACAAAAGCACAGCAAAACTAATTTTCCCAAAAATGTCATTTGATTAACAGAATAGTTAAAGCTAAAGAAACACGCCACCCTAAGAAACTTAATTTGAAAAAATAAAAAAATGAAATACTACTGACATCGAGAGACAACGAATAACGTCATCGTCGGTACTAAAAATAAGTATTTTATGTTAGATTCTCTTGAGTGTAATGAGCAGAAGACAATAATTCCATTCAATTGAGTTTAAGTTCAAAGGACAACATGGTAGAGTAAGGACTTGTGTACTGTATGGCAAATAGCCAGAAGGTGCAGCATGAAAAACACTCACGAACAAAGAAAATTAGCCATAAATGAGAGAGAACTAAATTGAATGAATGAAGGAAGGAATGAACTAATTTTAATTGTCATACATACATAAATATAAGTATATTCTCATATATCATCTTAGACTATTTGTTAGTACTAATATATACAAGTGCAAAGACAACACAAGTAATGAATGCACAAGTTCCACTTTGGTTATATGACATAAAGTTTTGTGTAATCGCATTGATGAAAAAGTTAGGTGTGTTCCAGATAAAATATTTGCAATAATATGTATGTATACATACTCGTAGATACTTCGTATTTCGATGCATGCAATCTATAGTACAATACCTTTTCTTTCTTATTGTTGTGTTCAAAAGTTCATTGAGCTAAAGTTCTAAATTTACGAGTAACATGGCATGCATTCTGACTATACAAAAACAATAATATTGTAGTAAAATAAGGACAACCATCATCAACAACAATAATCATCATCATCTGCACGTTATTCATATTAATATTTTATTGATATTCAATGAGTCTTCTATCAAAAAATGAAAATGAAAATGAAAAGGAAAATCAAAACGAAATTAGATTTTTCGAAACTGAAACATGTTTGTTCGATTGTTTTCGTCAATTCAATTGATTGCAAAGAACTACAACTTTATGTAAAAAAGGATATAAACAAATATAAAGAGAAATATACAAAGATAGATTTGTTAGTGTTAGACTCAAAGTCAAAGAAAAATGGGTCATGAAAATCAGTCTCTCAACGAAAGGCGAATGAACTACAATAAGAGACTATGTCAGTTTGTGTGTGTTCATGTAATTGTGTAGTACAGTGAACTTTGTTATGCCTCGTTGCTTTTTATTTTTGTTTCTTGATGAATAATTTTGTTTGACTATTATTTCAATGTTCAAAATTTATTAAAAGAGTATTTACAGTAGCAAAATATTTGCAATATTTAAATGAAGAAAGCAAACAAAGTTTCAGAATAGCTTAGATAAAGTTCACATATTTGTTTGCCCTTCTCCTTTCTTTTTATACACTTTGGTATGAAATGTTGTGCCACTTTAGTCTGATACTTAGGTTCTTTACTCTTTACTGAGACATCTCAGAAATTATTTTAGTTTCTATTCATTTCATCTATTTTTTTTCTATTTTTTATGGTCTGGTGGTTTTCTGTATTTTCATTTCCAAAAATCACAATCAGATACACAATTCTATGGGTTACAAATATCAAAACTAATTAATTAAAAACACATTTCACATACCATTAGTGTGAAGTGTTTTAAATAATTTCAAATATTAACTAAAATTATTCATAACTAAGTGGCTTTTTAGCACTTCAGTTTATTGATTTTATACCAACAACAACAATAAGTATTTATCTATTAACTACAAAGTAATTCATAAATACACTCATTAATAAAGTTTTTGATTATTTGTGGTCTTTATTATCATACACACACATTTAGTAAACTTGATTTGAATTTAATTTATGGAAATTCGAAAATGAACTCAATTTTACGCTTTTGTGAATTTTCCCCCCCACATAAAAATACTTTAAATTGAGAGAAAAAAAAAAATAATAGAATTCAAAATACAATAAAATATTTTAAATTATTTAAATATATTTTCAACTAATTTGATTGTCACATTTCGTGATTTGAATTTAATATTCTCATACTAAAATTAATGCAACAACAGCTTTGGAACTTTAAAACTAAACAACATTTTTTTTTTTTTTATTAAGGTGTCAATTTGATATTATATATTTTATTTAATTTATTTTTTTATTATTTTTCCTTACTTATTATTTCCAACACGCATTGAATAATCGAGAAACAAAAGCTAATAGAACAACAATAACAACAACAAACAGATAAAAACATTGAATGCGGCAAGCCACAGTCACGCGAGTCACAAATCCAAAATAGATAAAAGACTAAAGTCATCGTCGACTATTAGATACTCTGCATCTGTGCATAATCTAATAGTATTTAAACAAGGAGAGAATAAACTATGATTTGGAAGATGTAGTCTCATATAATTTTCAATAGTTTTAGTTTTTCATTCCAATGTTCTGAAGAAAAATAATCTACCATTTTTGAAATACATATTTTGGTCTGCTTGCATAATTCTGTTCTGTTGTTTGTCTACCTCAAAACCAATAGAACTTAAGTATCATGTAGTCCATGAGTGATCGAGTCTTTGGCATGACATCAGCAAGCAACGTCTGAGTGGCCCCTTCTGCTGTTTTAACGATAAACAATTTGAACTTTCCATATCCATTAATTTTTGAAAAACAAACATCCCTCTGATACTCAGTCATCTCATTTTAGTTGTTACAAATGCAAAATTAATACACCTTTTATAACAATTTATGAACGAAGTGTATAACGTGAACGCTTCAGCGTCGAGAGTCAAAAGTCAAAGGCGTTAAACGTGAATCGCTCTATTATCGCGTGCACTTTCCCGTAGTTCTAAAAAAAGAGCTTATTGGGTACAAAGGTACATAAAGAGTGAACCGAACCAAATGAACACAAATACAAACACAAACACAAATACAAACACCAACTGCGTGTTGTCAAGTAATCATACTGTTTAGAATAGTATTAGCAAGCAAGTCTACTTAAGCTTAAATGTGCATAAAGTGTCCAATTTGAAAATTGTTGTAATTAACAAGTTACAAATTATACGTGTTTTTTCAAAACGCAACTCAACGAACAACAATAACAATAGTAAAAGGATAGAAAAGAAAAAGAAAAGAAAACTATATATTAATGAAAAGAAAATCTAAAAAAGACGCAACAAAAACGCAATATTAACGCATTCAAGTCGCGCGCGTTTTCATTAATTCACTTGCTTGCGTTTGCTTTCATTCCACATTCTGTTTACTTATGCTTATGTAATATTTATAAGTTGGTTTTGTGTGTTTTGGGTTTCATGTTCTGTGGTTGCTTTTGTTGTTGCTTTGTCTATGAGACAATATTAATGATGATGATAATATTGTTTCTATTGTTGTAGTTGTAGTTGTTATTGTGACAAAATATATTGACAGCAAAGATTTTCTGTATATAAAATATTTATGCGAAAGTCAATAAATTACTTAATTAAAGCGCGACTTTTTGTTATTTATCGTGGTTTAATTTTTTACTGACACTTTGGTAAATGATAATGTCACGTTCTCAAACTTTAATTAGTCAAAATCAGTAATTTGACAGATTGACATTTTATTATTATAAAACATATAAAATTTTTTATGTTCATTATTCTCCTCATGTTACAAATATTATGATCAAATTTGAAAGATGATGATGATAAAATTGTATATGAAATTCTAAAGAAATATTTCAATTGTTTTGAAATCATAGAAAATAATAAAATTCTTTTATACAAAATTGAATTAAAGGGTACTTAAAAGTCGCTTAGATTGATAATTTTTCCTATTAATTCATTTATTATTCATTTATCATTTGAATCTATTGTTTCCATGTTCCATGTTTTATTATAAACTAAAGTTGATGATGATGATGCTGTGACTTTGCCTTTTGTTTGACAAAGCAAAGAAATAGGGAAAGTGCATAAATAAAATAATCGCTTTATTGAGTTTAGTTCAGTTGAGTTGAGTTGAGTTGAGTTAACTAACGAAGTTTTTAAGCATCGCTCAGGGAAATTCTCTAAACTAATAAATAAATATTAACTGAGAGATATCCGTGCAAATATACACAAAGTTCCATTTTAACTCAATTGCAGATGGATGGATGGATGGATGGATGGATGATGGTTGAATAAATGAATGAATGAATGAATGAATGGACGAATTGATACTCGTATACTCTGCATAAAAATTCAATTTGTTGAATGAAAAAGGAAAACGACTTTGTCATCCTCATCATCATCATCTTCAACATCATCATTGAAGAGCAAAAATCGATGGTGTTTCGAGTGTATCTACAATATATCTATCTATAAATCCACCATCTATATTGTAGTCGTATATGTATATCAGTTTATAAGAGTATGAGGTGTACACTCATAGTTATCATCAGCATTGTTGTTGGCGTTTTTTTTTTTTTTTTTTTTTTGATATCGCAGTTGTTGGAAAATGGGAAAAAATAGTTAAAATGTAGATTTATGCAAATACCGAGGAAGAGTTGCATCCTTGACTCTGCAGTGCATATGCATGGCAAACTTGTGACGACTATCTCCGTGTGATTCTGAGCTCCTCTTAGTCTCTTAGTACCTTTTTCCTATATAGTTTTTTATATATGTTTTTACGTGTGTTTGTCTGTGCATTGAGTGCATTTAATATTTATTTGCCATTTTGTTGTTGTTGCTGCTGCTGCTGCTCATGCTATGTTCCTGAAGCATACAATTTTATTTAATTTTTTTTTTTTGTTAGGTTTCCTCTCCATCTTTACCAATTGGTCCCTTGCAGCTGATTTTACTCTATGACTTGCTTTCATACTCAGTTCTTCTCTACTGTTATGTTCTGTTCTGTTCAGTTCTGTTCAGTTCTTTACTATTCTATTCTGCTGCTCTTCGCATACCAAGTGGAAAAGGAAAATTAAAAATGCAATTGCGTTTAAATGCGAGCAATATTCTGACGACGTACTTCTCCTTTTATTTTATTATGTTGTTTTTTTACCATTTCACGCAAAGACCTTCTGTCTGCTCTTAGTACCCATGTATGTGAATGGGAGGGAATTAAAACATATTGTAGTACTTAAAGTTGTGTCTGTAGTTGTTAATCTCGATTAATGTCATGTAGATACAAACACAGATAGTCGAACATGGATTCATTGCATATGCAATATTTTTTAATGTAATTTTAAACTATAACAACAATATTGACAAAGAGGTGCCATCATTAATCGTTTACCTTTATAAATATGAAGATTTATTTATGTTAAACTGATTAATTATTGGTACACAGTCTTTTCAGATGACAGTTTACTCAACTTGTGAATGGAAAAATTTTAAAACTGAAACAACTCATTTTACATTCGCTGAGAATTAGACTTCGAGTTTAATTCTGTTTGCAAAATTATTTGGAATCCAAAATGGACTTTTGACATTCAACTTTATATCATAAAGTGAGTGTCACTCTCAATCACTTCACTTTCATCATGTGATTATGTGATATTTGGATATTTTTTGCTGTTTTTGTTTTGATTCAAACTTAAATGATTTTGCAATGTCATTTCTCTAATATTCTAATTCTTCTTTAAGTCAACATCAAACTTAAGTCACGAGTTTAAAGTTGAAGAAAAAAAGATCATTAAAACTTGTTTTTAAATATATTTTTTAAGAATTCTGAGAATTAAGTTATTTGCTTACTAAATTTTATTTGACAAAATGAAATATTTAAAGACACGTTTATGATAATTGAATATTCATAATTGTTAAGAAAAATACCAAATAAATTTCAATAAGTATTCATAAAAAAAAGCACTATACAAAATGTAATCTTTGTAAAAAAAAAAAAAAAAGAAATACAAAATTATTTTTATTTATCTACTTACGTGAGTCTGAAGTCCAGTTGAAGATAGAATAGAATGGGGCAGCTTTGCGTCTTCAAGTTGTTGCTGTGTTGAATGGTAGCGATTGACTCAATTCCGATAAGATATTTTGTATATAAAATTCTACGATCTTTTTCTTTTTTTTATTCTTATTTAATGTTTTTAATATAGTTTAGTTTTGTTTGCGTTTGTCTTTGTTGTTACTTTTATTTAAAATCGGGTTAATGCCAAATAACTCACTCAACTCGCTCAACTCAATTCAACTGAAAGTTAAAAGTGTGTTAAACAATTATTAAAACATATGAGACGTTAGCAATCCGAGAGGAAACCTTTAATAATAAAAAATAAATATTCAATGTGAATGCGTTGGCTGATGATTTTTGTGTTAAAAATAAATATATGTCACACTCGGCGTATGTGCATTATTAATATAATAAATCTGAAAACTTGACAGGAATTTACAACTTTGAAAGGTGTTAAAAACAAATTTATTAAAAATATCTCAAATATTTACTTCATAATGATAATGAAAGTATATTTACTTAGATACTTGGTTTTTCTTAATTTTATCATTAAATACGAGAACATTAACAAATAAAATCAGCTGTTTAATGATTTTGCTATATTTATTTTCATTTTTGTTGATTATTTTTTTATTTTTTTTTTTTTTGCGAAGGGCAAATTAAGAAAAGGAAAAAAGAAAACAAGAAAACATAAACAACAACAGAAACAGAAACAGAAAAGCACCAGAAGACAGACAGTCGTGTGCTGTTGGCTGTGTGCCCAATGCTTTTAAATTTAAATGTAAATAAAAAATAAATTTGTCATTTATTTATGCCACAATTAATTGTTGCAAGAACAAAATGAACAAAGAACGACAAAGAAATAATAATAATAATAATAAAACGAAGAATTGATAATAACTAAGAGAACAGAAAAGAAAAGAAAGAATGTAGAAATATTCTCATAAATATTACGTTGCAATATTTTGTGGTATTTGCTTGCATCTCTGTTACAACGAATTGAGTGAATTCCTAACAAAACAAAAAAAAAAAAAGTATCTACATTCAATGGCATTGAACGGTTCTGTTTCTATTTAGCTTGTGCCTGGTGGCCAACTGGGTAAATCAGAAGAAAAACATATACACATTCACATTGATACTCACTTTTCACTAATCACTCGCGTTCACGTGATTGTCGAGGCCTTTGGCTTTGGCTTTGGCGTTGCTATCTGCGCCGCTTTTCAAGCAATAAAAAAAAAAAAATATATACTTTTAGTGTGGCATTTAATGCTTTTTTAGTTTTTTGCTTCCGCACTACTTTTATTTTTGTCTTTAGTGTTTAGCGTATGTTGCGCGTTCACCATATAAATGTTGAATGTGATATTTTCAGTGAAAATATTTGATTTTATTTTTAATTTAGTTTCGTTTCTTTTGTTTTAGTTTTAGTTTTTACACAAAGCAACAGCAGCAACAGTAAACAACAAATTAATATTTAATTTTTTATTATTATTATAATTATTATAAATATTGTTTTTAATCTCAATCACAACAAAAACAACACACACACACACACACACACACATACACACAATAATTGATTAAATAATAAATTGAGGAAATTATTATTGTCGCTGTTGTCGCATCTGTGAGAATTCAATAAATATTCATAGTCAATCACCAACAACCAAATGTTCTCTTTTATTAGTTTAAAATTTAAAATAGTATATTGTTTATTTTCTTATGTAAAATTTTACTTTATTTATTTTGTAAATATTTTTGTTTTAGATTGAGGATTGAGTTGTGAAGGCTGCCTGCCTACCTCCTCCGTACAAGTTTTAAAGATTCATTCAGAATTCAATCAATATTTGAAGAGACTTTCATATTACGTTATATTATCAACAATACATGATAATTTCATTTGATAATCTCTTCTATTTTGTTGTTAGGTGGCAAAGCAAGAAATTCAAATAAATATTAAATATACTTAGAATATAAAAAAAAAAATCATTCAATTCCCCTTCTTCCTTTTGCTTAAAAATATTAAAAATTCTAATCAAAATTCTAAAACAGAATAATAACAAAAATTGTGCCTCTATTTATGCAAATCATGAGGTTTGAACCTGTTTATGCTTATACATTTACCTACATTTGTGACTTTTCATTTTTTTTTTTTTTTGTTGTCATAATCATTTATTTGACTAAACGATTATGTTAATAAGCAAATACGATAATACAATAAATTTATATAAAATTTTTAATAGTATTTTTATGTGTTTTATAAGCATAATAAACTGATAAAGTATTTAAATAAAAAGGAATTCATGGAATTTCAAAATTGATTTACTTATAGTATATAAAAAGATACAAATTCTTAATATCAAATTGAATATGAAATTCCTATTAATTGAAAGAAGAGAATTTTGTTTTGTATTGTTGAAAAATTATCATTAACAATGATTGTCAATATATATTTTTGCCAAAAGTAAACAACATCAACGACAGCGACAACGACAACGGAGAAGATATTCCATGTTTGAGTGAGATACACATGTTTAAACACAATTAACAAATATATATACATTTATATTCTTCGTGTAAATTTTCCATTATTTAATATTTCATTTCATTCTATGTTTTTTTTTTTTTTTTTTTTTTGTTTAACCATACACTACTCCATTGAATGGTATTTCCAATTTATTGTGATAATTGTTCAATGATCAAACTCACAAGTATTCAAAGTTAGAATAATAAGATTACCATAACTTCTAACTGCCATTGATCATAACGAATAATTCAATTATGAATTTCAGTTAGGAACAAAATTAAGCAATCTGACTATTCTTTGATAAATTCTAATATCACTTAAAATAGTTTAAAGTTAAAACCCAAAGAGTCTTCATTAAATGTGTGTCAAGTCGAACGATCAGCATCATTAATCAAATGTACGAAAGATTTTCCAAAGAATTTAAAATAAATTTTGTTCACATAATCTTCTTCTTTTGTCTCATTAGATTAGTTGTCAAAGCTGATCACTTCATGATTCCATCATCTTCATACAAGTGTTTTGAATGTTGATAGCTGACAGATATCTACATGTCTTCATGATTTCATTTATAAATATGAGTATCTATGAAAACACATGTTGTTTAATTATAGAAATTCAAGAGAAAAGAATTCATGATCAATTAATGAAAAAGACTACAACTTAAGTAAAATGTATGTAAGCATTTATGAAACTAAAGTTACCATCTTCTCTTATTTGATTGATTGATTGATTTGTACCCAAAGCGACCTTCAACTCAAACAATGAAATTGAAATTTAATTATTTTGATAGATTCTTTTTGTGTTGTACAGGAACAATATCATATAACTACATTTAATAATGAAAAGAACATTTCTAAAATTTCTATTTTTATATAGAAGATACACGCATACATACATACATACATACATACTAAGTTAGTGTAGAAAATGAAACTAATTATCACTAATGAACCCTAATGCTACAATGTACTCGTATAGTAAATCGTATCATGTCAGATATCGTAAAAATGTATCTCAATCTCGAATTGTGTGCATCTGAAAGCACATTGCGCTTGCAATTATAAAATACTCAATTACTCATTTTGCAAAATATAATTTTGTTGCAATTAAATGATTTTATAATTATTTCTCATTATTTCGTTTTGCCTTTATTCCATTTTATTTATATTATTTTTATAATTAATTTTTTTTCCATTTGATATTCTTATCAGTCACGAGAGCAAATCGCGTGTTATAAGCTGATTCACATTTACGTCATTTTGATGTTGATTCAAACAAAATCATTCAGATTTTTCTTATATTTTTGAAAACTTTCAATTCAACAACAACATTTCAATTTTGAACAATTACTAGAAAAAAGTTATTATACTTTTTGCTAAATTGTTTAAGGTAACGTTTAGTTTTAGGTTAAATGTTTGATTGATTGATTGATTAATTGATTATTCATTAGACATATTCTATGGCTACTTGTATTTTTACTTTCAAATTTATTTCCTTCTTCTAGTACTTTTTTTTTTTTTGATTTATTAATTATTCATTCTTGCACATTTCAAAAAACTAAGTAAAATTGTATTGTATTTTATTTTGTTTATGTTTGATTTTTTTTTGTTATATTTGTCTGACTTGCGCCTTCGTTGAAGGTTCGCGTTCAACTGTGCTCGGTTGTGATGAGTGTGCATTGATTTTGGCCTGAACCGATCGCCGCTGATACACACAAATACATTGATTGTGATTGTTGTGTGTTGTCCCACTATTTGACAGTTGTTTTAGACTCTCTACAGATGCTTATACTTGAATATGTTTCTGTCATTATTGTTGTTGTTGTTGTTGTTGTTATTGTCGTCGTCATCGTTTTCTTCTCTCTTCTACCAATATCGGGCTATGTATGTAAAGTGTACAGTTCAGAGTATTTGTAAATTTTGGATCTCATCATCACCATCATATAAATCTCTGTCCTATTACTAACTAATTATACACAAACAAGAATGACAAATGGACAGACATGCTACGCTATTTTAAATTTGTTTTCATTGTTTATTCAGTGTCATAAATTATTAAATGTTTCCATGCATCTACAACATACATAAGTATTAACTATTTATCTATCCATCTATCTATGTAACTGCCCTCTATAACAACATTTTATGCATAAAATGTAAAAGAAAAATTAAGCCGGATTTCACTAATGATGCTCAATCAATGGCTTAATACAATTTATCTGTCAAATTGTTATGATGTTTTTTTTCATGGAAACTTTAATGTTTTATTTAAGAAATCTTAAAACACACACACACACATATTTCTATATGCAAATGCATCTGTAGTATAATTAAAAATAACTTAAATAAGAATTCAGTTGTTAGCAAAATAGAATAAAATGTAATACGAGATCAGTTTTTGTTCATTTCGGTTTCCATTCAAAGTTCAATTGAATTATTGAATTCATCAAATGCCAATAAACTGCACAATTTTATCATGATGAACTGAATTGAATTGAGTTAAGTTGAGTCGAGTTGAGTGAGAGTCGATTTGGATTGAACTGAATATTGTTGATGTGTTAAAATATGCAATCGACACCTTTATAGAACATTCTTGTTATTATTTATGTAGTAGATACTCGTGGTATTTGCATTTAATATGAATGCCCTTTTGGGGTTACCCAAAGCGTTTTAAGTAGTGTATTTTACTATATTATTTTTTTTCCATTTATTTCTCCGAACATTTTTTTTTTGTTTTTTTGTTGTTTAACAATTTTTTTTTCTTTTAGTATTTTTATACACACACAAAAATATTCAATCGCATATTCATATACAATAGTATGGTATTGTATAGTTAAAGTAAAGTATCATCGATATTATGGCACTCATTAGCTTTAAGCACATTGCAATTGAAATTCATGTAAAGTTAATTAATTTAAATATGAAAAAGGTAGTAAAAATAGTAAAAATACTTATATGAAAATGATGATGAGAAAGATACTGAATGAATGAATGAATGAATAAATGAAACAGATGAGAATGCGAGAGAGATAGAATAAATTCAAGTATAGTAGAAGAAAGGGCATAAGTCCATGTTTAAATACTAGTGAACTTGGAACTGGTTAACGAATAGATTCGAGGGAATCATGTTGATTCATGATGAGTCACGGGGAAAGATGCAAGTTATCGCGCTGTTAAATCGTTAAACGCAATTATAAACAGAGTTAAATTGAAAATTATGAGATTTATGAGCAGAAATGAGCAGAAATGAGCAGAAATGAGAGAAAGAATGAAATAATATGAAAGATAAAAAAGAGATTTATTTCATATGAAAAATATAAGTATGTAAATGCATCTGAAAATCTTTTATAATTATTCGCAGCTCATCTTCAAAGCGATTTATCATGTTTGGATGTTATACAATTCTCGTAATATTATATGAAAAACCTCAACATGAACGAAATCCAAAGATTCAACACAACTTAAAACAAGAAAAGCAATTGCATTTACCACTATAACAACACAATAACAATAACAACAAATACAATATATGTATAAAGTGTACTTAACATTAAGTACTTGGGTTTTGAATTTGTGTTGGTCTTTGTTGTTGCTGTTGTTGTTGTTGTTGTTGTGTAGTGTATTTGGTAGATGAAGAAGCAGCAGCAGTAGAACTGCATTAGAGAGCCAAGTTTGTTTCAGTAAAGTTTTCGCAACGAACTTCCGACAATAATTTCCCGGCCACAAAGAAGTGGCAAAAGTTTTTGCATTAAATGCAAAACAGTGTTAAATGCATATAATTTTTCTTTTCTTTTATTTTTTTTTTTTATAATTTTAATTTTTATTCCATTCAAATCCTTTGCACTGCAAGAAATTATAATCAGTTGTGTTTACGAACGAAGCCCTTTGAGACATTTTAAAGTCATATTCGACCATTCGACGAATCGCTTAAGATTTCGTCCACATTTTAGATAAGAAGTTGTTTCAGATTGCCAGTTTTTGATATGAAATTCTGTACATAGATTTACTTTTAAACCACATTGAACACATGTCATTATGAAAGGTCATCATTACACAACGCAAAGCAAATTTAAACATATAATCTTATTCATATTATCAGTATTTTACAAAGAAAAGCATTGATTCCATTCAAATTGATCTTCCAAACTCATGCAAATTGATGATGTCCTTGTGTGTGTTCTGTAGTTTTTCCAATATGCATATTTGATTTAAAAATTTTCTCTCAGTGAAAGTAAATAAGCATTTCCCTTACAGAAGCCTGTTGGTGTAGCAAAAAACCGGGTAAAACGTTTACTTTATGCCTATCAGGGTGAAAGCGGTGGCGGTGTCGGTGATGAGCGTTAAACTTAGTTATTGTTGTTTTCTAAGTTGTTGGGCTTAGTTTGTTGCGCTTTGCGACCGCAGGTTGCCACCGCATCGCATCAACATGTCGTACTATTCTACATAGAATAATAAAAAAAAAAAACAAAAGAAAAAAAGAACGAGCAAGCGAATGAACACACGAATGGTTAAAGGAAAACGAATGAACAAAAACCGCATGTAGATTTGTTGATAACAAGCCGCGTCGTACTTAGTATTAGACAACAGTGCTGACAATAATAACAGCAACAGCAACAACAACAACAACACCAACACTAGCAATCACCCACACACACACACACACACACACACACACACACACACACACACACACGATTGCATGTATAAGATACAAATTACATACATATGCATAAAAAACTTAGTCAAGTATGCATTTAGATGACGTCGAGTTGCGAAATTTTATGTGAAATGTTTTGTAATTAGTTACACACTCAAACTCTGTCACACACACACACACACACACACTTACATATATTAACTCATTCATATACAGACGCATATAAGTATGTATATTTATATATAGTTTTAGTTATATCTAACTCACCTAGTTTGCCACGTGTTGTATTCACAAGAGGAAATTACTTTAGCTCGGTTGCAGTCAAGCGCAGCCGGTTTTACTCAAAAGGTGTCAGCAAGAGTTGCTTAGTTGCGCGCTTATCTGTGTCTCTATAATATATGTATTTGTATATGTATATGGTATGACTGTGGGATTATGTGAATGTATGTTGTTGTGTCTTTGACATGTTGAAGATTGCTCATACGCACTGCTGTCACCTTTTAACATTTTGTTGAAAGCCAGCAGCAATTGGTTCACTCCTGCTGCTGGTGCTGCTTCTGGTGCTGCTACTGCGACAGCTAAGCGTTAAATTAACTAATTAAAAGTTGCACAACTCATTTTGTTGTATGCAACATAATTAATTTCACGCTAAAATAAAGAAAAATGGGGGGGAAAAAAAGGAGCAGGAAAAGGTCACAGACAGACTAAATTCATTCACCAGCAGACAGTCAGTAACTCCGTGAGTAATAAGAAAGACAGAGACTTTCATTTGTGTGCGAAATAGTATACGCAAACATGCGGTTATGAATTACACTACACTTCTTTTTTTCAACATTCTTCCTTGTTTTTTTTTTCTAATCCTTCCTTATTAGCAACAGTGACAACAGTTGAGGGAAAACTAGAATAATTAACACTTGGCTCTGTACACCAACTGTATAGTCGTATTCAGTGCAAATGTTGCACGTTATGTGGCATGTAGAGTAAGTAACACGTTGTCACATTTGCGTACGCATTTAGTACTTAATATTGTGGCACGTACACCACAAGCAAACGCATATCGCGTACACCTTTGTTCATTTCATTAAAACCATAAAGTTGCTTTATTTCTTTAGATTAAAGATTAGTTTAATTAATGTTCTACTTCGATACAAGTATGCAAATATAATTTGGAGTAGAATAGTAAAATAGTAACTGACACTACTATGTGGCAAGAAATTTAATACTTTAGTGATTATTTAGAATAAAATTTTCTTTCCCGCACTCTCTCTCTCTCTCTCTCTCTCTCTCTGCATTCTTTAGTTTGAATTCTATTAAAAATCTATTAATCATTATTTAAATATGTAAAGTCATGAATCTTTGAATAAGAATACAAATACAATTAGTAAACGAACTGAAACAATTGACGAATCGCTGAATGAATTTTAATTTTATTATCGCATATGTTCGTAAAGAGATGAATCACAAGACTAGACACGTATCCGCGGTGTTATGCATTTGCAAATGCATTTCACATTTTATGGACTTACCATTCTCGCCGCTAATATCTAATGATGATGCATATTAGCAACGGATTGCTTACATAATTTTGATATGTACATGTAAGTTTGTAGCTTCACTACTTTCTATTTCTATTAACATTTAAGTAATAGGTGTCACAAATCCACGATATATAAATCTTGTAAGAATTTTGAGACATTTTTTTTTTTTTACAATAAATCGTCACTTTAATCATGATGATGATGATGATGTAGAAAATCTAAAAAGCAAAGAAAATGCATACATCATCATAATTTGGTATATTAAAAAAAACGTTGCCTTTAACATAAACCAAACAACAATTTATCGATCATGTCTATGAATGTCAAAATGAAAATGGTTTCTATTTTATCTTTCAACCTAAAAGTATGCAACATTTATTGTAAAAAATGAAATATATGCGCTCAATCCGAAATTATGCAACACAAGTTGATAAAAACTAAATAGATAAGCAATAGGAATTTTCTTTCGAGTCCAGAACAATGACAGTTAGAAGAGATTTGGAGCTGTTTCAGTCTTCCTCCCAATTGTAGAGTATTTTATTAAGCTTTTTTGTTCACACCAAGCCTAAAAATCTTATTGATTTCACCTTTTCTAAACAAAGTCTCTCTCTCTCTCTCTGTGTCTGTCTCCTTCTTTATCTAAATAATTAACTAGTCCATGTGAATATTTCATCAATACAATTTTATTTTAAAATAAAACAAATTTAATTTTTTTTTTTTTTTTTTTTAAAGAATTTTAATAATATTATTTTGGTTTTATTTGTTTGCTTATTGAAAGTAATTTATTTTGTTTTGTTTTTTTTTTAAAACATATTTTCATATTTTCTTTGTTTCATTTTGTTTACTTAAGGATAGACTTCTTCTTTTATATATATTATTTTCTTTTCATTTACTCGTAGTTTCATTAGTTTGCATGATTTCTTTTCTTTTACTCTACTTGAAATAATTTCTATGAATTGTTTTTTTTTCTTTTTATTGTCCATACTATGGACATTTTATTACTTTAGGTTATGTTATGTTATGTTTTCTCTCTTAATTCATTTTAATTAGTAATTTATTCTTTTTTGATGATTTATTTATTATATTGTAGTTTTACTAAAAACTAGAAAAATAATAGTAAATGATAGGAAAAAGAGTTTATTTATTTTATTTGTTGCACATTTTTACTAAGTTATCTTTCTGTTTGTTATTGCAATTTTTTTTTTTTCATTTCAAATAATCCTCAATTTGTTGTTTTTCTTTTGATAACAAAACATATTTTGGTTTCTTTGGTTTTTATTTATTATGTTTATAGTTTTGTTTTTTTATGTTTATTCTTCTTCTCTATTTTTTAGGAATTTTCATATGTTAGAAATTTACATTGCATCAATTGTTGCAATCATCATCTAATCGAGAAGAATCTTTAGTTTTAAATGCATGTGAATTTTTGTTTCTTTGTGCTTTTGTGTTGTGTTGGTTATTTTAATAAAAGAGTAAAAAACAAATAATTAAATGGTTTCAAATGTCTTCAATTACGTTTATGTTTTAAATATTTATTTTGATTGGACTAACATTTTTAACTATAAATATATTATGTGATATTCTATGCATTCATGATTGCTCGCCCTACTTGCTAAAATGAAACTTATTTTATATACAATTTTATTTCACTATACTTGTATTTATTTTTAATTAGTTTTCTGTATAAGTTTTTATTTAATGAATGAGAAAGAGAATTTATGAATGTCCTTTTTTATTCTTATATGCAAAAATCAATTCTTTGGTGGCTTCACATTGCATTTTGTTTGCTAAATGTACAATTTTCTTATTTTTGTTTGTTTGTTCTTTTAAATCTACTTGGAATTATTTATAATAATTTTTATTTAATTTGTTTCTTTCTATTTACATCAATTTATTTAATTTTTCTTATTTTATATGAAATGTTTTTAGTTGTAGTATTTTTAATATATTTTCCATTTTATTTTAAATTTCTTATATAATTTTTATTGTTGCACAAATTTATGTTGACTTTTGATTTTATAGTTTTGCTTAAATTTACAATTTTATGTATTAAATTTCTTTGCAAGTTTAATGATTGCACGATTTGCCTTTCTTTAATTTTTCTTTCATTTATTATTTATTTATTTATATAAATTTGTAATATTTTTGGTCATTTAACTAAAATAAGAAAAAGACAATTTTAAAAATAAAATATTAAATATTAAAATTAAAATAATATTTATTAAATTCATGGTGGCTGATTACTTTCTTTCTTATTGGTTTTTTACTTTGAAGAAACAAGACGATAAAAGGGGCTCAGTTTTATCGTTTTGGCCACCGTTCGATTGAATATTAAAAAAAAAAAAAATATATATATATAATTAATTAAATAAATGATTGAATTTAACTCATAGCACCATTTTTACTTCGTTGTTATTCGATTTTTGTTATTTGGAAATTTAAAACAAAATACAATATGTTTAAATAAATTGTGTTGACTGCATTTAGACAAGACTAACAAGAACTCAACCATTCTTTCTATCGATATTCAATACCATGGATCGATAATTGTTAAAGGGGCATTAGCAACTTAAACAACTGATGAATGGATTAAAGTTGCTGTCATTTATCTTGAGTTAAACCTTTACAAACTTATCATCATTATCTAAGGTGTGTGCGATGCTGGTTGTCAGTGGCATTACAATAGGCTTATTCCATCCCTTTCTGCTAATAACTTGTTCAGTTGAAGTATACTAAGTCAGCATTTGTTTCTTCTAAATGCAGACATCCTGTTGCAACACAATTTAATTTTTATTTTTTTACTTTTTCTATACCTTTTGCATATTAATCTTAGTTACTTGTAAACTCAATCTCACAATTGGTCTAATTGATTATGTGTATGTTGCTGCTCAATAAATTGATGTTCTTTTCTTTGATTGGTGAGGGTCTACGAACTTCACTTAAAGAAAATTCTTTTAGCCAATTGATGTCACATAGAACCTCACTGTGTAAATTTATCTAGTCAATGAAAAAGGTATATAATTTTCGGTTGAACCCGAAATAAGTTATGATTCACTGTTATTATTATTATAATTTTTTTTCTTTTCTTAATTTATTATTAATTTTAAAACATGTACACTATGTTCAATATTTTAATCATTTCTTTTACAATTTTCTTTGTTTAAGTTATTATTAATTTATTTTTGATTTACTGAATTTTTTTTTTAAATTAAATTTACTGTAATTGCTTTTTATTGTTTTTATTAATTTTAATATTATTTTCTTTTAATAATATTGTTTTTTTTTCTATATAATTTTTAGTTATTTTGGAGAGAAACCTTTCGAAATACACATTTATTTATATTATTTTAATTTTATAAATTTATATTTTTAGAAACTGTAAAACTGTTTTATTTATTAATTTTTCAATTGATTTTTTTTACTCTTATGTTAATGTTGTTTAATGTATTTTAAAGTGGTGAGGGGTGAAGAGGGGGAGGAGAAGGAGGAGAAAGATACATTGTCTTATTTATGCTTTTATTTTATTATAATTCATATTATTTAGAATATCGTTAAACGCTTATTAAGTAGTAAACAAAAAACACATTTGATTGATGATGTTTTTCCATTTATTATTTTTGATGATAATTTTATTTTTGGTTTTTTTTTTACTCTTTTTCTTTGTTTTTTTTATCATATATTTTTTTATTTTGCATGAAAAGAGTAAAACAATTCAATTGTTGTATATTGTTTTTGATGTTGTAATTATAGTGGAAGACTTCCGCTTAAAATTTAAGAATTTATACAGATTTTCATATATTTTTTTGATATCTTTAAATTTTTTTATATATTTTACATTATTAAACAAACTTTTTTTTTTTTTTGTTTTTAATTAATTTATTAAAGTTTTTTTCTTTGAATATTTTTTACACTATTAACAACTACAAGAGACATATGTATGTATATTTATTATTATGAATAAATTTTGAATAAATTTAAAAAGTTTTATAATTTTTTTTTTTTAAATATAATTTACGCTATAATTAATTAATTATTATAATTTATTGATTTTTTACTTATATAAATTTATGTATAATTAATGGCCTTTGTGTTTTTTTTTTTTAATTTATGTTGAAAATTTCTCTAATAATTTTAGTTTTTTTTTTTTTTTGTCCTTAACTAAAAATTATATTTAACTATAATAAATTATTTTCAATTCTATTATTATTAATTAAAATATTTTCACTACATAAATCTCTGTTATTTTAAGTATATCATAGGAATTTCTATAAATGTCACTTAATAATACTCATTACTCATTAATCTCGAGCTAATAGAAAAAAAGAAAAAACCTCAAAATAGTTTTTAATTTTTATAATTTCTGATTTCTTTTAAATTAAATTATGCAATTTTCATTATTTTGTTAAGCATTTCAGTCATTTTCAAGTTACTATAGAATTTACTTCTCTAAAATAGAGAATTCCAATTCTCTCTCCCTCTTAAGTTCTTCACTTCACTTCACTTCACTTCTTCTAGTTCTAGATCATCTTTGCGCCTGTTCTTGCTTACTTTTTTTATATTTAGTTTATATAAATAAAACTAACTAATACTAAATTCCTTGTTGCTCCATTAAATTTTGATGGCTGCCTTGACAACTTAGAAGGTGGTCATCATCATCATCATCACCATCAACATCATCATCAACTCATCTCAAGCAATGTATGAGTTCTCAGTCATCGCCATTCAAAATAATAGAAAGCAAATGTTTGTATGTTTTTACCTACCTAAAGATGTGGTCCGATACTTTTGTATTGTATTGAGTTTGTTCTATTTGTGTTTGTTTGTGTATTTTGAGCACATTTGCTAATTTAAAACAATCGCAAACCGTTTCCTCTTTTTTTCTGTTGTTGATTAAAGTAAAACAAACGATGGATTTGGTTTATTTTCGTTACAGTTACAGTGTTGCGCTTAAGTGTCTTATGTCTTTGAAATTTATATGGTTGAAAATGAAATTAGTCAAATAATATTTATTAATATATAAATGCGATTCACCTTCAATTGACAATTCAATCTTCTTTCTTTTCACAATCTCTTCCTTTCTTGTGGACAATTTGCAAAAAAAAAAAAAAAAGATAGGTCGTCGATTTTGAACTTTTGCAATTAATCAAATATTCAATGAATTTTAATGACTTCGAAAGTACAAATCAACAACACTAGGACAACGACAACGATGACAACGTCTTTTTGACATTAATATTCATATTTGAATAGGGAAAAACTCATAAAAATTCCTTCAATTAATTATGTTCATTGAACCCTCTATTCTTTCTCTCATCACTCTCTGCTCATTCAATTAATTGCAGTAAATTGTGAAAATAGAAAAGAATATCTAAGATATCGCAAAATGAAATCAATAAAATTGAAGAGCGTAGTTATCTTAAGATTTAATTAAAATCAAATCCAACAAATTTCTTGCTTCATTGCAATCTCAAAATCCATTAATCGTCGTCGTCGTTCTAGTCTTCATACCCATCGTATACGTATACGTAATCTTCAATTTCTTCAACGCCATTACTAACATTAATGGCCATTTTGTTCATAAAATGATTGCCAATAAAATCGCACATTGCCGTACTACTAAATTGAAAGTGCGAAAAAATGTCCTCATAAAGAGAATATTTAAAAGACAATAAGGGACTACAAAAAAAAAATGGATAAATGGAAAACGGGAACCAAAAACAAAAAAAAAAAGTGAACACAAATTGACAACGGATGAAAGGAGTCGTCAAATGGAAAGGGGTGAGGTGAAGGAGGGAGGGTACCGACAACATAAACCAAGTAATAGAGCGAGCGAGCGAGGAAGCATGTGGTAAAAGAAAATCTACTTTCTCTACAAATAAAGACTGAGTACGAGTACATACTTTGTGGTAGTAACTGATTTGCATACTATTTTGCTATGAAAGGCATTCATTCGTTTGTCCTTTCAATTCAGTCGTCGTCATCGTCATCATCATCGTCGTTCTTTCATTCTTTACTTAGTTCATTCATTCATTTTAACGATATTCTCTCTCTGTACTCAGAGCTCAGAGGTTTGGTGTTGCTTATTTTATATTTTTTTATTTTTTTTATTTTTATAGCTACACATATTTTAGTGGCACTTGATGGTATCCACGCACTCACTCACATACACACACACACACAAATATAGAGAGATGCGCATATAATGACAAGTTAACGTAAAAGTAATGTCAAAGTAAATGCAAAAAATTTACATTTCAAAAAGAAGGAAAGCCAACGATGACGACAAACAACCAACTAACCAAAGTTGCCAAAGAACCAAACAGAAAACCATAACTGTCAAATATAGTAGTAGTCTGTGTGTATCTGTGTCTGTATGTGTATCTTTGAGAAAAGAAAAAAAAAGGTTGGTTATATTCTGGTAGGAAAAACAACAATACAGACAAGTGAAGAGAAGAACTTATGGGTATTTGAGTGAGGTGTGAATACAAAAAAATTATAATATTCTACTTAATTTTAACATTCTGACATTTCTGAATTTCTAATGAAAAATGAAAAATATAAAAACAAAAAGCGAAGTGAAATACTCAAAAGGATGGAAAGTTGTAACTGTAAATGTGAAAAAGGAAAGGGCACAAATATAATTTCATACTTTCATTTTATTACAATTTCAAGTTTTGCCAACAAAAATTGTCATTTTGCCATTGAGTGAGAGGATGATTGAGTGAGTGAGTGAAGTGACTGAGTCCATGAAATGATGATGACATTTGCAATGTAAAGTACTTCACAAGACAAAAAAAAGAAAGAAAGAAAAAAGAGATTATGTCTTTAAAACAAAGAGAAGGAGAAGAGAAACAATCGAAGTGAAGATATTTTACATGCCGCAGTGATTTTTTTTTTTTTTTTTTTGTAAATGTGGAAATGCGCAATTCTAATTCATTTCTCTTTTTGTTTTGTTTTGTTTTGTTTGAGTTCGAAAACTAATCATCATCATCATCACGATTCACATTGTTAAACATGTCAAATAATTTCTATTGTATTTTCTACAATCGAATAAAAATAGAATAAACAAACTTTCTTGTAATTAATGTCACATGCGAATGAATAGAAATGCATTCATCATCTCATCTCATCTCATTGAAATTTTAAACAAACAAACAAATAGAAAAACTGATGAAATTTTATGGAAAAAACTTCAAATGAAATGCAATGTGAGTGGATTGGGTGTGTGTGTGCTATTTTTATTATAAACACATTGATGAAAATCCCCTCATAAATATAATTAGCACTTAAAATGATTTAAAGTGAAAATGCAATAGAAAATTTATTGCTATCAATATATTTTTGTTGTTGAAAATCGAAAAATATTTTATAGTATATTCATGCATATTTAAACTGAATTTATTATATCATAGATAATCATTTATTTCAATAAACTTTATTTTCATAATGAAAATGAGTTTATCACACAAATGAGCAAGTGAGCGATCGAGCGTTCATGATAAAATCAAAAGAAATAAATGTGAATTTTAATTTAAATAAAACTCACTCATTATTTTATACATTTGTGGAAAACATGTTGCGAATGTTATACAAACCTCCTAGTCGTATACGTAATTTGTTTAGCTAATCAGGCGTTAAATTGGCTTATGGAAACCACCGTGCACTGTGCACCGTGAATTCATTCATTCATTCATTCAGCGACCTAATCAGATGCAAATTGCAAGCGACATAACTAAAACCATGAATGCTTTATAAAATAATGAATAAATTTTGTTGCACGCAGATGAAATCTACCTCAATAAACACAAACACGTGTGCAATATTTGCACAACGACGTGTGGAAAATATATGTTTATAACTGTATGTACTCGTAGTTAGTTAGTTCGTTAGTTAGAAGGAAATCTAAATTCTCTTTTGGCCATAATTAAATCTGACAGCTTGTGTTTTTCGACCAACTCAATTGCAAATTTGACGCGCTTCAAATATTTTTTAAATAAACAATGCAAAACAAAATGGTAAATTAATAAAAATGCCAAATATTCACATTTCACATATTCAATTTTTTGTTTTTTTTTTTGTTTTGTTTAATCAAATACAATAATTGTTATTATTTTAACAAAATGAAATGAAAAGAAATTAAAAATATATCGAGTGGAAATAAAAACAAAATGGGAAATGCAAACTAAAATAAATAAATATGAAAATTAATTCAATTAAAATTCAATCTAAATTAAAAATGCATAAATAAATTTACAAAAGTCCTTTAAACAAATAATCAGCCAAATAGGTTTACTGGAAATGGAAAAATAAAATTTCAAAAAATAACTTCAGTTGCCCGCACATAACATGAAAGGTGATACGCTATATTGCTTCAGTCCGATTTACAATTTACAAATTGTTAAGATCATTTTTAGACAAATAGGTCGAAATATTTAATATAAGAATTCAAGTTTAATTATTTTATTAATTATGATGTGTAGGCTGCGGTTGTCATTCAATTTTAACTATTTTCATAAATTTGCTAGTGGTAACTTTGAACAATGTTCATTAAAATTCCACAGATGATTGATGTTACAGAGGAGGATATGGAACATTAACCAACCTTGTCATTATTCAGTGATTAAATTAATAATATACATATGAAAATATTAGTAGTCTGCATGTGGAAGGGAGATGATGACTAACGTTCGATTTTCTATTAATTTATGATCAGTTAAATATTTTAGATTACATCAAGTGAAGTTACAAAGTATCTTCAATCCTTTTATGTAGAAGTATATTACAAAAGATTAGAAATGTAATATTGAATAAAACATGAACCTAAAAACACAATAAGACACAATTAGTTGTACAAATCCAATCTTCTATTTGCAAAGGTTTAATAAACAATATATTTGAGAACCTTAAAAGATGACAAATTTCTTTTATGACTACATAGATATGATGCTGATAAATAATAATCCTTCTTTTATATTTTTTTTTTGTAATCTGATGAAGGGTATATAAAAAATCATTAAATTTCATTTCTATGTGTAACTTTCTTTCAATATTTGCTTGGAAATGTTAATTTGTGTTTGTTTGTTGTAAAAATGGAAAAAATATTGCAATATAAATATAATGTGTAATTATTGTATAAGTAAACTAATTATTGTGTTAATTATGTTGTTACACATTATTTGATGTTTGTTGATATTATTGTTTTTTTTTTTGTTTTTTTTTTTGTTTAAATAAATGAATGAATAAATTATTACACAAAATTAATTCGAAAATAAATGCAAAACAAATAATGTGAATATGACAAGAAAACAATAACAAAGCAACAGTAATTAAATTATTTAATTTTAGGCAATGAAATATTGTATTACCATAAAATATAAACAGATTGAAATTTGTATGCTACTCATTTGGGAGATGAGCTAAGAAAATGATGCCCTTTGTCTTTTATCTTTTGCATTTATCATTCAATTCAATAGTAGCAAAAACAATCATTAGTTGGGATAAGAACAAACAACAACTGAGAGAAAACTATAAATATTGAAAATGTTCTTTTATTTTCCTTTGCTTTAGATTTTATTTTAAATATTTTACTTTCCATTTGACAATGGCCATTAAGTTTATAAGTGTAGTATTTCTACAATATGAATGTGTATATAAAACACGTATACGCAACGTGTGTCGCTTGGTATTACTGCAGCAACAGCATTACCATTGCCATTGCAAACAACCTTCATCACTGCCTGTCGCAGTTGCTGTCATAGTACTTTAGTACAAAATGTGGCATGAAAATGCTCGCATTCTCAATTCACATGCAATTCAATACTACGTAGTACACAGATACACACACAGTTATGTGAAAATATGAGGCATAGTAAGTAAGTTGAAAATTGGAACAAAACTGTGTATGCGTTCCATTCAGTGTTACTCTGATTATTCTCCTTTATTCTTATTGTTTTTGATGTTACTGCTGCTGCTGTTGCTGCTTTTACATACTTTAAGTGAAAATGACTTTCGATTGCGTATACAATGCGAAATGTTGTTGTCAGCACTCATATGCTATAGCAAAAAACAACAGCAACAAAAATATCAGCAACAACATCACCAGCAACTACAACAACAACAACAACAGAAGCAGCAGTAGCACACACATAAGTGCAGTTAAGTGCAAAGTGGTTTTTTATCCCGGTAAGCGGCTGCGAAGCACAACCGAAATAACAAAACAACCACATATCGCTCTCAGTCCCTCAGTCATTCATATGTTGATTCAGGTCCCCTCTAGATAAACCAGGCTAGACACTATTGAAGAATACAAGAAGAAAAAATACCATACCAATAACAACAACAACAGCAGCAGCAGCAGCATCATCATCAACAACAGCACTAACAGCAGCAGCAGCAGCAGCAGTAGAAGTAACAGCTAAAATTGCTTTTACCGCCAACATTGTTGTTCTTATTGTTATATTGTACTTGCATGCTGTTGTCGATTTCAATTGTTTTCCATTCACCACCACGGTATTATTCTCCATTTTGTTCAGTTTCTTCCCCCCCCCCCATCTCTCTCCCACTCTGTCATCCTTGCATTTTATCACCTGTCTCTGTCATTTTGTCACACTTTCTCTCATTCATACAGTCATTTTATTTTAAGTTTGGGATTTTTTGTTTTGTTTTTGGCTTTTATTGTTGAAATTGTCATTTAAGTGCATTCGTACAATATTTTTGTTGTCGTCGTTACCACTACCAGCACTCGGTTCTTTTTTGTTCTTCTCTTTCATATTGTATTGCATTTAGTTGTTGTTGTTGTTGTTGTTGTTGCTGTTGTTGTTGTTGTCTTTGTTTGTGTTGTTATTGTCATGATTATTATTGTAACAGCATTTTTTTAAACACTTTGCTGCTGATGTGTTGACAATGAAATTTCACCAAAAAGAAAAAAAAAGAAATATTTGAGAAAAAAAAAACAAAGAATTCAAAAAAAAATTAAAAGAATTCAACAAAAATATTGATCCATTAAAAAATGTTCTTAAAATTCTTCATTAATTGCTACCCTTACATTTATCTTTAATTTAAATGCATAAATGGTTTATGAGTGTTTAGTTTTATTTGTTCTTTTGTTTTTTTTTTTTCTTAGACTCTTTTTATTTTGAGTTTCAACAAAGAGAAAAACATGGAAATACTTGTACAGAACACAAATTATGATGATCCAATAGTTGAGTTATTTTCTTTCAACGAAAGTAATCAATAGAAAACATATCTATATCACTTCTATATTTTTTTAATCTCTTAAAGTTGTTTTCCCTTTTTTTTATAAATCATCTTAGAAGTCCAAGACCAAAAGACAAATGAACCTCAATAAATCTCATTTAATAGCAAAGAATTTTATTTTCTAAATCAGCGATTTAAAAGAAAAACCCACTCCATCGTCATCATCATCATTATTATCATCATCATCATCATCATCATCATCATCATCATCATACAGCAGATGGATACATCGAGTGTGTTTAAGTATCTAACCACAGCATAATAGACTTTGGACCACACACATGCTTAATATCAAAAAAAAAAAAAAAAAAAAAAAACTTACATAAATTTTGTCGATAAACAGAGAGGAGACTTTTGCGATTTGTGGGTCACGCTCACTTGTTTCAGTCAGGATAGCCAACAGTAATGGCAACAATAATAAGAATCACATAACTTAAGTTAGTCAGTCTTAGAAGTCTGCGGGTCTACTACCTTCTACCTTCTATCTTCTGCTTCATGCTTCATGCATTATTATCGTTTGTAGTATTTATGAACAGGAAATCTGTACTTTTCCAACCGATATTAATGTTCCGGTCAACTAAGAAATTAAATTTGAAAATTATTAGCCAAAAAATAGCTGAACCAAAAAGAAAAAACATAATAAAATCAACAGAAATAGAAAGCAAAACATTATTTAAATGTTGAAAATAAATCTAAAAATCTCTTAAATCCACATCTGCCCTTTAAGTTTCTTGTTTCTTTTATTTTCTTTTACATTCACATTCACATTCTTATCCCCCTTTCTTTGTCTCCCTACTACTACTACTACTACTACTGCTGCTTTCATTTTGTTGTGTTATGTTGTGTTGTGTTGTGTTATGTGTTTCGTTGCATGAATGAAATTTGTATGTGAGTGCGATATGTGATGTGGTTAGGCATTTGGTCGGTTGTTTGGACGCCCTAAGTGGCAAATGGCAGGCGCAGTATGTTACATTTTGTTATATTATTATTGTTGTTGTTGTTGTTGTTGTTATTTTATTATGTTGTATATGATGTTGTTATTGTTATTGTAGTGAAGCAAGGAATGGAATGTAAGGGGCAAAAAAGCTCTTTTCATGTGCAAAGTGCATTTTGGGATGATTTTTTGATTTCTTTTTCTTATATTTTTTTTTTTTTTTTTGTGGTTCTTTTCATGGTTTTCTATGGCATTCGCTGCATTTTGATTTCAATTTTTTCTTATTTCTTTTATTTGGAATTATACTTATATTTATGTGTTTATAAGATTTATAGAGTAGAAAAGATATACATAGTATTAATACTTGCACGAGGTCAAGTCAATAAATTGTGGGAAAATACATTTCGTAATATCAGATGTTCTTCACTACCCAGCATATTCAATATATTAAGGATCATGTGGGTATTTTTTTATTTGATCCTGTAGAATCGTCAAAAAATCTAAGGCGCTTTAATAGTATTGAAACACTATCCATCTCTTCAAAGAATGATTTCCTGAGGTAACTGGAATGCATTCCTATTGGATACTTTCAGTCTCTTCTTCTGTTGTGCAGTTGCGACAAATATCCTGTTGGGGAATATGCATTCTATTAGTCACTGCCCAATTAGGACTATTGACACTAACCGAATTCTATTTTTGTTATATTTATAGGAACTCAGATTAGATTACAATCTTTAACTATTTGCTATCTTCAAACATAACGATGTGATGTGGAGGATAAAGACGGGCAAAGCTGAAAACTATATTCTTTAGAAGTATTTTTAACAACATATTCACTTACCCTCGCTCGTACTTATTGTGTATTTGTATTGTGTATAAATATTGATTTGGCTAAGAGCCAAAATCGACACTAGAATTTATTTTAGACCAACACACAAAATGAGTCTGTGAATTATCGTCAAGTTTGATAGTGTTATTGCTGTTGCTGTTACTGTTACTGTTGCAAGTGTTGTTGTTGCATTGCTCTCCGGAACTAAAAAATGTTGCACAAAATAATTCTTGTTGAATTTTTAATTTTGTGTTTTTTTCCAAGTTTTCCTTGTTTCTAGTGTAAATCGCTTGGATTTATGGAAGACGTATTGAGTGGTTTTTATTTTTTTGTTTTTGTATTTTATGTTTAATGCATTGATTTGAGATAAAAAAAAAAATATATTAAAGAATTTTAGTTTTTACAATTTAAATGGTCATCATCAAGAATATTCTGATTCTGAACTAGAAAATATAGAGAGATATTCATAGTAGTAATTCAACCGCCCATCAACTTATTGTAGAAGATGCATTTCAATGACTGAATGTTGATGACATTTGACAACAAATAATTCAATGTAAATTGCAATAGACCTCAGTCTATCACAGTAGAAATCTTATCTGATCTGATCTGATATCTGTGCTTTGTCAAGCAGACAACGCACATTTGTATTTAAACTCAGCGCACTTCTATTCTACTCTTGAATGAAAACCTCACTGAGTAGTATTGACTTAGTCGAAAGGCGAATACGATTTGCGTTTTCCGCGCTTAGATGTTTCGTTTTCCGTTGCGTCAGAATCCTAAATCAACCTAAAATCCAACATAAACCAACAAATCTATTCGAATAGAAATGCATCCGCACACAAATGATGCTTGCCAACACACAATTTTTTATGCACAATGCAACACTTACGTATTTCCCATGGATTTGCAACAATCTGTGACGATGTGTTATTTTGAATAGAATATTTGAAATTATTCAATGTGGCACAGAAATATACTCGTATACTCGATAGAGAAGAAGTAAGTAAAGAAAAGGAGGAGTGAAAGGACTAGAAGAAAAGATACCATCCACCCAAACATCATCATCATCATCATCATCATCAACATGCACACATTCGCAGTTTATGCCGCATTAATTATGTTTGTTTAGCTCAAGTTTTGTTTACACTTATTTTTCACTCACTTTTTTTTTTTTTTTTTTTTGGGTTTGCGCGATGAATTTCATGAGAGCTGAGCAAACATGCAATGATGCAGGATGGTTGGATGGATGGATGGATGGATAGATAGATGGTTGAGCCATCGGTGGCATTTGGCAATTGCAGGTGAACGCGCACATTATAATAGAAAAATGAACATAAAAAAAAAACAGTTTTGTAGATGCATACAACACATCTCATCTCATCTCAACTTATTCAACTCAAACTCGACTTGGTTTGACTCCTCAATTCAATTCATCTATTTACCTCATCAAAAATTCACAGCCGTTCATTGCTTTTTAAATGAGCTTCAATATTCGTTTTATGAAACTAAAAAGGAAACAATTTTTCTTTGTTTAGACGAAAAGGCAGATTAATAATAATAATAAATTGGTTTTAAGGGTACACAAATTAATTGAATTGTCCACTAAATGGGTTACAAGTCCCGTATGTTCGTCCATCCGTCCGTCCGTCCGTCCGTCCGGCCGTCTGTCATTACATCAGTACATTTAGTTATTCATTAATTAATATTTCACTGCACTTAAGCGAAAACCAACGAAATCTATCGCCTGTAATTGTACATGCCGTAACCCATGGGTGTGCTGCCCATGGCACGTTCGGTAGCCTTCTCAATGCTCGCGTGAACGCACCTATAACAGCACACATAGGCCAAACATCACTTGAACAATATACGCCGGAATGCGCGTCGGAAGTCCTTGTTGAAGATGGTATAGATGGCCGGATTCAGTGCGGAATTCATGTAGCCAAGCCAGAAAGCAACCGAGAATGCCGATGCTGGTATGTGGCAGTGTTTCCCACATGCCGGCATTAAAATGTACAAGAAGAAGAAGGGCAACCAGCAAGCAATGAAGCTACCCATAATCAGACCCAATATTAGAGTAGCACGTTTCTCCTTCTTCCGGGCAATACGTCGTTTCTCCTTTTCGGGATCTCGTGGTTTTGGTGTCTTTGGTATGGCGGGTTCCAGTTCAGCTTTAACGACCTCCACTACTTTGGGACTCTTGAGTTGGACTGAGGCAGCTGCAGCTGCTGCGGCGGCTGCTTTAGACTCATTGCGTCGCTGTTGATTCGATTTTCGTCCAAAAATCGGTTGACAAAGACGAAACTTCAATGGTTTGACGACTGCACAACGACTAACCACACCCGAATCAGAGCTGGAAGGATCGAATTCGCTAACCATATCGGTGTCAATGCCCACTGACAGAGCTCGACAACGACCTGCAATCGGTGAGACACGCAACTCATTCGGTGTCACCGATAGGGTGTTCATAGCTGCACCCGGCGTAAGCGTAGTTGTCGTTGCGGAAACCACATGAACATTAGTATTTGATGTTGCAGCATTTGCTATGCTGCCATTGTTGTTATTCAAAACGGTGATGGATGACGCATTGCTGTCGGGCGTCGTCGCAGCCGCTGCCGCCATTGAAGGCGGTACTGGAACATTGAGGGCTACACCATGACCCATCGCTATTGTGCTGACACTAAGTGTTTCTTTGCAGTTCGGTGAGCCGGGTGTCGAGTTGGACGGTGACACAATAGTCACTATAGTTGGTGGTGGTGGTGGCACCACCACTTGTACATTACTACTATTGTTGGTGTAGGCCAACGTCTGCGGCTCCATGTCAGCCGCCTCCGAGGTGGATATGTCCGAGGCCAGGTCCATTGTAACAGTTGGTATTTGCATGGGTACCGTAGCACTGTTCGGTGGTGTCTCGATGGTGGCTATCTGGCGCTGTTGGTTTTGATGCAGCGTAGCGCTTGAGGATGGCATCGGTATTGTTCCTTTTTTGTTCGCGGTGGTGAAGCTCGTTACCTAAAAGTAAAGTAAGCAAAAACAAAATGATGGTGATTAATAAACAATTGAGATAGACAAGCAAATGGAACTGGAGTGAGCGAGCATCAACTAACAAATTGAAATGCGACACTACCAAGCACATCGACTAGACATTGTTTAAATAATTAGACAGCAACATGTTGAGGCAAATCATATGATAGTTGGAATGCATTGCTCAGCACAAATTCATGTATGAATTTACGAAATAAAATGGCCAACAACTGTGTGTGTGTGTGTGTGTGTTATGGCAAGAGTAGTGTTTTGTTGCAACATCGATGTAACATTTCGAAATGTTTAATCACAAACAGCATGGATGCCTCCTGCAACTGTGTGAGCGGTTTACAAGTTAGCAACAAGCATTTAATGTTTTGTCCTTTCGGTTGGGGTGCATACAAACGAATATACGAGTAGTAGCAACAATCACCAAAACGCAATTAACAACACATTTGAATTGCTTAATACGAATACAACAGATTCGTAGAAGGATATTAACCATTTGTGTCGTTGTTGTTGTTGTTGTTGTTGCAACAACCCTACATAACCAAATGGGTTGTTTGAATAAAACATCTAACCAAACAGATCTTTGAAATCTTCTTTATAAAACCACCCATACAATTGCAATGTTTATGCAAACATTTAAGCTTATTGCACACAACAACGGTAGCCAATATGCCTATGTAGCTTTTGTATTACACTTTCTCTGGCATCCTCCCTTCTCCATTATGATTATCATTACTTTGTTGTGTGAGTGTCTCATCATTTGCATTTAAAACAACACAAAATTTCATTTCTTATGCAAAGCTCAACGTTGTAACATATTTCGAACATGTTCCCTGTGTACAAATATCACAGTTTCCTTTCCATCCAAGGATAACCAATTTTCCCTCTTTCTCCTATTTCTTCTTTCCTTTACTATTTTCTCTTCCTTTGTGTTTTTTTTTTGGTAAAAAGTTAATTGAAAATGCAAATTACGTACGAATTGAGAACAAATGGTTTTTCTGTTTGCGCGTAATTACAGGTAATTTTCATGAATTTCGCGGCCTTAACTCTTCCTCTTCGCACAACGACCACCCGCTCTGATCATTTGCATCAGTCACTAATGGGCTTAACAAGCGCTTAAGTGTGCAATGCACAAATTTCGGGGGTAGATTTGTTTGGGTCAGAAAAACGAAAAAACAAAAAAAAAAAAACAAATGAAAGAAAACAGAAATTTCAAAGACTAAAAGAGAACAGAAATCAGTGCAGTGGAGTGTGGAGTGGAGGGAAGTGGAGTGGTGAAGGGTGTCAGAGTAAAAGGAAATCAGAGCAGTTGCTGTTGTAATTGTAATTTCAAATCAACACCGTTCACTAGCAGCGTCACTTCCGTTTCCGTTTAAAATGGCGTTGACGATGACGACAGCGCATTAAGGTTTACGCGTTTGCCATTTTAAAAAGACAGCATTATCTGCAACTGAAATGAGTTCCGCATAGCATAGCATAGCATAGCATAGAACTATTGTATGTACGCAGCTGTAGGAATAAAGAAAAAAATATACTGAAACTAGCTCAATACATAAATTGCATTCAAGTGATGATGGTGAAGGTAAATGTGAATGGGAATGGGAAGTCGAAAGCATTCAGTTGTCACTTTTTAAATGGAAATGGAAAATGCTGTGACAGCAAATGAATTCGAACACGTTTTTCTATGCACACATAGAAATAGAAATAGAAATAGAAATACTCACGTAGATTTCCTTTAATGGCACGCACACCACCACAATGGTGGTGAGTCAACTGATTTCACCAAATACAATAAATTTTGAACAATAACGAGATAATTTTTTTAATCAACTATTACTAGAAATGATTTTGATGGAAAATTCGATCAAAAGTATGTGTCAGTTTACACTTAAAGTCTGACATTTATTAATAATACACAAAATATTGGCAGTTGATTTCGCAATAAAAGTACAAATATTTTGAAAATTTTACACATTTTACACATTTTGTTTTCATTTGCCTCAATCAAAAGCAGATTGTTTGTGATGATTGTTGTTGTTTTCTTTGTATTGTAAAAAGATTTGACAGATTTCCTGCGTCCAAATATTTTGTATAAATTCGCATTTTGGGATTGTTTATTGTGTAAATTATTTTATTGATTGCAATTTTCCAGATTTATTCACTCCATCGTCATGGTCTTTCATGAAGGAAGAAGAATGTTATTTCTAAGCATCTTTTGCATGAAAATATTGTACAAAACAACACAATAATTGGCAATTCCGTAATAATTGTGTTTGATATTCTTGTGGGTAAGTACACAAATTCAAAATAAATAACATTCAACACTCATTTCAATGATGTCAGGCATAAAAAAAACAACTAATTTTTATAGACAGTTTCTATTTTTCCAATTAATAAGTCTAATATGAATTATATTGACACTTAGCTGTGAAGTTTATAACATATTCAGGGAGATAATGATGAAGTTCATTCCGTTCATATGAAAATTCTTTCCAATAGCAACGGAGACAAATTATATCAATTGGATTAAAATGTCCTTTTTATAAACCCATTCTTGACATAACACATTCAAACATTGTACAATTGTGGTCAATTTGGGATCAATTATCTTTCCTTATAGGTCATCCTATAATTGTCAATAATCAAATCAAATGCTTTCATATGTGATTAAGGTATTTCATCTTTAGTGAAATTGGATACAAGACTTTTGTTTATTTAATCAAAATTTGTACTCTATTTTTTCCAATTTCGTTTATTTTTTATTTATTTTGAAGGAATTTCTTTTGTTTATGAATCAAAGTTTAGATGATGTTGATGGGATTATATTGCATGAAATTCCAATGTGTTGCAAAAAAAAAAAAAGAAAAAAAATAAATTGTGAACAAATGAAGTCACATTTTTGTTTGTTCATAAGAATTTCTCTTGGCACGAATCATGATCAGAGATTTACGGCATTCATTGTTGGTTGTTGGTTGATATCTTGTGAAAGTCAACTCAATTATTTTCACCAAATTCACTAGGGACTTGTTCTGTATGCAATCATTTCTAAACTCACCAACCACCCACACTTATACATTTCTCTTTTTTTAATGTACTAAGTATTGTAACTCACTCACCTGTTCGTTGTTTGTTTTGCGTGGATGTTTTTTAATGCCGCGTCTCGCCCGCGCCTTGGCGGCAAAATAAATTCGTATATAAACAAAGACCATGATGCAACTTGGTATATAAAAGGAACCAAGGGCCGAGTAGAGCACATAGCCAATGTCTTCGCTTAGCTGAAATTGTATAAAAAAAAAATAATATGTAAATAGAAAATAAATATAATTTCAATCAATTTTATATAAAGAATTCAAATTTAAAGTTAATTTCTGTTGCATTTAATCTTTAACAAATTGGCTTTGTTATTGAGAAATATCAAGATTAATTATTCTAAAAGCTGCTTAAGCAAAGTCAACAAACAAAGATTATTGTGGCAATTAATTTTATAATTTTACTTATCGAAAATACTCAATATATTGTGTAAATATTTATCTTCATACTCATATCAAGTATCCATAATAAACAACAATAACAACAACAACAACTGAAGAAAGAACAACAAGAACCACAGAAGTATTATACGATTATATTCCATATGGATAAATATTTATTTAAAAGACAAAAAAAAGTTTCCTTCATTTCATCGTCAAGAAGAAAAACGAAAGGCAAAGTTTAAACACTTCAAGTGTTATTATTTTGACAAATGCTGTCAATACATCAAGTGGAAACCGTAAATGATGAAACGATTTATTATGCTCATGCAACAGCAACAACAACAAGAATATGTTGCAAGAGCAACATTAAAGTTTATCAGCACAAGTCGACTGCATCACGACTGCTTATGTGGTTACCCCATCACACTCAAACATAAGTACATACATCTTTAGTTATCTTATGCCTTGCACTTGCCACACTTGCTACGAGTATTGATGCTGCTTATAACTTGTTTTGCATGCATTCATCCATCCATTCATTCATTTAACCATTCATCCATCCATGCATACTTTATACTTAATACACAATATTTTCGGCAACATTATGCCATCCATCCATTTATCCAAACAGCCACCAAGGCAGTCAGCCAGCCAGGCATCAACTCAGTCATCCAGGCAACAATTTTTAATACATTTTTATGTTTATTTTGTGGCAAGTGGCGAATTTTTCATCATCATCTTCATCGTCTCCTTCCGCTTCAGCAACACACCAATGCCAACGAATGAAGTTCATAAATGATGAGTGAGTGAGTGAGTGAGTGTGCTTAAAGTAAAAATATACATAATTTTCTTCAGAAAGAAAATATTATACGTATGTACGAGTACTCAAAACTTAAATATGAAAAAGTGATTTTGTTTGTATATTTTACTTTTGTTTTTGTTTTCTTTTTGGTTTTCTTGTTCTTGTTCTCTTTTACTTTTACTTTTCCATTTTTCTTTCTGAAACTAAATTCAAACAAACGCCATTGCCAAAAATTGTTACTTCAACCTCCACTAGATTGACTCTTGAATTAAGTTGAAGGATAGAATGAAACACTCACACACCTGTGACATGGCGGCAGCATGCTACAAATCTCTTCACTTTTACATTTCTCATTCTGTATTGTGTTTGCTCTCATCCTTAGCATCCAAGCTAAGAAAACTTTTAAATTTACCTTAATGCCAAATGATTTATGTTGCCACGACGCCATGACTGTCGTATGCTTATTATTTAAAGAAAATTAAAATATAATTGTTGAGGACTTTATAAGATTTAATATTGGTCAATGATTCTTTTTAGAAACAGTGAATATGGGCTATTATAATAAATCGCCTCGTAAAGTTTCAATTTAACTTTGCTTTTTTAATATTTCGTTGAACAAAAACATAAGGTAAGAAAATGAGAATAAATGGAAATGAAAATGAAAATGAAAGCAAAGTGAGCCATCATCAAGACAAAGTATAACATTGAATAAGGGGAAAAAAAAGTAGCAGAGATTTTTAAGTGAAGTGCACTTTCTGTGTGCATTTCTGCGACTTTACAACATCAAAAACATTTAATTTACATAATTTTTGTGAAGTGAACTTCAAAGCAACGAAGTGCATCGCATCACATTGCAACAAATTAAGGCACAAATTGCATAAAGTGAAAGACAATGGAAATGCAGCCATCTCCATCTGTGCTTCAATATTTTGTTTCTGTTTTTCTTTAAAAGGAAAACACAATAAAAAAGTGAATTTAATTCCAGTAAATTTGATTTACAAAGGTTATATACATCATCATCATCATCATTATCATCATTTACTTATTTTTTCCCCTCATTCATGCATTCGCTTGCTTCACTTAGATGAACAAAAATATTTCTTTTCTCTGTTTTTTGTTGATTTTTAAATTTGATTGAAATGAAAAATTAAAATGAAATAAGCGTGTAAACTTTAAGCAAACTTTTTCTGATGAAAATAAATTAAGACTGCAGAGCAAGCACACACATCGTCACATGTGTGCTACCAAGATAAATGAAGGAAGAAAGAACAGTGGAAAATGTGCCACACAAAATAAGTTTTCAGTTTTCACATTTCACTTTTATTATTTTGTTTTTCTTCTACTGAAAAATTCACCTGTTTTATTTTTTCTCTACTTTATTGTTTCCGGGTTTTGGCACAAACAATTTTATTAAAAAGCCTTTAAAATCGCTTAAACTAGCATTAGGAGAAACCATGACTTTTGCACTCCAAAACGAGTTCTGACATCAGCAGCAACAGAAACAGCAACAGAAACAGCAACAGAAACAGCAACAACAACAGAAACAAGAAGAAAGAAAGTATGGCAAGAAAACAAATTCATGTACAAACAAAGTATTAAAGTACCAAATGTAAGAAGAACAGTAAGCAACAATAAATTGTGTTGTTATTTTTTTGTAATTTGTGGTGAGGGTTAGTTTTTCTTTTTTTCTTTTTTTTTTTTTTGTGAGGAGGGAAGAGAGAATAAATTTGGCTTAAAAGAGACGCAAACTGTTGCAACTACTAAAGTAGTTTGCTACGTGACTGCAACTTTTCAGGCGGATTTAATTTAATTGAATTTTTTTTTATTTTTCCTTTTCCTTCTTCTCCATTTTCATAATACATAATACATTTTTACTGTAAGTAAACGTGGCGTATACGTAATATGCCACATGTAATCTTAATAAATGAGCATTGTACATTGGATTTACAAGCAAAAATCAATGATTTCTGGAAATTTTTTTAATTTATCTTCTCCCATTCTCAATTTCCCTTATTTTTCTTTTATTTCTTTTACTCAAAACTTCTTTAGTTTAAATCGCCATTGCCCTTTAAAGTATTTGATTTGAAACTTGAATAGTGAAATGTGGCAAAAGTGAAAAAGCATCAAAGCGGAAGAATAATTGAAAAATCGAACAAACAAATGAAGCAACCAAAAAAGAGGAATAGGAGTAGGAGGAGGAGGAAGAGGAAGAGAGAGAAAAAGAAACTGAGTGCAAATGTTGGAAAAAGAAGAAAAGAAAAATAATTATTCTGCAAATTTTAATTAAATGGTAATTGTTGCTTTTGAGAGCAAATGAATGTGCGAGTAAATAGATGATGATAAAATATTGAAGAAGAAAGATGAAAGAAGGCAAAAAGAAAGCAAACGAAATAAAAAATAAAATCAGTATGAAAGATAAGATAAAATACTGAAAAAGCTAAAAACACTGAAAAACTTAAGCTGTTGGAAAGAAAAACTCATTATATTCGAACTGAGTTGAATTGTGTTGAGTAGAGTAGTGCAGAGTAGAACAGAGAAAAGCTGAGTATGTTTCCTTTCCTCAGTTGCTGTGACTATTGTAAATCATCATCAACATCATCATCGACGCCGTCAGCAATAAAATGAGCAGGAGAATAAGGGCTACAGTCTGAAGTGAAAGTGAAAGTGGATTCCATTTGCCATTGTAAAAGGGTCATAAGAGGAATGGAACAAAGACCCAAAAGGATAATTGTAAATTTATTGAAATGTAAACATGGAAATGAGCGAAACGAAAAACCGTGTAATTAATATTGAAAATTCTACTATCTATCATTCGCATATGTGCTCAGATATATAGTACATATGTAATTTGAATTTATTGTTCGCATGTGTTGCAAAAATTGGTTTTCATTTGTTTCTTTAATTTATTAAAGCTCATTACAAATGAGATAAAAATTAATTAAAAAATTTTAAAATTTTTCTTTAATATTCGAAATGAAGCTCACAAGTTGTCGTTGTCATCCTTAAATGAAATATAGAAACTGAAGAAGAGTGTTGTGTTTTTCTTATTTTCCATTTGTTCATTAAAAGTTGCATAAGTTTGACAAAAGTAACCAAAAATATTAAAAGAATAATTCCTACAATAGAAGAAAGCAAAATGTATGTGAAAAAATGCTACAAGGACATTTCTCGCGTTTGGATAATCAATAAAACTTAACTTGAAACTTGTTTTAAAGCACCAAACAATAGAAACTGTAAAAGAATTATCGAAGAATGGAAGAAAAACTTCATTCTAGATGATTTAAGATTGTTGTGTTGTGCGCATGCAATACAATGTAAATCTTGGGATTTTCTTCTCGTTTTTTCAATAGAAATTTCCTTTGTGTGAGCAATTGTCATTTGTCGTTTGTACTTTGTTCATGTCATTTGTCACACACACGCACGCACAGTCATAGCACAACCAATGTATGCGACAATGCTACTAATACTAAGACTAGCAAAATGATGCACTGCAGTTGAATTTTCTTTGCTTTTATAGTCTTTAGTTTTTATTTTATTCGTTTCGTTTCGTTTTTTTCGTTTCATATTCGCCTTTTGGCATCATTGGGTCTTTCAAAGTTGGCAGCATTGTGTGCATTTTTTTTATGGACTTTCTCGCTTTTTAACTTTTTCGATATTTTTATATATTTTCTTTGTTTTTTTTTTTTATTTATTTTTTTTATTCTTACTTATAACTACGATTTGTATATCTTTGTGTTTTTTACGCCTTGTGAGTTCATAAAATAAAAATGTGTTCTCCCTTTCCTTTTGTTTTTTCATATTTCTTTGGTTCTTTTTTGTCATCTTTATGTGGCTGTCAATTCAGTTGAATTGAGTTGAGTTCAGTTCAGTTGTGTTGTATTTTTTGATTTGCTTTTTACATTTCTTTGTGTTATACCTTAGATTTTTCAATATTTTTTTCTTAAATTTCTTTTGAATCCAACAAAATCTTGATGTCATTTTCATCTCACAAAACGGAAATGAATCCATTTACAGATATTTTCTACATTTTATTTTTAAACTAAAAAGGGGACTTCACGCCTTTTACCACACTTTCACTTTATGCGCTGCAGACCGACGACATCCGCTGCAGACCGACGACATCCGCTGCTTCCAATTAAACGTAAATCAAGCTTCACGACGAACAATAAATAAATCGAGAGCCAAATGGTTTTTAATGTCCTTAATGGCGACATTAAATTACTTCTTGTATTTTGTTATCATAATTACTGTTGTCTAGAAGCAACAGAAATGAAAATTATAAACCTAAAAGAGAAACAACAACAATCCATTATCACCAAGCCCAAATGAAAAACGCTAATAAATCGCGTTGAAGTCGCCTAAAAAGAATAATCGCAGTAGAGTAAAAATAATAAAAATCGCATGCGAGAAATTGTGTAGTAGACAGTGACTTGTCTGTCTATGATACTCTTCATTAAATAACAATTTTCAGTGGCACACACACACACACACACACACACTACTAATAACAATAATAATTACTTATTTTGAAAGGCAAAAAGTGTCGCGCCTTGAAGTATGTTTTAATTGACCATAAAACATTAATAGACGCAGGCGACTAAACACCATTTTCATTTATTTTTTTTTTTTTTTATATAAATTTTGTTAAATATTCTCACGAACATTAGTGACCACCGCCCGCATTTGCCTGATGTTATTGCAATGCTTATTCTTCGTTCCTCATTATTAATGTTTCCCCCCGTCGTCTGTTAATGGCCTTTCTCCTTCTCGGACTCATTTTAAGTCAAATATTTTTGTATTGTAATACGAAAGTATAAGAACTAACTGTTGCTTAGCTTTAATTTAATCGACATTTCTATACTATTTCCGTTTACAGTTTAACCCATTGCTCACCGCACCGCACCGCACTCCATTCCACTCTACAGACTCTTGACCAATCCTTTGTTCTTGTGTTCGTTGTTGTCGTCGTTGTTATAAATCGCAGTTTGAATCGAACGGAAATTGCTCGTTGACACGCAGCACAACTTTAGCGTGTTAAGCATTTGAATTGTACTCAGCTGAACAACTTCAACTGAGATTGAACGGGTAAATATTTTGTCCACCAAAACCGATTGTTCTCATTCAATGAGAATGCACAGTGTACAATTGAGTCATTTATAATTGAGTTGAGTTGAGTTGAGTTGAACTAGTAAGTTGAACTTAGTTCATGTTCATGTTGTTTAGTTGAATATTCAAAATTATTTTAATGTAGTTGTTTGTTGTTTTTGTCTTTATTATTAGATTAGGTTAGTGTAGGTTAGGATTTGGTTTCTCATGCATGAAAGCGTCAACATCGTCATCGTCATTGCCATCATTACCATCATCGTCATCATCATCATCATCATCATCATCATCATCATCATCATCACCATCATCATGACACGCAAACAAAACGTTAATTTTTGATTGGTGTTCAGTGTTCTATGTAATTTGAGTGAGTTTTCATTTATATTCGTACATTAGTTAGTTCGTTAGTTAGTTTTAGTTTTTGGAAACAACAACAACCGCTAACTCGTCGGCGCCTTTAATTATGCAACCCAATTTGTATTTTGTTAGGTTGATTGCCTGTTTTTGTGGCATTATTCGTTTATTCATTGACCAATATTGTTGTTCTGGTCGCTGTTGGTTTTTAGTGTTTGCCGTTTAATGATATTTGATGACTTCATTTGGGGGTATATGTGCATAATTGCTTTGTGTGTACACTACCCAGTGTTAGTGTTGTGAAACATTTTTGACTAGATGAACTAATTATACACACTCATTCTATAGAAAATTGATGTGTTTATTTTCCATTATAAAAATAAAACCATACATACACAATACCTAAAATACTCTCTGTTGTTGTAATTAATGAATGTATCCTTCATTGCCATGCCATGCCATGCCAAGCCATGCAATTTATATTTATCAATATGCTTATGGAAATTTAATTATCTTTTTTAAGTCTCACAGGATTTCTTACTCTCAGATACATATACTCGTACTATGTACTTATATTTTCTATTTCTATAATATGAAATCATAAATAAAATAAACTTTTTATTGTAATTAAATGCTTCAGTTATCATGGTATCATTTTGTATTTATAAAATAAATAAATATTTATATGTTTTATGGACTTTGGAAGAGAAAAGGAAAATTATCCAAACATATAATTAAATGTTCTTTGTCCCTTGTCCTTTTGAAAGGACATTTATTCGAATTGTTTTGTTTGTCCTTTATTTTTTTTTATTCAATTTATGTTTTGTGTTTTTATTGGAATCATATAATTTATATTTATTATAAGCGAGAGCTGAAAGTGTGGAAAAGGCAGACATATTGAACAATAAAATACAATTAAGCAACAACAATTACGTTCAAAACTAATGCTGAAAGGGGTGAGGCAAGGTGAACGAAGGAAGGAATAAATAGAAAATCGAACAATATTTAATGCAAAATTCGATTTCATATAAAATTAATTTGTTATTTTATTGCTTCATTTTGGCTAAAAGCGATTACAATGGGAATATAGAGAAAATCCATTTTAGGCTAAGTTGGGCTATCTACTATATATATAAGTATGTATGTGTGTGTGTGTGTGTGTGTGTGTGTATCTGTGTGTCACATTATTTGTCTTTTGATATTAACCAAATGTAATGTTAATCATTTGCAGTATTTTCTGTTGGAAACAAATTGCTACCAAATTATTGTTCATGGTCAACAACAGCAGCAGCAACAACATCTACAACAACAACAACAAAAACAATAAGAATGACCACAGGGTAAACAACAAGGGGTACTTGCGTTGTAGATGTTGCGGCGATAATTGCTGCAACAAAAACAAAATGAACAACAACGACAACAAGTAGCATAGTTAATTTTAACAGTAAATTAAATACAAACATATATTTCACTCTACTCTACACTCTACTCTACTCTTTCCCCATGTATCTTACACAATTACTCATTCTCTTTTCTTTATCCTTTCATTTATCCTTGAACAGAAAACAATTTGAACCACAGCAGTTAATGCAGTAACATTAACACCAGCAACAAGAGCGCATCATCATCAACATCTGACTACAATAGGCAATGAAATATTATTTAACAAAATATTATTCCTTTCTTATATAGTAAAGGGTAAGTACAAATGTAGAAATATATTTAGTATAAGATAAATTTGTATCTTTTAAACAAGCAACAGTAGTAGCAGTAGCAGTAGCAGTAGTCGTAGTATTGTGATTGTGATTGAAAACATTTTCTCTGCAATCAAGTGAATGCCATTTAACTAAATTTGTTACTTGTACTAAACGCATTTCGCAATGGATTAATGTCCTGGAATAGTACAATTCTGCTGCCTTCTACTACTAAACATTATTAGTTTCCTTTGCATTTGTGAGTGTGTGTGTGTGTGTGTGTAAAAGAGAGAGAGAGAGAGAGTAAGTATTTTAGTGTGTGTATGCTGTTGGCAGGACTATTTGCTTATTCTACCACAAGAAATAATTACAATGTTTGTTTGGTCACAAATCTTGTTACGTACACACACACACACACACACACACACACACACACACACACACACAAATGCATATACATATGTTGATATGAAACCATAAATACAAATAAATACACACACATGCACATGCATAAACGAACATTGAATGGGAGCGCGTGAAACTAGAATTCGCAAATTTTAACACTTAATGGTTATTGGCGATGTAACTCACTTGCATGCAAACACGCCAAGTCCACAAGCACACAAAATGAATCTAACAAACAAAGAAATACCACAACCATCACATAAATACAGTGATTGGTCATTTCATTAGACCACCAACACTTTATCTACCATGAGTAGTGATGATTTCACAATTGAGGGAAATTAATTGCTAGTGACTTTGTTTTTAGAAGAGAAATTCATCTTTTCACTTTTAATTTTCCATGGTGCCCACTTTATTGACCTTCACTGTATGCTTTTTGTCTTCATGAAAGTAGGGAGTATCTAGATAAAGGCGTGCGTGTGCTATTTGACCACAGAAACAATAACAACATTTTAACAAACAGAATATTTTGTTGTTTTCTTTAATCCCTTTTGCAATCTTCCGTTGTTGCTGCACTCATATTGACCACGTCTGTTTATGTTGTTGCATTCGTTGGGTTGTTCTTGTAGTTATTTATTATATATTTTATGCAAACAATAAAACAAAAACGAATAAAAGCTTTTGTTTCATCGACTAGTAGATACTCTTTTATACCCAAGTTAGATCCAATTGTCTCAATATTCTAATAATTTCCATATAATTTTTGAATTCTTCCTTTGAACTGTTGTGTGTATATCAAGATATATTTTTTTTTTAATTATTGAATGATCCTTGTTCTTTGTAGGATATCTTCTTCTGGGTGGCTACAATAAATTATTTAGTACTTTTTATTATCACTGCTTGTGTTTCTTTGCCAATTTAATTTCTCTATGTGTTTGAAACTTTAAATGGTATCTCAATCTTGAATAAAATAAGCAATATTGTTGTTTGTTGCTAGGTTGATTGTGTGTTGGCTTTCATATATCATATACAATATACGTATAAGAATGTACATATTTCCATATCACATAATATGTATTATTGCCTACAAAATTGTAATGGTTTTATATTGGCAACGAAAATTGTAAAAAAAAAATATTCACCCAAAAAAAGAAAAATGTCATTTAGCCAAACAAAAATAACAGCATCAACATTAACAATATGTTCCATGGTCATGTGTACTATACTCACTCGTATGTATGAATGTATCATTGTTATGTTTGTATGAAACCACCACATATGGATGCATGTACAAGTATCTGTGCAACGTAATTGCAAAAACGTGCGTTGCTTTTACTCATTGTTGGCAACTGCCTTTTTCCATGTAGGCTACTCTACTCTCTTTCGAATAGTCGATGTTGATATCAATTTTATTAATCACTTATTAATTGAAAATGTACTCAAGCACTTCCTGACTTTTCATTCCTCATCTGTCTGTTTTCGTTTGCGATTTTTTAAATGCCATTCAATTTAAATTCTTTAAGATTTTGCACTAAAATTGTCCGACTAAATGCAATGACCTCAAAATAGAAGCACCAGCAACAACAAGGTCTTTCTAAATGAACTTTTAATTTAAATTTAAACTAAAAATATACAAGTGTTCGTCTAAAATTTCTTAAACTAATTTAAACCAAAAAAAGAAAAGAGAAAGGAAGAAAATGCCCAGACGCAAATGTGAAGTGCATGTGCATTACCATCATCCAACAGCAGAGATGTAGGAGACCCAATGGCATAAGGCAACCAGATTATGCTTCATTTTTGAGCTGACATTTTATGCAGAATATTTCTTTTATGCCAGAAACCATGACATTAAACGTGACCTATTATTTAAGTTAAATTTTTTAAATGGCTGACATTTTGTACTATTTTTTTTCTCAGATCACTTGCTGCTTGTCATAGCCACCATTAAAATTGAGCATTAAACCGGTGTTTCTTTATTTGACCTGAGAGTAAATACTGTTTAATGTATATTTTCATTTCTTGTAAAAGGTATAAAATCTTTGATATAACCGAATTTAGAGTCTTTACTTTATTTCGTCTAGTTTTCGCACATATGTCGTATTATGTAATGAATGTTGTTGCAATGTAATGTAATGTGTATGTGTGTGTGTGTGTGTGTGTGTTTGTATATGTGTATGAGTAACATAATGTGTGCGTGTTTTAAAAACGTTAACTAAGCGCACTAAAATGAACTAAAGCAACAACTAATTAGAACGCTAATTAGCGTTATTAAAATACGGAGATGGATATGATGACGACGACGACGACGACGTTGATGATGATGATGATGATGACGACAGCAGCAAGTAAAACAAGAACAATGTATGACGTAGATACAAAGAAACGTGCAAAAAAAGTATCTCAAACACATCTACACATACACAAAACAACAGCCGGCAGCTACCACCATCATCATCATCATCTACATTGTAGCTGAAGCCGAACGATTGCTTTGCTGTACATTGCGTTCCTTCACATGTGTCAGTTGTTGGTGTATGGAATGAGATGTGAGATGTGGAAGGAAGGCAACTCAAATGTGGCTCATTAAAAGTACATTTAAGACATTTACAAAATGTGTACGAAGAAAGGCTTAGAAACACATTCACTCTCACTAACTCACAAAAAGACACCTACACGCATTTAGTTTAATATCTTTTTGCACTTGGCATTTTCAGAGGAGAACACATTCTACGGGTTGTGATATGACTTGGTTTTGTTTGTTTGTTTGTTTGTTGAATGGTAGGGGTACTGAGGTTACTGAGTGTTTGGGGGAAAAGAAGAGACTCAATAGTGCGACGACGACTGTTAAAATGTCTGCCAGCGAAATTAGTATCATCGCATAATTGTCTACACTGCACGTGTGTGTGAGTCTATGAGTGAATGAGCCTTTGTATCTTAAGCCTTTGTCTTGGCACTTTTCCCTTCTACTTTTTCTATATGTTGCTCACACAATATCTTTGTATCTGCTTGCGATGTATTTATTTACCAGCATCATTTATCTAATTGCGCTCATTTCTATGCATGTGTGTGTTTTAATTGATAGTTAACTATAATTTTCATTGCTTTAATTACAAAAACCTTCAGATGCTTTAGAACAAACAATAAGGTGGCATCACATTCACACGAATTTCGTTTACAATTTCGCTAAGTAAGAAATTCCTTAAAAAAAAAACACATCACTTTACTACACTCAACTGCTCCTTTCCTTGATAAAGCCAATTGTAATAGATATATTCATGTATATTTTGTAGTAAAGTAAATCAGTGTTGTTAACCAGAAAGTGGGTTAACAACTTTGTCATCATAAAAGTTTTGCTTGTGTACATTTTGTTGTCTCTCACTTAAAACCTCAAACCCATAAAATATAGAGAAATAATTCTGTCTTTCTATCTATCATGACACAATCGCGTGTATATTTTTTTGAACTTGCAACAAACTACAACAACATCAACTTCAACAACAACAACAACAACAATAATGAATAAAAGTGAACTTTTGCGCTAAACTGTAGTCAAGAGTGGTTGAATTTGCAAACTTTTGTGTCATTTCCGCGTCATAAAAATTGCCTCAAAAAAAAAAGGGAAAAATCAAAAAAGGATTCTCAACTTTGAGTTGTATGAGAATCTGCATGTCTCGCTTCACATATTTGAGAGTTTGTTATTATTTAAATAGTGTTTCACATAAAAACCAACTCAACTCAATCCAATCCAATTCAAAATCCAACCAACATTTTGTCAATGTAAGGAGACAACAATTTACATATGACAGACAACAAGATATATGGGGGAATAGATAGAATCATGATGATTGACAGAAGAAGACCACGAAGTGGAAGTTGGGCAATGGAAGTACACATGAGATGGGAGGGAAACAGACATAGAACATACACGTACCATAGACATACGAGTAAAGTGAGTGGGGGCAACAATTTTACAGGGAATCACGAAGATTGATAGGAAGACAGCGAACTAAAGAAAGATGGACAGAATCTATCTGGAAAGTAGACAAAAAGTAAAATAAATACGCGCACATCCAAGTGATTGAGGCTTTAGATGATGAAGGGACTTTAAGCTGGCCAAAAAGTTCCTATCTACGATATAATATACGAGTAATATATATGAGTAAATGTATAGTATATTCCATAGAGTTTTTATGTAAACATTTGTACACGAAAATGTCAAGCGAAAACGGGTGACGGCTGCTTACGAAATTTCAAATATTTGAAGAAGGACACAGTCAACATTACAGGATTTGCGCGCGTGTGTTTATATTTATATATTTGTATTTGTATTTGTAATGAACGACGAAGGAATACAACACATAAAGTACGAGTATAGTAACGAAGGAATGAAGAAAGGAAGGAAAGAAAGAATGAAGGATGAATGAATGAATGGAGGACACAAAAAGAAGGTTGTCAAATCTATAACAAAATAAGATTTAGTTTTTTCCACTGACACTTTTTCGCTTACAAAATTTACTCTTTCTCCCACCTTCTTTCTTGGAGTTTTTTAAACGCGTGTTTTTCCCTTGCTTCTTTCGTCATTCTTTGCGTTTCGTGTTGTTGATACTTTTATTCGAAGATTTCCTTCGCTTCGTTGTTCAACAACATCACTAAAAACAGTAACAATGAACAGCTGCTGCAATCGTAAATGTCATTTAAAGGACAATAATGTCATGAAACGAAGTCAAACTCTAAGCTAAACCAAATTGAACTAAACTGAACTCATCGTAACTGAACCGTGGCAAGCGAACGAGGGCAAGCAAGGAAAAACTTTTGTTCGCACATTTAAAGTCAAGTTAAAGTTCAAGTTACTGTGAAAATTTATAACATCTGTGAGTATCGATTTACCCAAAAGTGACATAATTATTGCACTGTTAACACACACACACAGACACATTCACAAACACCAAAATACGAAACAACCAACAAAAGTGGAGAAAGAGAAATAAGCAAAAAGTGAGAATTTGGAATGAGAATAAAATACTAAAAGGTCTATGACTATGACTAGCAATCGAGTTAATACCGCCTGACCATGGCAGGATGTTCATGCACGTTCAAGCGTAGCAAAAGGACAAATTATATTGTCAACGTGGATTTTTACGCTGGTCAAGTGTCTCAAGTGTTGTCTCCTGGTAGGCGTCCGAAAGCAAAAGGAAGGCGGGTTGAGTATTGTGTTAGACAAAATGTCTCAAGTTTCTCCCCCATATAAATGCCTTAAATTTCTATGGCAGTTCTACTTTATGTGGTATTTTTCCCCAATGGGGTGACTTATTTACGACTTTATTGCACTTCACACTGTGTACTGTCTTTACAGAGCTGTAATTTGCTTTAGTTCATAGTATGTGTGTGTGTTTGTGTGTATGACTTCCGGTACAAGGAAAAGAACACTTCCGTTTCTTGATTTCTTTGCTTGTCCTGCTTTAATTATTTAAGACCCAAAGAAATAACCACAAACAAAATGAAATGCAATTTTTAGACATTCACATTTAATTTAATAAAGTCTTTCGGTGTCTTTTCTATGATATTTACGCACAAATGTCAGTCACCAAATTAAATGAAAATGATGAAGAAGAAGAAGAAGAAGGAGGAGAAGATTGGGATTGGGATTGGGATTGAAATTGGTATGCTTAAAACGGAAGTTAAGTCAATGCGGCGTCTTGTCTTCTTCATCTTAATAGAAACTTTAATCCAAAGTAAACTTTATCTAAACAAAGTTTGCCTTTTACTATTGTAAATTATTGTTGTTGTTGTCATTGTTGTTGGTTGTTGTTGTTGCTGTTGTTGCCTGTGGCTTAGTCTCATTTGATTTCCCACATTTGTCGTTCATTCTCTGTTTCATTCATTGTTGTTTCGGTTTTAATGCGATCCAAAGTAAATATTGAAATTTTTTGGCTGACCCGCATTTGTGGCCGCATTCGACACAAATAAGTAAGTTAGCAGCCGCAGCAGCAATCTCTCATACATTCAACATTTGCCCGACATCGAAAAGAAGAATATGTGTGTAGAAAATAAAATACAATACAAATTTGTGGGAGTTATTTTTTAGGTAAACATGTGTTTGTATGTTTATTTGTAATAAAGATACTAACCGTAACCGAGTGAGTTTGTGTCTATGAGAGAATTGGAGTAAGATTTGTAAACAAAATTCTGTGGCATAGATTTAGGCGCATCAAATGCGGGCAAAGCTTCCTTTGTCATTCATTCACCCATTCAGTCAGTCAGTCAGTCAGTCGGACCGTCAATCATCCATTCATTCACTTATTCATTCTTTTATTCATTCATTTTATTTATTCAATGCTTTTATTATTATTTACATTGTATTTCTATTTCTATTTGTATCTATATTCTTTTTTTTTTTTTTTGTATCTCAGCTTGGTCTGATTTCAGATACTTTTGGTGGTGGCATTAACAGTAACCTCGATAATGTCGACAACAACATTTTGGGTCGACATAGAAGGTTTAGCAGATTATAGAATTTTTATGAAGCGTGTAATGTGAGAAATGAGCAAAATGCGATCAAAAGTTTTTCGTAATCTTTTTTTTTTTATTTCATTTTTTGATTTTTTTCGAGGCGGGATTTCTCTCATGTATTCCTATTTGTATTATTTTTTTTTTTTTGTTATTCTAATGTGACCTTGATGAAATGTCAATTTATTTACGAATTTATGCTAAGTGATGATGATGATGATAACACAATTAGTAATTTCTTGTGTCTTGAACTTTCATTCAATTGCAAATAGAAATAATAAGATGATTTCAGATGGTTTTTGATGGTTGATGGAATTTTTAAAATATTTCTCATTCAAATCGATTTACAAATGACTTTCAATTTCAACTCCAAATCAACTCAGTTCTTTTTATCTTACAAACTTTATGGTTTCCTTTACACCATACTCACTTTATACTCACTGACAGCCGACAGTTTTCATATTTTCTTCGATTCTATTTCCCATCTCTCTTGTTTTGCCATTGATGTGAAATCATAAATATTTATTGCTGACATTCGTTCGTCTGTCCGTTCATTTTGCTTCCATTGCTTCCAATCAATTTGCATTAAAAGAACATATTTTCAAGACAAATTCGCTCAATAAAAAAAAGGAAAAGAAACCAAGCAAGGGAAGAAAAAACACCAAAAAAAAAGAAAGGCAAATGGAAATGCGTAACATCATCATCGTCTGTCCATTTACACAAATAGCGACAAAATGCAAACATAAAATAATAAAAAAAGAAATTCAAGATGATGGGTAAAAGGCCATTTGCTTTGATAGATAAGAGAATACAACTTTTAATGGCGCTTAGCTTATTTTGCATTTTTTTCTAAATATATAAAAACCCTGGTTGTTCCACCACGGTCATGGTCAAAGTTCAATTAATGTCAGAAGGCATGCAAGTGTTTTTTGAGTTTTTTGTTTAATACAAAGTTTCTAATACCAATAATCACAATGCTAAAAATTAGTCTAAAAATAGAGTAAAGAAAAAGTTTCAATTTGCTCCTGTAAATAGGCAACAATTTTTATTTCGATACTTTTTAAGACATTTTATTTTATTTTTTTATTTTTATTTTCAATTTGATGTTGTTTTTATTTTTTGATTTTTATTATCCTACAAATGGAATGGAAATTCGTGAAAAATTCTTAAGACTTCGATTTGAACTAGTTACATCATCATCATCATCATCGTCATCATCATCATTTTTAGCAAGGATAGAGAGTATTAAACCCAAATTTTTGTATAAAAAATTTCTCAAGCAAAAACAATGTTGATTGCTTTACCATTTTTTTGAGTGCGACCGTAATTTCTTTTACTTCAACATTTCATCCATTGCCATTTGTGTTGTTATTGTTGTTGCTGTTGATGTTCTCTCCTTCGATCATAAAATCAATATGCGCATACTAAAAATTTTATTTCGTTACAATTTGCGTTCGAATTTCAAGTTGAGACCATCACACTCTAATTTTTTTCATTCAATCGCTCATAGTTTTTGTAAAGCATTTTCAATGAACATTTTTAGTTGCCACATTGTTTTGCAACAATTTTCAATTGTATTAGTGCATGAATTTGTATGCAAATGTGTAATGTGTTTGTTTGTGTGTGTGTGAGAGAGTAGTTAGCCATGGTTGGCCATCGTCCAGTTATCCACTCCCCTAAATCTCACATTCACATTTGTTCATTTGCTCGGTTACGCATATTTTGATGCCAAAATCTATCTCTCTCTCTCTCTCCCCCCACTCTCACTACATATGAACATTGTTTGTTGTAAAGTATCTGTGAGATTGTCAGTAAGAGTTGCGTGTGCAATAGTGTGTGATATTTGAAATTTTTTTGTAACTTGCAGAATTTTTTATTTGTCATTTTTATGAAATTTCGATTGCTTCGTCGTCATCATCATCGAATACTTGGTTGACGATATCTCGATGTCGTCGTCGTTGTTGTTGTTGATGTTGATGTTGTTGTTAGCAGGCAATTTTCCATACTTGGCATTTTTGATTTTCAAGCTGCGCTGTCTGTCATATGTTTCTCATTCTTCTTCCTTATCTCCTTTCTGTTCTTCTCCTAGTGACTTGCATATTCTTTTTGATTGAAGTTTGTTTTTTCCATTCCATTCCATTCCATTCCTTGCCATATATTTTTTTCCAATTTTATTTTTTTTTTTTTATTTATATTTTCCATATTATTTCATGTCAAAAGCCAAAGAAGAAGTTATTTATATGCATTGAATTTATAAAAAGTCAACATGGAAGTCAGCATTGATCGCATTAAAAATGCATTAAATACATCAAAGCTGCCTTAAGGATTCTGTCGCTTTTTCATGCCATAAAATGGCACTTTACATTATGATTAATTTTTGTTTTTTGTGTTGTTTTTTTTTTTCTTCTGCTGATATTTAATTTTCATACAAATTAAAGTAATATGAAAGTAATAATGATGATGTTTCGGTGGAAGACGATGATGATGAAGTAAAGGAGTTTTTAAGTACAAAAACTGCCATTAAATGATAAGAATTTTTCTCAAATTGTCCTTCAATGCACAAATTGTTCATCATTTTCTTATATTACGTGTATTTTCTGCATTTATCCACATTGAAAGCAATTTTATTTGGATTTTCACATCTGCTTGACTAAATGACATTACTCAAATGGCAAATGTCCTGCTGCTGCTGTTGCTGTTGCCGGTGCTGCCACTTCTTTCCTTAAGTCAGCAAATATGCATAGCTCTTGAGTAAAGAAAGGACAATACAATTTTTGCATAAAAACTTCTAGATGACCTTCTTCTTTCTTATTGAATATCTACTACATACAAATAGATTTTGTGATTTTATCTATTTTCTCAGAAATAATTTTTGCTTGTTTTATGATTGACCAAATGTCAAAAAGTATCATGCAATATGCTGCTGCTGCTACTACACTCACATATCATTCCACAGATTCTGTATTGTTTAGTATCTGTGGGTGGTACTTATATTAAAGTGTTCTTCCTTGTCTCCTATTTTCTTTCTATTTCTCTGTTGGGACACTGTTGCAATGACAGCAATTTCCGATGTCAGTTGTTGAACATATTCATGTCTACTTACTCAATATGTTTTCTTTCCTTTCCTTTCATATCATTTCATTTCACTTTTTGTGTTTATTTGGTTGTCGCTAGGGTCATTCCACTAGTCGCTTTATCTTTTCAACTTCCGTTGGCACACTCGTGTCTTCAATTCTTCACCTCCACCTCCACCTCCACATCCACCTACAACCCTTCTCATTCTCATTCCCATTCTTCGATTTATTCATTCATTCATTCGTTCGTTCGGATTGTAATATGTGTACATACCCCTTTATTGTCATTCGCGTATATCAAAAATTTGTGCTTGTTGAAGATGAACAACTCAAGGCACAACAACAAAAACAACAACAACAACAGCAAAATGAAGAAAACTGTATTGTCAGTCACTCACTCACTCAGTTGTCTTTCTGTATGTCTATCTGTGCACATCACTGTCTAGCGTTTTGCGTTTTGGGTCCTGTGCCGCGTGTGTCTTGTAAGTATATTGTCCTCATCTCATATCATTTTCTTCGTCGTCATTGCCATTGGTTGTAGATCCTACACATGTATGTGTATAGATCCTTCAGGCTGCTCTCCTGCTGTGTTGTGTTGCATTTTTCCATTTGATTGCTTTCTTTTCAACAGCAACGACGAACAAGACAAGTCAACATTCTTATGACAGAAAATTTGTACATTTATACAATATTTTCTTCTTCCAACTTCATCAACTATCACATCTCGCACTCTTCATCTTCATCTTCGACTACAATATTTCGTTTTCATAGATACTTTTAAAACTACTGCTATCCTTTACATCAATTTCAACTTGAAATTTTTGGTTATTCACACAGATACACAAATGTGTAGAGCAAATGTCGAGTGTGTTCAATTACACTGTGTCATGCACATCACGTATTTGCCTCACTGTTTATGTCGTGTGTAAAGAGTTTAACTTGTACTTGATATACACTGAGACACAGAAGCCACCGCCACCGCCTCCACTCAATCTGAATGAATCTCTATAACTTGTATAACTTGTATCTATCTAGCATCTTACTTTCTTCATTTCTCTCACAATATTGATGTGTATTGTTGTTAGTTGGGTTGGGGTTTGTGTGTTAGAATGTGTATCTACATACATATATTTTTTGAATTTTCGTATGCTCACGTATTGTTGGCTGACCACAAAAATATGTGATATTATTATATAAAGATATATCCATGCATAGAGATACATTTGTGTAAGTGTGTACTTTGATACAAAAAAAAGACACTTGTTCTCAAATTGAGATACATTTCCTTATATGCAGTACGAGTAAGTAAGTATATTAAACTTTAGTTGCATTTAGTTTTTGAGACTTCTAACCTACAATAGTAGGTTGAATGCATTTTATACATTTGAAATAAGATATGTTACAAACAGACGAATAGACGAATAGACGAACGAACGAACAAAAGAATAAACAAAGCAGCAACAACAAATATTTACCAGTAATTGGTTTCAAACGGATTGCATTTGTGTTTTCATTTGCCTTTGCCAGTTTGCCACCTCTCCATCCAAAAATCATGTAAAGAAAATTATATTGTATTCATGGATGTAGTACGAATAGATACTTTCACTATTATGGGCTTCTGTTTGTTTTTTTGTTTTTTTTTTTTTTTTTTTGCCTTTGCTTCTTGTTTGAAAATTGCAATTTAAATGAAACCATTTTCCATTTACGTACAAGAAATTTTCTCTGAAAATTTTGTTTTTCTTTTGTCTTAGTAAATTGTTTTGATGTTTTAAGGATTTTAATTTGAATTTTCGAAAGTAGAGAGAAGCTTTTAGAGATAAATTTATATGCAGAATTTTAATTGAGCTTATCAAAGCAGCAAGATAAAAGTGACAATGACAACAAAGTATGGAAACAATGACAACAAAGTACAGAGACAACAATAAGTTACTGGGAAACTGAAGTGACTTTATCGAATTTTACAATATTTATAGAATTTTATATTACGTTACTTGAAAGCTGTAACATTTTAAATGACAAGGAAATAATAAACTTCATAAAAATGATGAATGAATTGTTTTTGTATTTGTTGTAATATCTTATATATAAAAGTTAGTTTCTTTTAAATTGTTCGTATGTTATGCGCTGTTATACCGTTCATGTGATTGCATTGAAAATGTTTGAATTGATATGATTGGTTTCCGACTTGAACATAGGATAGTTTTTGTCCTGATATGTGGCCCCTTTCCAGAGATCTGAGATATTCAAACAACCCAATTCCTAAAAGTTTACAACAAAATATATCTAAAATATCACTTTAATTTTCTGATACTCAAACTGTACTCTTTGTTGATACTCAAAGTGTAACAGAGACACATGCGATAATAGTAATTCTACTTGAGGCGGCAAGGGTACTCACTGTAGTCTAGCAGCCTGCTTGATGATGTGTGAAAGAATTTTCTGATTTTGCGTTTTATTTAATACAATCTAAGCATCTCTATGTCATCAATGCAATCAATGTAGTCTTATAAAGCAGACCCAGGTTTGATCTTTGGACCCATTTTCCATATTCCCTACTGTGGATATTAAGCTGCCTTTCATTCATTGTATTGTATAGAGGCATTGGAGTTGAAAGAATTTTCTTAGTATCCAGAGAGACTGGTGGATTTGATTCCAGCAAATGAATAAGGATGTGGACTTAAGTTCTTATTGCAGTCAAGGCTCCATCATTCCTAAGTACTTTCCATGAATAGTTTTTCCTTAGTCATTATCACTTTGTTGTGATATTTGTAACTCATCGTTAATGACCTCATTTTTTGTATTTTCTTATATTCATGTGAACCCATTTTAATACCATTAAATCAAATATGATAGTAAATCAAACCAACAAAAAAAAAAAAACGACTGGAAGCATGGAATGGGGAAAAATGCGATAAATAACTTTTGTTGCGTTGACATTTATTTAATGGCTTAAAACATAATTAGCCACAATACAATGTCAGGCAATATTAAGTGAACAATGCAACAAATTCTAAACATTTTGTGGCTTTCATACACACATTTGTTTGTGTGTCTCTACTTCTCTCTCTCTCTCTCTCTCTCTCTCTCTCTCTCTCTCTATGTGTGTGTGTGTGTGAGTATCAATAAAGTACTAAATTTAACGATAAACCATAAATAAATATATATTTATTTTACATTAAAATATCAACTAATAATTATTTATTGTGTGTTTTTCATGTTCAAAAATGTGAATGCGCATTAGATGAACATTAAAATGGTTAAATGTTTTTGTTGCATATTTTGTTGTTGTTTTTTTTTTTTTTACAAATAAAATAATAAATTGAAACAAAAATTGATAGCCATATAAAATGAGTAGAAATAATTGTGTTTATTTTAAAGTAAAGTCAATTTTGTAACTTTAATATTTACAGAAGAGAATTTTCTTGAAACTATTCAGAAAAACAATCGTGTGGACACACAATGCGGCGTATGATTAATATTTCAGACCTTAAACTATGAAAAAAAAAGAAAAAAATATGCTCTAAACCATGTGTGGTTAATACAAAACATGCAAATTATAGAAAAGGCCCAAAAACACAATTCAAAATTTATACAACGAAAACCATTTCTAAAGCATACAAATGAACATAAGTCACATGCACAAACACACATAATACACACACACACACATGCACACACATATTAATATAGCTAATAGCAAATACATAATCCTGACATGCCTTAGTTTCCGTTTCATGGTGTTTTTTTGTTTTTGTTTTTTTTTTTCGTACAAATAACAACGGAAAACAAAAGCCAGAAGATCCGGAAACATTGCTTTGTTTTAACCCTAGAAACACTTTGGCCAAAAGGCGCCACTCAAACATACAAATAGACATATGTATGTACATAGTTAGTCATATTGTATGCACATGTATTCATGTAAAATTATTTTCACAATGTGGCCACATTGTAAATCTTGCTGTCAGAAGCGTTTGCCCAAAGACGAGTCACTTAATTTATAACAGAACAAAAGCAGTAGCAGCAGCAGCAGCAGCAGCAACACCGACACCGACATCGACAACAACAGCAACTACAACAATAACCAAAATAATAGGCAAACTTCTGTTTTATTTTATTCAGCAATATATTTTATGTATCTATGTGAGAGTGTGTGTGAGATTGGCGCGTGTGTGAATAAGAAAACAGTTCAACTTGATTTCAGTTTACATAGTTTGATGCGTTTACTGTTGGCATTCGCCTTTCTTTCTATGAATATAAAAAAAGAGAGAGAAACCACACACACGCACTCATCACACTTAAAAGATACACGTGTGTGGGTATGTCTTTATTTATAAGGTAATGTTGAACATACTTTACTAATACACACATACACACACACACACACACAGACATTGAGAATAGAAGAGAAAGCAATCAATGCCGCCAATTTATGCCGAAAGTCTTTTTCTTTTGCCACTGTTGCTGCCACAAGCGCAAATCTTGGTCATGATTCACTTTCAAAATGTTGCCACTACTCACATGATGTGAGTGAGTGTGTGTGTGGGTGGGTGTGTGCCATGATGCGTATCAAGTTCAACCACACTAATTTTCATCTCCTTTTTTTTGTATTTATTCGTATAGTGCGTGTGCGTGTGCGTCTGAGTGTATGTTTGATCCTTGTAAAGATCTTAATTACAAGTTGTGCCCTTAGTTTTGTCTGTCTACCATTTTGTATAGCCCATGAAGAAATAAGAAGTTAAGTGGAAATTATTTAATCACAAATAACAAGGAGCAAGAACCCAGATCAGAACACAGTTGCCATCGGTTCATCCTAATTTGCACTCATCCAATATTTTCTCAATTGTTGGCTGACACTAACACAAAGTCACATTTACACTTGACGTGCCTTAATGAGCTTTCATCTCTACTCGTAGTTTAATTTATATTAGTACAAATGTATCTAATATATCTATCTATCTACATAGAATATCTATGTCTATTAGGAATAGTAAAAAAAAAATAAAATAAAAAAAATCCTCATACGCTTCGTTGTCCAAAGTTATAGTAATCAACATTATTTTTTGTTTTGAATAACTTGATTTATGTTAAGGAAACTTCTGATTATGTAGTCTTTCAACAACAACAAAAAAAAACAAAAAAAATAAAAAAAAAGTTATCTAAATGTGTTTTATTTTTTCATTTCAAAATGTTAGATATTTTCCGACCGACCGCCATCTTGACCTTTTCCACTTGACTTATGCTTATTAAGTTAGCCTTAAGTAGTGTGTGCACCCAACTTAAGTTTTCTTGCTTTATTGTTGTTTATATTTTTGTTGCTTTTTGCATAAATTTAATGGTTTTTTCCTTTTTCAAATAAAACAATTTTTGACAGTTTTTCTGAGACATTTTTTTCATTTCTTTTTTTTTTTTTTTTTTGATAATCTCTTTTTTGTATACAATAAATAAATTAAAAATATAGAAAATGTATTTCTTGCAAAGTCTTTTAGTAAATGAATTCACCAAAAATTATTTATTTCCTTTCTTCATTAACAATAACTTCATTTAGTCTTATTATTTAATGGTAAGTCACTTTTTTCACACCTTTTCTCAAATTGCAGTTAATGACATAAAAGCTTTTTTGTGATTCATTTCGCATAAAATTAAAAAATAACAAAACAATAACAACATAGTCATCCTGATAAACAAATTCTATATTTTATACTCACACTACTGTAAACTGTCAGTGAAGATTTTAAATAAGTTGTAGGTTAAACTTTTTTGACACAACATACCTGCAATGAAGAAAGTGAAAAATTCATTTAGTCGTAGTAAAAGTCTTCTTTAAAATAAGTTAAAAACTTCAAAATCAACAAAACACAAAATACAAAATACGAAAAAATATTCAGAGAGAATAAAAGGGAATATGAAGGCAGGCCAACATTAAATAAATTATGCACAAAAATGTCAACATTTTAAAAGCTACGCCTTAGTTTATTATTTGACATGTCAACCACAAAGTTTACCTTTTACCAAATCCACATAACTCACCTGCCACACCAGCGCACAAAGCAGCCATAGCAGCCAGAACAGCCAGGAGAGTAGAGTAGAATAGAATAGACTAAGCAGACTAAGCACCCATGTTGACTGAGAAGGACAATAAATGGTATAGACGCCGTCACCGCGAGAGTAAATGACTTTGTAATGCTTTCGTAAGCTTTAAACATTGTCCAGCATTACTACTTATAACCAACCAACCAACCAACCACCTCCATCCTCCTTTATGCTCATTTCATTCAAACCATTACCCATTCATGACCCCTGAACTGGTGAGATGTGATGCGCGTGTATGCCCCTTTACGCTGGGAGTTTAAAATAAATGAGTATTCTGCACTTTTTGGTTTTGTGGCATCATTTTTCATTTAAAAGTTGCTTATTTCAAAAGATGTCGTTTCCTGTGCAGTTGTTGTTTGTGTGTGTGTGTGTGTGAGTGTGTTGTGTCTTTGAAGCTGACACCTTTTGGTCAATAATAACAATAACAACAACAACAACTTGGGTAATACTGAAGAACAGGCGAACATCATTAAATGTACAAAATTGTACAAGAAAAACGCTTGAAAATTTAAGTGTTGCAAAATGAAAAGAAAAAAGAAAAAAAACGCCTAAGAGATTTTACAATAATTCTACTCTACCCTGGCGGCACTTGTTCCCTTGCTGTCCACTGTGACCCTTCATTAACAAGATTTGTCCATCAAACGCTGTTGGGCGCATTAAATCAAGTGAAAAGCATTACAAAAATGTTACTAAGGGGAATTTTATATAATATAAAGTACTGTAAGTAGTAAGTAGGTAGGTGGAAAATACTGTAACGTGAGACAAATTCTAATCTTAGTCGAGCTGACATTGATTTGTTTTTATTAGAAGAAAATCTTTAATGAATTGTGTGGCATTAAAGACCACAAATCCATGGGAACAACACACAATTAAATTGTGGTCAATTTGTAAATAAAATGAAATCGATTGAGAGAAAAAATATCATCATAATAAAGAAGATACTAGATATTTTTCAATCTAAACACAAATTAAATTAAATTAAAAACAAATAAGGAAAAACAATTTTTTTTCTTTTTTGGAATTTTGTTTTTATCTTATTTTATCTCTGACTTTCTATAATATGTTTCTGTGTGCCCTTCTCCTCTTTCTATTTATCGTTTATGGTCTCTTCTTTTGTAGATCTTTTAGTCATTCAGTGAATTTGTTTGTCTATTTTCCCTTAAGCAAGCAATTAATTTAATAAATCAACATAAAAGTTTTTTGTTGGCTGCCCCCTTGGTACCTTCACCTCTGCCGTCTTCTCCATTATCCTTTAAACAATCTCATCTCATTCTGCTCACTCATTTGTGTCAACTAAAACAAACAAATGAACGAAAGTGGTTAAGACGCACAATGTGGTTGGTGTGCTGTTGCACACACACACACAGGGTTAAGAATGAGTGGCTTGGCATTTTTATATTCCATTCGATTCCATTCTGCTATTCTTTTCTCATTTTCATTTTGTTTTGCTCGTCTCATTTCGTTTGAATTTTAGCTTTACATTCAGTATCAGCATTAGTTTAGTTTAGTTAAGTTAAGTCTTCGGACTTGGTTGGCTAATGTTACAAGGACAACTGAACCTTCTCGTTCGTTTCCTTGTCGTCTCAACAAAGATAAATTAAGGCAAAGTTAAAGAGAAGATTCACTATTGATTTTCTTTTCTTTCCTTCATTTCTTTTGCTTTTACTTTTACTTTTGTTTTGTTTTGTTATTTGCTTTTCCTTTGCTACGCTTTACTTTGCATTTTATTCATTTTTATTATCTTCCTCAGTTCATTCTTTCTTTTTCTTTTGTTTTTTATTTCTTTTTTTTGAGTAGTCATTTTATGAGCTTTTTGTTGAATTATTTTCTTTTTTACTCTGCTCAGTGCCATCATTTTGCCTGCAGCAAAGTACTTTAAGTTTTGTTTAATTACGACGACGTTGAATGTTGAAAGTAGACAAATGAATAAAATGATGACAACAAAGCAGAACTATAAAAAAAAAAAACAACAAAACAGACAGCAAAGTAAAGAAAGTAAAACAAAATTATCTTGCTACTTTTCTTTGCGTTGCTGATGATGCTGCTGCTGCTGCTGCTGCTACTGTGACATTATTTGACATGAGGAGAGCTAAAAGGAAATAGTGAAAAATGGTGCAGAAGCGGTAAAGGACAATGACAGGATCTGCTGTTTAATTTCAACAAAAGCGAACTATTACAAGCCACTACTACCAATTACCCCCCTCCATGTGTCCATGTTTATTGTTGTTATGACCAAGTTGGCAATCGCTTTTTGTTCATATTTTCTAAATTGGTTTAAAAACAAGAAACTGTATATCCCGTTGAGAATGAGATGGTCAATGAATGAGTGAGAAATATAGAATGAGGACTGGAGAGTTCCTCTCGAAATAATAGCAAAACACAGCATGCATCTTAAGAAAGTAACAAAAATGATGATGAATAATGAATAGAAGACGCTTTCGGCGATTATCTGCGTTTTGAGTTCCGCATTACATTCTTTCTTTCTTTCTTTCTTTCATTCTAGTATTTCTTTTGTTGTTTCATTTTTCTTCTTTTTTGTTATGCGTGGAACTTCATCGCAAAGAATTTATACTTTTTCTTTCTTGTCGTTCTTGTCAACATCATTCTGATGACCAACCGTTTTCATCTTCGTCATCTTACATATCATGACATGCAGTTGCTTGTGTTGCAGTTAGTATTTCTTCAGTTAGTTTCTACTGATTGCATGACAACATCACCAGTAACAACACCAACAACAGCAACAATTTCTTCTATTTATTTTTTAAGAAACTTTTGTTAAGTGTAATTACAAAAACTTAATACTGCATACAAATGTATCTATTATATATCTTAGCCCATATTTTTCTCTTCTTCTCTCTCTCTCTCTCTCGCTCTTTCACTTAGTTAATAGTTTCATTCTTCTTCTTTGGCAAAATTAGCGGAAGTCTTGATAATTATGTTGTACCAACATAATAATGACGTTTGTTTAGCATCCTAATTAGTGTCATTATCTTTCAATAAGAAAACTGTAAAATGCTTGCTGTCCTTCTCTCTGATGTTGGCTCGCATCCAAGCTTTTAGTTGAAAAAAAAAAAAAAAATAAACAATAAAACATAAACCAAAAAGCAGATGAAGTTCTTATGTTGCCTTACAGAGTCTCAGAAAAAAAAAAAAAAAATGTTAAATGAAATAAAAAAAAATAATAAAATTCTTTCCTTAAGAAACAAAGGATAAAACCTTAAATTCTTCTTGTTAAAATTGTTCTTTTGTTTTCGGAAAGTTTGTTCAACTTAAACAAAGGAAAACTTAAAAATACATTTTCCTTTCAAAATGTTCTTTCTTTGAACTGAGAGGATTAAACTCATAATGGTGGCAGTGGTGACGGCGGTGGCGGCAGGTAAAAAGCCATATGGATTTATATCATTAACTTTGCCTGCCTTTTGTTTGTTTATTTGTTTATTTGTTTTGCAATTTTTAAGTTGTTTTCCCATTCGAAAGTAGAAGAAGGAGGGAGAACTACAAAGTATGTATTGTATTATGTTAGTATTTTAAGTATCTATTACTTTGAAATAATTTAAAATTTTCTAACCAACATTAAAAGAAAAGAAAAATTTTAAATTAACTTGAACAAATTTTCTTCTTGTTTTTTCTTCTTACAATATTTTTTTTTTATTTTACCTTGTGGTAGTAGTAGATAAACTTTTTAGAATTTCAAACTTTGTTCATTTGCAAAACAAAGCACGTTTCTTCTATTCATCCATCGAATGGAATGGAATGGAATGGAATGGAAGAATGATGCCTTCTGAACACTGCAAACTGCAGTTCAGTTTATGCAAAATCTCTGTCACTTGATGCTTCCTACGTCGGTTGCCTCTCCCCATTCTACTCTTGTATTCTTCTGTTTTCTCCTGTTTCTGGTGTTCTGTTGCCTGAGTGACCTCAATGCGCTTTTAATTGACCGCAAAGCGCTTTGTGTGAATTTGTATAAAACTGTCAGACAAAATCAGCGCAAGACCTTGATTTGCTTGCAACACGCACAAACACAGAAAGAGTTCAGCCATTCACTATTGCTAGCCACCATTCACCATTACAGGAGCATAAGTTTTCCTTCCTCTTTTTTATTTTTTTTTTTCTTTTTTCCTATTTTCTTACTTTCCTTTATTTTAATTAGTTTGTGGCTGTGGCTGTTGCCCTTAACTGAGTGACTGACACCCAGTTCCTGTTCTACTTATACCAATGGGGGTACCTACGATTATTTCCTTCTGTATACATACATATGTTCATTTGCATGGCTGCCAACGCAATGACCCAGCAAATTAATATGTTGCACATTGACTGAATCTAAAAATAAATGCACCATAAGCAGCCTCATGCACCATGTACCATGCACCATTCACCACTTTGTTGCACGATTTTATATTGGACTATGTTAAGTATTTTTAACGAGACAAAATCTTTATCTGCTTTTCACTATTTAAAAATGGAAAAATTCAAAAGTAAAATCCTTAAACCACAAAATCTCAAATTAAAAATTAAAATCAGAGGGAAGAATTCATTCATTCGCTTGCGTTTATTTATTTTTTTTTGTTTTGTTGATGCTTTGAGAGCTTTGCGAGAATTCGTCTGGAAATAAAAATTGACGACAGAAAACAAATAAAAAGGCAACCAACCACAAAAGCAAAGCAAAAGCAAAAGATAAACTGGCGGTTGGAAGAAAGCAAAGAAGCGTAGCGAAGCGAAGAAAAAAAGAATTACAACATTTAAATTGAAATCGCAGTTGAATTAAAGTGAAATGAAGCATTTAAAGCACGCAAATGTTGAAAGAAGAAGATGATCAGAGGAGGAGAGTAATATGGCAAGAAAGACGACAATGCCAAGGGAACAAAAGAATATGCACGTACTAAGAAGGAAAACAAGAATTGAAGGAAAGACGGAAAGAATGTAAGCAAACAAAACGCGAAAATACTTTTATATAAGTAGAGTAACGAGACAAGTGTGTAGTTGTCGGTCGGTCGTTCGGTCGGTCGTTATTTGAACAGGTGTAGGTGCATGTATGCGTGAGTGTGTGTGTGTGTGTGTGGGTGTGTGTGTGTGTGTAAGCCAAAGCAAGTTGAAGGTGCCAAACGAATTTTTGCTTGTTTACTTTGCTGTTGTTGCCACAAAAAAAGGAAAAAAAAACCAAACAAAATAGAATAAATGAAGAAAAATGGCGACGGTGGCTTTAGAGTGAAGTTTCACACAAAAATAAAAAAAAAAAACAAAGGAAAGGAAAGAATTACTTTTGTGGAAAACAATATAAATTTCACTCTAAAATAAAGCGAACTCAACTCAACTGAAGCAAGGCAAAGCAAAGCTGAAAGTGACTTAAGCAAAGAAATATGATGAAATATTAAAATAGTCATGGTAGATGCACTTCCTAAATGTATTGTGCTTTCCCAAACAATTTGAAGGATATAAATACAATAGAATATGAAAGCCTTATGATGACAGCAACTTCAAAAATAATCCCAACCAATTCACTACTACAATATTTTCATTTCTCGATTGTCAATTGCTTATGGTTGTTGATATCAACTACACATTATACAAATATCCCAAGCTCAATAGGTCATTCAAGAATTCAATAAGACGCAGCCCAAGAATTATATATGTACATACATACACACATCTAATATAGTAGATAAGGAAGAATGGATTCACAAAACTTTATTTACTTGCTTCCGCTTGTTGTGCTTGAAAAATCATTGAAAATATCGTTTTACGCTTAAATTGACACACACGCGTGTCTCAAAAATAAGAAAAAAAAAAAAAAAAAAAAAAATGAAGAAACTGTACGAGTATATGAGTTTGATCGGTCGCATATACAAACAACCACATACACACATACATACATACATACATACATACATGTATACTCGTATGCCCAGGGAAAAGATTTACAATAATCTTTAGATTTTGTGTGTTTGCTTGTGTGTGAAAAAATAGATTTGCAGGAACATTTTTTACGCGATGCTTCATTTTATTTATATTTTCTGTTTATCAATCGAGCAAACAAATTTCCTCCTCTAAAAATGAAAAAATTATATTTCACTTGCGGATTTTCATGTAAATAAAAGCAATGATAAAGTTGCCTTGCCTTTCCTTTCTTTTCCTTACCTTGCCTTGCGTTGCCTCAATGAAAATATTATCATGTTTGAAAGGTACAAAACACAAACATCATTGTCATCAACATCATCATCATCAACATCATCATCAGCACAATGATCATTATCATTGGCAACATAATAATACATAAACATGATGATAAAAGAAATGACAGCAATAGGCAAAAAAATATACAACATACAATATAAATATAGATACACGTAGATAGAGAGAAATTGCGGATAAAGTAAGTAGATGGTGCGTCAAAGACAAGACGCTGAGTGAGTCAAGATGAAATTGTTGCATAAGGCAATCAAATCAAATCTCAGCTACGCACATTTCTTCGATACCAACGAATGAATGAATGAATGAATGAATGGATGAGTAAGAGAGTAAGTGAGTGAATGGATGAATGAATGAATGAATGAAAGGTAGACGCCACCTTTGAGATTTGAGTATTTTGTTAAGGATTTGCCTTGAAATAACTCTAAAGGATAACTGTAATAAACTTAAATACACACGCACGCATGGATCGCAAAACAACATAAGCGTCACTTGCGTGGGCGACAACAGATTTTGGCGCCTTTGCGTGTCGCATTTTACTTTTGGGTGATGTCCTCGTCGTCGTCGTCATCGTCGTCGTTGTTGTTGTTGTTGTTGTTATTGTAGCTAAAGGCACGTTTATCACTTTTGGATGCCTTTAGCATGGTAATGCCTGCACTCTCTCCTCCCACTCATCTTCATATATGTATACGTGTACATATATCTATGAATGAATGTATTCATTGCGTCTTATGTGTGTATGGGGGAGTATGTGCATGTGATTTATGTACATGGGTTTGTTATGTTGACTGACGGTCTTGGTCCCATCTGCTTGGTTGCTTGCTTGCTTGCGTACTTTTGCCTTTGACTTTTTCTTTTTTACCTTCTTGTTTTGTTTCTTTACGCAATGCGACGCAAAGCGATGTTTAACGCCAATTGAGTTTCGCGCGCTAAGTGACAAATCGATTTCTTATCAATCTGTGGTTTATTATTGCCAACAACATCAGTAACAGCAACAACAACAACAAACACATCAGCATCAGCATCAACATCAGCAATAAGAGAAACAAGTTGAGCAACAACCACAACCCGCAAAACAAAATAAAACTCAAAACAAAAAGAAAGAAAACAAATTTCAATAGATAAGTCAGAGTCAGTAGGTTAGTCAATGAGTGACTGCCTGAGTGCATGAATGCGTGTTTCATGTTCATTTGAGATAAGAAGGAAGAACAACAACAAAACAATAACACAAGAAAAGAGCATTAACTTGGCCAACAAGTGAAGTATAGGCAAACACGAAAATACATGAGAGAGAGAGAGAGAGAGATAGAGAGAGTACAAAAGATATACATTTCGTGGTAAGACCAACAAAAAAAACTCTTGATTTTTTTTTTCATTTAAGCCATTTTTTTCTTATTTTCTTCCTGTCCCAGTTTTTTTTTTTTTTTTTTTTTGTTGTGAGGCAAATAAATATTTAATTTAATTTCGTTGCGTCTGCGACATTCAGACGAATTCAATCATCTGCTTCTCATGTTGTCATTCTCCATTTTATTTAAATTTTAAATAAAAAACCACCGAGCTGAAAACTTTTAGACTTTCATCATGAAATTGGCACAGAGTGATGGCCTCCTTTTTCATAATCAATATGCTCGCTCAAAGACTTTATTTACTACCAATATTCTTGACTCAGTCTAAGTTAGTCTATTTTTAGCTGCAAATAAAAGGAAAACTTTTCACTTTCACTTCACTCATTTGGCACTTTGAAGCATATTTTTGAAATATTTTAAGTGTTTACTTAAGTTTGGATTTATATCTGTTTCCGTTTATCAAATGCCCAAATAGATGATTACAAAAGAAATGCTAAGCACTTGCTCATTTATGTTGTATGTTGTATTTCCCTTTTAAAAGTTTGTACTACTCCTCTTAATTTAAGTCAAAGACACTTCCATAAAGAAGTCTTTATGAGTCTCATTATATGCTGTACTCATCATGTTTTGAGTATATTGAGTTGTTGCAAATATTTGTAACAAAGTAGCCAGAATCTATCAGAATTATCCTTGTTGATCTAATCAAGTACTTAGATCCATGGGAATTGGAATGGCGATCCTTACTGAATTGAAAATCAATGGACTACGATTCCAAGATACCCAATCACAGCCAACCATCACCATTAAATGTACATACGACTATGTATGTGTAAGGGTAACCAATAGTCGTGCATATTTGATTCAATCATCATGTTGACTTGTATATTATTTCAGTTTCAGTTGAGTTTACTTTAGTGGTTGTCGTCGACTGTTATTTCAGTTGATTTTTTTTTTCATTAGTGCTTATTACAGTTTACTGCCGCCGCTTCAAGGAAGTTTAGTTACTTGCAACTTCCGTTGTTGTTCGTTGGATGATGTCAAAAGAAAACTTTAACGCAATTTTATGTTTGTGTTCATTTACTTACTTTGCACTAAAGCTGATGAAAAGATATGTGCACATACACACACACTTTTATACTCTTAAGATATAAAAACAAATTATACAACACAAACTGACATCTGAGTATTTGTGTTTACTTTCTTTAGACTCATTTACTTCTTACTTCTCTTCACTGTCTCTACTGTACTCTACTCGTAGTAGTATATTTGAGGCAAAACTTCAAAAGCTTAATCAAAGTCGCTTAATCTTGTCTTATTTCAATTTTTAATGCCATCATCAATAACATTTCTACGGCAATTATTCGCACACACACACACACACATAGATACATAGAAATAGACAAATAAGCGAGAAATTGAGGCGTTGCCAAGAAATAGAAAAATTGGAAGAAAAAAAAAAAAAACTACATAAAGAAAAAGAAACAAAAACGAAAATAAACTCTGACACAGCTGAGCGCATTCCCATGTCAACATTTTTCACGCGTCCCACATGCACACATAGACATGGCAGAAAACACGTCAAAAACTCATTTCATGCTGGCCACATTCACACTACACTCATATGTACGTACAAAAGGAGACAAAGGACTTGTGTAAATAAGAAAAGTTGCTTCTGTAATAAGGATATTGAAAGGTAAATCCTTGTCATGTTACGAGTATGTGAAAAAGTAAAAGAAAACAACAACACAAAAAAGAAGGAATAAATGAAAATTGGACCCAAAAATACTTATACGTGTATAGTATAAGGACAATGTCCTTCGTTAGTGGCAGTTTAAGATCAATTATTAAAAAAAAAAAACATATAATAAACAACCCCAGAACGAAGAAGATAATACTTGGATAGTGAGTAAAGGAGGACTCACAGAGAGCGAGAGAGAGGAAGAAAGGAAGAAAGGCTTATTTAAAGGACTTGTTCAGAAATGAGTATGCGTTTCTTTTTTTCCCATTTTTCTTTCATTTATTTTCTCTCGCGAGCTTAAAAATGCCAATCATTGCTGGCTGGACATCAACAGCTTCACTTGCTGTTTTCTTTACTTTGTAAGGACAAAAAGGACGACTTCGACTATGACAACTACGCAGGTGATGTACATGTACTATGAGTTAAGAGTTTTTCAGTTTATCCATTTTTGTTTTTCTAGGTTTTAACATGAAAAACAAATTAAGGTTTCTCTCCAAAGAGTTCAACTGACGCCTTCCTTCATTTGCTTACTTAAATTATATTAAACATACATGAATATTAAAAGTACACAATGTTTTGTATCCTTTAATTATTTGTGACTCTCTCACTCTACTCACTGAACTATGTTGTATGTGTCTTCATATCCTTAAAATCCCCAAACGAAGTGAACCAACTAAACTTCTCACATGTGTCCCATTTTAATCCAATCTAAGTTTTATTAGATTTTTTGATTGCCACATGCTTGACATCAACACACAATAACAAAATACTTTAGTAACCTGGTCGGTCGAAATAAAAAGAAAAACAAAAACAAAAACAAAAAAAAAATAAGGGTAACATAACGCGACTCTTCTTTAGTTTGAGTTTGAGTTTCCCCTCTCTGTGCCTCTCTGTGTGTGTTGAAGATGGAAAATTCTTTAAAAAAAAAATCAATTTTTAGTAAAAATTCTACTGAAGGCAAAATGAATTTTTAGTAAATTTCATACATAGTTGCATATCAAAGTGTTTTTTGAGCTTAACACAACTCAGTCCAATAGTCCAATTCAACTTAACTCCCCCGATGTTGCCTCGTGAGTTTGTTCTCGAACTCACGCAAAAATGCGCTCAAGTTTCTCATAGAAATTCCCAAAGCTGAAGTGCTTATGCCAAAGTGCAGTAAAACGAAACAAAAACAACAAATGACGCATGCAAAAAGTCATTCCGAATACCAACCGCCCCTCTAGGGTCATAGAGGGATGGATGATGGGATGAGTAACTAGAAAAAATGATGCATTGTTTCGCACAAAAGTATGCAACACTTGACGCGATTCACTGAACTCCTTCCTCACTTCTGCCATTCGGTTTTCCTTAACTCACTGCCTCACTCATTCGTTCATTCGTTCGTTTTTTTATACTTTTGCATACAACAGAAAAAAAGTTTGACATTTCAACATTTTATCTGGCTCATGCTTCCAGTGCCAAGTCAAGCCTTGCAGCAGCAGCAGCAGCACTGATTCTCAATCCCAAAAGCCACCACCTCCATCAAGATTCTTTGTTGCTTGATGATGATGCTGCTGCTGCTGCTGCTGCTGCTGCTGTTGCTGTTCATATAACGAAGACTGGATTCACTCTGTTAAATTTCAAACAAAGTTTGCTGTCTGCCACCACTTTTGGAATTCGATTCATTAGTTTAATTCAGTAATGAATGAATTCTCAAAAGGCATTCATTCGGGTAGAGCAGGACTTGATGTTCGTGTGGCATTAATGAAAAAATTTCATCTCAGCCAAGTCATAATTATGTCAAATAGTTTTCTACGAATTCTTAAGTCGACAATAAAGATTGGTAAAGTATTTGGGCACAAAAAATAAAGTATTCTACTACTACTACTACTTATAAGATTCTTAGCATGCTACGCTTGACTTGTCCAATGTCGCTGCTCAACCCCACATTAAATCCCCACACCATCTTTTCATTTGATGATGGACGCACACACACACACACACACAAACACACATTTTAAATACACATAATAGTGTGCGTAGTGCTTAGTGCGTAGTAAGTACTTATAATGAAAGTATCTAACACTTCGAAGCTTATGTCACACGCACACTAACACACACACACACACACATATCTATGTATGTATGTATGTGTGTGTGTGTGTTTATGAGTCAATATGAGGTAAATCGTAAGTCCTTTTTGCAACCGGAAAATATAATCCGGCTTAAAATCAGATGCTCAGCGCAGCATTACAGCACAAGAGAAGTAGAGAAGGAGAGAAGAAAATGAGGCGATAGAAGGGTGAAAGCATCCATGAAATGGTAATGAGTCGCATAAGTTAGTTTGCCCTGAGCCTAGTAGCAATCATTTCATTACGGGCACCGAAATTAAGTCACGCCTTAAATGTATCTATGTGTATCTATAAAATAAAGCTAGGCAAGGCAAGGCAACGCAAGACAAGGTCCGCTTAACTATTGTATCTGCGTATCTCTGGCTAACAAGAATGACTCATTGACTGACTAAGGAATTGTGGATATGGCAATGACAATGGCAAACAAAATGAGTGAATGAATGCCTGACTGCAAAAGGCAGACACGTCAAACGCATAATGGGTGCACAATCAAATTCATTAGAAGCGGAAATGAGTAAAGTTGACATCATGGCGGCGCCGTCCTCGCCTTTACTATGCATGATGACTAAAGCGATGACAGCGACAATGATGATGATGATGATGATGAGGATGGCAATGCGATGCGATGGCGATGGCGATGAGGCAGATTATGATGGTAACGTTTCTAGCAATGTTGATGGTGTGGTGGCGTAGGTGAAACTTGTCAAGCTTCTAATCACACACACACACACACACAAAGACACCGAAACACATGCAGCCATCCAGGGTATTAGTGATAGTGACAGCGTAGCGCATGATGACGGCGATGATGGCGTTGAAGCCATTATCAAAGGACTTTTCGTAAAACGGCGGCAAACTAAAGCTAAACTGAAGCAACAAAGTTTGAAATGATGGCAGCAACAACGACAACGACGACGACAACGACAACGATGTTGACAGCGACAATGACAAGAACAATGGCATAAAGGAACTACTAAGATATATTGTAGTACTAAGTACTATATGGCATCAAATCGAAAAGGCAACAGCAGTAGCAACAGCAACAACAACAACATCAAGCATGACTATGGCAATAGCGATGACGATGACGATGGCGATGACAATGACAAGAACAACTTTGAATGGCGGCACAATAAAGGGAAAAAGTGTAAACCATAAATGTGTTTTGCAGGGTCGAAAGGCAAACAAAACAAAACAGAAACACGACACCAAGATAAAAGAAGAAAAAGAAACTGAAAGTGAAGTAGAAGGAGGAGGAGAATGAGAAAATATGCTGGTTAGAGTAGCCCTAAGCATAAACACACACATACACACACACACCACATAACGTTTACCCAAAAATATTGTGTGTGTGTGTGTGTGTGTGTGAGAGAGAGTGTGAGTATGTATCATCGTCAGTGCAACATAATAACCACACATATTGGCTATAAACACTGCCATAAAACGAAAGACTTCTGTCCCTCTCTCTCCCTTTCTCCTAAATAAAAAAAACAGATGAAAATGAGCATCAAATGTTGCCTTCTAATACAAATACTTGAATACCATCAAACACTCATACAGATACTTAGTTTATTAGATATATTAAAATGTTATACATTATATGATGATGATGATGATGATGATGCTGATGATGATGGTAATGTGGAATTCCATTGGTTTTGTATTATATTTCTTAAAAAAATTTCAACAATTTTCACAATTTATCAAATATCAAATTAACACTTAAATTGGTCACGAGTTTTACAAAACATTTTTGATTTGTTGCGTGATTTTCCATTTATTAATTTGATTTTCTTTCTTTTCTTCTTCAAGTTGCTAACTGTTTTTGTTGTTATTATTGTTGTTTTTGTTGTTGTTATTGTTGTTGTTTTTGTTGCGAATAACCATTAAACGAACGAAAATATTTGTCTATTCACGCGGTGTTTTTATGGCAATAATAAAAGTTTTGATTTTTGCTGCTGCTACGCTGCTATAATTACGCTATAAAAACGAAAAACGAAAAACGAAAAGCGAAAAGCGAAAAACAAATCATCAATAATTTTTTGACAGCAGCTGTGCAGATGCCATGAAAATGATCTGTTTATGTTTTTTTCATAACAAATTCTCTTAAATTTATTATAAAAAAAACCAAAAAATATTTCACATTATTGCAAAATAAAAAAGTAAATAACATAAATAGTAAATAATAGTCAATTTAAGTAAGATACTTTGTATCCAGAAGTCTTCACTTTTCGCTTTCAGAATGATAATTTAAATCCCTTTATGGGAATAACAAATTTATTATTTTAACATTTTATTATGTGGCAGTTTTTCTACATCTACATCTTCATATCCTTCTTCTTTTACTTCTTCTCTAACCAACTTAATAATCCTTATGGTTTTGCGATTTCTTAAGGGCCCTTAGAATGTGTCCTCTTCTACTTTTATTTACTTGGCCCAATTTCAACAAAAGTATTAGTAGTAGTTGTAGTAGTAGTAGTAGTGTGAACATATGTATCTTTCCTCCTTCTATCAACAACGAAATATTATCACAAAGGGAAATGCATAATTAAAGGAAAACTAAACGAAAAAAAAATGCTTAAACTACAAACAAATAAAATTCCTATTTCCGGCATAGTTTTTTTTTTTTTCTTTTGGTTTCTTCTTGTTATATCTATTACTCTTTGAGTTTATGTGAGTAGATGTGTGAATAAAAGAAGCTGTTAAAATATGATAGTGTTGCCTATTAGCACAATAGAAAAACCAACAACAGTAACAACAATAACACTGTACACATACAAGTGAAGGAATGAACATAAGACACATAGAACAAGGAAGAGGAAGAGGAACAAAAACAAAAAAAAAATTGCAAAACAAACAAACAAATGAATAAATGCATGAATGCAAGAGAAGAGATGCCAATGCACAGGCAAATGGGTAAATAATGGAAAAGAATAGCAAATAAAAGAATAGAATAGAAAGCAAAAGGAAAAGGAAAAGGAAAGCAAAGAATGAATGGCTAAAGCTAGAAAAACGAAACCAACCAACCACACAAACAACCACACAAACAACCACACAAACAACCACAACAAGTAACAGTCACAATAATAGCACAAGGACATGGCTAAATGATAAGTTTTCCTTATTGTGTGCGCTGCGCTGCGTCGGTTGCCATTTAAAGGACACCAAGATGATGATAAAAGTGTTGAAGAAGGACATGAACGTGAACGAGGACACCACATACGAAAAAAAGCATAAGAAAACGATACTCATATGTAAAGGGAATGGGAAAGAGAAGGGGCACAATGCATAACTACTATGCTTCTTGTTATTTTTACACCTGTAAGTGTGTGAGTGTGTAAGTGACTTAGTGTGTATTTTAATAGGTGTAGTATGTAGTACTCATGTGAGTATGATGTCGACAATATGCTTTCAGCATTTTTCCACTTAAACGCTACGCAGAATAACAACAGTAGCAGCAGCGCTTAGTCATGCTCCAAAAATACGCCAGCCACCTTTAGTTGGATGCGGCGATGAATTCATTTAACCCCCTCATTCACACCTCCTCCTCCTCCTCCCTTTTTCACTTATTTAGTCATGCATACAGTACATTGAATCAAAGACACCATCAGAACAGCAGTAACATCACCAACAGCCACAGCCACAATCTCCGTTTGATGCTTCATTTATTGTTTGTACTTTATGATGCTCTTACTACTGCTTTGTACTCATATCTTGCCATGTACCATGATGACTGCCGCCTTCATCTGCCTGTTGGTTGTCACATATGTTTTGTTGTTACTGATGCTATTGCCGCAAGACTTATAATACCCTACCACCACGCCCATCCTTCCATCCTTCCTTCAACAAACCATTCGTCTATCTATTCATCTATTCATTCATTCATTCACCACCACCACCCATGTTTCGTATGTCATCTTTAGCCTTTCTCTTCCACTTGTTGTGTTTTTCTTGTCTGCTTACTGTTTTTTTTTTTTTTCTTTGGTCGTTTTCTTTTACTTGTTTTTTTGTATTCTATCTCATGTACTGCTGCTGCTGATGAACATCATCATGTATTTGTCTCTTGTGTATCGTCCTTATTTTTATTATTTTGCTACACCCATATGCAACACACCCAACCTTCCACTCATCCCATTCATTCGTGTTTTTACTTCTAACCTTAGCTTCCTTGGCTTAGTTACTGTGACAAAAAGCAGACCAACAACATTAGTATGATAGTATTTTCATCTGCATTTCAGTATTTTTAAGTGTATCTTTGTGTGTGTCTGTCTGTGTGTGTGTTTATAGTTATTTCGTTACCGTTACGTTTCCGTTTTCCTACTTCTCAAATATATTTTTTTTTCCTTTCTTTTCTTATTCTTTTCTGTTTTCTTACTTTTTGTGCATAACACACTTCGATGTTCGTAGTTCGTTGTTTTTGCTGTTGTCGTTGTTATTGTTGTTGCCTGCCAGTGGTTTTTGTTCAGGATGTTGTTACGGATGTGTAAGTATCTTTAACTATTTTACTATTCTTACTATCAACCTACCCCTTTGCCTTAATTGTTCTGATTTTACTCACGCACTCCCCTTGATCGTCTGCCTTTATATCAGTTGTGCTGAAAGTGTGTGTGTGTGTGTTTGTGTTTTGTTGCATGTATGCATGTGATTTTGATGTCTAATAGGCACTTGTCGGTTTATTATAACTTTGCCACATGAAAATCAACAATAAAAAAGCAACCAAAAAGCAACTTTGATAATTTACACAGTTCACATGACTACAGAGCTCTGGTCCCATTTCTTTTTTATCATTCATTCATCCATTTCTTGCTGCTTTTATTACCAGAATGTATTTTCCTTAAGTCAAATTCAAAAGCAGGATCATTTTTTTTTTTTTATTATATTGTATTTTTATTTTTTTTTTTATTTTTTTTTTTTGTGCTATTTAATATTATTTTTTATATACCATATTTTTGGAAGCACCTGTGCCTTGAAGCATTAAACAACATACGTATAAGTAACATTTTGTCACGTTTTTCACTATGCAACCGAAAGAAAAGATACAATGAGATATGTATGAATGTATAAATTTATTAGATAAAGTGTGTAATTCTCACGCAGATTTTCGTGAATTATTACATAAGCAAAATAAGAATATCCTATTAGTCTAAGGAGACAGGAGCCAGGAGACTTGGAGATAGATAACAAGAAGACAAGAATAGGATTTAAATAGGCTTAAAATGCTAAATAAAAAGTAAAGTAGCTTTCACATAACAATTTCCTTATGGCACACATTTGCTGTTATTGTTTGTTACCTTACCACATTTTCTGTATTCTGTTCTGTTCTGTTCTGTTCTGTTTTGTTCTGTAATTCATCAGAGAAAAAACCATTTAAATATGCATACAAAAATAACAGGAAAAGAACAAAAAACAAAACCTATTCCTTCTATCAGCAATAACATATGTACATACAATATATACGTAGATAGATAAATGTATCTATCTACTAGATACATACGAGTATCAACAAATATGTGTAGCATACACAATGCTCATGTTGACTGTCAATATTGTATGCAAAATACTCACTAAGGTCATGTAAATTTATTTATTCATTTTTCTTTGTTTCTTGGTAAAACCAAACCATTATAAACGTTTGTATGTTTTTTCTCTGTCTTGCATTCTTTTTACTCTAGAGAAATCAGTAAAAGTTTAAAATGGCAAAAGCTCATACAAACATACATACATACATACATACATATGTCAGTCTTTATTTTATATTATACGATTACGATGTGTGTATGTATGAAAAATGATTAGAGAAGTGTGGTTCATTTTTTTATTTTGATATTTTATTTTTTTCGTTTTTTGATTTTTTGATTTTTCAGTTAAATTCTCCTGAGCATTAATCTATTATACACGATATCTGAATATCATTATCTTAATTTGTACATACAAATATCAAAAAACCGAAACATTAAATCACATTGCGGCTTTAGTAGAAGTCATGACACCATTTGAACTTTAAAAATGTTGACTAAACTAAAGAAGTTCAACGAACCAAATCGAAAATGTATGCGGGTGGGTTGCCAATGAATGATAAAAACTGGAAAAATAAAAGAAAAAAACATAAATCCATTTGCTGCTGCTGCTGCTGCTGCTCGTGTTGTCAATTTTTGTGTTATTACATGGTAAGTATTCCACGAATCCCTTTTGTTTTGTTTTGTATTGTTTTTCTTTACTTAATGCTAATTATTCAACATTTTTTATATATTTTTTTTTTCTTTTCTTTTTATTGTTGCCACTTGGCTTTATTGTATTGTATTTGCTCCTGTCTTTATATTGTATTCTATTTTGTTTGTTGTTCCACCTTAAAAGCCTCAACTGAACTGAATTGAACTGAACTGAAGTGAAGCGAGGCGAGGCGAGGCGATGCTAGGTGGCTCAGTCTGTGGAGGTCAGTCCCCTGGGTCAATATTAATTACGCTCATTAGATGCTTTTGTAAATGCAAATGCGAAACAAAAATTTTAAATTAGAAAAATCGTCATAAAAATGAGAGAATGATGACAACAATGACAACGATGACGATGAAGGACTATGACAGACTTAACTCAATGGAAGTTGAGGGATAAGTAAAAGCAAAACAAAAAAAAAAAAAACAAAAAAAAGTAAAAAGATCTAAGTGAAAATTGTTGTGGCATAATTAAGCGCGCATAATTAAAAATACATTGAATTTTTTTTTTTTTTTTGCGTTCTCTCATTCTCTTTCTTCTCTTATGTATGTGCATGCACCATTTTTTACTTTTGTCATTGGAAAATTCATTGCTTGACCCCATTTTTATGTGGAACGTGTTTGCCTCAAACTCAAACTCAACTTTACTTTACTTTACTTTACTTTACTTTACTTTTTTAATACTACCATGTCCTCCCATTTTTATCTTTTTGTTGCTCAGCCAAGAACATACGTACGTACATACTTTGGCAACGGATGCTGTGCGTTGCTGATGAATACTTAACAATTCATTTTAGAAATTCTTTAGCTTTTATGATATTCATTCAACAGCAACGCGGACGAGTCACACAAGTTTTAAACGAACGAAAGAGCGAACGAACGAGATATTTCAATGATGTTGAACACATTCCTGTGTGTGAATATACACTTGCTTTCCCTTCATACACACATGACTATAAGAGCACTTAGAGCCATTACACGTAAATATTGTATATACACAAATATTCGCATGTGCGTTTAGCAATCATCAATCATCATAATTCAAGCATTTTTACCACACAAATGCGTCCTTCCGCTTGTACGAGTGTGTAGACAAAGCGACGTATACGCGATATTTACACGAACTCTAAAAATGATATGCATGCACGTGTGATGTGTGATGTGTGCAAGAAGTTTTAAATTTATTTAGTTGTTGCTTTTTTGTTTTGTTTTTTATTATTATTTTTTTCTTGAGTCAAACTCAGTTATTGATAAAGATGATGATAATAACGATGATGGCGATGGTGATGGTGATTGGTAATGATGATGATGATGATGAAGATGAATGATCCTTTAAACTTACTAAGTTCGACATTTTTGAAATCTTTTAATATTTATTACTTCTACACTGACTAACTGACTTCCTATAAGGAAATCTCTATTATGTTTTTTTAAATTAAGTAAGTACTATAGAAGAATCATTTCATTCTCACCATTGCTTTTTTCATTTCATCTCATCAAATTTGACTTCTTCTTCTTCTTTGTGTACTCAAATGAAGTGCTCAAATATAAAATATAAAACGCTTTTCATCATCTAAGCATATTCATTTATTTAATAAACTTTATAGCGCGCATTTTATGGCGCCTTTAAGTAATTTTTATTTTAACTTCATTTCCTAAGATATTTTTCCTTAACCATTTTCAATTGTTAGAAGAAGAAGAAGAAGAAGAAAATATCAAGCATTCATAGTAGTGAATCATGAGACAGACAGACCGACAGACAGACAAACAGACAGTCAGTCAGTGAGTCACTCACTTACTCATTCATTCAATATAATTTTTGTTGTGGACTACTTACAAGCCCCCATAATATATCCTAGTATCCTTCTACCCATTTCTCTCTGAATGTGGTTTTTTCTTAAATTCACTTGCAGTAGACAAGCGTGCAGCTTTTATTGTCAGTTGCAAGTAGGTTCTTAGGCAAAAGTTATTGTAAAGTCAAGTCATAACAGCAAAGATTGCTTCAACACATTTCATTTCATTTCTCATCGCATCTCATCTCATCGTCTAAAGCAGAAATTCGTTTCACCATCATCTTGCCAGCATATCAAGTTAAATCAAAGCAGCGGATGGAGATACACAGAGGCAAAGTCTGGAAAGATAAATCTTTCTTTTATCTTTTGTCAAGTAATATTCTTTAGTTGCTTTTATTACTTCAACTGTTGGCTGGCTTTGTTACTTTTGTGTTTCAATTTCAATTTTTGTATTTTCCCTTTCTTGGTTTTTCATATTAGATTTCCTTTTGCTTTATGAGGTATTTTGGATGGCATTTAATTTCATCAGCCGGGTTTTTCTTTTGTTTTTGTGTCATTCAAATGATGATGATGATTAGATGATGATGATTAGATGATGATAATGATGATGGTGAGCCTTCTAAACAAAACATGGCATTTAGTCAGATTTGCCATGTCCTTTGAAACGCAATACTCCTTACCCTAGTAAGTGAGTGAGTGAGTTCGTGAAATTGAAAACTTTTTTAGTTCTATTTATTTTTTGTTGTGATATTATTTTTTTAATGTATCCTTTGACTTTGCTTCTATCATACTTATTTTATCTTATTTTATTTTATTTTATTTTATTTAAAGCAAATAAATCCTGATAAAAGTTACACTAACTAAAAGTTTAGCACTTAATTATACAGCAATTTAATGAAATAATTTAATTAATATGAAAAAAAAAATGAAAGAAAAGTTTGGAACCTTTTTTCCATCTCTTTTTTTTTCTCATTCCAATGCCTCCTTCAATGAATACTGAGTGCGTCGTCGTAAAGCATCAGTGTACACATGTGTCAACCAACTCAAGTCTAAACCCATCCTAATGCCATCAGCTTCATTTAAACTGAGTTGAGTTGAGTTGAGTTCAGTTGAGTTGAATTTTGGCAAAACTTATTTAAAATTGAATTACATAAAAAAAAACCTTGATGAAATCAAATTTGAATTCATTAAAAGATACTTGGTCCTTAAAAAACCGTTTGCCTGCATGATATGTTCTTTCCTTTTTTGTTGCTCTGCTCTTCCATTCAAATGAACATTTAACATTAAATATCCTTCAACTTATTTCCTCCTGCGTTCGTTCGTTCGTTCATTCGTTCGTTAACAAACAAATAAAGAGAACAACTCACGTGTTTCCTGCGTGGCAGCACGAACTTGGCCCATTGAGCATAAAAATGTCTCATACTTTTGGGCCATTATAGTGTCTTCATTCATGGTCGTCATCATCGTGCTTTGACATCGTTTGTCTTTATATACTTGTATATATATTTTTTTTTGTCTGTTTTTTTCTTTTTCTGTTGTCTTATTATTATTGTTATTATTTTTATTTTACTCATTCTTCATTCACTTACTCATTCATTCGGCCGCTCATTTCTTCATTCATTCATTCATTCATTCATTCACTCATTCATTTATGCCTGAATATTGCCTTTTGGCATGTTGCTCATTCGCCTCTTTGCCTCTTTTGTATCGAAATGTTGTAGCAAATACTTTAAGATGATTTTATGTAAATGTTTTTCGTGCTCATGTTTTAAGTGTTTTTTGCCTGAAGCAAGCAATGCGTTCGGCCCTGGAGGGGACTAGCAGCAGAGACTTGAGTAATAGGGGCGTTATGCCGTGGGCGTTTAAAACAAAAAAGCATCAACATACCTTACCCCCTGCCTCTCTATACCAAGAGACCATTAGTAATAGTAGTAGTAGTAGTTGTAGTAGGCAGGCAGCCTTACTCACTTTGAGCCAAAACATCGAGTTGGACGTGTTTGTTCATTTGGAATTTTATTTAAAAGCCGAATACGAGTATTTGCCAGTACACTTAAATGCTTTTGTTTTTTGGTGTTGCTTTCTCAACAGTTTTCATTTTTCTGTTTATTGTTTTTATTTCCTTTTCATCATCATCATCATCATCATCATCATCATCGTCGTCACAGTCCTTTAAATGCGTCTTCAAGTGTTTATGAAAAAATGAAATACAAAAGAAAGTTGTGCTGTCGGTGCCTCTGACTGATGATGATTGTGTAACATAAAAGCATTTTAAAATATTTTCGTTTTTCTCTTCCTCACTTTTTTCTATTGAATGTTGAATGCAATTGAATTTTTAACTTCACATTTCTCTTTATTTTTTATCGCATCTGATCCTATTTGATCTGATTTGATTTAAGATTAAATTGATCACTTCCTTAAGCCAACAACAACAACAACAACAACAACCACAACAAAATAGAACAAAATATTCATGTGTTTTTCTTACTGTGTTTGTCAGCAATTATTTATTTATTTATGTGAATTTCTGCGTATTCAACAAAGCAAAAAGAATAGAAAGAACCAAATTCAATAAAAAAAAAAAAAAAAAAAAATTAAATCACTCGCATTAACACGCACAAATCAATATATCCTAACAAATATATGTGTGTGTGTGTGTGCACAGATATTAGAATATATATATTTCTATATATTTGTGTTTCTTTTTCCTGCAGGATATTTACGACAAATAATGCATTAAATTGAATTGCTAAATTTTATTTTATGGTTAAATCGTGCGTAGAACGAGCATTTTTTCCGTCTCCCCCAGTGCAGACAACAGACAACAAAATATTCAAAGGAGGAACAGAACAGAACAGAACAGACAAGAACATGTACACCCCATAAGTGATTGTGTATATTTGTGCAAAGTATAAATATCAACATACACAACTCTTTCGTTTATTAACCATTTCCGTCGTATCCTGCATGATTATGCCTTGACTTTGACTTCTATTCTTCTTGTGAGTGAGATACAAAAGAATGTTAGGACTTGACTTGACTTTTGACTTTACTTTTCTTTTCTTCTGTTTCTTTACATGACTCAGCTCGGCTCAACTTGACTGAGTTTCTCCAAAATCTGGTGTATATTGTTTGTTTAGGTACTCATATTGAGCCAACAACATCAACCGCAACAGCAACAGCAACAAGAAGAGCAACAACAACAAACAAAAAAGCGACGTTGACAATGACATCTGGCGTGATAAACCATTCATTATGATTTTTATTTAAAAGAGTCCTTACTCCTCTTTTTATGCTGATAGAAGTGAAAAAATTTCATACTCATTCATTTTTATTGTATTTACTGCATGTAATTTTCATAAAAAAGACACAAAATATTTTTTATTTTTTTTTTTTGATTTTCACCGGAAAAATGACAATGGAAAAAAACGAAAGGGGTGAAAATTATTACTAAGTATAAAATACTAAAATGGGTTAACAATAACAACAGACAGTAAAGGGTGCGAGAATGAAGTCAATGAATGAATGAGTGGGTGAGTGTGTGAGTGAATGAGTGTGTGAATGTGTGTGAGAATGAGTGAGTGAGTGTGTGAATGAGTGAGTGAATGTGTGAATATGTAGGAGCAGACGTTGTCAATATTTAAGTTTTGACATTGTTATGCCAATAATAATAATAACAACAACAACAAAAACCAATGAATAAAGAAAGACAACAATCTCTATACTTACATATGTACGAGTATATGTATATAGTGTATGTGTGTGTGTGTGTATATATATATGTGTGTGTGTGTGTGTGTGTGAGTTTAGGTGGTGGGTTCAAGCAAGGGTAAATTTATAGTGTTAATATAGGCAAATGTTGTCATAAATGTCAAAAAATTTATGATTTTTGTTTCGAAAATATCGAATTTTTGTTATCCTTTGACAAGCGAAACAATCCTTTTTATCATACTCAACATATTTTTTTATAAATATAAAGGAAAATGAATACACATTTACTATATATTGTAACTAAAATACAATATTTTTATGTGAAAAACAGGTTGCTTGATTGGTTGGTTACTTCGTTGGTTGGTTGGTTGTTTGGTTGTTTGGTTTATTAAGCTGATTTTCATAGACTTTTGTATAGTTCATTGTTTATTGTTGCATGATTTAAGTGATTTGATTTTTTTTTTTTTACAAAAAAAAAACACATACGAGTCAACAATAAAATATTTAAATTTAGATTGAAAAACTAAGCTTGTATTGTTGCATAGGTTTGTCAATATTCTATGTCTACAATTCTTTAATGGAAACACATCACAAATCATAACATTCACATGGAAATTCATTTTAACCCACTCTCGGAAACTAAATGAATTCAATTTCCGCATTTAGATTCTCTAAGTCATCTGTTGACGACGACTGACTGCTGTCACATATTTAATACATCATCCATCATGAAGTCATCAAATGAATCACACACTTTACCAAGTAGCAGGAGACAGTTTAGATCCTGACACTCCTGACAACTTTGTGGTTTTTTGTTGATAAATATAAATACTCGTATAATGTTAAGAGCAGACAGGTAATATTTGTATTGAGTCAAAGCCTGTATAAAATTACCTTTGATGGTTGATTTAACAACAATATTTAAATCTTCATCATATAAAGATTATGAACCTTGAAACTTTGTGACGAAATAAATACATAGTAATATTGTTTTGTTTAAGTAATTTGTTTTTACATATTTTTCTTTATCAACAGATTGAAAATTAATATAATAAAATAACTATAAATATTTAAATCAATTTCTTTTGATCTACAATAGAAATAAAATTACAAAACTAAACAAAATCTAAATTATGCTAATTAAAACTTTGCAAATTGATGAGATTTTATTTATAGAATTTGAATTATTTACAATGTAGAAACTTTTTTTATTGCATTATTAAGGTGAAATGAAGAGTAGAATTTATCACATAAAAGATATTTTCTTGATAACATGGTTGTTTGTCTCTGTCTCTGTCTCTGTCTCTGTCTCTGTCGCTCTTTCGGTCGACATAAGAAAGGTTGAACGGAAATGTGATGAGGGCGGTAAGAAAAGTTAACATAACTTGCAAAGTTTATTACATTTTTGAAACAAACAAACAAACGACGAACATACACACATTCATACTTAAATGCAATGGAGTTGTCAGTTCATAACAGATACAAAGTATCTAGATACATATAATGTTACACAATGTCAAGTGAAAGTTTTGCTGTTATTTAGTATTCCTTCTTTTTATTTTTACTTTTCTTTATAGAAATTTCCTTTATGATTTTCTTCATTTTTCGTCGTCGTTGTAGATGAAAATATCGCACGCGTATTAACTTTCACAACCAAACGAAGCCATGCCAAGACTAGCAAAGACAAGGCAAGACAAACAAGCTTAACAAACAAGCACACACACACTCAGTCAGTCATTCTTCACTCACTCACTCACTCACAAAGATACTCTTTACTTAGAGGGGAAAAAAAATAAGAAGAAAAAAAAGTGCTCGCTTGAGAAAAATTGAAAGGGATTTGATATTTATGAAGGCGCTTAGGAGACAGCGAATCTTTCTTTCTCTTCCTTTATTTGTTAAGCCTTTTTTCTTTAACAAACTTAAGTGAATTTAAGCTGTCAAAAAAATCCAAGAAAAATATTTAATAAGAGGACGACGACGACAACGACGACGACGAAAGAAAATCCTTTAACAAATTCACACTTTAATTTGATTTGCGTTAATTGTATTAAAGTCAAGTAGAATCAGAGAGAGAAACGCAGAGAAATGGGAAGGGACTCCACAAATCAAATTGCATTGAGCCACACCAAGTCAAACGACTGACTGACCGCGCCCTAAAACTTAATTATTATTGTGCTTGACACAAAAAATGAGGCATTTTACACAAACATAAAAATAAAAAAAAAAAAATTTTAAACACAAACAAAGTTAATTTATTGTGGAAATGATTAAGCAAAATAAAGTCAAATTTTTCATTGCAAAAAGGAATATTACAAAAAGAAAACATAAATGCAAAACGTAAATGAAAATGAAAATAAAAATGAGGCCTTTCTTTGTGTAGTTTATTGTTGTTCATTCGAAAAGGTCGAGAAGGGTAAGAGGGGGGGATTGGTTCCCTTTTGGTCCATTGGGGTCCATTGAGAGGGCAACACGCTAAAATGTCAAATGCCATCTAATTGGCAAAACAAGCGGAAAATCGCAAATTAAAATGAAATCGCACGTTCAAAATGAGGGGCCCTAGAGTGAAAGCCAAAGTGAAAGTGAATGAATACTTTATTTTTGTTTTTCTTTATTTGTTAAATGGAGGAGGGAGGGTTAAGCAAAAATTATTGTTTAAGTGAATGAAAGCGACAAGACAAGGCTGATTTTATGACCAACAAACAAAGTTCTTCCATTCGGGGAAGCAAAAACCTAACCATAAAAAAAAAAAAAAAAAATGGAATAAATGGCGAATGAACAATCAACATTACGCATACGTCACATTGACCGTACTCAACAAGAATTTAATTTCGAAGGGAAAACACACAATGCAATGCCAAGAAATACAATACAACACAATACAACGCAACAAAATGCAAAAGACACAATTTCTATCTTTATTTTTGCTCTTTAATTTAATGAATTAAATAAAATGATTCACGCGCCGCCCTTTTCTTTTTCATTCTTTTCTTTTTTTTTTTTTTTTTTCTTTCATTTTTGTAACACTTTTTTTGTGTTTATTTTCCTCATTACTTTTGTGGTTTCTTCTCTCTGTCTCGTCTTTCACATGGAAAGGATGTTTTAAATTTTTATTTTTTTTTTATTTTTTGTTTATTTATTTTTATATTTTTTTATTTTTTATTTTATGAGTCTTTTAATTAACGCAAAACACGTTTTTGCCTTTTCATTTTTATTTGATGCTTTTTCATGTTTATTATTTTTTTTTTTTTTCCTTAAATTCGGTGAAAGGAAAGAAACTTTTGGCTTGATTAGTAGCGACTTTGTTTGGCTTTCAAACAGAAAATGTAAAAAGATAAAAAACAAAGCAGCATAATTCAATGTTAATTAATTTTTTATATATAAATACAAATATTGAATTAACATTTTGAGCAAAACAAAAAACAAAACCAAGTGAATGAGTTTAAATTTAACTGGAAAATAATTTTACTAAAGAATTTCAACAAATTACGAATTGTTGTTTCTTATAAAAATGTTCATAATACAATATGTTATGAGAAATTGAAATTTAAGTCTTTATTTTTTATGAAAATATTTATGATGCAAGAAACTTTGACAATGTGATGACAATTCTCGGTTTTTACACTCATAAACCTTTTGTAAATGTGTCGCATTCTTGTGAGTTGCTTTAGCTCAGACTTAATTCTAATACAAAAAAAAAAAAAAAGAAACTGAAACAAAGTTTAAAATAAATAAATACATTAAAGAAAAGAAAAACAAAACAAAACAAAAGAAAAGAAAAGAAACGAAGAGAAAAGTTAACTGAAGCAACAGCAGAAAATTGTTGATGTTGATACATCATAGAGAAGGTAGAATTTGCTGCTCAAATGTTGATTTGATGTCTAGCTGACGAGTACTCGTAAATAGACAGACAAAGTCTCATTTTTTGCCCCATTCCATTTCATTCCATTCCATTCTATTCTATTCTATTCTATTCTATTAGTATAAAAGCAAAAATGAGTTTTGTCTTTGTAATTGTGTAACTTGCAGAAAATAACTCGTACATTGGTGCGTTTGGGTAATTTCATTATGTGAGTGGGGAAAATAATGTCTTAAGTCGACCTAAGTAGCTCATTAGCAACGTTGCTATCATCATCAACATCGTCAGGATATAACAACATTGTAGACTTGTTTCCATCCATCGTCATTATTTTGTAAAAGTATTTTAAACATTTTCAACAGTTAAAAACCTTTAAGTTGACATTGAGCTGTGTGCTCTCCGCATACAGTAGAAAAATTCAATACAATCTTATAATATTTTCTCATTATTTCTACTTATACATACATGAGTTCATATACCATATATATGTACATATACCATACATACATACATACATACATATATGTGAATGTTTAGTGTTGTGTAATTTAGGTAAGATCTTTGTTAAATTTCATACACTCGAATTGAATTCAAGCTTCAACAAAGAAAACTTGTAACTACAAAAGAAACAAAATACACTTGCACATGCATATATTTGTGAGTGAGTGTGTGTCTGTGTGTGTGTGTGTGTGTGTGCCTTTCTTTTTTTTAAGTATTTTACATTTTGCGGGCATTTTCTTGGGAAACATTGAGTAAACCCCAACACGACGAGCAAGGAAAGCCAACTTCAAGTGTTAATGTGAATGTTTCGTCATCATCATCATCATCATCATCATCATCATCATCATCATCATCATCATCATCATCATCATCATCATCATCATCATCATCATGATGAGTTTCTGTCTCTCACTTATAAGATTCTTAAAGAAAAACTTCTTCACACAGAGACACACATTGAAGTAGAAATCTTATCACACTTGCGGCAAGAAAAGCACAAAATAGCAAACCCAAATATAATAAAAGAAATGAAAAAAAGAAGAGAAAACGATGAAAAGTACCTCAAGACGATGACAAAACAAGCATGACCAAAGCACGCTGAATGGAGAATGAAAATAAAAACGAAAATCAGGAATAAGAAAAAGGTTACTTAAAGTATGAAAATGGCACGTTCCGATGTTTTTCCCATTTTTCCTTCTGCTTGTTAAGATGATAATCAGACACATTTATTTTTCATAATGTACGACAACGACAGTGACGACGACTAACATTGAGTATGTAGTAGTACGAGTAGTAGTCAACTTAGTATATTTTTGTACAATTTTAACCATTCCACTTTTTTCCCATTTACCCATGATTTAGAGGAATATTTTAAGTGTTTTCAAATGCTTTGACTTCAACTTAAAATGCTATTTCCTGCCACATTCCTCTGCTGATGACAAAAACGAAAAAATAAAATAGAAGATATGAAAATTCAAAAAAAAAAAAATCAAAATAAAAAGAGAAATTGATGGTGTAAAATGTTTAGCAATCTTTTCCTCAAGTGCGGCAAAAATATAATCATTGAACTGTGTTATTACATCCTTTATTGGCCTATAAAGGGGGAAATTATTACGCTTTCGCTAAAAGATAATACAAAATATTATATAAAATTACGTATACGTTTACATATAAAGCATATGTGCGTGCTTCCACATCGAACGAACATTTATTAATTTCCGCTTTGTAAATATAATTTTTGATTATTCAGAATAAAAAATACAAAAAAAAAAAAATTGATATTCCATTTAAAGCAAAAAGCAAAGATTTTGTAATTTCCACCAAAAATGTCAACTTGCGGCTAACTTTATTTACTCGAGACTATGCTAGTAATAATAATGGATAAATTGGCTCATCTCAGCTTGACTCTCATTCTCATGTTCTTGCTAAGAATATAATTTGTTTATGTTTATAAAAAAGAGAAGATAATCATTATTATCATTCGTTTGTTCATTCGTTTTTTTTTTTTTTTTTTTTGTTTTTTTCATATTATTCTAGGCGCTTGCAAATATTTACTTAACATTTTTGTGGTACATAATAGGAGAGAATGAAAATGAAAATGAAAATGGTTTGGGGGGAAATTCCTTAAATAATTCTCAAATATTCTTTTGGTGCTTAACACACGCCGACTCTGCATCGATTTGCCTTTTTATGCCTAAATTAAATTACTTCGCAATTTTTTCCGGATGTTTTTTCTTTCCTTCATCTACTGGTTTCTGCGATGTACTGAACTGAGCTGAGCTGAACTGAGCTGTGCTGTGCTTGTCGTCTGGCTGTTTGTTTGTTTGTCTGTCTCTCTGCTATTTTTTGTGCTATTTATATTTATTTATTTTTTGTGTTTTTTTTTTTTTGTTTCCTTTTAAAAAAACATCACACGTAGTCATTTGAAATGTTTGTGGTTTGCCGCAAGTTTATTCTTATTCTTATTCTTTCCTTTTCAAGTTTAACTTTACCTTCTTCATCGTCATCGTCATCTTCATCTTCATCACCATCATCATCTTCTGGCTTCAGTTTCAATTTCAGCAGAGGAAACACAAATGAACAACAAACGCGTGGCATCTAAATAACAATATTTTTCATCTTCTTAGTGTTGTTCTTAGTGTTGTTGTTTCGCATAATAAGCCAAAACATAAGTTTTTATCTTCAAAACATATATTAACTGCCATCAAGTTGAACTCCTCCAACTACATATTTGCCTTCAATTCATGCCCCATGGCAGCATATCAACCTCGAAACAATTCAGTTGTTTCTGTTGTATTTTGTTCTCTTCTGTTCAGTTTCAGTTGAGTTGTTAAAGTTATTCTTATTCTTTTCTTATTGTTGCTGTTATTCTTTGTCATTTCTTCTCCTCTTCTCTCTTCTCTTCTCCACATGCTTCATCTTCATCTTCAAAGTCAACAAGAAGTGCTTTGACTTGAGTTTTCTATTTTCCTTTGGTTTGGTTTGTTTTGTTTTCTTCTTTTCTTTATTCACTTTTTCCTTCTTGTTGTTTGTGAAAACTTTCACATGCGAGTCAAGCCTATGAATGTTGCCGCCGCCTCCTTTAGACAAACAGACAGGCAGTCGCGCATTTCATCCAACAACAAGAATGAAAGAAAATAAAAGAAAGGAACTGAACTGAACTGTCGATTTTATTAAAATAAAAGAAACTTCCTAAGCTAGGATTAGTGTCAGAAATTGTTAGGATTATTGCGCGTTCGTAATTGTTTGGCTTTTTTGTTTTCGTGCTTCTAGTGTTGTCCATCCTCCATCCTTCCTCCTTCCATCCTTCCTTCCTTCAGTTTTTGTCTTCTTTTGGATGTAATTTTTCGGCTTTATAAATAATAATAAGAATAGCGTGCCACATTCATTGGTTTGTAGATTGTTTTTCTTCGTCTGTTTTTTTTTTTTTTTTTTTCTTTACTTATTATTGTTAATAGAAAATTACAGAGGATGATAGAGGAGAAGGGAGTACGAGAATATCTTGTTTGCTTTATTAATTTTAAGAGGTGTGTAACATGTTCATTTTGTGCTATTTTATGCATTAAAAGTTATCAGTCAACATTCTAAATTTAGTTGAATTAAGGTTCATTTCCAGTCAAAGTCTTTCGATTTCTTTAATATTCTATTTCACAAATCACATTGTATGGGTCGCCGCCTTTACGATATACAATATTAGTATGGCTTAGCATAACAAAGCATGTCCTTTTTTGTATAAGTTTTCTCCACTTGTATTATATTGTGTATTGTATAAAGGACTTACAACCGCATTACGATTAAGTGTCCCTTTGGGCGCCAGTTAATGGGGGCTTTGTTGTTAGATTTTTGGTTCTATTAAATAATAAATATTAATCAAAATAAAAATGAAAATAAAAATAAAAATGTAGTTCTTGAAGAACCTTGTACATTTTTAGTTTGTTTATCCATTTCATTAAATGAGTCTTTTTATACACTTCTTACTAAAGTAAAAGGTATTTTAACAATCATTTGGTGTTTGTATGAGTAGATAGAAACTTTGTTTCAGAGATTATAACAATATAAAGGGAGTTCTTACAACTGAAACGGACTAAGTTTGTTTCCTTAGTTATGAGATGAAATTTCTTAAATCAATTTGCCATGTGAAATTTATAATAAAAATCTATTTTCTTATGTGAAGTGTATTTGAGTATTGGTGAGACCAAAGTTAGAGTTCTTTTGTCCAATTTGTGATGTGTGTTAATGACATGTTGTCAAATACAAATGCTAAAATATTTTATATGAATAGAATATAAGTAAGTACAAACATCAACACATGTGTAAAAGATCCATGAAGACCAAGAGCTAAAGCCGCCAGCCAGTCGCAATCATTCGCACTTCATTAAGCAACGCAGACAGTGAAAACTACAAAAGAATATGGCGGCGAATGAGCAAAGCAAACGAAGCAGGCAAGCAAAATACTTAAGATTTAAGCGAATCAAACTAAACTGAAACTGAAACTGAACGCGCTCATTAGTCAGTGAAAGCATTTTGTTTTATTTTGTTTTGTTTTCCTTTCCTTTATTTTTTCGCTTGTCTGCTTCCCAGTCGTTCGATGAACTTTGCAGTTTGCAGCGACATAAGGCTTCCATCATCATCATCATCATCATCATCATCATCATCATCATCATCATCATCATCATCATCATCGTCATCGTCATCAATTCTTCTTTTGTTGTTTCAGCTTCAAACGCATCTGTCAAAGATATACGTAGTAGTCAGACAACAGACAGGCAACCTTCTTTGTTTTTCTTCTTGCTGTTGCTGTTGTTGTTCTTTTTGTTGCTTCCAATTAAGTTTGTTTGTCAAAATATTTACTTCAAGTGCTGACGATGTTTCTGCCACGGATGTTGATGTTAATGTTACTACTGCTGCTGATTCTGATGCTGCTACATTATTATTGCTGGCACAGCTGCCACCAGCCACCAGACCATAGCTTGCTCCAATAACTTGACGCAGCATTTGATGCTTCGCCACCTCGACACAACAATAACAGCAGCAGCAGCAGCAGCATCAATCTAGTAAACGTCTATAAGCGATTATGTGTTTGTGTGAAATCAGCGACAATATTTTCTAAAAATTTTATTTTGTTAATTAAATGTGACAGGAAAGTGTAAAAGTAGAGCCGAGCCATCGAATCGAATCGAGTTGAACTGTGCTGTGCTGTGCCGTGCTGTGCCTCGTGACTTTGCGCTTTAGACATCAAGTAACATGGAATCGCATGACTTTCGGTCGTTGACGCCGCAGTTCAATTTAGTGCTCATTTCAGTCAGTCAGTCAGTCAGACAGTCAGTTACTATGTACGTATGTGTGTTGTTTACTTTTTGTGTTTACTGTTGACAGCGTTGACAGGATACAACATTAACGGCAAACCCACCCACCCTCCTCCACTCACTCACTCACTCACTCACAGTTTTCTTATAACATACAACATACGAGTACATGGCATAATGTACTGTAATGTAATTAACATTCGAGAGAGGAGAACATGCTGTCGTTGTCATAATTAAAATGTTCACCATGAACTGTGTTGATCTATTAAATTTTGTGGTCTACTTTTAGGCGTGGAACTGTGCCCATGCATTGTCGCTTTTTGTCGTAGCCTATTAAACTTGGCCCATGTTTCTGCGGTTTTAACCCAATTTTTAGTGCATGTCAAACCATAAACCGGAACAATTTAGGTTAGCAGCATGGGATTCATCAATCAAAAATTGACATTTCAAATCAATTCCACTTCCATTTATTGCTGGCAGCCCCAAGCAACTTTTATTAAGGACATGGCTAACTAATAAATTGAAGCTTTTAAATTCATTTCGGCAATTAATTCATTAACCATGAAAAGCACAAAAATTGTTCAGTTTGCCAAACAGATTTACTTATATTTTTCTAATGAAATGAAAACAAAAAAATGCCTGTCGAATTGAATTAGAACTGATAAGCTGAGCTTGCATTGTTCTTTTTTTCCCCCCATTGTAAGTATAAACCTTTCATTTGCAGTAGAATTATTTTGTCTCAAGGTTAATTTGAATTTTATGCCGCAAACTGTCCGCTAACTTTTCCTTTTGTTATTCTGTCATCATCATTATTGTTATTGTTATTAGAGCCAAGACATTGCGCCGAAGAACTCCTTTTTTTTTTTTCTTTTATGACCTGCACTCAATTACAAAGCAAAAAGTCTTAAAATTAATCAAAAAATTCCTAAGACAAGAAGACAATATCTTTTTTCTATAGATTGTTTCGTCTTTCATTGTATCCTGTGTCCTGTGTCCTTTTTATCATGATTGCAATAAATAATTTTGAACGAAAACCTTTTGCGACAGCGAATGATGATGAGGAACTCTTTCGATGATGCTGATGATGATGACGGTGGTAAAGGCAAAAAGTTTCCTGTTATAATGGACAAGAATTTTCTTAAGTATTTGCTACTTAATGAAAAGGGTTCGTACACAGATAATTAAAAAAATTGTTTATAAAATGTTTTAATATTTTCGTTGTATTCCCACTTTTTTTTTCTCTGCCTTTCACTCATCTCATTTTTAAATGAAAATTTGTAAATTTTATACTTTAAATTTTAAATTCAAAGAAAATCCTTTTTATGCATAAAACCATTCGATTATCACACACAAATATTTTTTATAGAATGTAGAATAAAAATGATTTTTAGTTACACTTTGTAACACTGTAAAACTGTAACCAAAAGTTGTTGAATACTAAGAGAGAGATGCATCGAACAAATGAAGGATCGAAGGATTGAAGGATTGAAACAATGACATGAATACAAAATTTTTCTATACTAAAGACAAAAGCAGCAAATTGAGAACCCTCAGCAGAGCTGTAACTCATCCATTCATCTAACTATCTAAATATCTATCTATCTATCTATCTGTTGAGCAAGTAGAAACAAGTATCTGAATATCTGAATATCTGAAAAGTATCTGTGGCTTTAAAGCAATGGCAATGTTAAGCAAGCAAAAGCAAACGTTTGGCATTTTGTGACGCACACAACTTGAAACTGTTTACAACCACACAAAAGCAACAACAACAACGTCAGTAATAATAATAATAATACAAAAGTTGCAATCTCTCTTGTGTATTTTTCACATAGATTGTTGCCACACCAAGAGAAAGCAAAAAGCTACAAGTTCAAAGAAGTATCTACTCGTATCATTTTAAGATTGGTTTGGGTGCTGTGTGCGTGCTCATGCTGAGCTCTGTTTAAATCGGAGACTTACTTCAACCCAACTCACTAGACTGGATATCAATGTACGAGTATCTATGTGTATTTGTGAAAATATAATATATGCATACTTTATTTATGAAAGAGTTATAAAGAAGAATATCATCTATCGGAAGCGAACAACCCTTTCTTTATATGCATAACATGAAAATAAAAGCGAAAAATATTTAAGTAGGAATTTGTTATGTACGCTAGATAGAAAGAAATTAGCATACAAACAAGAAACAAAAAAAACAAAATGAAACCCCTTTATTCTATCTATTCAAGGCAGCTTGGAAAGCTCAGCCCAGCCCAGACCAATCGACTCGACCCTGAATGCCACTTATCTATATAAATATTTGCCTATCTTTGCTTAACAGTTTGTCGCTACTTCGCAAAAGCAAATACATATGTAGTACTTAGTATATAGAAGCTGGACAAATTTATATTTGCATACTCAAAACAATAAACAATCTACGAGTGAGAGTATCTTTTCTATACTACATATATGAAAAGCGCCGATAGATAGAAATACAAATATCACGTTCAAATTCAATTATGCAATTATATTGAAATTACAAGTATCTATAATAAAATAAATTCTATAATATTTATTATATCCTATCTATGTATTTGCTTGCTTACCTGACACTTTGGCAATGGACCCTCTGGTGATTTGACCTTCCAACCAAGTAATGGCGGAATACAGATCAATGCTGACATAATCCATACTGCTGTAATCATAACAGCAGCACGTGCTGGTGTTCGCGATTTGAGATAATCGACAGCCTTCGTAATGCTCCAATAACGATCCAAAGATATCAAACATAAATTCATTATGGAAGCTGTAGAAAGCAATACATCCATGGCTGAATGTATGTCACACCACCAACTGCCAAAGATCCAATAACCCATCAACTCATTGGCCAATGAGAAGGGCATAATGATGAGGCCCAAAAAGAAATCCGCCACTGCCAGTGATGCAATAAACCAATTCTGTATGTTCTTCAATGATTTCTCTGTAGCAATTGCAATAATCACAAGCATATTGCCCACCACAATGATAATCATCAGAATGGTTACAATTATCGAGGCAATCACAATCTGTGGCAGCGTATAACCACTTGGATAGCGTCCATCCCAATGGGCTTCTGTAAAATTGCCTCCCGACATAGAGTCATTGATACTATTGATAAGGGCGCCACTAGCATTTGTGATTGTTTGATTGTAATAATTGATTCCGCTACCGAAACTAATACTGCCATTGCTAAAGAAACCACTGCCACCACTTAGAAAATAAAAACTATCATTGATATAGGACGTTTGCAGCTGGCCTGGATTACTTGTGGTTACAGCGCCAGCCAGTGAGCTCTCCAGTAAATTTGTGAGTGTCAATTGGCCATCGACGGTTAGCAATGGCGGATTGAGTGTTGCATTTACATTAGGCAGGTGTTTGTTTGTAGTAAAGTTGGTTGTTGATGCCAATATTGAGGATGATAATGCAGATGATGCTGCTGCTGCTGATATTGACGATGATGATGATGATGATAATGATGATGATACTCCATTTGGTATTGCTGACGTTCTCGTCGCTGTTGCTATTGTTGTTGTTGTTGTTGATGATGTTGACGTAAAGACTGCAAGAAAGTCATCTGTACTTATGTTACCCGTGTCTATGTTGCTATTTAGGCTCGCTTCCAATTTAGTGTCGAAATCCATGATGATGATTTTTGTTGCAATGATGAGTGAAGGTGGTGGTTGTGGTGGTGGTGGTGTTAATTCGTTTAATTAAAATTTCTATATATAAGTAGTTTTGGCAATTTTATTTCTTCAATTAGATGATAATTATTTCATTGTATTTATTCATTTATTATTCCTTTTTCATGTTGACTTTGGTCCCATGCCTTAGACTAGAATTTCTCTTTAATTATTTTAAATTAATTTAAATTAATTTAGTTTGATTTAAAGCGTTTTTGTGTTTTTGATTTTTTAACATATTTTTTACAAATTATTTTTATTATTAGTTTATAAATGAATCATTTTATTTACTAATTATTATTATTATTATATACAATTATTTGTTTGTTTGTTTGTTTGTTTGTTACCCGTTTTATACCGAAACTTGTGTTCGTTCCTTCACTTTTGAAAGCGAGGTCTCTTCTCAGAAGGCGAAGAATATGAGAAAGATAATAATGATGATGATGATAATAATAATGGAAGATTATTATACTTAGTTTTTTTTTTTATTATTTATTAGTTTATTTAATTATTTTCTATTAGAGAATTAAAAATGCTTTTATTGTTTTAACAAATATTTGCCTATTTACACAAACTCGCCAGCGATCTGCTGCTGCTGCTGCTGCCGGCTGCTTTTAATGTTGCAATAAACTTGGTAAATTGATGCTGTTCTTAATACTTTTGAATGAGCATCAATACATAGATGCACATACACACAGAGGAACGCCGCACATGCAACTTTTAGTTTTGTTTTTTTTTTTTTTTTTTGCTTTCTTTTTCTTTCCGGCCTTGCTAATGTCTATGGAAGATTCTTGTGCTTTCAATGTTTCTTAAGTTTGAGTGTATAATAATATGCTAGTGGGGTGGATTGGATAGAGGTTCCTGCTGCTGCTGCTGCTGCTGCTGCGTGTCTTTGTGCGCCACCAGTTTTGTTAGCCATTAAGAAGGCAATTTATTAAAAATTCGAATGAAACACATTTTCACACTTTCCATTATCACCAAAGTATCATCATCCACCACTACTGCCAACATTTTGCCGCACATTTCTTTCATTTGTTTGTTTTCACACTCTTCAAGTTTATTTGTTTGTTTATTTCATTGTAAATATCTTTCTTTAATTATGCTTTTAACATTTCATCTCTTGAAGTATCTTTGGCGTATTTTTTTTAAGTTGTTTTTAGTTATTTTTGTGATAATTTATTAATTAAAATTAATTTTGTTTAGTTGCGAGGAACTTTTTCTATTTGCTGCTTTGCTGCATCAATCAATTACAATTTAATTATTTCATTTTGAATTTTGAATTTTGATTTGCTTTCTTCTGATTTAATTTTGATTTGTTTTCTACTATGAAATGCCGCAATTTCAAATTTATGAAACCAATATTTATTTATATTCTGTTGCCATTGAGAAAATTTCAAAAAATTTTGTGTGATAAATTTTCAAATTGAAATTAAAATAAATTAATTTTGACTATTTACACGAATTTCATGGATTTAATTAATTAAAGAGTCAATTTAAATTATGTATTTGTAAATTTGTAATTTTGGAGGAAAATAATTTTGGTTTTTTTTTTTTTTTTTTTTTCTTTATTATTTTAGTTACATTACATTTTTTTGACGCGTGTTGTCAACATTGGCAAAGTATATTTTTTTAGAATTAATGTTGTTCTAATACAAATTGATGTTGTTTCGCTTGTTTTGTTACGCGCCGCAACACGTTCGTTCCGTTTGAAATGCACATCTTAACTGACTGCTGACTGAACTGACTGAAATAAGAAATTCTGTCTATGTTGCTTGCCACAAACATTTATTCATTCGCTAACGCATCGCACTTTCTATGATGGCATTCGCATTCGCCTTGCGCCTTTCGTTTCATTTCGTTTAAAATGTTCGCTTCGTAAGTAGTAGTACGTAGTAGTAGTACGTTTTACGTTACTTCTTCGTATGTCGTAGCGTAACAACATTTGCTTGTTTGGCGCGCGTATTTCCTAAAGCATGCATCGCAATTTTGTTCTCTTATGCCGCAACTAGAAACTTGTTCAACAATCATTGAAATAAGTTCCACACAAAATAATGAAATACTTATGTTCCACAAAGTGAAACTTTTAGGGAAATTTACTCTCTCAAAACATACAACCAACACAGCTGACATAATCAAATTTCTCTCAACTGTCTCTCTGAATGTTCTTATTATGCTCACTCACACTCACACACTCTTTATGTAGTCGCTCAAAGCTTTTGCTGAGTGTGTGTGTGTGTGTGTGTGTGTGTGTGTTTGTGTTTCATTACCAAATTGTTTCATTACAATTTACGCGCGCAATTATTTGACGACGTTCCTTTGCATTGTTGTCACACTTTTTTTTGTCCTAGTGCCCTAAACCAGTTTAAGGATTCTTTTGCTTTGCTTTTTGAGTTACCATTGTTTTGTGTTATTGTTTCTTTTTGTTTTATGCCTGACATGGTATGTGTATGAGTTCATGTGTGTTTGTGTATTTTGTTACTGGCGGCTGTCACCTTCCTTCCCTCCTTCCTTCCATCACCCATAATCATCATCTATACTTGGCTTTGTTTACACTTTTGTTTTAACCTAAATAATCATTTTGTTGCTCCTTTCTCATACATTGAATACTCCATTCTTCATTTCACATCCCACTGATGTGCGCATACAATGAATTTAATTCTTTTCTTTCATTTTTTCAAGGAAATTTCTGCTTTTGATTTTAAATATGGTTTTGTCGTTCATTGTAACAATTCATTCATTGTTCATCATAGAATATATTCTCAGGAAATCGTAGTATGCATCTTCCGAAAGTCATAACATGGAAATAGTTTTGTGTTTTGTCTAAATCTTTTCTCTTCTAATTAAAGTTATCTTTTCCTTCTCTTGCACACAAATTTAATAAAACTAATTTACACATCGAAAAGAGAATTGTCACTTGTTAAAACAAAACCGAACACCGAAAACCGAAAACCCAAATCAAAAACAAACAAACAGATAAAACCAACATAAAGCTAACCAACCAACCAACATATGAATGAATGAATGAATAAAGAAAGAAAGAACGAAAGAAAGAAAGCCCTAAGGCTTTGTCCATTTCCTTTCTGACAAATACTATATTTGTACGTAGTTGTATGTAGTATTTATGTGTTAGAAATCACATCACATCGCATCGAATCGAATCGAATCGAATTGAAGTCTATCTATCTATCGCATGCGATAAATTTGATTTTCATTGAGTTGAAAAAGGAAAGAATGAAAGATTTTCTAACTAAAAACAATAAAATCTGCAATCGATTCATTGACGCTTCTGTGTCTGTTGTCTGTTTACTTTCGAACTGTGACCAAGCACGCATTACCGCAATAAATATGAATAGACACACGTATGTCTCTCTCTCTCTCTGTCTCTCTGTCTATCGTTTCTCTGTATCTCTTTATAACATATTTGTATTTGGATCTGTTTGTAGGTGTACGAGTATCTACGTAGCATTTGAGTGTGCATACTGTCATACTATGTTTGGTTTACCACAGCGCATCAGGTAGTCGTTTTCAATGTATGCATATGTGTATCTGTGTGTATCTGTGTGTGTGTGTGTGTGTGTGTTTGTGTGTGTGTGTTTGTGTGTGTGTGTGTGTTTGTGTGTGTTGAAATCCAAACATTGTTTCATGAGCATTTACATTTCCGCATCCGTTTTATGTGTACGTCATGTTGGTTATCCTGTTTCTACTATTTCTACTTACTGTTACTGTTACTGGGACTGATGCCATTGCCGTTGCCTTTACCGTTGCTGATACTGATGATGTTGTTGTTGTTGTTGATGTTGATGTGACCGCACGAGTACTTTCATTACACTCGAGTAAACTTGGCCAGTGGCCGTTGATGTTTTCGCTGTTGTTATTGTTGTAGCACTCATCATCACAACATCATCATCATAGCACAAGTAATCACAGTCACATTCTCATCACCATCACCATCACCATCACCATCATCATCGCAATCATCATTGTCGCATGTTTACATTATTCTGCCATTTTTCATGCTATGCAGGGGCTCAACACAGCTTAACTCTTATACACACATAAAGCACATCTACATCTACATACATCTACATACTCATGTATATGAATATACATATGTACATATGTACATAATCGTATATCCAACGACATTTGTATGCCTCTTATCGCTTTTTAATTACTTCTTCTTGGTTGCATCCTGTTGCTTGAGCATATTTCCGCAATTAAAATGTGGTTTTATTTGGTTTCATTTTTGCATGTTGCCCAATACAAACGAACGAACGAACGAACGAATCTATGCGATACTCAGGTTTCCTTATTCATGGGGATTCATGATACTGGAAGACAGAGATAGAGAGAGAGAGAGAGAGAGAGTGTTTTTTTGTGAGTCAAATATCCTTGTTGCATGCTGGTGACTGTTGGCTAAATGAAAGTGAAAACTTTATTCATTAAAAAAGAACAATGCACAAATGTGTTAATGTGACACCTCAAATTATATTACAATCCTTGTTCATAGAAATCTAGGTTACTACATACTTAAATATATGATTAGATAGTAGTATCAATATTGCTTCTGGTTATGAATTGAATTATTTATTTATTTATTTATTTATTTTATTGTTTTATATGAGCTTTCAGTGCCTTTCAGCGCCAAAACTATAAACATGCAACACGTTAAAGCCAACAACTGCGACTGACCTCCTACAGTCAGGCAAACAAACCACACCAAACCAAACCAAACCAAACCAAACAAGCAAACAAAAAGAATAAAATAGACTAATTAAGTTGTACTCGTAGTAAATTTTGGTCTGTGCCATAGGCACTTTCCTTGGTGCTTTATTTTCATTTCTTAACAGTAATGGAAAAGCATAAAATAGTAAAATTTTTAGTTAAGCCAATCTAAGCTCAATTTCAAACCTAAGCCAGAGCCAAGTTAACTGACGACGGCAATGATGATGATCATGATGATGATGATGATGAACGCAAACCGGAAACACCAAGCTGACACTGAAGTAAACTGAATTTCAGCTTAGAAAATAAGCAAGTAGCAACAGAGTAGAAAACAGAACAGAACAGAAAGGTTGATGTGGCTTAACGCGAACCAGAAAATTTGAATGACTAAAATGCGAAAATGTTACTTAGTGAAGAAGAACATAGGAAAATGGGAAGCGGAAAGTGCTCTATGTGGCACATAAAAAGACTCCAAGCTCAACTTTTGTTTTTTGTATTTTTTTTTTTTTTTTTGCTGTTGTCATTGTCCACCTCATCACCATGCGCTGTGGCTTGGTGCGCTCAATTATTATGGGGTTTTTTCCTCCAATTTTTTTCTTTTATTTCTTATTTTATTTTGTTTTTTTCCATTTCTGTGTTGTCTTTTTTTTCTCAGTGAAAACAAAAGACTTGCAAGGCTTGCCGCCATTGTATATTGTACAATTTTCATGCCCTTTTTTTTAATGATTTCTCTTTCTTTCTTACTTATTCCATTTTTATTCTCTTTCCTTACTCATTTTTTGTTGTTGTTGTTCTTTTTTATTTTACTATTGTTATTCTTGTTTTAGTTGTTGCTATTGTTGTTGTTGTTGTTGTTGGTTTAGTAGCTAATTAAAAAAATTTTGTTTGGTTAAAAGTTGAGAATGCAAATGACGAGGATGAGGATGAGAGGATGAGACGAAACAAAAAAAAAAACAAACATTCAGTTTTCTTAGTAAGCTTTTTATGAATAATTTAAATTATTTTACCTGGCTAAATTACCTCAAAATGTAGTTGAGTTTTTGAGCATAAAAAGTGAATAAAGAGAAGTAGAAATTAATATTTATATGAGTGCTTTGTATTTACTTAAATATTGTGAAATTGGCCTTAAATAAAACATAAAGCACAACCCACAACCCTCAAAACACATTTAAATTTAATTTTTTATTATTATTTTTATTATATAAAAAGGTTTGAGTACTCAGTACACCTTCTTACTCTACTCAAACGAGTGAGAGAAAAAATCCTTTGAAATAAATGAATGAATTAATAACTAAGTGAAAGTTCTCAGAAGTCATAAAATAAACCAACCACACTCAAACTGAACTAAACTACTTAAAAAGTCATTGAACAAATATTTTTATTTTGATTTAATGAAAGCTAAAATGGTGGCGGAGAGACTTTACAAAAGTGTGTGATTAATAATTTACTTGGTCAAATGAATAATAAAAAATATTTTTGCCATTTATGAGTTGAGTTTCTTATTTACTTAGATAGTTTTGTGTTTTTTTTTTTCTCCTTTATTTATTTTTCTTTGTTTCGTATATTTAATAAATGACTGACAAAGTCAATAACTCAAAAGTTAAATAAATAATTGTAAATGAATGAAAGCAAAAACTGTATCTAATTAAAAGTTCAAGGACATTTTATTATCATTTTCAAAATGAATAATAATGAAAAATTATATTAATAAAATTTAAATTTCATTTAAATTTTCACTTTATTATGATTATCATGATAATCATTGTCATCATAAACACAAACGAATAACGTCAAATAATTTCATATTGCAAATTCAACTGCTTTGACGATAAATGCAATGCAATGCAATATTCAATTGAATAGGAGATCTGAGAGATGAAATAATGATGCAGTGGCATACAATAACAATACTCATGAAATCAATTGTAAAGATTTAATTGATCAAAATAGTTTGTCCGTCCATATTTGTACGCTTTGTTTCAATCATTCAATCATAGCATTTCTCTTCCTCTCTCTCCACCATTCCATATTTCAGTCATTCATTCATTCATTCACTACTCACTCACTCATTCATTCACTCACCCTCAATCAGCAGCAACCAACAAATGTACATTTCAGTAATCGTCTATCTATCTATTTGATTGTGGCAATATCTGTCTATTTTATCTGTCTGTCTGTGTATTTTATCTGTCTGTCTCTGCTGTCTGTCTGCCTGTGTGTATCGGTTTTTCTAAGCGAAATGAATGAAATTTATCATTAACAAAAGGATTCATTCGTGTTCAATATTTGAGCTTGATTTGTTGCTTTTCCAACTCGTTGCAAACAGCATGAAACAATTTCATATTACAAATTATGCATGAATTCTTGTATAGATACATTTATACGTACGTACAATTTGTATAGTATTTAGAGAGAAACATTGTGAATATATGATATATTTTAATATCTACTTCATACTACAATACAATACAATACAATACAATTTGTATGTTGTATGTAGTAGTATGAACTTGGTATGTTTCCGGTCTTCATGTTTGAAATCATTCAATCGCTTCAAACATTTACAATTTCCGCTCAATGATGTTATTGTTCTTCTTGTTCTTGTTCCTGTTCTCCTTGTTGTCCTTATTATTATTGTTACTGTTGTTGTTGTTGTTGTTGTTGTATCTGTGGTGCTTTGTAGCATGAAAATGTTGCAAATTGCTTGACAAAAGTTATAAGTTATGTTCAAATGATTATTGTATTTTTGTGATTGTCTACCCAAAATCATGTAAAACCAAGCATAAATTATTTTAACATTTTAACATTAATTTCTTGTTACTTAACAAAGTGCAAAGTGTAAATGAATGATTTCAAAATGTTACTTCTAATTTGGCATAACCAAAGATTATTATTTTAATATTTAATTTACAATAATTTGAAATTCTTTGATTTAATGGAATTTCAATTAAAAATTAATTAAGCAATAAATACAAAATTGATGCTTCTAAATTAAATGACATTAATGTTGTTTGTTGGCTTCAACGAACGAAGAAGAAGGAATATGTAGAAATTATTAAATTAAAATAAATTCCATTTGCATGTTGACTTAAAGATTGAAAATTGTTTTTGAATAGAAGAAAGATTAGTAAAATATGCTAATACAACATTATATAATCAAATAATTATGCGCCGCCTTCCTGTTAATTTCTGGCTTCAACTTCTCCACAAGTTTAATGTAAAATCAACTATTGTTTTATATACTTAGTAATTCTTAAGCCAGCAACGCAAAGGTTTAATGATGCAAAATACAAATAATCTGAGAGGAAAAGTTTATAGAATGCAATGAACTTTCCATTAGCAAAACTAATTCAAAACCAAATTTACTGTAAATAAGCTTATAGTCTTCCCAACTAAAGTGGATAGTTGATTCACTTGACTTACCTCCCTTCTTAGTCCTACAAATGCTCTAAACTGATCTGATGACTGATTATATTTACTTCTTGCCATTTTTATAATTTTTCCTTATTTGAAAATGAAAAAAAAAATGAGGAAAATTTTACAACAAATCTCCCTCATTTAAAATTTCATATTTTTTCGATTATTCATAATATAAACTACATTTATTATTATTCTTATGTATCTTTCAACTGTATAACAATTAATAACATGTTACATCATAACCTTTTTCGCATAGTTTTTTGTTGGTTGGTTTGTTTGTTTGTTTGTTTATTTATTTGTTTGTTTCCTTGTTTCTCTTAACTTTCATCAAACAATTTTTTATTCATTCAATAACAAAAAACTAAAATGAACATAAACAAAAACAAAAAGCCAAACCAACAAATAAACTAAACTAAACTAAAATAACAGAAGCAGCAACAATAACAACAACAACAACAATAAGAACAAGAATACAAACAACAATATAAAGAGAAAAGAGAAAAGAGAAAGTTGTTCATGTCCAGTATTGTAAAAGTTCTAACAACGGAAACAACAACAATTGAAAAATATTGGCAGAAATTAATCTAGCGTAGTTTTTACCACGCCCCATATGCCACACAAGGCGTGCGCTCTTCCACAAGTTACATGTATCTATCTATGTGTGTGTGTATGTGTGTGTGTGTGTGTGTGTGTGTGTGTGTGTGTGTCTGTGTTGAATGGATATAAATAATTGCTGCTGACATTTTGATAAATGAGTTTCAACAAAGTTAATGAAAATAACAAACACTCACTTGTGTCGCGCGTACCGTCGACCGATGAACGAATGCTCAATGTTATTGTATATTTTTACTTTTACTTTTGCTGTTGCTACTTTTGTTGCTGCTGTTATCCGTGCGACATGACTAAGTGTTCATCATACACTAAGTTGCATAGAGTTTATGCAATTCTCTCTTTTTAATCAACTGAATTAAGATAATGCAGCAATTGAAATTTTTCATCAAATCCAATAAAAAAGTAAATGAACAAAAATTTGATACAACATCATCATCATGATACTAAGATATTTTATTTTGAATAACACATTACCATCCATTCTCACCCATTTGCATCCCCTGCCTTTTGTAACAATATCATCATTGTGAGAAAGACTAATGTGAGAGCTTTTAGCCAAAGTACTTTTAGCCAAATCCAAATATTGTACTTCATAGATACATAGTTGCAGATACACATACTTACTTAGTTGAAAGACAGATAGATGCACGCATAACATAATATTTTGTGCCATTAGCGTTTTCCATTTCAACATTTCAAATATAAAATATTGCATTGTCCTTGCTCTGATATGTATTCTCTGCTTTGCCCTGCTTTGCTTTGCTCTATTTTGCTTTGCTCTTTTAACAATGCGCGTATGGAAATGAATCTTTGATAAAAACTCAGCACACAATTCACTATGAAAACGACAATCACACAGCACAGGGCTCTGTTCTTTTGCTTTAAAAGCCTGCGGCAGTTTACATTGCTTAACTCAAAAATGGAATTATCTGTGAAAGCACAAATTGCCTCAACCAATAAAGTAACTAAACATAATTTAAAAAAGAAAATATTAAGTGAACAGTCCAATGTCCAAAGGAAATAAAATAGCGCAAAATGAAATGAAACGAACAAAAAATCTTCTTACATTTGAGTTCCATTAAATAACAAAAATATATTTTTCTTTTTCTATTTTTATTATGAATGCATTGCACATTGAACCCCTGACCATCATCATCATCATCATCATCATCACTTTGCTAACAACTTATTCCTAATGTTGACCACGCCAAAATGCATTTAGCCAAGCAACGAAACGAACGAATGAATGAATGAACGTGCAATTGCATGAACAAAGGAAGGATACACAAAGAAAACATATCCAAAAAGAGAACAAAAAAAAAACTAGTGTAGTGAGATTGAAGATTGGGAAAACTTGGAATACGGTTACGATAGAGTTTCACTGAGAGGGAGAAAAGGAAAGAAAGAGTGAGAGTGAGAGTGAGAGTGAGAGTGAGAGAAAAAGGTAAAGGCAGCCTGGATTTATAAACGCGTCTCCTTTCTTTAATTCTTGCGCTTATTTGTCCTGGTCTTCTCTGCTGCTGCTGCTGCTGCTGCTGCCAAGCTAACAAATCCAATTTCATTATGCAAAACGTGCTTCGAATTAAAAGTAGATTTACCACTTCCAACTGTGTGAAATGTGCTTTTAAAAATGCTCGTTTTCCCCTTTTCATTCATTTCCGGTGAGCCGCCTTGCCATCATCACCCATTACCCATCACCATCCAAGTACTCTTACCTACATAGATTATCCTTTCCTTGGTTGGCGCTGCTGCTGTCAGACATTTTTAGGTGCAATTTTCGAATATCAAGCACAGTCACACTTTGTGTGGTCGCGTGATTTAACTGTCCAACACATAACAAGTTGAGGTTGAAGAGGCTGTGTAACCACCTAAACTGACAAAGAACGAAAGAAAAGAAAGGAAAATAATAGAGTAAAAAATATATTAAAATTTGTCACGTGACACAAATCTTCCAACATAAGTTTTACTTCACCATTGATGCAATTGTCTTTATGCCATTTATAATCTTCTTTGCATTTCTTTTCGTCTGTTTTCTTTTAAACTAGTATCTTCATTATATCAAAGCAATGCATAAATAGAATTTATTGACATACGAGGCGTATACTTAATTTCAATGAAATATTTATGACTTCAGCATAAAAAATGTGAATAAAGTCTGCTGCTGCTGCTGCTTCTGCTGCTGCTGCTTACCTTAAGTCTTAGTTTATTAATACTACATTTGACAGTTTCTTTATTTTTCTTTCTTTCTATCTCTTTTGACAGACATGTTCTTGCTACTTGCTGTTGCTGATGCTACTTGCTACTTGCTGTTGCTGTTGCTGCTTGCTGATGCTACTGCTGCTGCTGTTGCTGATAGAGTGATGAGTCGCGTGCGAAATGTTGATGATGCTGATAATGTTAAGGAGAATACAGAATCATGGGTATGTAGTAGATTCATTGAATTTATTATGTTCGTAGATATGTCAACACAAATCCAAATGACTTGCTTTGATTTATAATGCTGCCCTTGATCATGTAGATTTATAACAAATCTCGTTTGTGAGTATATAGTCGCATATAGGAGAACGAGTACATAAATTGTTCGTGTCGTCTGTGGTCCCTTGCCGAATTAAATAAAGCATACGCACGCACTGCGCACTGTTTGCCATGTCGAGATAAAGTTTTATGAAACAAATTTAATTACTTTTAGTTATGCAAATAATTATCATAATTTCTGCTTCATTTAATAGCTTTTCATGAGCTTACACTCACACACTCACTCACACAATCACATAAAACAGACAACGCACAACACAAACAATCGCACACGCATCCAAATGAAAAATGAAAATGCTTTCTCACGTTCGAATTTAGTACAAGACAAGTATACATAGAGTATAGAGTACAATATATCGAATACAGGGTTTCCTTCAGAGGCATATTTTTGGTTCTAAGTATATAGAATGTGAATATATGATGAGTATATTAGTACAATATCTTTGTGTGTATGAATGAATGTTTAAGCAATTGATACGTTGGGAAGTTTCGTTTTTCAATTATGTGCGAAACGGACGTGACTAACGCACATCATACGTTATGATATCCTTCTTTCTTTCTGTCCATGTCCATTATGAGTTGAAGAATTTTCCTTGGGCCTATAAAAGAATGTTGTTGGATTCGTTTCGTCTCGATTCGATTAGATTAAGATTTGGGGCACTGGTGGCAAATGACGTGTGCAGAATTTTTGTGCGTTGCAAGATTCTGTTTCTGTTTTTCTTTTTTGTTGGTGTTTATTAAAGGCAAAGGTTTTTCCTTCTTAGTGAAATGAAGTTCCTTAATGCGTCGTTAGAAGGTTTTAGAAGGTCAAGGTTCCACATTAGTTTTTATATTAAATGTTAAACACAAAATGGATTATTATAATTTTTGTTTTTTCTGTATCTTTTAGTATGGTCATGGCTTAATCGATTATCTTTGTGTTTAGTGAGTCATCAGTTTAATAGAGTTCACAATTTTGTTTTTTTTTTTTTTTTGTTATTCTTCTTTATCTTGAACTTTGATAAGTTTTCCTTAAATTGTGTTTTCTTTTCATTTTTTCTAATTTCTTTGTTTCTATTTTTCTTTTATATTTTCTGCTTTGCTCTTTTGCCTTTTTTATGCAAATTTTTGCATTTGAAAATGTGTTCACAAAATGGTCATGCAAAGGATGAAAAACAAATTGAAAATCCTTTAAAAAAAAAAAGTAAATAGAAATAGAAAATATAAACAAAAAGAAGAAAGAAACCAAAACAAAACAAAAACATATAATAAATAGTTTTATTTATCAAAAACAAAAAAAAAAGGTAAGCAAGCAAAGCACAAATACATATGCAAATATGCATACACATAAATGCAGATGTTTTTGTAAACAAATATTAGTGACAATCTATGTAATTGTATCGCTGTGTATGTGTGTGTGTGTGTGTCATTGTAAAACAAATAAAAACTAATTTCAAATAAATGTTCTTTCGTTTTTACAATCTTTCACTTGTCTTGTCTCTCTCTCTCCATTTCTCCTTTCTCCTACATTTTATCCAAATGCATACATTTACATAATGTGTCAGCTGTGTATAAGCTCATGTGTGTGTGTGTGCGTGTATGTGTGTGTATGTGTGTGTGTGTGTGTGTGTTAGTTTTGATGTTTGCTTTTTTAGTTACTAAAATATTTGCATAAAACTTTTTATGGTTTTTGGACCAAAACACAAAATTCACAAAAAGAAAAATGGAATATTTTTTATATTTTACATTTTTTTTCCCCTTTTCCGGAATTTTCACAAATGTGACAATTTGTAAATTCATAGGAAACGCAACGCAATACAACGCAACGCGGTACATCATGTCAAGCATTCAACATATTACAAGCATAAGAGTCTTGTTGTTACACACACACACACACAAACACACAAACACACACACACACACACACACACACACACACACACACACACACACACACACACACACACACACATACTTGTACTCATCCACCACCACCACAACCATATGTACATATGTATATACATATGTAGGTATGTAAGTAGATATGACAGTACAATTTTAATGCCAAAACATTTCCAGAAAGAAAAGTTTTTTTTTTTGCACTCCCTTTAGCTTAACTTCAATGCACTTAACTATGTTTCTAGTAAAAATAACCATAAAATGCACTTTTTACATTCAACTTTGGCAAACGTCGTCATCATCATCATCATCATCGTCTATTCCGGAAATCTCAGTTTTTCAGCAATTTGGTTCGACTTCATTTGCCACGTGAATTTTTCAATCAGCGCAAAGAGCTTTTTGAACTAAAAGCAATGGTTGCCTTTCTATTCTTGTTTCTACTAGTTTATTGTGTAAGCTGTGTGCATCTCAAATTCGCCTCCTCCTTGCTTGATTAACGAATCCTTACAGTGTCATTGGCAAAGACTAAGCGCATAAAAGATATGAAAGAGGTAGTAGTAGCAGTGAAAGTCGTGAAAGAACTTAAGTTTGTCTTAAATAAGTAAAGCTCTTCATAAATTTTGAAGTTAACTAAAGATGGAAACTCGTAAATTGCCCACCACCGCAACAAGTTAACAAATTTATCAAAAACTGTAAAGCTCTGAAATAAAGTGAAATTACAACTTAAATCTTAGATGCGAATAAGAAAGTAAATCATAACAACAACAAAAACTAACTAAAGGCAAACTAACTTCTTTAACAGCTTCATGTGAAAGTGAAAATTAAAGCAAAAATAAAGAAGTTTTCTACTTGATTTCATTGAAACTTACAGATACAATATACTTCACATTCATTGCTTCCATATTTTCAATAAGTCGATTTCAGTCCAAATATATTCATGATAAAATGCTTTAGTTTGCTTTTTGAGTTCAAAATAGAAAAACTTAAGATTTTACAGAAAATCAAAACTCATTCAGAGAAGAAAATCTTTAGATTCATTGATCATATTACATGGTAGCTTTACCTTCTTCAATACTAACAAGATTAACGCGGCTATTGAAAACAAACTCTATGCTAAATTACGTCACTATATTTTTTTATACCGAAATAGTTGGACACAGAGATATTCAATTTTATGAATATACAAATTACTTGCGCCCATATTCATATGAACGAAATATAATTTGACTATAAATTAATGTGGTGATCAAGTAATCAGAGTAGAATCAATGAGTAATGTTATCAAGTAAGACAAGAAGGATTGTATGATTCATGGCATAATAATCCATGGCAGTTCTTGTCAGCATCTGATAAGCAAGGGAAGGGAAGGGAGGGGAACTCAATGCAAGCAGTGAAAGCTCACTTTCTTCTATTTGTACATATGTAGTATTAATGGGACGGCAGCAACAGTTCGAGAGGAGACTTAGTAACTTACGCCAGAATATAATGATAAACCTCTTCCTCTTGGTGTGAAGTATATTTTAAAAAATATATTTATATATTAAGTTACATTTTATATAAGTTGATGAATAAGGAAGAATTTTCACTTAAAAAAAGTAGGGAAATAAATGACATTGAACTCGAGGTTCTTGAAATAATTTTTTACTTTGAAATTATAACCGAATTTCTCTTTGATTTGTTTAATTTGATTAGTTTTAATTAATTTTCATTATTTTTTAAATCATATTCAATGTTGTCTTAAACTTTATTTACTAAATGTTTTTATTTAGTAGTTTTTCCTTTGTGAGCATTTAATTAAAATTGAGTTGAGTTGCGTTGCGTTGATTTGGTTTTGATTGGTTGGTTGGTTTAAGCACTCGAAGAGAAGTAAGTCAACAATTCAACAATTAAACTAACAAAGTTGAATAAACAACACACAACAAATGTTTTCCAATGAAATTAAATTTGCAAAATACTTTTGGCTTTGCCATGAAGCTTTTATTATTGCATTGAATTTACCATCGATTTTCAGAGGATATGGAAGCAGAAATTTCATTTTCTAAAAAGAAAACACTGATGCAACATGAATATCATGAAGACCTGAAGGCATTTAACTATTTGTATTCATTTAAAACTTTAAATTAAAATTGTAAAATAAAAATGAAAAATAATCAGATTTTGTTGTATGTTTATTTATTTTCTCTGAAGCAATATAATGAAGTCTTTTCTTTCTAAAATGGACTTAAATGCAATCTTCATTTCCTTAACACTTTTTATGTTTTTGTTTTCATTGTTTCTTGTACTCTCGCTATCTCTCTCTCTCTCTCTCTCTCTCTCTCTCTCTCTCTCTCTCTCTCTCTCTATCTCTCTTTCTTGTATTTTCTTGAAACTTGTGTCCGAAAAATGACAAGGAAAATGCATTTGTTTAGTTGCTTGCGACGACGACGACGATGATGTCAACCAACCATGCACAATCAGCAACGATAAAAACTGTTTTAGATTTTCTTCTTTTCTATTCTTTTTTTATTTCACATTTGCTATTTTCTTTCATTTTATGATTTGCTCCAATGTTTTTTGTTTTTTTTTTTTATTCGTTTCAAAATTAGTTGATACGTGACTGACTGACTGACTGACTGACTGAGGGAGTTGGTTGTGTGAGTTTGACACTTTAAACTTTCATAAAATTTAACTTGACCAAACTTTAAAGAATCTTCTCAGCTGCATTGAATTTGAAATTAAATTTTCCAATTTTGGCATTTGAAGTGTCTGTTGATTGCTCCACAATCAACTGATGTGACTGATATTAATTGTTCAATATTCAAGTTTTCAATATTCTTTTCATTCAGGTTTCTTAAAGCAAATTCTTTAGATAAACTTTATTTGTATAGAAATTGAAATTTCTTGCATTTCCTTTTCGATTTTTTTTTTGATTGGAAAGTTCTTTCAATTTACTGCCAATTATTTGTTCAACTTTTCACACATCATCATCATCATCATCATAATCATCTTCATCCTTATTATTGTTTTTTGAACTTTCATTTGCCTTTTCTTGGCTTTAATGAATTTCCTTCTTAGACAATTTAACTTTTAGCAAAAGGCCAAGCATTTGTCTTGAAAAAGAATATAGTAAATGTTTCTATCAAGTCAAACCTCTTACTCTTTTTCGTTGGTTATTGGCATTGGCATTGGCTTCATTTGTTGATAGTAACAAGTTCTTGCATTCACATGTGAAACGTGCTGAAACCTAATTGCAAACAAACAACAACATTTATTATTCATTTCATTGGCACCTCCATCATCTACGAGGGTCATTTTAAAAGTTATTAATAGACTCTCCTTTGTTGTAACAGAGAGAAGAAAACTGTTGAGTTGTTGAGTTGAATTTTTTTATAATAAAACAATTAATTTATACGAGTATACTGATTACTTGATCTTATATTTTTGGTGGACAACAACACAAACAAATGCCGAGTAAAGTACTTAAAATAAACACTAAGCCTGTTATTAGACAAATCAATTCTACGACTATAACAGTCCATGATATTGCTAAGACGGTAGACATTTTTTTCTTATAATGACTTTCAACAGCTTCAAAACAACCAGTTGAGTGTAAGTTTGCCGGTGTGGGAGGAAATCCATCATAGCAAGATATGGGTACTTTTTGTCCAACATAATCTTGTGGACCAATTTTACCACAACATTTAAATTTATATTCAACTGCAGACATTTCAGGGTCACCCCAGTAATAATTTACAAATATTTTGGCACATGTACCCATTAAGTAGCTGGCAATGATTATGTGAATGAAAGAAATAATGCCAATTATCACAACATAAGTGATTGCAATGCAAACCGAATCCAGAAGTCCAGCAACCACACCCAATGTGCCAAATATTATGATCAAGACACCAATCAAATAGATAATATATACAATAAATTTGGGTTGATCATCAGGATTGCTACTCACTCTTGAGATCAAGATTACCATGGCTAACTGAAAATGAATGAATATGATTAGGTGATGTGAGTGAGAAATGCCAATGCCAATGACAAACTTACAATTAGCAGTACATTGACTGCAATTAAAACATATTTTGGTATTTTTAATAATTCCATAATACAAAATAAATAATAAATAATAATAAACACATTTAAAACTAGAAAAATAGACAAATGAGGCTTAGTGTACTTTGTTGTCTAAATAATTTCCAAAAAATCCCAAATACTTGCAAATTTAATCAGGTAATTGAGAACATTTTCCAAATAAGAAAATCATATCTCCTTAAGTGGTAACTCACTCAAAGCAACCAATTGCCTTTCAAACTCAACTGAATGAAACACTTTTTCCTTTCTTTGGCATTCAATTCGGAAAATCACATAAGCTACAGAGATAACATAATGTAATGCAATTTGTGTCGATAAATCAAATTGTCTGTTGTGTGTGTGTCTTGCTAGGATTTACCCATCCATAGACACATAGACAACTCCTTAGAAATTGAGGAAACTCAAAATAAAACCAATAAAAATGAAAGAAAAAACAAGAGTAGTGTAGGTACAGTAAAAAAAAAAAAAAAAAAAAGGAAAAGGGAAAAGAAAGCTGTGCAGATTGAGGAAAAAGTTGGTAAATAGGCATTCAAGTAAAGGACAATTGGGAATATATTCTACTAATATATTTATATCAATAATAATAAAAATAGCAATGACATTGACAATGATGCTGATGCTGATGCTGATGGTAATGGTAATGGTAATGGTGATGATGATAATCACAATGACAAATGCCGATTCAAATGATAATGGTGAAATTTGCCTTTAGGGAATTTAACACACATCATCCATAGAGGTCACAAAAGGCATATGAATTACTATATATTATAATGCAATTCATGCTAATGAAATTGGTTACAAACATTAATAAACCAAAATAAACTTAAATACATGTATGTGTATATGGAATATATAAATTCTATCCAATCCCCTATAATACCTTACACCTTAAGTTCAACTAATGGAAAACTAAATTGACAAACAAGAAATGTCAGTGAAGAAATGCGTTGCATGCCTCTGCTACTGATTGCTACTACTCTCATTGAGTCCCCCATAGTTAACTCAATGCGACACTCGCACTTATATACATACACACATACATAATATACAAATGACATACATTTATAATGAAGCACGTAAATGATTTTCTCATTAATGCGCGCACGTTGTCCTTGACGTGTCTTTGAAAACGTTCAGTGTCCTTTCGAAACATTCATTTATCGTCATCGTCATCATCGTTGGCGTTGTCGTTGTCGTTGTCGTTGGTTCATAACATTAAAACCTTGATACAATTTCTTTGTTTTTTTTTTTTTTTTTGTTCTTCTCTCTGTTGAAATGCATTTCTCAGTCCCGTTTCTCTGTCATTCGTATGAAATTTAAAACTCAATTTTCATTCCATTGCGCTTTTCATTTGTCGCATTTCAGTATCAAAGAAAGCTTTCTTTCTTTCTTTTATTTATTCTTTAAAATTAAAATCCCAGTGCGCACAACACAAAACGAACTAAAGGAATGAAAAATGAAAAATCTTAAGAAAGAAATATAACCCAAAAAATAAAAATGACAAACTGTAATGCGACAAGAAATCTTCCATGTTCATATGACACAATTGACTAACTTTGCTGCAAAACGTAATTGGCAAAGAAATGCTTTGCAATGCAATGGGAAAAATAGCATATCACAGCTAAAGACGCTGCCAATATTCCATTGCTTTAGGTAAGAAGACACGTGTGTGCATTAAAATACATTTGATATTTTATCATAAAAATATACGTATAAATCCTACTTACTACTACTTGAAAAATTATATAATATTTTGAAAACCAAAGATTGCAATCTTCATAAATTGTTATGAAGTATTATTATTGTTATTATTATACCAAACAGTACTAATGAGGTACAAATTGTATGGTTTGTTTTTCCACTAATTTCACTGCACAACAACACAATAAAGGCAACTTACAAATAAAGTGATGATGCCTTCAATGGAAATGATCGATTTAATTAAAGCTAAGACAAAGCCATGTGTAAATGATTTGCTTAAATGGAACAACTTAGCTTACATTTAGATATTTGTAACTATATTCTTAGTATGCATGTTAATTATGGAATATTCTTGTTAAATTTCGCTTTTGTTTGTGTATGTGTGTGTGTGTGTGTGTGTGTGTGTGTAGATACTTCAACTGTTTCTAATGGATTTTATTTTCATACTTCAAGCGACGTGCTTTCATTTCATTTCTTTTCTTTTCATTTAATTCAAGTCGAATATGATTTTTGCTGGCCACAATATGAATTAACATGCAATTAACGAGGGTTGCTTAAGAAATCATCATTCTTAGCTTTTAACAATTTCTAAGAATTTATCAAACCAACCAAGGTCAACATAACTGATTCCTTATGAATGAACGAGCATGTGCTTGTATTTATGCTTCATAACCAACATTATCCCAACGTCGCCATCATCTTCTTCCTCTTCCTCTTCTTCTTCTTCTTCTAGTTGTATTCATTCCTAATGATGATGAAGTTGTAGGAAAATATTGTTCATTGAGTTAAGTTAAGTGGGCGGCAACATGCCCAGTTTATGATGTCTTCAATGTCTTAGATGCCGCCATCATTATCCATGAATGAATTCACTTTAATTCGTTTTTCTCTGCCTTGGTCATGGTCATCGTTACCATTGCCATTGCCATTGCCATTGCCATCACCATCACCATCACCATCACCATCGCATAAATACTAATTTTACTATGGTCTTAAATGTAAGTAAAATATTCAACCATAAGCTCAATTCGAGTATAAATCAGTGGGTTGTTGATGGGTTGCTGTGGGAGTGCTTGTTACTCGAATGAAGCTCTGACATAGATTATTGTTCAGTAAATTGCAATAATTGCGTACAGAATTAATGAATACGTTTTAGGCTGCAGAAATTTGATTAAAATGCTCATTAATTCCTATTGTAAGCCAATTTGTGGCACCATTGGCATGGCATGGTAACGGCGGCATAGTAATAGTTGGAATAACATAATCAACCGTCATCGTTGTTGTCTCTCCACTAAATGATTTCACTTGATTCTCTATGAGTTGAAGGGCAAACTCGAATTTCAACAAATCAACAGAAGTGAAATGTTAGCTTAGGTTTTTCAGTTTTAATTGTGCGTGCAGAAAACTTATTCATGTGTAATAAAATTCATCATACATTTGTCCACGAAAATATATCGAAATACATAGTTATAATTCTATATACAAATTAAAAAAAAAAAAAAAAAGGGAAGAAGGAGGATTTATTTTCAATTTAAATTGTCATTCAAATATTGAATATTTAAATGCTTTTTTGATTGCTTGCTACATTGCATGTTCAATTAGTTTTCTTCACTGTTGGTCATAACTAAAAATATTCAACTAATTGGAAATGAAATCATTTACCATATAGAAAACTATACTTTGTACATATTTCTACTATATTTAGTATATTTGTTCAATGTGGAAATTTTAATTTAATTTTTGTTATTTGTAATTTACTTTGTTATTTGGCTTTCGTACAACACAAAAAATAATAATAATGGAAAATATTTACAATATTTTTAGTATTGTCAAAAACAATAATAAAATTACAAAACTAAAACTAAAACCAAATGAATTTGCAATACAAAAATATCTCTCTTGCCATTGGAATTGTAATTTGTTGTCAAAGTTCATAGCATCAATAGAATCAAAGAAAAAAACCAATAACAATTTGATTAAAATTTATACATTTTATTGAAATTTTGGTCATAATGTGGCTATCATTTTATTACACCTAAGTATCAGGGAACTGAAATATTTATTCACATTAAATGAAAATTTGTAACAGAGTGTAATACAAAACCAAACAAATCATCACCATACATGAGGCAATCGGTCAGTCTAACTAATTGTAATGAAATATCATTTAAGGTGACATTTCGCAAGTCATATTGAATATTCTACGATATGAATAGAATATGCAATCAGTAAGTTTATTTCTTTAGATTTTAAAGGTAAATATTTGAACATTTCAACAGATTTATTTACCTATTTCATTACTTCTTCTTCTTCTTCTTCCTTTGTATTTGTAAATTAAATTTCCATGAAAACGGATGAAAGAAAAGTTTGAGCATTAAAACTAAGTACTTAAAATAAATTTTCAAATATCAATGAATATGAATCTTAGACAAGAATGAATAGACATTTTATGACAATGTAAATCAAAAGAATGGGAATTAAATTATTAGTATGTTTATCGATTTTTATTCCAAGTATAAATTGATTGTGAAATTGAAAGTGTAGACATTGAAATGGGCTTAAAAATCCGATTTTTTTTTTGTTTTGTTTTTTTAAACATCCAACATTTTGTATTCAAAGAACTGAATGATTTCTTTAAAGTAAATTTTGAAAAAGGATATTCTATTGTCGAAAAAAGGACAATATATTCAATCTTTTAAATTACTTGCGCAAACATTTTGAAACACGTTCGTTCGTTCGTTCGTTCGTTCGTTCGTTCGTTCGTTCGTTCGTTCATTCGTTCATTCCAAGTTCAAGTCTAAGCCCAGGTAAGCAGCCTCAATTCCCAATAGACCCGAGCATAGACAAAGAAAGTATAAAATATCAACTCTTTATTTCATGGCTATGAATCAAAATAGATTCTCATAGATTCACCCACACACACACACACACACACACACACACACACATACTAAAATAGAAACTACTCAAAAATGCCTGAAGACAAGTCTGAAAAATATTCAAACTCATTATTATGCATGATGAAATCCTATGCGTGTCTGGCACCTGCAGGACAAAAGGCTAACACACACACACACACGCGCGCACGCACACATTTATACACAAACAGTAAGCCAAAGCAATCACAAACTTGTAAACTAACATGAAAAAACAGAAGGAGAATAGAAACGGAAATTTACGCTGACATGAAAATCTTGCCAGCGGCATCAGTCAAACACAACATCCGCAACACAACTTCCGCCACTAGTTATATTGTGGCTACGTATAGTAGTCATAGCACAACTCTTTTTTCCCCATATACTTCTATACTTACTATGTATGTATGTAGTACAGTGATACTCACTCACTTTCACATTCACATTCACTAGAATAAAATCGCTTATCGATACTCGACCAAGGACTGACTGACTGACTGATGACTACTTATTATGCAGCTCAGCATTTGATGTTGTTGACTGACTGGTCGTGGCAACTACTTCATTTTCCACTTTCCATACTCAACACTCTCTGCTGGCATCAAAAATACTATTAGAAATTCTAACGAAAACCAACAACACAAACACAATTTATGTAACAAATAGAAAACTGGAATTTGTCCTGGCATCATTAAATCAAATACTCACGAATTGAAATCGTAACACATAAAAGACTTAAGACTTTTGATTGTATTGGGTTTCCTGAGTTTCCAAGAATAGAATAAAGGGTTCTTGATGCCAAACGAACCAAATGAAACGAACTATTTGATACATGCTAAGCATTTATTTTGTGTCTTCGAAGGAGAGTCTCCATTCTTCAGACTCTCAATATATCATTTATCACAATGTCAAATCTAATAGATTTGCAACAGATTAATCAACATAAAGAATCTCTAAAGATATTATTTTTGTGATTTGATATGCAAAGTAAAATAATCATGTGTGTAAAATAATCTGAGTTATAATTGTCACTAACACTAACAACGCCTTCAAAACTCAACTCAATGTCAGCTAAAGTCAGCTAAATTTCATTATATAAGAATATTTTTGTGCATTGCACAAGGCTGTTGCATTAAGATGCTGTTGTTGTTGTTGTTGTTACAACCTTGCAACATTCAAAAATGCTTTTCATTAAAATGTTATGTATTACATACGAATACAAATATAGTAAGTAAGTAAGTAAATAAGTATAAAGAAAGTACTTGAATTGAGACGCATTCAGTTTGAATGCAGCTGTTGCATATACGATATACTACACAGTCTATCCACACCACACCCCTGATACAATATTATTGTAGAAAGTTATAGAAACAAGGTCTTGGTACTTGTTGTTCAAGTAATTCACTCACTGCATTGCTGCTGCTGCTGCTGCTGCTACTGCTACTGCTGCTACTGCTGCTGCCATTTCGTTTAATACCTCAACATAACACAACAGCATTGTGACTTTAGTTCAACATAGTAGAATATTTTACATATTTTACTCAAAATTGTTTGAAACATTATAAAAATATACATAAAAATAATTAAGAACGACAGAATGTGTTGGTTGAGCAATAGAAACACAGTAACACAGCATAGCAAAACTGCCTTTGCCATTGCCATTGCCTTTGCCTCTTTTGTGGACCGCAACAACCATTTCCACCCAAACCCAAAACCAAAGCCAACACAACTGACTGGAGAAATATACTATATATGTATGTATGTACATAGAGTATGAAAGTCTATCCCAAGTAGGAAGGTGGTGAAAATATGTCAAATATCTGCTGCTACTATTTCAACTTGAAATTATTTTAACATTTTTAACGAGTAAAAACCTATTACAAAATGCTGAAAAATACAAAATGGTTTGCTCCTTTTTATTACTGGCAGCCCGACCGCAACCACAAAAATTTTACGCTTTTAACAAAAAATTCATAAAAAACAAAAATAATATAAAATGTAAAAAACAAAAAACTAAAAACAAAAAATACGTGTATCGTATCAACGAAAATCATTTGAAAACTGCTTGGAAAAAAGGGAAATAAAGAAACTTCAACAAATGTTCAACATCTGAATTATTTTCATTTACAATCATTTTGCACACCTCGTTTTTGTCAGATATTTGGAATTCCTGGCATTTAGTTTATTATATTGCCACATGCCACAAGAAATACAAACTACAAAATATAATAAATAGTGTACACAAAAAACAAAATAATAAATAAATAAATTAGAAAAATAAAATAGTAAATAATAATAATTTATATTCTAATCATGGAAAAATCCAATTTACAAAACATTAATAACTGAACTCTTTGCTGCACATTGTATATTTTTGTATATCAAACTACAAAATTTTTGCTTGGTTAACATTAAGACAGAGTGAGGAAGAGATTTTTCAATGAAATTAACTAGATACATAACTGACATAACTATACTTGTTGTTGTTTGATGATGATGACTATGATGATGATGATGATGAAGAAGTTTCTCTTGAAGAACATTTTCCCATAACAATTCTAATGAAGCTTTTGCTTTTTTTTTGGTTTTCTAACATCCTTTCATCTAAACTTTATCATCCTCAAGGGTATTTATGGATGAAACTGAAAATGAATGAATGAAAAACACAAAAATTTCATATGACAAAACAAACAAAAACAATAATAAATATCAACGAACCGAAATATAGTTCACTACTACACTTTATAAACAATATTTGCCATTTTTGTTTTATTTTATTTATTTTTTTTTTTTGGTTGATTTTGTTTCAAGTTTCTTTTTGAACTTTGAAAACCAAACAAATGAAAATTGAATCAAAAATAACTCATACTGTCTAATCAAACTCAAGCAAATAATCCCAAGACTTTTGTTTTATTATTTTATTTATTTATTTTGTTCAGTGTAAACTGACTAACTGACAAAGTGACTGACTGAGTGTCGTTGCTCAAATACTCAGATACAATAATAAAATTGTAATATATTCAATAAATTTCATGGGGGATTTAGAACTTGAAAGTGGAAAATATTTATTTTTCAAAAAACTAAGTCAAATAGAAAAAGAGAATTTTTAAGTTTTTGTTTTTTAGAACATCAAAATAAATTGCTTTGTTGGTTATCATTAAAAAAAAAAAAAAAAAAAAAATCAAAAGAAAATCTTCACTATTTGAGGTCTTAACAAAGATTATATACCTTGCACTAAAATTGGAATAATCTGTTATTAAAGGAGTTTATAAGTTAAAGAACACTGATTTTTTTTTTTTTTTTTAGATATTTACATTAGTGAAATTTGAAATCTTAAACAAAATTAATCAAGTTCAGAGTTTCCCAATCAAAGAGTATAAATAAAGAAATAATGATCCACTGATTTCAAAATTGGGATATATTGTGCTGAGATAGTTGATTTGTCTTTATGAAAGCCACCTTTAATTATATTCCATTTACAAGATCATGTTTCTCATAAAGGATTCATCTTTCAGTAATAAGGAAACTCCGATTAAAGAAGACTTGTCAAAGGTTTATGCTTCATGGACTCTCCACCAATCTACTGTTCCAGGCACTACGAACATCACATCAAAATAATAATACACTTCACACAACAGAAAATAGATATTTATGTGAAAGGTATACGAAATTAAAACAGAAAGGGAATTTTAATTTGAAAAGTTATCTGTGAATAAAGTGAACGAACGCGACTTGAATAATATAAATCAATGTTATACTAGAATAGTTAAAAGTTTCAAACAGAAAATTAAAGTTTCACTTGATAAGCTTCATTTATACTTAGAGTAGCAGATCCCTCGATAAACACCTACGTAAAACTGTGTTCAAATGAAATGTTGGAAAATTCGCCAATTGCCAATTGCCAATTGCCAAGACATAAGACACAAGACACTGACATCTATGGAGACTACTCAAGTTACTCATTTTATGGACTCAGTATAACCATAAAGTACTAAATTCTAGGTTAGTAATTTGACTTTGTTGTTGCTGTTGTTGTTGTTGTTGGTATTCTTGTGGCATAAAGTGAAGAAGAAAAGAATGAAATAAAGCTGAAACTATAAAAAATATTGTTTAAATGCAAACTTAAGTAAAGTAAAGCAAAGAGAAGTGAAGTGAAGTGAAGTCGATATGCCAAAGAATAAATGAAAGAGGGTTAAAGAAAAAAAAAAAAAAAGATAATGAAACTAATGCCGAAATAATCGAAAAGAGGAGAATGAAAATCTTTGGAAATTAAATAATCGCCAGATTCTTTTAGATCAGAATATGTACAATATTTTTTTTTATAATCTCCTTTGCTGCCTCACATAAGCCAAGAAGTGAAACAAACAATAAAGAAGTTGGTTGATAGCGAGCGACTACTTGGAGTCTCAAGTCCATTTTTAGGTGGTAAAATGATATTGATACAGAGAAAATACAACATTAAGAGTGAGAGGAATTCACTTTATTGCCTTTTGTTAAGTTGCTTTTCAGTTATAAATAATTTTTATTGATTTCATGGTAAATTTATGTGTTGTGAATTGATTGGAAGAAGATTTTTTCTTATTTTTATTATTAAAAAAATGATGAATGAAAGTGTAAATGGTGTGAGTTCCTTCTTTCTTTTCTTTTCATTTTTTTTTTTTTTTTTTTTTTCTTGATTCAAGGAATTTTGTTTAAAGTATTTATACTAAATAATGTGTTCAATATTTTCAATGCTTATCAATGCTTTCAGAACCAACTAAACTGGACTTTCGTCCTCAATTAAGATACAATGTGAAATTATCAAAAGTTTTGCAACAACTCACTCAGTAAATCCTGGAAAGTAGACAAACAGCCATAGGCGGCTAACAAAACTTTTCTGCTTTTGCTGCTGTTGCTGTTGCTGCTGCTGCTGCTTTCTGTAAGTTCCAAAAAAGTATTAATTTAGCAGATTTACATTAAACTTTCTTCGAAGCCGATTAAGCGATTATTAAGCTTGTCAAGTTGCCATTGTCGCCATTTGTTACCAAAATTATGAAGTTTTTTTTTTTCCTTTGCCTGCCTTGCCTGCCTGTCTGCCTTTGGCTTAAAGCGTTTGTAATTATCCTTTACAAAATGATTACCTAACTGAATGAATGAATGAAAGTGTAACTGTAATTGCTAAAATGTAAAGTATTGTAATCATAATGATGTCAAATTTATGGAAAGGCGTCACATTCAAAACACTACTATTCAACTTGGTTGGCATCGTGTAGAACTTTTACACAATTTAACAATTTTAACATTGAAATGCTTTTCCAATGTCCTTGACCAAGGCAAAGAAAGATATGGCAAGGCAAGACAAGGCATACAAATAGACACAGAGACACACAATCGCACAAAAAGAAAGAAATTCAGTGAGCGAGGGAGTGAGTAAGTGAATGAGTGAAGTGAAGTGAGGGAAGTGAGGGAAGTGAAAGTTGGCTTGTGTACGCCAACATATGGCATTCCAAAGTTGACTTGTTTCATTTGATGTTAGCAGTTTGTTTGCAGTTCGTTTGTTGTCCATATGTCCAGGCTAAGCCACAGTTTGCACCTGCAACGTTTATCATATTAGCATATCAACAAAAGTTTTTCACATGCTCAAAGTCATGTATGCTACCTTGGCATCTTCTTCTTCTTGCTTCACTCGATTTGTCTGGACATGATTTTTCTACATACGACTACATATGTTGGAACAAGAACATTGCAAAAACTCTCAAGGGTCTCTTTAAACACAGGCATCTACTGCTATACTAACAGACAAATGGACAGACTGACAGTGAAACAAAAGTTTCTTTAAAACACACACACACACACACACAGACAGACAGACTACTCTATTCCACTTCTATCGATCTACTACTTTCTATTACATAGTATTGATACTCACACGCACGTTTAAGCTTAAGTCGAAGGCTTACACTACTTTGAATAGACTGACAACAAACATGTCGAATACATAATCTTTGCATTCTTTCATTTCATTTCATTTCGTTTCGTTTATTTCCGCCTATTTTTTTATATGCAACCTGGGAGCAATTACCCAAAGATTTCGCTTGAGTTGCAATAAAAATTTAAGTGCGAGCGCTCAGCAAACAAACCAAAAAATGTGCGCTTGGTTTTTGCCACACACTTCAAGTGTCTTTGAATAAACTAAAGGTGCTCAAATGCAACAAATTAGCAAATAAAGCAGCAAGAAGAATCTCATATTAAATACTTACAGCTCATTTCACACAATTCATTTTAATCAATTTTATCATTGGAAATTTTCAAATCACCTTTGCATCATCATGTCATGTGTTGGCAAACAAACAAAATTTTGGAAAATTTTCCTAAATATTTTCTAGCAAATATTTGTATCAATTTCAATGAGAGTCGTCAACTTTCTTTCAATTCATTGACTTTGTTACAATGTGTAGACACACAAATAAGCATTTATTACATTTTATGTATGTTTGCGTTTATTCTTGGCTTACATTTTATGTACATACGTGTATATTGTAGTAGTAGTAGTAGTAGTAGTAGTAATAGTAGTAGTAGTAGTAATAGTAGTAAATGAAAACATCCTCAAGGGTTTAATATAATTATGACTTTGGCTTTGACTTTGGGTTTAGTTTTAAGATGTGTACGGAAAGGTTTGAATTTTATTAACCACATAAATCCATGACAAAATTGACAATAACCAACAGATTGAAACCTTTTACTTTATTTTGTTATTACTATTGTTGTTGTGTTGTGTTGTGTTGTGTTGTGTTGTTGTTGGTGTTGTTGTTATTGTTATCGAACATATGCCAATTTCCGTTGCAAATAACTGAAGATTTATATTCATACATGCACACACTATTTTGTTGACTGCTTTGCTTGCCATAAAATATACTTTTGTAGTAGTAGTCGTAGTATGTTTCTTCATATGAATGATAATCTTCAACAACAACTTCATCAATGTGTAAGTGAGTGAGTGCGTGAGTAAGTTGAGTGAGTGTGAAAATGTTGCTCACTTTTTGTTTCTGTAAAAACGAAAAGGTAAAAACGCCACGCAACAATGAAACTACAATTGGTATGACAGTGAAACAAAGTAAGATTTTATTGTGTTACTTTCTTTGCATTCTTCTTTTACTTCTTTCATTTTTGTAACATAAAACCAAAGAATAAAGTAAACAAAAATACAAACATTTTTTTAGATGAAACTGTGAGTGCTGAATAAATGAATGGGTGAGTGAGTGAGTGAGTGAGTGAAAAGTACTTTATTTTGCATGTGAATTGTTATTCAAAGTGGCGGCATGGAAAAATGTTAAAAAGCATTCAACAAAATAACTTCGACAAAACCAGCAAAGCGAATGTGCTGATGGAAAAGGAACAAATAAAGGACTAACGAAAAATGCAAAAGTAAACGTAAAAGTAAACACGAAAATGTGAATGATGAAATAATAATAATAATAATAAAAATAAAAACAGAAAAATCATTCCTTCAACTTCATCAAATCAATATGCGTATAAAAATGTGTATTGTTTGTATTCTGATTGTGTGACTATATGTGTGTGTGTGTGTGTGTGTGTGTGTGTGTGGGGGAGATTGTATCTATGTGTATTTATAAGTTTTCCCTTTTCGAAATATGAATAAGGCAGTACAACTAAAGAAAGTAGAATCTGAAGATATTTTATAGTATTTTATTCAATATTTTACCAAACATGGTATAAGCATTTTAATATAAGATTTGTTGGAACATGGGGTCACAATAAAATAGGTTTTTGAGTTCCTTGAGTATTCTCAGTAGGTTTTTGATCTACCATAGAGCTTCGCAACCATGATGGGAACACAAGTCACTAAGAGTGGATTTACAAATTCATTTGATTGATTTTAAAGTTGATTGGGAGTTTGTTGGTCAACTGATTAGAAATGATGTAAGGCTAACAAAGAGAGAATTGTTCAAAATGGATAGTACTATATGATATCAAAGACCAACACTCATAGTCTCATAACTAAACACATACATGGCTCTCAAAGGCACCATAGAATATCAAATTGGGTTTAACCATTTGTCTGTTATCATGCAAAGCAGATTCCAGGTTAGTTTTCAACCTATCAATGTATCTTTCATCTACTATCACACACCACACACTGATGAAATATATCTTTACAATCGAAATTCATCATTTAAAGTTAGCAAAATTTTATTGAAAATTTTACAAAAATTCTTTGAAGGGTATAAGATTTTCCTTTAGAACCCAACCCAGCTTATGATGTTTCTTTTTTTTTTGTTTTCAATTTCTGAACAGAAAAAGCGCAAAAGTCACAAGTTGCCTGTTCAACTCAGGCATCTGTTTGCTTTAACAAATTAAAGGGAAATACCGAAAAGAGTCTGGGATTTTCAATAGTTTAGGATTAAATGATATTTGTATAACCTACTTTTGTACACAGGAAATTCAAAGCAACACCAAGTGTAATCATGTTTCATCTCAAAGAATATTTTGAAACTGACAAATCAAAATTATATTTGAATACGAAAAAAAAAATCTTCCAATTTCAATTGAATTTTGATTTTTCTCAAAAATCTAAAGTAAATCAATAACACAGCTCGACAAAATCAAACTTTTTTTTTTTTGGTTCATGAAATATTTTAGTTGTTATTAACTAATTCGAGATCACTGATTTCGAATCTAGCAGCTCTAGTTTTTGAGATACAGTTACTTCATTCATATAGCTTAACAATAAAAAAAAAACATTTAATAATATTAATATTTAAGTAAACCAAAGACATATTTCCTGAAATTTCACAAATAATCACGCTGATCAAGAATATATTCTATATGCTCTATGGGGTCTCCTTCTGTGTGTTACAAACTTCATGATCAATTTTTAATACCCTTCACTGTATAATGAAAATAAATAACTAGTTTCATGTTGTTCTTGCAAATCTTCCTTTACTTTTATCATCGCTTTCTCTTTTGATCTTTAAATTACCGTATATCGTTAAGATATTTTTAAAGAAAAAAGTAAAACAAAATCGATTACCGTTATATTTTATTTTCAATTTCTTTTCAACTTCCACGAAATATGTGTTTTTTAAACTAAAATATTATGAATATTAAATACTTTAAGGAATTTTAAAATCTCTTATTAAGAAGATCGTTGGGATGAAGTCTTTTCAACCAACGGCGGAGATCTTGCCAGGGGATTAGGCTTCTTTAGCGCAAACGTTCGTTGTATCGGCTGCTGAAGAAGTTGATTTCCTCGATCACCGTTGGCATCATAAGGTCACGATGAAAAATTGTGTTCCTAACAAACCACGGTGCACCAGTTATTCGTCGTAAGGCCTTGTTTTGTGTTGCTTGCAGTTTTTTGATGTTGTATAGTGCCGCAGTCCCCCATATTTGGATGTCATATCGCCAAACTGTGGCCACCACTTATTTTGTAAATCAGCAATTTGTTATTGAGTGACAGTTTACTGTTCGGACGCATTAGCCAGTCCAATTTCCTCATTTTTTTATAGCAGCACGCTGTGACACTCTTCACATGGGCGCGCCAAGTAAGACGTTTATCCAGAATCAGACCTAGGTATCGAACATGATTCACCTGAGGAATGATTCTAGAGACATATCAATGTGTACTTGCAGTTAGCGGATTTAAGAGGATTAATAACAACATTAGTAGTAGTGTAATAATGTAAAGAAACTCGATGTGAAGGTAAAAAAGAAAGAAGTAACTGTATCTCAAAAACTAGAGCTGATACAAAAAAAAAACTAAGAACAGATTAGTAAATAAACACTAAAATATTTTATACACCAAAAATGTTGTTGGCCAGTGTAATCAATCAAAGTAACTCGCAAAATTCCAAGTAATCCATCATTTTTGTTTTCCCCCCTTTTTTTTTTTTTTTTGTTATTGTTAGTTCTACATATTTGCTCAATGTGTTCATTCATTCAATCATTTCTTTACATTCGTTCATTCAATCATTCATTTATTCCTTCGTTTGTTCGTTACGTTTCATATTCTTTCTGTTTTGTTTGTTTCTTTATTTATTTATTATTTGTTGGTTTATTTGTACATTTGTTTACTTTTAATAAAATACGCTGAACAAAATCAAAAAGTTGGTTTTCGTTTGGGTCAAGGCAAGGAGTACAAAGCATTAGAAAGCATCATCAGCATCATGAAACAACAACTTCAGCATCAACTAAACTGAACTCAACTCAACTCAACTCATCTCAACTCAACTCAACTCAACTCAGCTTAAGCTTATCTCAGCTCAGCTCAGTTCAGCTCTCACTACTATTAACCTTTGTGCATTACGAAACCAATGCAACCAAAATTCATCTATGGACAAAACTACACGTATGTCCACATGTACGAGTATCCAGTATAAATGAATGGTTGGTGAATAACTGAGTATTTATGAGATACATTTGCATGTGCATATGCATATAATGATGATGATGATCATGATGATGATGTTGTTGTTGCTGTTGCTGTTGCTGTTGGTAAAGTAACTCAAGCGTCCACTTTAAGTGCATGCATTACATATGTGGTTTTTTCACGAATACTCTGTGTGTCCCTCTTTTTTTTTTCGTTATGTTTTCATCATGAGACTTTTCCTAGAATAGAATACCGCATGTGATTCCAAAAGTCTTTTCATTCTTTTTTTACAACAGATGTAGGTTTGTTATAAGTAAAAAAGCTTTTAAAACTACACTTTGGAAGACTTCATAATAGTTTTTCTTTGGTTTTTTGCTTTTTTCGGAAAAACAAAACAAAAAAAATTCTACAAATTGAGGTAAAAAAATATTGAGGTAAAAAAAAAACCAATGAGAACCAAAGGAGGATTTCATGCAGTAAAATGAACAATTTTGCTACTAATTAAATTCAATGAGGAAAAACAAGTTAGTTGTGTTTTCGATGAACTTTTGAAGGAATTGCCAACACACTCTGTAGTTACAAACAATAATAAAATCAACAATAAAGTGGCCTTTGTGGCACAAACTCGTAAATTTTTATAACATTCGATTTGGCTTTTGTGGCATGTGGCTTAAGTACTTGTGCAAGATTTTAATGGGTGCGCATTAAAAATTTTAAAGTTTCACTTTAAAACTTTGCACTTTCAAGTTAAGTCAAGTCAAACAATCACAAAGAAATGATGAGAGAGATTGCCGCAACTCATCTTAAATGCTTTTGATGATGACATTAACAACAGTCACAGCAATCAGCATCAGCAATCAGCATCAGCAATCAGCATCAGCAAGAGCAACAGCAACAAGGGAAACACATTTAAGTCAGGCTGAGTAGTTTTGGTTTACACAAAATTGTATGTAATTAGCATTAATTATAGACAATTTGGTCCGTTCGCTATTGGAAGGATGAAAAAGGCGGAACAAGACACATTCATTGTATGTAGTTGTCTAGACACATTGTCGGTCATACGGTTTGTCGCATTTGTCGCGCTCTCTAACTCTCTCATTGATGTCATCAATTCAAAATGCAAAATGCAAAATCCATTAATAGTATAACACAAATAGTATTACAAATGACATCTGCTCTGTTGAGTCTATTGGCAGATAAAGGAAGCAGACCGAAAGCTAAACAAACTAAAATCGGATCACATAAGGACATAAATATATAAATAGTATGAAGTAGAATGAATGAATGAATGAATTTGAGACTTAATGACATCAAATTGAATCAAGTGAAGTCAAGCCAAGTCAAGTCAAGATTGTGGTTGATGTTGATGTTGGTTAAATACTAAAATACTATTCTACATACACAAATCTCAATCTGAAATATTTAGTTGTCATTATTTTAAATGAGTTTTTCCAACAATTTTAAATAATTTGTACTCTTCTAATGACAAACAGATAGACACACTCATAGTCAATCATAGTAATCCTATCTTCTTCTATGACTTTTTAGAAGTCAACTAAGATTTTGCCTTTTTGGATACTTTTTGGACAAATTGATTGAGTTAACACTTTGCCTAAGTTTAACTTAGTTGGACAAACTTGCATTGGGAATTAGCATCAAAATATTCTATACTATGAATACATCTATACATATTTTTATTCTATTCCATTCTATTGAAATGAATCAGCATTTTAGTCCATTTGACTAAGCAGTGAAGTGAAGAAGTCTCAGGAGATGAAGCACACAAAAAAGAATTGCTTAATTATATAAAATACTCAAGAGAATTTCGTGTCGAGTTAAGTTGACTTCAGTTGAATTTAGTCGAATATGCCTTGGCATGACGCCTCATAAGGCGGCTCTCTTGCACTTGGTTTTGGCCCTTGTGTTAGTTTATTAATTAACCATAAGAAATGCGTGCTCTGCCTCAGAATAGACACTTGGGATATTTGGATAATATTTTCTTTTTGTGTTAAATGTTGAATGCACACAAAAAAAAAAAAAAAAAAAAAAAGAAGAAGAAGAAGAAGATAGATGATGAACATGGTCAAAGTTGTTATTCTTATTCCGTGTTAATGAAATTACTCAAAGTGGTGATCTATGTGTATGTGTGTGTGTGGGTGTGGGTGGGTGTTTCTGTATATCTATTTGTTTGTGTGTATGTGTGTGTGTATGGAAGGAAGGAAGGAAATGTATTCACAACTCTTTCACTTCACTTGCAAATGCAAATTGAATTATTGATGATATTTACCTATGGGAATTTTAGTATCTTTTTGCTTAACCCAAAGAAAAAAGGATAATTATTCTCTTTCCTCATTGAGTCGTTAGCAAATGTATCTACAACTCATTAGTAACTTAGTTGACAGTTGTTGTTACTGTTGCTGTTGTTGTTGTTGTTGTTGTTGTTGTTATTTTAACCCTCATCAAACATTAATGATGATACTTCAATTACTTACTTCGTAAATAATAATCAAAAGTCAACATTATTTGCGTTCTACTTACTTTCTACTATAATAAGTACGAGTATTATTTATTACTATTTAGTAAGCAAAAGTGAATTTTGTATTTGTCATTAACTTTATGGAATTGAATTTCAGATCATTTCGAATTTGCTAATACAAAAAAAATGGTTAAGAGACTAGTGTTGCTTCTTAATGGATTAGTTGCCATGTGAAAAAAGAAAATAGCTTTTTGTGGCCTTTAGCATCACACAAATAAATGTCAGGTTGGATACATTTTAATAATGACAAACTAGTCGCTGATAACCCTTCTGATTTTGTATTTATGCTCGATGCACCAAAGGATAATGATCCTTTGCATATGATAATCTAAGCCATATAATCATTAAATTAAGTTTACTAATTTACTTAAAATTAATACAAATTTATTATTATTTTATTATAACAGGAGAACTCAATAAGACAACAGCAACAATCAGACAAGCAATCATTGATTTAGTTGTGGCAAATCGAATGTTAATCAACAATCTCGGATACTTCATTGCATCTATTTATGTATGGGAGAAGTGCAGTCTACGCCTATGTCTATGAAAATCCACCAAATTCTGTTAATTTATCAGATACTGTACTTACTCGTATAGTGATTTTCATTAAAGTCTCACTAACTAGAAGGAAAGATGGACATACGAGTACTAATAGAAAGAATTTTATACAAAGCGTAGGCAAAAAATACAAACCTCCTAGTAATTTCGAATTAATTATAAACAAAAAATATGATATATAAAATATCATAATTCATCATGTAAAAGAACTGAAACGGTCCAAATTTTTCAGATAATGCAAACATGTCTTCGAAGCCACATGCATAAAGCAGTAAAGGAATGGAAAACAACTTTTTTGCTTCAAAAACAGAAGTTCAGGCCTAACAAATCAAGTATTTGTCACATTATTTAATTATGGTATGTATTCTTATAACCCATGAATATGCACTAAACCTATTATAGTAGTTTGTTTATTTTCGTTTCATTTCAGTTAATTGATGATTCTAATTCCTTTACTGAAATCAAGAAAATCACGATGACCACGATGCCTTCGTTGGTTTCCACTTGATATTAATGAAAATTAATTGAATTATTGTTAATTTTTTTTATATACTCGTATAATTTATTTGTGTATTAGTATTATTTCATTTATTTTTAAATAAATGTACTCTAACACTCATGCATCGTAAAGTACTTTAGCATATTTTAAAAATATGTGTTAAAATTATAAATGAAATTATTTATTTGTCTTAAGTAAGCAAGCCGAACTTCTTGTTGCCAAGTTACATTATTTTAATTAAGTTGCATCGTTAATATACTTACACTATACAAATTTTGTTAATCATCATCATTATGAATCAATCCATTTTGAAATGTAAATTTAAGTTCACCATTATACATATGATTTATCAAATGCCTTTTGCCTGAAAGATGATCGAAGTTCTTCCTACGTATCTAACGGAGGAGAAATTTTTGATTTGAATGTGATTTCTCGTTTTTCCACAATAAACAATACATTTAATTTAAAAAAAACCAACGCCTTTTCAATTTCCCTTTATTTATTTTTTATTAATTTTTATTTATATCAAGAAATTGTACTTTAATTAAAAAAGTGTTGTGTGCATCATGGGGCCTGTGTTGACGAAAATTACAAAACTCAGACTTCACACAAAAATTTTCACCAAGTACCAGGCGAACAGAACTTGTAGAAATGCAGCAGGTCGACACAAAAATATTTTAAATATTAAGTTGGAGTATGTGTCAATGGCCTTAACTTGCTTTTAGCCATTTCAATATTCAAGCTTTGCGTGTAAAAGTGGGCAGATGTACTTAGTAAACAAATATTGTTTAAAGACTTATATCTTGAGAATCGGTGGGTCGATTTCAATGAGTGATATGTCATATAAAAGGTTATGAGTTCAGCTTTATGCTATTAAACTTTGACCTTGATCTGACCTCTCTGAAAGGTCAAAAACCGACTGCAAATTGCGTTTATAGAGATTTTACCCTTTTCCAGTACTTCGATTCGATTTCAGGTGAATTCAGATTAAAGCTCTACTGTTTATCTATATAATTGTAGAACATGTCATTCGAATCGGTCCAGTAGTTTTTGAGATATTAAATTTCAAAATTTTTTCAATGTAAAAGAAAAAAATGCTGAGTCATCGAGTGACACTTTTTTGATTCTAAGAAAACACCAGGCGAGCAGAAATGCACAGAAAGCAGCAGGTCGATATCGCCGATGCAAAAATGTTTAGAGGTTTATATCTCGGGAATGGGTGGGTCGATTTTTATGAGTGATATGTCATAACAAAGGTTATGAGTTAAGCTTTATGCTATTAAACCTTGACCTTGATCTGACCTCTCTGAAAGGTCAAAAACCGACTGCAAAGTACGTTTATAGAGATTTTAACCTTTTCCAGTACTTCGATTCGATTTCAGGTGAATTCAGATTAAAGCTCTACTATTTATCTATATAATTGTAGAACATGTCATTCGAATCGGTCCAGTAGTTTTTGAGATATAGACATTCGAAATTTGCTTCATTTGAATAGCTTTACAAAAGTGCTTTTAATATTAACTTGGGGTATGTGTCAATGGCCTTAACTTGCTTTTAGCCATTTCAATATTCAAATTTGTCTCACTTAATACGAACCAATTAATCGTGTTGCATACTTTTTGGAGTAAAAATTTTCGAGAAATTAAAATAGCTTTGCGTGTAAAAGTGGGCAGATGTACTTAGTAAACAAATATTGTTTAAAGACTTATATCTTGAGAATCGGTGGGTCGATTTCAATGAGTGATATGTCATATAAAAGGTTATGAGTTCAGCTTTATGCTATTAAACTTTGACCTTGATCTGACCTCTCTGAAAGGTCAAAAACCGACTGCAAAGTACGTTTATAGAGATTTTACCCTTTTCCAGTACTTCGATTCGATTCCAGGTGAATTCAGATTAAAGCTCTACTGTTTATCTATATAATTGTAGAACATGTCATTCGAATCGGTCCAGTAGTTTTTGAGATATTAAATTTCAAAATTTTTTCAATGTAAAAGAAAAAAATGCTGAGTCATCGAGTGACACTTTTTTGATTCTAAGAAAACACCAGGCGAGCAGAAATGCACAGAAAGCAGCAGGTCGATATCGCCGATGCAAAAATGTTTAGAGGTTTATATCTCGGGAATGGGTGGGTCGATTTTTATGAGTGATATGTCATAACAAAGGTTATGAGTTAAGCTTTATGCTATTAAACCTTGACCTTGATCTGACCTCTCTGAAAGGTCAAAAACCGACTGCAAAGTACGTTTATAGAGATTTTACCCTTTTCCAGTACTTCGATTCGATTTCAGGTGAATTCAGATTAAAGCTCTACTGTTTATCTATATAATTGTAGAACATGTCATTCGAATCGGTCCAGTAGTTTTTGAGATATAGACATTCGAAATTTGCTTCATTTGAATAGCTTTACAAAAGTGCTTTTAATATTAACTTGGGGTATGTGTCAATGGCCTTAACTTGCTTTTAGCCATTTCAATATTCAAATTTGTCTCACTTAATACGAACCAATTAATCGTGTTGCATACTTTTTGGAGTAAAAATTTTCAAAAAATTAAAATAGCTTTGCGTGTAAAAGTGGGCAGATGTACTTAGTAAACAAATATTGTTTAAAGACTTATATCTTGAGAATCGGTGGGTCGATTTCAATGAGTGATATGTCATATAAAAGGTTATGAGTTCAGCTTTATGCTATTAAACTTTGACCTTGATCTGACCTCTCTGAAAGGTCAAAAACCGACTGCAAAGTACGTTTATAGAGATTTTACCCTTTTCCAGTACTTCGATTCGATTCCAGGTGAATTCAGATTAAAGCTCTACTGTTTATCTATATAATTGTAGAACATGTCATTCGAATCGGTCCAGTAGTTTTTGAGATATTAAATTTCAAAATTTTTTCAATGTAAAAGAAAAAAATGCTGAGTCATCGAGTGACACTTTTTTGATTCTAAGAAAACACCAGGCGAGCAGAAATGCACAGAAAGCAGCAGGTCGATATCGCCGATGCAAAAATGTTTAGAGGTTTATATCTCGGGAATGGGTGGGTCGATTTTTATGAGTGATATGTCATAACAAAGGTTATGAGTTAAGCTTTATGCTATTAAACCTTGACCTTGATCTGACCTCTCTGAAAGGTCAAAAACCGACTGCAAAGTACGTTTATAGAGATTTTAACCTTTTCCAGTACTTCGATTCGATTTCAGGTGAATTCAGATTAAAGCTCTACTATTTATCTATATAATTGTAGAACATGTCATTCGAATCGGTCCAGTAGTTTTTGAGATATAGACATTCGAAATTTGCTTCATTTGAATAGCTTTACAAAAGTGCTTTTAATATTAACTTGGGGTATGTGTCAATGGCCTTAACTTGCTTTTAGCCATTTCAATATTCAAATTTGTCTCACTTAATACGAACCAATTAATCGTGTTGCATACTTTTTGGAGTAAAAATTTTCAAAAAATTAAAATAGCTTTGCGTGTAAAAGTGGGCAGATGTACTTAGTAAACAAATATTGTTTAAAGACTTATATCTTGAGAATCGGTGGGTCGATTTCAATGAGTGATATGTCATATAAAAGGTTATGAGTTCAGCTTTATGCTATTAAACTTTGACCTTGATCTGACCTCTCTGAAAGGTCAAAAACCGACTGCAAATTACGTTTATAAAGACTTAACCCACTTCCAATACTCAGATTCGATTCTGGGTGAATTCAAATTAAAGCTCCACCATTTATCTATATAATCGTAGAACATGTCATTCGAATCGGTCCAGTAGTTTTCGAGATATTAAATTTCAAAATTTTTTCAATGTAAAAGAAAAAAATGCTGAGTCATCGAGTGACACTTTTTTGATTCTAAGAAAACACCAGGCGAGCAGAAATGCACAGAAAGCAGCAGGTCGATATCGCCGATGCAAAAATGTTTAGAGGTTTATATCTCGGGAATGGGTGGGTCGATTTTTATGAGTGATATGTCATAACAAAGGTTATGAGTTAAGCTTTATGCTATTAAACCTTGACCTTGATCTGACCTCTCTGAAAGGTCAAAAACCGACTGCAAAGTACGTTTATAGAGATTTTAACCTTTTCCAGTACTTCGATTCGATTTCAGGTGAATTCAGATTAAAGCTCTACTATTTATCTATATAATTGTAGAACATGTCATTCGAATCGGTCCAGTAGTTTTTGAGATATAGACATTCGAAATTTGCTTCATTTGAATAGCTTTACAAAAGTGCTTTTAATATTAACTTGGGGTATGTGTCAATGGCCTTAACTTGCTTTTAGCCATTTCAATATTCAAATTTGTCTCACTTAATACGAACCAATTAATCGTGTTGCATACTTTTTGGAGTAAAAATTTTCAAAAAATTAAAATAGCTTTGCGTGTAAAAGTGGGCAGATGTACTTAGTAAACAAATATTGTTTAAAGACTTATATCTTGAGAATCGGTGGGTCGATTTCAATGAGTGATATGTCATATAAAAGGTTATGAGTTCAGCTTTATGCTATTAAACTTTGACCTTGATCTGACCTCTCTGAAAGGTCAAAAACCGACTGCAAAGTACGTTTATAGAGATTTTACCCTTTTCCAGTACTTCGATTCGATTCCAGGTGAATTCAGATTAAAGCTCTACTGTTTATCTATATAATTGTAGAACATGTCATTCGAATCGGTCCAGTAGTTTTTGAGATATTAAATTTCAAAATTTTTTCAATGTAAAAGAAAAAAATGCTGAGTCATCGAGTGACACTTTTTTGATTCTAAGAAAACACCAGGCGAGCAGAAATGCACAGAAAGCAGCAGGTCGATATCGCCGATGCAAAAATGTTTAGAGGTTTATATCTCGGGAATGGGTGGGTCGATTTTTATGAGTGATATGTCATAACAAAGGTTATGAGTTAAGCTTTATGCTATTAAACCTTGACCTTGATCTGACCTCTCTGAAAGGTCAAAAACCGACTGCAAAGTACGTTTATAGAGATTTTAACCTTTTCCAGTACTTCGATTCGATTTCAGGTGAATTCAGATTAAAGCTCTACTATTTATCTATATAATTGTAGAACATGTCATTCGAATCGGTCCAGTAGTTTTTGAGATATAGACATTCGAAATTTGCTTCATTTGAATAGCTTTACAAAAGTGCTTTTAATATTAACTTGGGGTATGTGTCAATGGCCTTAACTTGCTTTTAGCCATTTCAATATTCAAATTTGTCTCACTTAATACGAACCAATTAATCGTGTTGCATACTTTTTGGAGTAAAAATTTTCAAAAAATTAAAATAGCTTTGCGTGTAAAAGTGGGCAGATGTACTTAGTAAACAAATATTGTTTAAAGACTTATATCTTGAGAATCGGTGGGTCGATTTCAATGAGTGATATGTCATATAAAAGGTTATGAGTTCAGCTTTATGCTATTAAACTTTGACCTTGATCTGACCTCTCTGAAAGGTCAAAAACCGACTGCAAATTACGTTTATAAAGACTTAACCCACTTCCAATACTCAGATTCGATTCTGGGTGAATTCAAATTAAAGCTCCACCATTTATCTATATAATCGTAGAACATGTCATTCGAATCGGTCCAGTAGTTTTCGAGATATTAAATTTCAAAATTTTTTCAATGTAAAAGAAAAAAATGCTGAGTCATCGAGTGACACTTTTTTGATTCTAAGAAAACACCAGGCGAGCAGAAATGCACAGAAAGCAGCAGGTCGATATCGCCGATGCAAAAATGTTTAGAGGTTTATATCTCGGGAATGGGTGGGTCGATTTTTATGAGTGATATGTCATAACAAAGGTTATGAGTTAAGCTTTATGCTATTAAACCTTGACCTTGATCTGACCTCTCTGAAAGGTCAAAAACCGACTGCAAAGTACGTTTATAGAGATTTTAACCTTTTCCAGTACTTCGATTCGATTTCAGGTGAATTCAGATTAAAGCTCTACTATTTATCTATATAATTGTAGAACATGTCATTCGAATCGGTCCAGTAGTTTTTGAGATATAGACATTCGAAATTTGCTTCATTTGAATAGCTTTACAAAAGTGCTTTTAATATTAACTTGGGGTATGTGTCAATGGCCTTAACTTGCTTTTAGCCATTTCAATATTCAAATTTGTCTCACTTAATACGAACCAATTAATCGTGTTGCATACTTTTTGGAGTAAAAATTTTCAAAAAATTAAAATAGCTTTGCGTGTAAAAGTGGGCAGATGTACTTAGTAAACAAATATTGTTTAAAGACTTATATCTTGAGAATCGGTGGGTCGATTTCAATGAGTGATATGTCATATAAAAGGTTATGAGTTCAGCTTTATGCTATTAAACTTTGACCTTGATCTGACCTCTCTGAAAGGTCAAAAACCGACTGCAAATTACGTTTATAAAGACTTAACCCACTTCCAATACTCAGATTCGATTCTGGGTGAATTCAAATTAAAGCTCCACCATTTATCTATATAATCGTAGAACATGTCATTCGAATCGGTCCAGTAGTTTTCGAGATATTAAATTTCAAAATTTTTTCAATGTAAAAGAAAAAAATGCTGAGTCATCGAGTGACACTTTTTTGATTCTAAGAAAACACCAGGCGAGCAGAAATGCACAGAAAGCAGCAGGTCGATATCGCCGATGCAAAAATGTTTAGAGGTTTATATCTCGGGAATGGGTGGGTCGATTTTTATGAGTGATATGTCATAACAAAGGTTATGAGTTAAGCTTTATGCTATTAAACCTTGACCTTGATCTGACCTCTCTGAAAGGTCAAAAACCGACTGCAAAGTACGTTTATAGAGATTTTAACCTTTTCCAGTACTTCGATTCGATTTCAGGTGAATTCAGATTAAAGCTCTACTATTTATCTATATAATTGTAGAACATGTCATTCGAATCGGTCCAGTAGTTTTTGAGATATAGACATTCGAAATTTGCTTCATTTGAATAGCTTTACAAAAGTGCTTTTAATATTAACTTGGGGTATGTGTCAATGGCCTTAACTTGCTTTTAGCCATTTCAATATTCAAATTTGTCTCACTTAATACGAACCAATTAATCGTGTTGCATACTTTTTGGAGTAAAAATTTTCAAAAAATTAAAATAGCTTTGCGTGTAAAAGTGGGCAGATGTACTTAGTAAACAAATATTGTTTAAAGACTTATATCTTGAGAATCGGTGGGTCGATTTCAATGAGTGATATGTCATATAAAAGGTTATGAGTTCAGCTTTATGCTATTAAACTTTGACCTTGATCTGACCTCTCTGAAAGGTCAAAAACCGACTGCAAATTACGTTTATAAAGACTTAACCCACTTCCAATACTCAGATTCGATTCTGGGTGAATTCAAATTAAAGCTCCACCATTTATCTATATAATCGTAGAACATGTCATTCGAATCGGTCCAGTAGTTTTCGAGATATTAAATTTCAAAATTTTTTCAATGTAAAAGAAAAAAATGCTGAGTCATCGAGTGACACTTTTTTGATTCTAAGAAAACACCAGGCGAGCAGAAATGCACAGAAAGCAGCAGGTCGATATCGCCGATGCAAAAATGTTTAGAGGTTTATATCTCGGGAATGGGTGGGTCGATTTTTATGAGTGATATGTCATAACAAAGGTTATGAGTTAAGCTTTATGCTATTAAACCTTGACCTTGATCTGACCTCTCTGAAAGGTCAAAAACCGACTGCAAAGTACGTTTATAGAGATTTTAACCTTTTCCAGTACTTCGATTCGATTTCAGGTGAATTCAGATTAAAGCTCTACTATTTATCTATATAATTGTAGAACATGTCATTCGAATCGGTCCAGTAGTTTTTGAGATATAGACATTCGAAATTTGCTTCATTTGAATAGCTTTACAAAAGTGCTTTTAATATTAACTTGGGGTATGTGTCAATGGCCTTAACTTGCTTTTAGCCATTTCAATATTCAAATTTGTCTCACTTAATACGAACCAATTAATCGTGTTGCATACTTTTTGGAGTAAAAATTTTCAAAAAATTAAAATAGCTTTGCGTGTAAAAGTGGGCAGATGTACTTAGTAAACAAATATTGTTTAAAGACTTATATCTTGAGAATCGGTGGGTCGATTTCAATGAGTGATATGTCATATAAAAGGTTATGAGTTCAGCTTTATGCTATTAAACTTTGACCTTGATCTGACCTCTCTGAAAGGTCAAAAACCGACTGCAAATTACGTTTATAAAGACTTAACCCACTTCCAATACTCAGATTCGATTCTGGGTGAATTCAAATTAAAGCTCCACCATTTATCTATATAATCGTAGAACATGTCATTCGAATCGGTCCAGTAGTTTTCGAGATATTAAATTTCAAAATTTTTTCAATGTAAAAGAAAAAAATGCTGAGTCATCGAGTGACACTTTTTTGATTCTAAGAAAACACCAGGCGAGCAGAAATGCACAGAAAGCAGCAGGTCGATATCGCCGATGCAAAAATGTTTAGAGGTTTATATCTCGGGAATGGGTGGGTCGATTTTTATGAGTGATATGTCATAACAAAGGTTATGAGTTAAGCTTTATGCTATTAAACCTTGACCTTGATCTGACCTCTCTGAAAGGTCAAAAACCGACTGCAAAGTACGTTTATAGAGATTTTAACCTTTTCCAGTACTTCGATTCGATTTCAGGTGAATTCAGATTAAAGCTCTACTATTTATCTATATAATTGTAGAACATGTCATTCGAATCGGTCCAGTAGTTTTTGAGATATAGACATTCGAAATTTGCTTCATTTGAATAGCTTTACAAAAGTGCTTTTAATATTAACTTGGGGTATGTGTCAATGGCCTTAACTTGCTTTTAGCCATTTCAATATTCAAATTTGTCTCACTTAATACGAACCAATTAATCGTGTTGCATACTTTTTGGAGTAAAAATTTTCAAAAAATTAAAATAGCTTTGCGTGTAAAAGTGGGCAGATGTACTTAGTAAACAAATATTGTTTAAAGACTTATATCTTGAGAATCGGTGGGTCGATTTCAATGAGTGATATGTCATATAAAAGGTTATGAGTTCAGCTTTATGCTATTAAACTTTGACCTTGATCTGACCTCTCTGAAAGGTCAAAAACCGACTGCAAATTACGTTTATAAAGACTTAACCCACTTCCAATACTCAGATTCGATTCTGGGTGAATTCAAATTAAAGCTCCACCATTTATCTATATAATCGTAGAACATGTCATTCGAATCGGTCCAGTAGTTTTCGAGATATTAAATTTCAAAATTTTTTCAATGTAAAAGAAAAAAATGCTGAGTCATCGAGTGACACTTTTTTGATTCTAAGAAAACACCAGGCGAGCAGAAATGCACAGAAAGCAGCAGGTCGATATCGCCGATGCAAAAATGTTTAGAGGTTTATATCTCGGGAATGGGTGGGTCGATTTTTATGAGTGATATGTCATAACAAAGGTTATGAGTTAAGCTTTATGCTATTAAACCTTGACCTTGATCTGACCTCTCTGAAAGGTCAAAAACCGACTGCAAAGTACGTTTATAGAGATTTTAACCTTTTCCAGTACTTCGATTCGATTTCAGGTGAATTCAGATTAAAGCTCTACTATTTATCTATATAATTGTAGAACATGTCATTCGAATCGGTCCAGTAGTTTTTGAGATATAGACATTCGAAATTTGCTTCATTTGAATAGCTTTACAAAAGTGCTTTTAATATTAACTTGGGGTATGTGTCAATGGCCTTAACTTGCTTTTAGCCATTTCAATATTCAAATTTGTCTCACTTAATACGAACCAATTAATCGTGTTGCATACTTTTTGGAGTAAAAATTTTCAAAAAATTAAAATAGCTTTGCGTGTAAAAGTGGGCAGATGTACTTAGTAAACAAATATTGTTTAAAGACTTATATCTTGAGAATCGGTGGGTCGATTTCAATGAGTGATATGTCATATAAAAGGTTATGAGTTCAGCTTTATGCTATTAAACTTTGACCTTGATCTGACCTCTCTGAAAGGTCAAAAACCGACTGCAAATTACGTTTATAAAGACTTAACCCACTTCCAATACTCAGATTCGATTCTGGGTGAATTCAAATTAAAGCTCCACCATTTATCTATATAATCGTAGAACATGTCATTCGAATCGGTCCAGTAGTTTTCGAGATATTAAATTTCAAAATTTTTTCAATGTAAAAGAAAAAAATGCTGAGTCATCGAGTGACACTTTTTTGATTCTAAGAAAACACCAGGCGAGCAGAAATGCACAGAAAGCAGCAGGTCGATATCGCCGATGCAAAAATGTTTAGAGGTTTATATCTCGGGAATGGGTGGGTCGATTTTTATGAGTGATATGTCATAACAAAGGTTATGAGTTAAGCTTTATGCTATTAAACCTTGACCTTGATCTGACCTCTCTGAAAGGTCAAAAACCGACTGCAAAGTACGTTTATAGAGATTTTAACCTTTTCCAGTACTTCGATTCGATTTCAGGTGAATTCAGATTAAAGCTCTACTATTTATCTATATAATTGTAGAACATGTCATTCGAATCGGTCCAGTAGTTTTTGAGATATAGACATTCGAAATTTGCTTCATTTGAATAGCTTTACAAAAGTGCTTTTAATATTAACTTGGGGTATGTGTCAATGGCCTTAACTTGCTTTTAGCCATTTCAATATTCAAATTTGTCTCACTTAATACGAACCAATTAATCGTGTTGCATACTTTTTGGAGTAAAAATTTTCGAGAAATTAAAATAGCTTTGCGTGTAAAAGTGGGCAGATGTACTTAGTAAACAAATATTGTTTAAAGACTTATATCTTGAGAATCGGTGGGTCGATTTCAATGAGTGATATGTCATATAAAAGGTTATGAGTTCAGCTTTATGCTATTAAACTTTGACCTTGATCTGACCTCTCTGAAAGGTCAAAAACCGACTGCAAATTACGTTTATAAAGACTTAACCCACTTCCAATACTCAGATTCGATTCTGGGTGAATTCAAATTAAAGCTCCACCATTTATCTATATAATCGTAGAACATGTCATTCGAATCGGTCCAGTAGTTTTCGAGATATTAAATTTCAAAATTTTTTCAATGTAAAAGAAAAAAATGCTGAGTCATCGAGTGACACTTTTTTGATTCTAAGAAAACACCAGGCGAGCAGAAATGCACAGAAAGCAGCAGGTCGATATCGCCGATGCAAAAATGTTTAGAGGTTTATATCTCGGGAATGGGTGGGTCGATTTTGATGAGTGATATGTCATAACAAAGGTTATGAGTTAAGCTTTATGCTATTAAACCTTGACCTTGATCTGACCTCTCTGAAAGGTCAAAAACCGACAGCAAAGTACGTTTATAGAGATTTTAACCTTTTCCGGTACTTCGATTCGATTTCAGGTGAATTCAGATTAAAGCTCTACTGTTTATCTATATAATTGTAGAACATGTCATTCGAATCGGTCCAGTAGTTTTTGAGATATAGACATTAGTTAATTTAAATACATTTGCTATAATGTACTGTCGATTTTTAAATCGCACTCAAATCACAGTCAAATTTTGAAATTCCAAAAGGTTCCATCCAAAAGTCGAAGCAATAAACTTTCCACATATTTATCTGTCTTCCATATCTGCCCAATCGTTTTGGAGCTATAATGATCTGGAACTGGTTAGTTTGAAATTAACAGCAATTGTTTCCATCGATCCTGACGATCATTGATCAATGAACACTAAGAAAAACCTTTCTGTGATATTTCATATTTTTATATTGTTACTAATCCAGTTTGTAATAATAATTTATTATTTAACATAATATAATGTTAATCAAATAAATGTGAATTTACAATATTTCAAAGGTAAAATTCCCATTCTAAACGTATGCAAACAGATTTCTGTATGCTTCACCCGCATTTAGAGTTGTTTAAACATCAAAGAATTTCTCATTGAATTTGAAATTCTTTTCGTTTCAAATTATCGCTCATCAAAAAAAGGTGAAAATTTCCAATTAACGTACAAATATACAAATTTTCTTTATTTAATTTTCATTTAATTTTCGTAGTACATATTTATTTTTGCAAATGGAAAATGTTGCTTTTAAAATTTCATGTTTTTTGTTTGCATTTCATTCATTTGATTTAATGGCAAACAAAAAGAGATTTAATTGTTTCATATTAAGATTGATGTTATGCATGTTTATGGATCAATGCATTCATGCTTTAATTAAGTATAAGTATAAAGAGCAAGAATATTGCATTATATTCCATTTTATTGTATTATATAATGTATTGCTAAACATTATTATTATGCAATACATTATTGCATTATATAATACTTAATAATTGAAATTTGAAAAGACATTGCCACCATTAAAATAGGATGGAATGTCATGGAATAGAATAATAATAATAATAAAGTTTTGTTATAAAAAAGAAAGCAGATGTTTGATTGCTTTCTATTTATATGTATATATTTTGTCATAGTATTTTATTTTCCATTTTATTAAACATACTTACGTAGCTAGGTCAACTTACCATAGTAAGTGATTTGGCATTGCATTGTATTCGAGACAATATATGACAATCATCATCAACTATGGAATATATAGATATCATGTATATCACTGCCCTGCTTTTCTACTACAACAATACTTGTGCTACTACTTAATAACCAATCAAGAGCACCTACTGTGAATGTTTTTGCCTAACAGCATGAAATGTTTTTCATCGTCATCGTCATAGCCATCATCATGGTTCTACACTGTAGCATTTTAGCTGTCGCATTGCATGCATGACTTTTGTGCGGTTTTGTCACTTCTCTAGTATTTGTGTGTGTTTTTTTTTTTTTTTATTTCCATTCTCCATTTCTTTTTTCCATTAAACAAATTTAGATGAAGCTTCCGTTTCCGTTGTTGTCAACACATGAACGCATGAGTGATGGAGCAATCAACAACAACAGTGGGACACGTGTATGCAGTTAGGTGACGATTGACTAAAGTTACTTACTTAGATATTCAGTGCCTTCCCCAAATCTTCTATCCATGTCCCGGTGTGATAGATAACATTACACATTACACATTACAAGAACTTTTCTTTCAATTGCTTTTGTAATTCAATCATGGTAGTTAAAGTATAAACACAAGTGAATACCAACATGGATATCAAATGGAAATTGGATATATCACGTAATTTTATAGAGTTTCATCTGTTTAAAAGTAATTTAAATTAACTGGAAAATAAGTAACAGTACTGAAACCTGGAAATAACTCTTTTATGGTAGATCAAAGGTAATAAAAATGATACTTAAACAAATTTTAATGCAACCAACAAGGTTAACTTTGCCTGAATAGAGAAGACGGGAGATTCTGTAGGTTCTGTATATTGTTTGGATGTTGATTGATGTCAAATGATTTATGATAAAACACTGAATTATGTTGCTATTTAACTTATTTACTTTGTAATAAACACTTAAAAGGGAGTAATAACTGCAACAATTTGATACTTTAATAAACATAAATAAAAAATAACTAGGAACTAAAACTAAACCAACATCATCTAAAGTATACGCAACTTATTTTCTTAGTTTTATTATCTATTTTTATTCTTTATTTTACTACTTATTTTCATTTCGTGAACGTGGATATAAAAAAAAAAAAAACTTTAGAAATAGTAACAAAATATTGTACCATATTCCCTTATCCTTTCATTTAACTTTTCAAGGAGCATAAGTGTCATAAAAACATATCACACGGAGAAGGAAAATAAAAGACACTTGGAAAAAGTGTTAAAAATTGCATAAAATTTTGTAATACATGAAAAGGTTCACACTGAATATGCGAGTAATGGGAAAAAGAAACTGTAATCTAAACTTAAAAAAACTCTAAAGTTTTCTATAAAATTACAATTTGTTGTATTTGTTGTTGTTGTTGTTGTTGTTGGTTAGCAGAAGAATACCAAACTAAAATACCAAACAAAGTAGCATAAGATCTTTTACAAATGGGCGTAATACAATATTTTTATATTGTTGTTCTTGTTATTGTTTATACATACATTGTTATTTTTGTTGTTGTTGCTGTTGTTATTGTTATATTTGTTGTTAACCGGAAAAAAGTAGGGAGAAAAAAAAACTCAAAGAAATGCAAATTGCCAAAGTTGTTAATATTTGATAAGATAAAAAAGTTTTACTAAACTGCAATAAAAGTGATTGGAACAAAAATTAAAAGAAGCAACACCGGAAAAATACAACATAATACTTTTTACCACTCACTCACTCACCCACTCACTCACTCACTCACTCACTCACTTCTTAGCTTCCAACAAAAGGAAAGATATTGGTTGGTTTATTGGGTTGTTGTTGTTGTTTTTGTTGTTAGTGGTGCTGGTGGTGTTAATCCTCTTTAGAAGTTCGTTTGGTTTTTTTTTAATAGCAAAACATGTTTCTTAAATTATTAATTAGTTTTTTATGGAAAAATTAACAAACAAAAATTGTTATTTTCTTTTAACATTCTCCCACTTTATGAAATGTGGAGAAGAGAAAGAGACAGACTGAGAGAGAAAAAATGAGAGTTCTGAGTGCTGGTTGATGTTAATAGAATTCTGAATTGTTGTAAAGTTTCAAAACAATTGTTCAAAACAAAGTATTACGGTGCATATCGTACAGTAAAATACATAGTGATCAAATGAGTGTTCCAACTCGTTTTGTAGATTTGCATACAAAGCTCTTTTGTCTTCAAAATGACTTCCATTCCGAACTTTGTCCCTTAGCGTCTGGATTATATTGAAAGTACCAAGTTTCATCCTCAACAACAATTGTTTTAGTGATAATTTCTAACCTCTCTTCTACCCAAATTCTCGTGAAGAATGAGTCGAGTTACAGAGTTATAATACAATCAAAATGTCATAAGCAAACATCAAGAAATGCTATAAAATTAATTTAATTCGGTCCAGGAATATTAAAACTTTGATACTGATTGATTATTAATTGTCGGCATTGACATGGAATAAATTTTATTAAAATTTTCTATATGTTCAAAACCTTGGCATAAAGATTAACATATTTATGTAAATCTATAAATATGTTTTTGTTAATATTTGTACTTCTTTACCATCAATCATAGAAGAGTAATTCAATCTACCTTTGACACATCATCTATTCGTCCATCAATCTTCTGATTTATTTTGATTTATTTTATAAATCATTAATCTTCAAATGTTAAATAATCTAGAGAAAGGGAATAATATATAATAATAATACAGTATCAATGTAACTATTAAATAAAAGTTATTTTTTGATATAGAAATCTAAATGTAATTCGATCGATACTTTCTACATATTTCTAGAGATTTTGTTTCAATTGAAAAATGTGTTCAAATATTTGTATTTCTCATTTTAATTTGTTTATATTTAATTCTTTTTATTAAATCTTTTTAATCTGATTATAATATTGTATTAATTAATAATAATTTGTTTCATATTTTTTTTTTTGTTTTTTTTTTTTGTTGAATATCAAACCACAGGATAAAATACACTCAAACAAAAAGCGCATTAAAATTAATAATAATCATAAGTATTGAAATGCAGAAAGATTTTATTATGAATTAAAACAAAAATTCCCACTCATAAGTTTAAATAAATCTCCATCACTCTCTTCGTTACGTATTTTTTTTTTTTTTTTTTTTTGTACAATAATATTTCTTACTTACTTAGTTTGTTATCTTTGCTATTGCAGAAAAATGAACAATAATAACAACATCATTATACAATAATTTTTTATAAATATAAGTTGGCACAAATCCTCTGCATATTCTGGATTAAGTTTTATACAATTTGCAATTGTTGTTGTTGTTGTTGTGTTGTTTATCCTTCTTAAATACTCCACAAAGTGTTTTCATTTTCATTAGTTTCCATCTCTGGATGAAATGTAAATGGTACAAATTGAAATGCATAAATTTTCATAAACCTAAAATTTCTACTAGAGAAAAGCTTCTTTAAAAAAAAAATCCTTTTCAACATCTTCTTTTGTTACTTATACAAAGTCGTACTTACCAATTTATATTGTACAAACATATGTTGCCCAATAGTTTGAGTCTATCGCATGTAGTGTCTTTGATTACATTAACGCACAAATTGAACTTATTCACAATTACTTCCGTAGTCATCATCATCATCATTATTCTCAACATTTGGGGCATCATCATAGTCATCATCATAGTCATCATTGTTGTCATCATTGTGATCATTGTGATTGTGTACTACTACTATAATCAAGAAATACAATCGGAAATGGACGCTCATTAAGCACGATGACCACGTAAACTGCATACGATGTCGTCCAGCTGAAGAAATGATGCAAAAACAAAAGGCAAAACAAAATGTAAAGTATGTCGTTAGCAATTCTTGAAGCTGAAAACGTAAAAAATATTGTGTCCATATATACGACTATACGTGTATGTGTATGTGTGTTTGTTTGTATTGGGGCGTGTGTGTATGTGTGTGTGTGTGTGACCATTCGTGGTAATAGAAATCATTACAATAAAACCAAATGACCCAAATGAAGGAACCCAAAGAGAGACATTTCGGGCCCCTTAAGACAGTGTTTCTGTTCATCTCAGCTCAACTCAACTCAACTCAACTCAGTCAAACCCATTCACAATGGCAATAATAACAACAACAACATAAGCATAGCAGCACCAACAACAATAATAATATTAAGAAGAAGATAAAGAAAGTAAGAAAGTAGGAAAAACAAAAACAAAAACAAAAAAAAAAACAGAATAGTATCAACAGCCATAGTAGACAAATGGTAGACACGTCCCAACCATCATCATGGCAGACAATCAAAATCCATTTGAGTCGGAAATGAACGAAATGAACATGGTGAAGGCAATGCCAAAATCGAAAGCGAAAACCAAAACCAAAAGGACACACTCTCATATAGAACAGAATACAGTAAGACAGAAAGGCAGGAAGACAGGAAGACAGGCAAAGCAGTCCAAGATCGACCGATTGGCGAATGACATTAGAAATGACTACTACTACTACTACTACTACTACTACTTGAGTTAACTTGACTTTAGTTGAGCTTCTGCTTCAGCTTGAATTCGAGTTCGAGTTTTAGTTTGAGACAAACAAAAAAAAAACACTTGAAGAAAAATGGTAGCATTTGATGAACGTCACTGAAATGGAAGCCAAATCCAAGGAGCCAATAACAACAGCACCACCACCGCCAACAACAATAACAATGACAACAATGACGATGACGATGACTCTTAGAGCACATTGCCAAAGTTTTCTCATTTTGGTAAGCATTCTCGTCCAGCATAGATATAAATTGGTATTAACTGAAATGCCAAAGGATTTATTGTTGTGCAAAACAAGCCACTCAACTGAACAGAGCTCACTTGACTAGAAGTGGTTTTTAAAACGTCAGCTGATGATTTTCGCTAAAACAATTACACCCACACACACACACGGACACACAATCACTTATTTACAAATACACACACACACACGCACACATAGAGAAAAAATCTATACTCTCTTTTGACTTTTGACCTTGCACACTTCGAAGTGACTTGAACATATGTACGGGCTTTCAACAAATGCCTTGATATGTCAGCATAGAAATAGCTGAACTGAACTGAACTAAATTGGTTTGGTTTGGGTTTGGTTTGGGTTTGGTTGAGTTGCGTTGCGTTGTGTTCAGTGCTAGGAAACACATTCAACTTCCGCACAAATATTTCATCTTTCGATGGTGTTGTCTACTCTACTTCTTCTACTATGATTCTTCTATTCTTCTTACAGTGCTTTGTTATTGTATTTTGCTGTTGTTTTATTTTGTTCTTCTTGTTTTTGCTGATTGTGTTGCGCTGTTGCTGTTGCTACACCATCATCACTTTGTCTTAGTGAGTATTTTTTTGGGGCAATATTTTTCGCATTCCTTAACTTCTTTGGCATTCAAGTAAAATATGTTTTGATATTAAATTGTTTTCGCCACGCCTCAAATGGCAACTTGGATGAGAAGTTGAGAGGACAACAGAACAAAAATCGCGTCAATACAATCCACTATAATTGCGCTATCCTTTGCTTAACTCCATTTGCTCGATTTTCTTTTTTCTTCATATCTTCTAATGTTCTTTTCTTTTCTTTCTTTCTTTCTTTTCATGCTTTACTTATTTGCTTGGTTAGTTTGTAGTACTTTACGCCCGCCAGGAGTTCTGATATTCTCTCCCTCTCTCTCTATCTCTCTCTCCCTCTTCCTCACTGTATGTGTGTGCATGCGAAGAAAATAGAATAAATTCCAAAAAGAAAAATGGAATTTTTATTGCAAATTGAGAAATTTTACCAAACATCGAAACTGCTATGGGATTTTAGCTGTCGCTCTGGTCGCTACTACTTCAGATTCTGTTTCTGCTTCCACTTTATGCAGGACACTTTGTTAGTGAAAAGTGTTGCGCACAACTCAACCCTTCCTGCAGGCAATTTAAACTTGGTTTGTTGGTGAATGGTTGGTGGAGACTTGGTGTGGTGATGATTTCCTGAAATCAATATTTCCTTCGCACTTAGTTGCAGTTCATCTTGCTATTTATGTATTTATGTTCCGATTTCTGACCTCAAGCGTTCATGTACTGATGATCTGAAAGCTTTGTCGATGTCCCTGCTACTTTCCTTGTCTGAAGTAAGTTTGTCCTTTTTATGGTTTATGCCTTTTGTGCATTTAAACTGAATTTCTTGGTTTAACGTTTCTTTTACTTACTTAAAGGAAAAAAATTTGCTTTGCCATTTGAAGTATCAAATGAAAAAATATTTTTGAAAGAAACAAATTTAAAATATTTCCTGATCCTCATCCTTTTTCGCCTCCTGCCCTTGTTTCTGTTTCCACTTAACCCACACACCATTCCAATTTAAATTACAAATATTTTATTTATTGCCAAATCTTGGTTTTCTATTATTTATATCTATGCAACCCTCTATACTCCTAGGGTTCGCATTGATTTGTATCACAAGATTACATGGCCAAAACCCAAAAATTATTGTATAACGAAAGAGTTTTGAATTGAAACAAAAAAAGGAAACCAAGCAACAGCAACAGCAGCAAAAATGAACAACGGCAAATACAAAGCCGGAAGCAAATCATTCAAATATTCCATTTCCTCAATTTGTGGTGGCGTTTTTTTTTTTTAAGTAATTTTCGAAAATGGCATGCGAAAAGGGAACTCTGATGAATACAAACAAGTACATACAATAGTACAAGAAGGATAGCATAGGATAGGATAAGAAGAATAACAAATTCTAAATAGTGAGTGAACTGGCTAGCAGAGCTGGCAGAGCTTAAGCTAAAACGGAAGTGTCGCTTGACAAGGAAAATAGTAAAGAAAGAAAGCAAATACTGTTGCCCCCCAGATGAGAACGAGGATGAGGATGACAGGAAACAAAGGAAAATCTTAACAAAGAAAGAAAAAACAAACGATTGTCAAGGGAAAAAACGACAGACAAAAGAGGGAATGAAGGAATGAATGAATGAATGAAAGCAAGCAAAAGGAAGTGCGACGTTTGCATTGTGGGTTAAAGGGCAACCTAAACTGAGATGGTCAGAATTGAATATGCACAAGATTTGAATTAATTTACCTTTCATTTACAAATTCTCTCTCACCCACAGTGGCCAGTTTACTTGACTGCTTTGGGCACAACCACGATAAAATCTTACTTAGCATTGCTGCACCGTACCTTTCTTTCATTCATTCATTCCTTCTTTCATTCATTCTATATTTTTATCTGGACGCAATGTCTTTTAAATATTTCCTGTTTACTACTGATAAATAACAAAAAAAAAAAAAAAATATTTAAAAATCTGACCGAAACGGATGTCAGTCCGAAGCCCCAAAGGCTTCAGTTACAGGCCGCCGCCGACGACAACGACAACGACAACGACAACCATGAATGCTATGACAACAAAATGACGTAATATTGTAGTAATGATGATGATGATGATGGTGATTATGATGATGATGATGATGGCAAGGCTAATGGTTATGATGGTGGGATGTACTAACTCTCTCACTCCTCTTAATTGGATGCTTTTTAAATATGAAATATTTTATTTGTTTTGAATAAGAAAACACAAATTCAATTTAATTTCAAAATCTATTTTATTATTATTGTTATTATGATGATTTTTATTATCAAAACTTTAACGTTCCAAAAAATATGTTACAAATTGATGGTCATTGAAATAAAATACAATACAAATACTTACTAAAAAAAAAATATGGAGAAAAAAAACGGAACAGAAATAGAATCAGAAACAGAAACAGAAACATAGAAAATAAAATCGAAAACGAAATCAAAATCAAAAATCGCCCAAATTGCCCAAACAAGTGGAAAATCACAAATTATATACTTGAACTCGAACTCAACTCGAACGTGGCCAAGAGCCTTTGTCCGTTTCGTTCTCTTCCGTTCGCTCGCTCGCTCTTTCGCCCGCTCGCTTTTAGTCTTCCTACATAAAACATACTCGTACATAAGTAGTAGTGAATAGAAACAACAAAAATTTTCGCTGATGGCAACAATTTTGCGCATATATTTTTGTATATTTTTTTCTGGACAGACATTTTGATGATCATGATTAGAGGAAGATTATGGGTCTGTGACTATGGCACGTTTTCATTGATTTATTGCGGTACAAAAAAAAGCAAAATAACGCGTATACGACCCTTGGGCAGACGCTCAAAACCAAAGTACTATGTGCAGACAAAAACCCCCACCACCAACCTCGCTCACCAGCCTCTTCCAAAAGAGTGTTAGAGTATGAAAATCTTTATTTTGGTAATATTTTAAGCACAAAGACAAGCACTATTTTATTGCCAAGCATCGGTACTTGGATCTTGGATTGGATAACCAACAAACAAACAAACAAACAAAGAAGCAATCAAGCAAACGAAGGAACGAACGAATGAATGAATGAACACAAGATGAAATAGACAAAGAATAAGAGAAGAGAAAACAAAGAAAAATAAAAAACTATAAACTCTAATACGCAAACAGTTGCATGCAACCATAAAACATTCACTCAAGCTGTTCAAGTGTGCGTGTGCTGGTGGTTTCCCCTTCCATCCAACCAACCATCCAACCATCCAACCATCCAACCATCCTTCCTTCCTGCCTTACTTACTTTCTACTATTTCTCCATTACCATCAACATTTATTTTAGGTGGCACCATACACTCACTCACTCACTTACTCACTCACTCACAGAACATCACGCTCAAGTGTTGCGTCTTAAGTGTAGTTTTTTGCTTTCTTCTTTTCTTTTTTACTTTCATTCTTTCTTTCTTTATTCGTACTCGTATACTAGTACTGCAAATGAGTATTTGTGTCTCAAACAAGGCACACTTTCACGCATTGCTGCGTTTGTTGCTTGCTTGCTTGCTTATTTTTCACTTTTATTTTCAACACTCAAAGAAATAATGACAACTACTTCGCCCAAAGCAGTTTTATATCGTTTGTTCTCCCACATACACACACACACATACACACACACACACACACCAACTACCAACTTACTGAATGACTCACTAAACAGTCAGTCAGACTGACTGCCTAACTGACTGACAGGTAAACTGACTGGGTAAGTGTATGGATGCTTGACAAGATGCCTGTCATGTCAGACTGTCAGTTATGATGAAGGTGTTGCAACCAATTAAAAATAAGTTGCCACGTTAACATGAATTCAATTCAGACTACTACTACTGCCAATGGATGCATACCTTTATACCATCTTAACTTCCTGCCTACTATTTACCTACCAACAATCGTCTTCATTCCATTCTTTCATTCTTTCATTCACTTCTCCTTATTATCATTATAAATAACATTCTTAAAATCCTTAACATCAACATCATTAATGTCAGCACTTCAAACTTTCAAGTGAGATATACTACTATATAATAAAAAAGTAGTATATAGTTGTTGTTGGTGTAGGTGTTGGTGCTGGTGCTGGTGCTGGTGCTGGTGCTGGTGCTGGTGTTGTTAAAGGATTGAATTACTTTCAGAAAATCATAATGCTGATGATGTTGAGCTGATTGTGATGATGATAGTGGTGGTGGTGTTGGTGATTATAGTATTCTTATAATATTAAATATTTTACATTCTGTTTGGTTAACAATTTGTAAATGATTTCATTTCGTTTGTGGTGTCTATGGTTGGCTGCATCTTTACATTTGAACATATTCATCCAAAACCACACCAGAGTCTTAACGATTAACAATATCATTTGAAATGTTTAACAATTTTCTTACATTCCTTCATATCTACATACTTATATATAAAATATTTTTAGATGATTTTTTACCTGATTAATTAAATGATAAATAGGAAAATTCATTTATTTATTATTGTTTTTAAAAATTCATTTCGAAAATCTTCTTTTAGGAGCTAAAAAAAATTAAAAAAAATTTCAAATATTTAAAAGCTTTACTCACTCATCATTTCATTTGGGACATTTTCTCAGTTACATTTCTCTCTCTCTCTCTCTCTCTCCCTTTCACATGTTTCCTACTCGATTCTCTCTTTAGTTTGTTTATGAAAGCTTCACACACGTCGTGCTTCGTGTGTGGTCCATGAAACTATTGTACAACAAAAACAAATCAGTTTTCAAATAAAAAGATGAAAGTATACTAAGCAATAGATAAAGTTATGCGTCCTTAAGCTCTTAGTTCCTCACTAAGTAGTAGTAGTAGTAGTAGTAGTAGATATTTCCTAAAAATATTTCTCTTTTGACTTTGTGCATTGTTAAATATTTTTGTAGTTTCAAACAAATTGTTACGATTTTACATTTGACATTTTACGTTTGAATATTTCGATAGAAAAATTTTAATTTTTTCTCTTTGAGCTTCCTTTATTGCTTGCTTAATAATTTACAATAGACCACATAACACGAGTACATACAATAAAAACTGATCAATTGTCAAATGCACGCACACAGAGATTAGAAAGAAATAAATAGAAAATCTAAATAAATTTTTGTTTGACAAAGAATCCATTTAAAAATAGCTAAGATGAATGTGACTAGAAATATGTTTGTTGTACATAAATTTATCAGACAAGGTGGTGTTTTCTTCTTTTCTTCAATTGGACGCCATTCCTGGATTAAGTGGACTTTGTTTTTTTTTTTTTTTTTTTTTATTAATCTTTCCTTACTAAAAACAAATAACACCAAATAATTTGACACTTCGATTATTCATGCTGCGTATTAAATTGAATTTTAAATTAAGATTGACTTTAAATTGGCAATCGTCCTCGTCATCATCTCGACATCATCCTCATCATTGTTTGTAACGTTGTCATGACCATCATGACCCTCTTTGTTATCCTTAACAGCCTCATCATTCTCAACAATTTAAACTTCCTCAATTGTTGTTCAATGGCACTAAGCAATCAAGCAGAAAGCGTTACTACACTATAAGAATATTGAAATTGTTTGTAACGATTTTGCATTTTACAGCACTTGAAGCCCACGCACCATTATTTTTTGACAAAGACATCATCACTTGTAATTAGAGCATTACCACAGTGGGAAAAGTATAAAGGAAAAATAAATAAAATAAAATAAAAAACCAAAAACAAAATGCAAAATAAAATATCATATTCGGTTTCATTGAAGATTCTATACCTTTTTCACAAATACTTATAGTACATAAATAGTAACAAAATTGAAAGACATACATTTTTATCAAATCAATTTAATCATGATACTTTTATTAGTCTAAACGTGAAATACATAAAAATGTCTGTTAGAAAAAATATTAGTTCAAAAGTCGAATAAATAAACTGAAGAGATATTTTTCCAACCCAAAGAAACCTGATACAATAATCGGACTACTTTAATTATGTAAAATATATTGCTATTATGTGGTATAAGAAACTTCTTTGCAACTTTTAATAAGAAAGTTTAAAAGTTGAAATAACATAATAATTTCATTAGCAAACAATGACTGAAAAGACAAAGATACATACGTAAGTATATTCCTTGAATGATTCTATAAGCAATTACTTTGCATATAAAATACATATATAATTTATATCTTATCTGATGTCTTCTTTAAATAAGTTGCAAAGATTACAATAATCTTAACTATAATAACCTCACATTTACTTTATGTGTGAGTGATGTAAGTAGAATAGAATAAATAAGTAAGTAGGAGTTAAAAATAATCACATGATGACAAGAAATCGTAACAAAATTAGCAACAGCTTAAACAATCTGAAACAGTTTGTGTGACATCATAATTTGCCCAATTAGACGTAATTCCATTTTTGTTGTAGAAATTTAAGCCCAGCATTCGTTCCTTCCTACAGAGCCAATCAAGTTATGTACTAACTGCCTGGCAGTTGTTGCCTAGTCAGCAAATATGTATCTCAATAGAAATTTAATTAAAATAAATCATTATACTCGATGAATTTCTTGCTCAATTGGCTGTGATTTTCCAAAATGAAGCTTAAATATTTCATTAAGTCTTTGCATAAATTAACAAGCCAACAGAAATTCCATTCATTAATTTAGATAATAGCATTAATAAATGTGTAAATTCCAAGAAATGTCTAAATTAATAATGGATTTTCAATCCAATTCTTTCAAAATGTTCTTTATCTTCAATACACATTCACATTTTGTATAACAATTCACTCAATCCATTTGAAATACTCAAGAAAATGTCTATTCTTATTCTTCGGCTAAGTGAAAATGCCGCAAGTTATTTTTGTATAAGAGCATTTTTCTTATTCTGACCATAGACAATAATAATGCATGCATAGATAGATAAAAATTATAGAATAGACTATTTGCTGCTCTAAGAAAATGTATGCCGGCATTTTGTTTCTTTTGTTTTGCTTTCGTATAAAAACTCAAAGTTTCAGCGAAAAGACTTCAGTTTAACTTCTGCCGTGCGACGCTATTGCAATTTACTGAAATTGATTTACTTAAAATACTAGAACTTTTTGTATGAGAAAAAAATTCTTCTTAAAATTCTCATGCAACAAAAACAAAAAAAAAAAAACTATTTTGAATACAACAAAAACCAACAACAATAACAACAGCTAAATACAACAACAACAACAACAAGAACAGAAGAAGAAAAACCTATTGAAAGTGGAATTTTCAATTATTTCAATACTTTTATTTTCTTTTTTTTTTCTGGCGTTTGGCGTTTGCCGTTTGGCTGACGAGCAACTAAAGCAAAACACATTCATTCTTATTTCATTCGAATTTGGGACTCCGTGTCGCGTATTTCGCATTTTTCAACTTATTCTGTATTCTTAGTTCGTTTCGGAATCAGCGGCATCATGATGATGATGATGATGAAACTGAAAATTAATTTGGCATTCTGTATGGTGATATTTTTCTTAGCGGTGGCTGTCATATTGACACAACCGACCCAAATAGCCGGCAGTAGTGCAACTTGTAAGGAATTAAGTGAGTAACAGAATTAATGTGTAAATCACTGAGTGAGTGAGTGAGTGAGTAAGTGTAGAATGATGATCCCCATCCCATGGAAATGACAAATGTCATTTCACAGAACTGATCTGATCTAATCCATCTACTTTTTGTCTTGTAAAATGAACAAACTAATATGTGATTCATTAAAAAACTTCTTAATTTAATTGATTTTTGTTAATTTTTATCCACTTTGAAAAAAAAAAAAACTGGACAAAATCCAATTTGAAATTTAATTATCTTAAACCAAATCAAATGACGCATTACATTGCCACGTGTTCGACAATATTTGCATTTGATGAACTTTCCGTTTACGATAATCATGAGTAATATTTTTTCTATTAAACCTTTCAAACTAATATGACTAGTAAATATTAGTTTGCCATGAGGTTTGTAACGTGTGTGATTATGTGTGCAAATAATCAATGAGAGAAGGAGAATCTAATGGGTCCGATTCTATTCGATTCTATGCCATATGTTCCCTTAGTTTCTGAATTATTAGATTTCTATTGTAGAATACATATATATATAGTGGATCAGACTAACCAGATAGTTGCATGAAGAAGTGTCTACAGGAAATCATAAATAATCTTTTAAATATCTTTATTACATTTTAAATTACATCACCGAAGATTTACAATATATTTTGATATACAAACAAATACCCAGCAAATCCAAAAGATTATCATAGAATCACTTAAAATGAACTAAGCCTTCATATTTCTGTAGAGGCATCTGCCTCTTTTGTAAGACGAAAGGTATGAAAGCTTCGGTCAACCGAAGTTAATATTCTTTTCTTTGAAAATTGTGCAACAAAAATTGTTGCCAATATTTATATAGAAAATTCCTGGCAGTTAACAGAATTTCCGTGCTTCAGAGTGCTAAAAATAAATTATAAAATTATTAAATCAGCTTAAACATGTGGCACAATTAACCCATACAAAAGAAATATACGAGTAAATTACTTTAAATGAATTGTAATCGGAAAAGAAATTAACCGAATACTATGTACTATGAACAAGTCATTAAAGCAATTTACAGATCTTTAATTTTAAATTTATTGATGTCTATACGAGGATGCAAGTAATAAAATATTTAATGAGCAATCATGTTTTTGGCACAATAAACTATAAACGATAAAAGTTGATTGCCCACTTGCTGTCTACTTATCAATAACGTAACATAATGGAAACGGTTTTAAAAAATCTAAAAATACATATATTTTTTCATTTTTTCCAGATAATTTCAATTGTTATCAAGGTCAAAATGAAGGCAACTATTGCAACCGCAAGGATGAAACAACAGGTGTTACACGCTACTATCATGACAAAGGACATTGCAAGAAATTCATCTACAAGGGCTGCAATGGCAATCGCAATCGATTCTGCACTCGTGATACCTGCGAAAGACGTTGTGGTCAACATCGCTAACAACAATTCACTCTTTCTGTTTTTTTACTCAGTTTTTTATAGTCATCATAATTTTTTTATAAATAAGATACATACAACAAAATACAACAAATTCATATTTCAAAGTTAATAATAAATAGTATTGTAGATTGTTTTTTTTTCTATTTCTTTTTTTTTTTTTACTAATTAGGAACACTCAATTACAATACTAAAAATAATAATGACAGCAATTGAAATTTTCCATACAAAGAAAGTCATAGACTACAAAGTCCATCAATCCAGGGTCCATCATCTTAACTTTACTTTGATCTTTAAATCAATCTACTACTCTACTACTTATATGAATATTTTTTGAAAATTTTCCCAAGACAACCGACTGACTGACTGACTGACTGCATCTCATTGTATGTATGTTTATGTGTATGTGTTTCTTTGTGTGATGTGATTATGCATATGACAATTTTCAATTTTTAATTTTCACCATATGCAAATTGTCAATTTGACAGATGTTTTTCTTTCTATTCGCCAATATGAGTGAGTAGTGAGTAAATGAAATGTATTAAATTTCACTCATGAGAGACATTCATTTAATTATTCAAGTTGAAGGTAGCATGCGGTGTGAAATTTAAAGAATTCATGACGCATATTTTCATCAAAGACAATACATACGAGTAATTCTAAGACAATTCAGATTCAGAAATGTACGAGTATGCGTGTGTCAAAAGAGTGAGTGAGTGAGTCAAGTCAATGATATTTCAGGTAATTAAACTATTTTAATGAGTTGAGTTAATAGGATAAAAATCATTTTATTCTATTGACATCAAACATAATCAAAAGGTAATTAGTATTAGCTAAAATCTAATCATAAAGACTCGGTCATCAAGATCTATCAGCATGAGGAAAATTAATTTAAATTGCTTTCAAAAAATGCCAAAAAGAATCCACCATTTGCCATTTAAACTTGCGCCAATCAACCGACAGACACACAGAGATGGACAAAGAAGTGCACAATTCTGCAATGCAAAAGTTTATTTTGAAAGATGGACAGGCAGACTGGCAGACTGTCTGACTGTCTGACGGATGGACAAGAAAAGACAAGTGACAGTCAACTAAATAGAAGAGAATTGAATTGAATATTGTTTCTCGTATGGCTTTTGTGAATAAGTTCTAGTACGAGTATAATCCACCCACACACACAAACCAATTTCATTATTTTCACTATTCACTCACTCAATTACACATACTTACATACATACATATGTAAATAAACACACACACACATATGTACATACTAATCGAGAGGGGTGTAATATTGGGTGTTATGTATAGGTGTGGCACTTTTGCAATGAACTGAACTGTCAAATTGATTAGTGCGAATATTTCACACAAACAAATGCCAATCAAATGAGTGAGTAACACGTCGTTTACCATTCACAATGTCGTGCAATCGGTCAATCTCTGTTAAAATATAACATGACACCGTTGACAGCCGCACATTAAATTGGTTGAATGAATGTGGCAAATAAATAAATAAACGAATCAATAAGTGAACGATTGAATAAATGAACAAACGAACGAATGAACGGGGATGGCAATGACAACGGCAACGGCAATGGCAATAGCAAAGGCAAATGAACAATTGAAATACATAAATAAATAGAGGAAGCCAAACAAAATCAATTACTTTGTTCCATCAACAAATCAACATCACCTTAGTCTTACATATAATCTAACATATGAGTCTATGAGTTGGTATAGCAGAAAGCAGTCTACGTGGATGACATTTAGTTAAATAAATATGAAAAATATACAAAAGATAAAATGGCATAGATAAACAATAAGAAGATCTATGTACTACATACTACTATTTTCTTATTAAATCAATCGTAAGCATGGTCAGAGAATTAATATACTTACTTACTATTTTATATAAACATTTAGCTTTCATTTTTCAATTAATAAATTTTCACTTGTTTTAGCTTTGAACCTAATAGACATTTGTCTATTTCGCACATATTTTCACTGACAGTTGGGAGGATTTTCACATAATAAATGGCCAAATGCATCAATCTGAAAGAGAAACAGTGAAAGTGAGAAAGTGAGAAAGAGAGAGAGAGAGAGGGAGAGAGAGAGAGGGACATGTGTTAATGTGTAAATGGAAGTGTTCCTGTGCATGGTTTTGCCATAAATCAGTTTGTTACAACATCATACTATGCACCTCCCTCCCTATCTCTCGCTCTCTATTACTGTGCTGTAACACATTGCGTATACTTTATTTACGTCTATTTAATATAATTTTAAATGTACACTACTAGTAAAATTATTATACATATTTGATTCAATCATACACTTTTTATTGATCTTCTTAAATAAACAGTGTCAATAAATTTGTATTGACTTGTCAATAATTTACTGACATTCATAATTCCTCAATTGATTTGCTAAGAAAGAAGAACTAAATTTTATTAAAATCAAAATAAGTCGATAAGCGAAATTGTCTTCAAATCAACTTATGAACTTTAATGCTCAATAAAATAAATCAAATAAAAAATATTCCTTAGCAAGCGCACCGCACCTTTGAACATAAGAAATACCGATTTAATGTGCAGTTATTTGGACACGCTTCCATAAAAACAAAAAAAAACAAAAAAAAAAAACAGGAAGGAAAGGAAAAATCCTAAGAAAACATCAAGTTGCTGCTCAATAAGATTTTTCTTAAGAAATCAAAAACACCCATACATTTTCTTTGGTCATAAATAATGCCTGCGCCCAATCGCACGCGCACTTGCACTTAAAGATGAATACGTTGGAACGATGAAGAACGTAAAAATTAAATATAAAATCGGAATTCGAAAATTTGGAAAGGAGAAAGGAGAAAAGAAAAAGGACCAAAACGACTTAAAGTATCAACAGCAATAATAACAACAAAAATACTAAACAGCAAGAAACATGAAGTTAGTAAATGCGTGTAATTTGATTATTTATCACATTTTATATTTAACGACTCAATTGAGTTTTATGTGCACATTTTTTTTGCTTGTGCTATTTCTGTTCTTGTTGTTGTTGTTGTCGTTGTTGTTATTGTCGTTGTTGTTCTTCCTCAAGTTGAAGATTTGAACCAAATTCAAGAACAACAACACCAACAACAGCAGTAAGAGAAAACATTCTAAAACGGGCAATAAAGCAAAAAAAAAAAAATAAATAAAATAACCTGAAATAAGAACAAAAGGCGGAGTAGATGCGTGTAGAGGAGATTTCAAAGAATAATGGGCGTATATAAGAAAGAGAGAAGAGAAAATATTCAACAAAAAAATGAATTTCAAAAGAAACGAGATACATTTTTTTAGTGTTTTGAAATTACGTGATTCGTCAAGTGGCAAGCAACATCAACAACTACAACAACAATAACAAGTACAATGAACAACATTTTGTTGCAACATGAGCAGATGCTCAAGAAATGAAATGAAGCTGTAAGCAAAAAGGAAGAAAAAACAAAAAACCCAAAACAAGGAGTAGAAACAACAAAATGACAAAGAAAATGACGTTATTCGATGTGTTGAACGAGGAATTTATATTTTATTTTTATTTTTTTAATTTTTAGTACTCAACATTACACGAAAAATTGAAAGGTCACTCGATGTTAAATTTTTGTGGCAACATTTAAGTTAATTTCCTTGCCATAAATTCAAACACGTGGCACTCAATTTGATTAAGCAAATACTCGTATTGTACTACACAAGCTAAATTACCCGTACACATTAAAGTTCCTTTAACGTTTGGCCAAATCAATCCCTGTGGGTTGAAATCGTTGTAATCGATGAAGCGAAGGCTCAGTAGGTGCTATGATCCTAAGAGCGTGCATAGCTTAGCTATCGAATACCAAAGTAAGGTCAAAAGTGAGCATCGTAGCTAAGAACAATTTACAACATAACTCTTTTCAAATTCACAGCAGGAAATAACTTACATCTGTTCATATGGACTCTCGATATAATTGTGTGATATTGGCAGGTTCGTTGGTCAGGAAATTGAAACACACATCTTTCTGAAATAACTGAGACCAAAGTAAAAGACAGATGAATATCACAAATCGAGTTTGAATGTAAAGCAGAAGAAAAATGATTTCTCAATTTTCTATATATTTTTTTTTTTTTATTTTAAAGTTATAATAAAGAAATCTAAGCTAAGCTAAGCTCAATATGCATTTGGTATGTTTTGGCCTAATTCAACATTCAAACTTACTCACATACATACAATTTTTTTTAAAGGAAACTGAAGCCAAAAACAATATGACGCTATGCAGTTGGATTTTCTTGCTTTTCTCTACTTTTTTCTCTCAAATTTTTATTTTTTTTTCGTTTTCAATTTGCACAATTTTTTGTACAAAGAGAAAAAATTCATAAAGCAACCCAAAATTGCTTTTGTGTAGCAATGCCTTAGTGTACATAAACAAACAAACAAACATTCACAGCAAACGGACGGGTTCAGGCTACCTAAATTCTACAATCCATATAAGTCCCCATGCACGAGTAAAATGCTCACACACTCACACCCATATATACGTATAAATGTATGGATATGTATAAGTTTTGTGTTTATTCGAATGCATTTCCATTGCGTCGCACATTTAGCAACATAGGAACAACAACAGAACCAACAACACCACCACCATCACCATCACCATCAGCACCAGTATCAGTAAAAGCAGTGAAAGTATAGCATTGAAAATAAGAGCAGCTACCTAGTCTGAAAATCTGAAACGAAGCACCATTTTGAGCAACTACAGCCTTAACTCAGCTCAGTTTAGCCCTTTAGTTATCCTACTAAATTCAAGAGGAGACGATGCTGTTGATGGGGGCAAAGTTCTTTGTTCTGATTTTGGTTTGGCATAGTCAGTGAGTGCTGCTTGTTGTTCAGCCTGTTGCCCGATTTGGGGCTTGAGCTTCATTTATGTGCACCACATGCATAATATTCGTTTCGTAGTAGTTCGTTGTCGGTTAACCAAACAGACTTTTAAGGTCACACCAACATAAACTATACTCGTACATGTACTATACTTATATATGGACTTGTTTAAAGAAAGGCATTCATTCACATGTGTAAACGTAGATTTTAATTTTTTTTTTATTTTGGCCTTTAGTTAAAATTAACTCAACTTGTACAACTTGTTGGCAACATCAACATCTAACGATACAAAAAAACAAAACAAAAATGAGTGAGGGTCTTTGTAACTTCCTACATTCACTCACAGATACACACAGAGACACAAACTTAAATGCATTCATATCGCTTTGAAATTCTTTTTTATACAAATAGTTTTTGTGAATCAATATTTTGGAAAAATGTTTTTGATAAATAAAGAAAAGGAAAGCCAGATTTGCAAAGAAAAGCATAATATGCAAATGTGAAGCATCTTCCATTCTGTATTCTACTACCCAGTTTCTTTTTTGACTTGATATACAATAGAGAGCTGACTTTCTTTATCCCCCTTAATCTCAACTTAATTGCACTTTGAACAAAACATCACCCCAGGGCACTTTATCCCCATCATTCACTTTCTCACTCATTTCATGCGCCCCCTAAAAATAACAACAATTAACTAAGCTAACAATAATAACAACAACAACAAACAGAGTTGTTATACCTTCTACTTACAAACGTTATCTAAGCTACTTACAATTTGGCCACATCAGTTAGCATAATACGTCAACCAGCTCTCTCTCTCTCTCTCTCTCTCTCTCTGTCTCTCTCTACTTCAGTGAGCCACCACCTTTATTTGCCTCATCTCTTGGCCTCTTGTACAATAATAAGTATAAAGTTAAGTAAAGACCTGCCAGGATGAGCATGGCAATGGCTCCTTTACTATTATTCGTGCTCGTACACTATGACAAGACAAGACAAGACAAACAAACAAACATACAGAGAAACAAACAACAAACATGGCACTATGGTACCGTAGAGAAAAGGAAGAACACTTGCTTCGCTTGTTGAATTTATCAACAAAGTACAATCTCAAGAGTCATTGTGTTTATCACTCAAGGAATTATATGACTAGAACCAGGTACCAGTATCAACTTATAACTTATGCCCCCCATCACATTTGCTTCACTCCCCACTCAAATCACCCTCTCTTTCTCACTCTCTCTCTCTCTCTCTCTCTCTCTCTCTCTCTCTCTCATCATGTTGCCTGTTGTACCTTCTACTTCTTTTCTGCATGTGAGTCAGTGTATTTTTTAATACAATTCTGTTCTCCAATCCATTTTCTTCTGTTCTTCTGTTACTAGTCGTAGTATTTGCTACGTTTGCTGCTTCGCTTCTGCTTTACATGGTAATGGCCAACATGAGACCTATTAGTAAGAATTTTGCTTTATTTGCACTTGAAAAAGATGAGAGAGAGAGAATAAAACGAAGACAGAATTGAAGATACAAAAATAAAATAAATACAAATAAATTTGCTTAAAGGACACTTCTTTAAATGCAGCATGATGGTTCAACAAGAAATTGTCATGCAATCATAAATTTAAAAGCATTTAAAATTAAGAGACAATTTATTGATTTTGATCTTTGAAGTCTTTAAAACATTTACAAATTTGTCGCCATAATTAAATTAAAATAAAAACCAAAGAATTCAAAGACACACACATACACATACACACACACACACACGCACACACAGACACACACGAATAGAAATACAATGAAAAAATATATTATTTCTATTTAAATTTTCTATTAAATAACTGCACGTTCACATGTACATGATCAAGAATAGAAACTACGTGCAGCATAACAATAAGACATTGAAATAAACATCAACAACCAACCAAGCAGCCAACAGTAACAACAACAACTTCCGACGACAAACAGACTAAACCCTACCAAAACCATCCAAACTGAGATGATGAGATGAGCTGAACTGAACTTAACTGAACTGAGCTGAAATAACTCAGCCATGAGAGAGCCCAACCCCATATACTTATTGTACAATACAATATATGAATAAAGAACAAGTTGGTAGCTCATAGTTGGTAAGCAAGCAAGAAGCTACAGCCGAGTGAATGGAAGATTGAATGAATGATGTGACTACTGAGTGAACGAGTGTTGCTCGCTGTTACTGCTCCTACTGCTAGAGACTACATGAACTCACTCACTCACTCACATCATATACTTGATGTATGTATGAGTCTGTGTATTTAAGTCTGTGTAGTGTCAAGTCAGGGACATTTAGTAATTCCGCAGGCATATCAAGGACAACGTACTCATAAATACCAAAGGGAAATTCCAAAGAACTGTGCCAGCCTTGCCATCCTACTGCTGTTGATGCTATCGTTGTCTTCACCCGCCGCGGCTTGTAAAATATTTCTCATATAATACTTTGGCTGTGCCTCAAACTCAAAAGACATAATCTCAAACTCTGGTTCAGTGTCTTGCGTGCCAATATATTCGTACTCTATCCTATGCCTATGCACATGTATGTGTATAGAGTGGATGTAAGTAGATGAATATGGTGCAAGAACTTCAAACTTTTAGTTTACTAAGATCATCATTAACATTATGATCCATCATCATCATCATAATCATCATCAACAGCAGAAGAAGCATCATTATTGTTATAATGAAGAAGTGCAATACAAAAGAAAGCAATAGAAAGAACAACAAAACAACAAACGATGATGATGACGATGGGAGCCTTTGGCGGTATTTTGTAAGTAAACTGGTACGTAAGACATACAAACATGCATCCTGTATACAATGATTATGAGAATTGCAAGACCATAACCATGTTATGTGTAGCAGGAAACAACAAGGTTTTTATATTAGAAGTGGCGCTAAAGAAATCAGAGAATGGTTATGAATGCGCAAGTTGTAGCTGAAAGCGTAGAAGAATCATAGATACTAAGAAGAAGTCAAAAGCTTTAAATTAGTTTTACATTCCACCAAAATAATTCATTATGAAACCATGGAAGAGAAACATACACCTGAATGACTTTGATTTAAACTAAATTCTTTGTAATGAAATCCGAACCATTGACAATGACAACAATATTAAAAAACTAAACTTATCTGATGCATAATTCACCTTTTTATTCTCTGATGAACCTACAGCTTGTGACATACAAGCACTTGTCAAGTAAGCAAGTCACTTGAATGAAACACGAAAGAACAAAATCAAACTGAAAGTTAACAGGATGAAGACAACAAGTTCATACTTTGTCTTACCCATAAATTCATCTGCTGTCCGCCAATTCGGTTATTTATTTGACTTGAGCACGTTTTCATTTCACTCTCCCTTTAAATTCCTTCCTTTCTGTGTGTTTTTACTAACTAAGTATATACTTACGTATGTATGTAAGTATTTCTTCTGTTGCTATTGCTGGATTTCCTGCGGCAAACCTTAAAATGATGCGCAACTATGAGCGAGAGTCAGTCCGTAGCTTTTGGGTGCTTGCTTATGCCGCACCCAAGCGCAACCAAAGATAAAATAAAAGAAATACATAAACTCGACAAAGACGGCAATGTCATTATTCAAGCGTTTAAGATTCAACACTAAGCGCGTTCAAGTGGCACCGGCACCGGCACCAGCACCAGCACGAATATCGGGCATTGGGCCTAGACGTTGCTGCACGCAATTTATAGCGCACCTCAATTGAAGGGGGTAAGTGGGTGGAATGAATCATTTGCAATTTGTAGATATTTTAGGCACGTTTCGGAATTTATAGCGTCAAGTTATGGAGGAGTCGCTATTCAGCTAAGTATTATTGTACAATACAATAGTAGTGGATTCTCAAACATAATACCATAATTCTACATACTATAATACACACACACACACACACACACACACACACAAAATCTAAACATTCTTCATTGCATACTTTCATGGGCAGCCTTAGATTTGCTTATTCGTGTTGAGTGCTCGGACTGAATTTAATATAATAATTGAAAGATTTGAAATGAAAAGCATTTGTTACATTTAGTAGATGATGAATGAAAGATGAGTGACAGAAAATATTAATGATAATTTATAATACGCATACGCAGTTTTGCAGTTCTGTTTATTGTCTGACTGAGGTTATTTTACTCTTTTTTAGTCTAAAAAAATATAAAAAAGACTAACTTTGGCTATGCCGAAGTTGTAATACTCTTCACACCCCAGCGAGTGGTCCGAGGTCCTTGAAATTTATGAGGTTGGTGGCTATGGGCCAGACACTTATAGTATCCAATTTTCAGTTTAATAAGACAAAAAACAAAAAAGTTTTTCTAACAAGAACTTTAATTTAAAAGGGAGTTTGTATGGGAGGTACCCCCCTAGTGGTCCGATTCGGCTGAGTCACGAGCTTGATCGGCGTTTGGTAAAAAGAAACCTTTGTATAAAATTTCAGCTCTCTAGCTCAAAATTAAAGGACAGACGGACATGGCTAAATCAACTCGTCTCATCGAGCTGATCACAACTATATATAATATACTTTATGTGATCTGCGATGTCTCCATCTGTGTGTCACAAACTTCATGACAAACTTATAATACTATTCATTCCCGTGAAGAGTATAATAAACATTGATGACTTCTGTTGAGTTGTGTTGAGTTCAGTTCAGTTTTGTTTGGTTCAGTTCAATTTAGTTGAGTTGAAACTTACTAGGCATGTGAGTGAATAAGTGAGTGACAGTTTGCAATTTATGTTGTACGCATAATATTTTGAGGCGAAAAACCTCAAAACAAACAAACTCAAATTATATTTCACGAACAATTTGTCTATTTTCTGTTAGAATGTTTCCCACAGACTCACTCACTCACTCACTTACAGTCATAGATACTTGTACACTATTAATAATGTTATGTTCTATTCTATTTTATTCTGTTCTGTTCTGCAGATGAAAAGCTACAATATTTGTCAAATTAATTTCAATTAAATTAAATTTTACCCTCTCTCTATCTCACTGGGATATAATAACAACAAGAACAACAACAACAACAACAAGAGTCCTTCACATCACTTTAACAAGCAGCAATAAACGGAAATAAATGAAAGAAGAACGAAATTTCTGTCAAATAAATGTTAAAAAATTGACTCATTGCATTTAAAGAAATTAAATTAAAAGCAAAACAAAAAAGAGAAGAGAAGAGAAGTGAAGTGAAGTGAAGCAAGTCAAAATGAAATTAAAATGAAATGAAAATCAAATAAAACAGGAGGATAAAGTATTTTTTATTTTTTTGTTATACATTTATCCTGTTCACTTGCTTCTTTAAGCAGCGTCATCATATCGTTGTTATGTAAGTGAACTTGAATCTCAGCTTCAAAAACTATGCAATGAAAATGAAAATGTTCGCTTACACACTTCAAACTTATTTATGCTCAGCAATTTCATTGTTCATTCCACATTTTGCTTAGGTATGAGCAATACATATATAAAAGCTAGAACAACAATACCATACTCATTTATCAATATGTCAGTTGTATAACTATTAATGCTCCTCCTGCTGCTACTTTCACTACCATTACTACAATAACCATTGCCACTGCTGCTGCTGCTGCTGCTGCTGCTGCTGTTACTGATGATGTTTCAGTTAAACATAGTATACCCTACATAATGTCTCCCTCTCTGTTCGTCTTAGCTTACAAAAACGCATTTTGGCAGCAAATACGCTTAACTAATTTTTGGCAATTTATTTTCATTGCTCAACACTACGCGAACTCGTGCTGGCTTTTAGTCGTTGTTTTAGCTTAGTTTGGCTTATTGTTGTTCTGCAACTTGTTCACATATTCCCATCCCATTCCATCACATCACATCACATCATATCCCTTTCCTTTACTTTCCTCTCCTTTCGATCCTTAACTATTTCACTAAAATATATATGGCAGCTGTGTACAGTCGATGTATTGTAATATTTACATGAATGCTACAACGGTGAAAGTATCGTAATTTTGGGTAAGGATAGCTGAGCAGAAAAAACTGTTAGTGGCATCGCAGCGTTTTTGAAAATTTTCAAATAACAAAATGCATTAGCATATTATAACACTTAGTTTTCATTATAGTTGACCTAATTTGAAGTTGACTTGTTCATTCAGCTGTTAGTCCACTCTATGTTTTAGTACATACGAATACTTATGTATAGACTGGCAATGGCACTGGCACTGGCACTCATTTGTGTCCATATATTTTTTAGTAATTAACAAAATTCATCTCGGCAACTCATTAAGGATACTTTTTAGGGTTTTTGCTTTTCTTCTGACTTAATTCGATCAACATTGGCAAGAGTTGCATAATTTATTGAACATCATTAATGATGCTAAACTTTAACATTTTTGTAAATTTAAAGAAATTATTATTCTTTATTTTAAGTATATATATATATAGTATTGATTAATGTCTTTGTTTGCTTTGGTTTTGGTTTTGGTTTCGGTTTCGGTTTTGCTTGTATGTTAAATGGTTCCAACAGTCAGTTTAACTCGTTATAAAATCAACAGCTTTGTAATTAAAAATTTATATGGATTTCCACAAATGTCAATACACAGAAAATACTCACAATACTTTGATACTCTTAATAAGCATGGAAATTATTTTAAATTAATCAATCCAAGAATTGAATTCGGTTTTTCTATTGATTTAATACCTTTCACTATATTTACGTACATAGATCTCTGATGCATCCTGTAATGTGATGTCAAATGACCATTTGAAACTTAGAGAAAATTTGATCAAAAATTTAAATAAAATATCATGAAGAATAATAAATTTATTTATTATTTAAAAATCTCAGGAGGTCTTCATATTTTACTTATATAGAAACTTTGAAATATTTTCTATTTCATAATCTCAAAACACTTTCCCCTAAAAAGAATTTTTTGTTTTGTTCTCTGTAAAAAAAAAAACAAAAATAATATGGGAAAAAAAAAGAATAACAAAGAGACTTACAAAACAAAAGGTGTGATTGGGATTACCAAAAAATCCCACGATGAGGCCAAAAAGATCCACAATAAATTAGCTAAAATAATTATTAAAAAAGTCTCTGAAGAACCTTATGCGATTTTCTCATCTATTTCTATGGTGCCAAGAAAAGTTCCCGACGTATCAAAGTGGGCACCAAGACGTGGAATTGTAATAGATGGAAGTAATGTTGCGTTTACGCATAAACATAAATCTAAGTTTTCAGCTAAACATTTAAAACATTGCATAAGCTACTTGGCAAAAATTGGATACAAATCTATAGCTGTGTTGCCTTATTTTCGAATGAGGCGGGGACTTTCAAGTGATCCGGATTTGCTTCATGAAATGTTCGAAGAGAACAAAATATTTTGTACTCCTTGCTACGTTAATTGTTGTGGTAAAAAAGAAGAACATAATGAGGATCGAGTTGTCTTAGAATACGCTGCAATAACCCATAGTGCCATATTGTCTAACGATAATTTCACTGAATTCATTCCCGAATCAAAAATATTCCGTCACATCATCAACAATAGACTCTTAAAATTCCGTTGGTTTGGGGATAAGTTTGTTTTAAAAATGAAACCTTATGGTCGAAATGGTCCCACCTCAGTTGAGATTTTGAGGTTATAATTTCATATTTTTTATTATTACTTATTTGATATTTGTTACTTGTTAGTTGTTAGTTGTTAGTTGTTCTCTTATTGAATTTGTATTTTTTTTAATTTTTTTTTTTTTTTTCAAATTTGTTGTCCCTTGTTATTTATTTTTAATTATTTTATACAAATTGTTTTTATTCAATTTTTGTTTATTGTTAAATTTTATTTTTACTTTAAAATTTATTCAACATTTGATTTTGAATGTTACTAATAATAATGTTGTCGTTATGTTTAGAGAAATTCTTGTTATGTATTTTGTATTAATGATTTGTTTGTTGTTATTTATTAAATATTTCAATATGTTTACACAATTAATAAGTCAATTGTTTTATTTAAAATCTTATAAGCTTGATATTTGTGTGTCATGATACTAATTATAGAATATAATAAGATAACAGACCACACTGATGCCACTAGGCCCATGAGAGAATGAGAAATGGATTTTACAAGGAATCATTCCGAAGAATCGTTTTCAAGAAATCAAGTACCATCGTAGAGATCTCTTGTTTTTTATGCTTACCATATTCATTATATACTTTTTTCTTCACCATGAAAATGTTACAAACATCATAGAAAAATAAAGTTGCACATATAATTTTTAAGGTATATTAAATAATAAATAAATTAAATGCAACATTAAATGTCAATTTTTGGTATTTGGTTTAAATATCAAGAGATATTCTACATAAATACGCATCTACAAATACTTACTCGTACATACTCGTTCGTATATCCAAGTATCATGAAATTATGTAAAAAGGAAGTCTGAAACAGGAAATTGCCATGACAAAAACCCCATGAAATAATTGCGGTCATCACCATTATCATTGTTGTTATTGTTATTGTTATTTCTACTTTCATTATTGATTGTTGTGTTGGGTGCTTTTTATTGATATCATCATTAATAATGTTGTTTGTGTTGTTATTGTTGTTATTGTTGTAATGTAATATAATACATACTTAAATCATGAATTATTTATTTAGTTTGGCATGCGAATGATGTCAAGTCAATTGTCATTGAGATACAATGGCAAACATTTTAAAGCGGATTATGACATTTCACAGGGATTTGACAATTAAAATTTCATTTTGTTGTAATATTTTTTGCATTTAATTATAATAAGTGAATGAGGGGATAAAAAGGATATCTTTAAGATGATCACACACGCACACGCTCACAGAATCTCATAACACATTTGCTTTATCATCAACATCATCTTCATTATCATTGTAAGGCAAGGCATAAATGATAATAATTTCAATAAAAATAACACTTATACACATATATTCTTCTTAAACATCATAATAGTCACATAATTTCGTTTACATAACTCATTGCGTACTTTACTTTCATTTCAATGCTTACATATCTTCCTTGCCTTACTTGCCTTCTTCTTTTTCGTTGCTTTACATTTTTTGACTTTTTCTTAGTGATATGTTTTTTTTTTGGCTCACAACGCATTTGTCTTCACTATTTTTGTTGGCTCGTGTCCTTTACTTTGCCTCATCAGCCTTTCTTCACACAGATACAAAAGCATGTGCACATACTACATTATCATTTGTCCTTTTATGCCTTTCATTTGCCTGTCACTGGCTTTTTAATATTTCTTTCTTTTATTCTTTCAGTTTCTTATATTTTCATTTTAAGCGTTTCTTTTTTTTTTTTTTCTGAGTTGAATTTCATTAAAATTTGCGCCTATTTGCCATAATTTGTATTTTTGTCATACAAACGACACTCGTCGAATACATTCACATACTCGTACATTCGCATATATGCATATTTGTATGTATGTATGTATGTATGTACGAGTATGTATGAAGAAGAAAGTGATTCAAAAAGAAAAAGAGTGGGAAAGAGACTCATACGTATATATAGAAATGTATATATGTATGTAGTACATAGTTTGCGAGTCACAGATGAGCTTGACAAATAAATGAAAATATTCACAAAAGAGTTTCATCGTTGCCAGACAGAGCGAGACACGTCACTGACGCCAGCCAACTCTCAACACCCCCTCTCCCCCGCCCCACTACCATTCCTTGCCCATCACACTTCACAAAAAGAAAATACCAAACAGATGAAGTAGCAAAAAACAACATTTGCCACATGACAAAATCATGAAAAAATTGAAAAAATAAATACTGAACAAATAATAAAATGACAATAACCAAAAAAAAAAAATAATAATAAATATTTTGGATCATTTGGATGCATATTACTGTATGTAAATTAAAAGGGAAGAACGCGCGAAATTTGTGTAATTTCTTTTAACTTTTTCATTTTTTTTTTTTTTTTTGAATTTTTTACATATTTTGTTTTTTCCTCTTTTAAAGATTTTTGTAATGTTTACGTTATGTTATGTTGGATTGAGTTGAGTTGAATTGAGTTAAATTTGTAAAGTCGGGCGCATCTGATTGGTTTGTTGTTGTATTGTATTGTAATACTCTTCTTATACACTTCCTTGATCTCAGTTTCTGTTCCATTGTTCAAAAATGCATTATTCGTTGAGTTCTCTTCTCGTTTTTTATACATATCACAACTCTGAAAGATAGATAGAGTATTCTGACTTTAGTAAGATGTTAGTAATGCAAAATAATTGAATGAAATTAATTAGATTTATTGTAGTTTCTTTGGTCTAAATATCCATTGTACATGGGCTGCTCTTATGAACAGATGGAATTCTATAAAATGTCATCAATTCTTTTACAAAATATTCTATCGTTCTCCATTTAACTAGCATATGGTATATGGTATGAGTGACATAACCAATACATAGTCATTTGCTAGAGTCATTTGTTCGATGATCGATAAGTCAAAATCATGATTCTTATTACTGTGATTTTTTTTTTTTGGTATAAAATTCTATTATCTTCTTCTAGGTTCCAATAATTAAAATCTATTATGATTTCAACAGACATCTTCTGAGAAGTGTATGTAAATTTACATGAGACTTATCTTCTTGTAATTTTTTTTTGTATTTTTTTATTTTTGTATGTTCACTTTTCATTAAAACTCAACTCAATTTCATTGAATTTTTTTTTTTTTCCGACTTTTGACGCTTTTCAACGTAATCCTACTGAAACAAGTTTTCATTGTTGGGATTTGAGTTCATTGCATTACTACTGATGACGATGAGTATGTTAGTGATGATGATGGTGATGGTGATGGTGATGGTGATGGTGTTGTTGGTGATGATATATAGATGTCTTTTTGAATTTTTATTCATTTATTCATTCATTGATTATATTTTTCCATTTAAATAAATTGCCAAACAAAATTGGGTCAGTTAATCAATATTAATAGTATGTATTTTTTTATGAAAAACTGAAAATTTATTAAAGACAAATTGTTTAAAAGAAATAATACATGAAGTATTTATGTATTAAAATATTGCAAGATTTATTGAATTAAATAATTTATTTCTTTTTAAAGTACACCAAGTTTCCTTTAATTCTAGATGAGGCATTCACAAATTTTCTTCGTTTAAGTTCTTTCAATCCTTTCTTTATTTTAATTTGCTTGGTCTTATTTGTCTTGAAACAAGTTCTACGAGCTTATGACCAACGGCACTCAATCCCTGTAAGTCATTTAACATTTTGAGGTATTTAATGAGCCAAAAACTTTTGGCTAAAAGCAGTAAGAAAATGAAGATGGAGTAAAGAAGTATCATTTTTGCCGCATATACATAAATTAAAAGTCAGCAGCATCGAGTTTTGTCCGGCCTAACTGGTTGCCACTCTCTCCTCAACTCTACTCGCCTGGTGTGAGCTAACTGTCTGCCTGCCTGGCTGCCTGGCTGCCTGCCTGGAGGTCTTTCAGCCAGCGAATTGTGGTAAGTGGTGCCGTCTCGACTAGCAACCGTTACATTTGACCCTGAGACCTGCAATGGCTCTATTAGCATGCCCATTAAATTTAGACAAATGGTTGCCAACGTCATTTCGCATATCCGCAGCAATTCTTGTTATCTCTTTCTCATGGTTGTCAGCTCACTCACTCACTCACTGACTCACTCACTTGCTTTCTTGAATTTATTGCTTTTTGAATATTTTCTCTTCTGTTTTTCAAGTGAACTTAGAACCAAGCAAAACAAAATTTTCTAAAAAGGCGTAAAGTTGCAAGCATAATTTCTTGACCATTTCAAGAAGAGTCTTTTATAACTTTATAACTTTGTCATGATGTTTGTTAAGTATTGAATAAAGAAAGATGTCAATGTACATTGCAACAATAAATGCCTGCTATTTTGAGAGAGTAAGACCAACATCGTGATCATTTCTATTTTTCTTTCAATGACGCACAAAGAATGTAATCCATTGAATGTGAATATAATCATGACTCCTCTCGAACTATCAATCTAACAACAGATGGCATTTTCTTAGTATTTTTCAAACGAAAATCCTATAACTTCAACATATTCTTAATGGTATCAATGTCAGTGCAAGGTATGTTACCTTCGGTGAAACCGAAGTTATTTTTCTGAATACTTTGTTGTATTCTGTTTCCTTTTGATTTGTTTTTTCTTTTATGATAAATGATCTTGGTTGGTTAACGTTGTTGTAGTAGATTTTGGGTAGATTTTGTTCTAATAAGGCATACAGTAATCTGTGTTGAAGCTCATAAGTCATAAGAGTTTTCAGTTGTTTGTATAAAAAGAAGTATTATACGTTACAATTTTCTTAGGAATATTATGGCATATTCCCCTTGATTTTTGTATCAAATCACATTGTATGTAATATAATTATTTTGACAAATTTTTGACATTGCTGCGATTTAGAAAGGTCAAACTAATTTGTGAATGAAAAGAAAGAAATATTATAAAATAATTGCCATGTTCAACATTTGTATTATTTATGTATTATGTGACCGAACAACGAAACTAACAAACAAAGAAGACCTTTTAAGGGATTTCTCTCTTATGACTTAAAAGCTTTTCTGATTAATTTTAAAATTGTTGCTTAGACTTAAGTCGTTCGTTGTGTTGTGTTTTGTTTTGTTCCTTTTTGTAAGTTTTCTTAGTTTCCTTTTTACTTATCTTTTCATTTTATCTACACTGAATAGTAGTAGAAGTAGTTTTTCTTTCCTCATCATACTCACTAAGCGCCATCTAATCTTATGTCAAAGCTTGTCTTAATGCCACAAAGCAACCTATTGTGCATACAATACCATGCTATTCTATACATTCATTGACAACATACTCAAATCTAACCTCATACTTCATTAAATGAATTTGCAGGGATCCCTTTAACAGAAATCAATTTGCCGCAGTCAACAACAGAAGCAACAACAATTCGAAGCTATGGCAACACTTTATACTAAAGTTTTGATATTTCCAAACAAAAGCCTAATGATTTCCGGATTTATGTCTGTTTTTTTTTTTTTATTTTGATTCAACTTTTCATCTTTTAGTGTAGAATGTTTTTCCTTTTTGCTCGTGGGCTACCTTTAAAAACCAAGGATCTACTCTTGAATCTCTCTCATGCCTTAGCCTCATCCATCATCCATCATTATTATTGTTTTTGCTGTTGCTATTGTTGTTGTTGTTGTTGATGTTGTCAACAAAATTGCTACTGCTTGTGCAAAAATGAAATTGAAGGCAGCAAATTGTTTTTTTTTTTTTCATTTCTCATTTTCAATTTTCGTTGTTTTGTGTTTGTTTGTTTTTTTTTTTTTTGTTTATTATGCTGACTTTAAGTATTTAAGCCGAAGCTATATGTCAAACCTACACTGCAGTAGCAATGATAAGAATGAATATGAAAGAAAGATTTAAAAACAAAACCAAAACCAAATCGAAATCGAAATGAATGACTGAGTGTCTATAGAAAGAGTGAACGAAGCAATTATAATGCGTATACGCAACGTTGCGCTTGAAATGAACTGGAATGAAAATAAATGAAATATCTAACTAACTAAGCAGCATTTACACTTTGAAAAACATACTAAAAACTAACTCAACTTGGCTTTAATTTTAAAATTTTAGAAAGCAAACAGATGCCACCTCATCATCATCATCATCATCATCATCATCATGTGCACCGTGCACCTCTACTTTTACGTACTTTCAACTTTCAAATACTCGTAATAAGAAAAAAGACAGAACATTTCTGAACACAAAACACGATTCTAAAGTTAAATGCAACAACAGAACAGTAGAAGAATGAATGAACGGAAATACACAAAAAAGAAGTAAAAGAATAGAATAGAAAAGAAATAAGAAGAAAGTTGTTTGTATTTGCAACTTTTCTCATTTGTGCAAAGCAAGCGGCGTGTGTGTGCAACAAATGATGTCCAGCTAGGACAACTGTGGACTCACATTCGGATATGTTGCGCTCTTTGCTATCTTGTATTTGTCTGTTACCTACTGTTACTAATGCTGATGCTGATGGTTGTAGTTGTGGTAGCGGTGGTGGTGGTGATTGTAGAGTTTCGTGCCTTGATGCCTTCTGCCTTTAATAATAAGAGAACTGAGAAACTAATCCACAACATGGCGACAAGAAAATTGAATTCTTGCAACTGTTAAATTGAGTTTTCAGTTTCAATTCCAAGAATCATTTCGAGTGCAAGGCATAAAGTTTTGACTGTACGATTTTGCACAAAAGGATAAAGAGATCAACTTATTATTTTGTTTTACCGTACAAACTGTGTAAAGTTTTTGGTTGAGTTCTTTTGAGGTTTTTTGTGAACAAATCAAGTTGACAGATTTTCATGAAACTAAAGACACAGCTTTCCTTGAAGACTAAAATACACTACAAGATATGTTAGGTAGATAAATAGATAGATGATTTTGTCAGCAACTTCACATTAGCACGAAAAACTACCAAAAATCCACTAATACTACAAGATTTTTGTTTCTCCATTCTCCCTATCTCTATCTCTCTTTCACTCTCTCTTTCTCTCTCTCTCTCTCTCTCTCTCTCTCTTTTATCTTTATATTGTAGTAGTATAAGTATGCTACCAATCAAATGCTCTTAATAAAATTTTATTTATTGACTCCTCATGATAATGACAGCTTCATCGATTACGCGATTATCACCATGTCAATTTACAATCCTTCGAATTTTCAATGTTGACATTGCTATTGTTGTTGTTTGTGTTGTTGTTTGTGTTGTTGTTTGTGTTGTTGTTTTACAAAAAGCTTTTAGCACTCGCTTTGAATTTACGCTTAAGTTTCAATTGCACACTCCACTCTATACATCCTCATGTACAATATCTTTGCCTTTAGATTCATTCTCATATCATCTCAGGCAGCCTGTTTCCTGAGAATATTGCTTGCTTGCTTTATACTAGTATTTCTTAAATGGGGCGCCCCATTGAATTTCAGAAGTTTAGATGGAGTGAGCTTCAAACTCAAGGGCTCAGTTCAATTGCGCATTTTGTGAATGAAATTGCTGCGCTGAAGTGTAATTTTACTTAAGCTTTTAAGTACCACAAAAAAAAAATAAAATAAAAAAATAAATCAGAAAGTAATACGAAAACACTTGAGTCTTATATCTAAATACAAGTTCACACACACACACACACACACACACACACATGCATAGATTTTTACTCATATGCTACTAACACACACACACATACACATCCATTTAACTTTCTTGTCTCCTAAAGAATTCACCCTCTTGGGTATTCATAGAACTTCAGCAGCCAAGAGAATAGAGTAGAATTTTTGCTGCTTTAAAAGGATTTTCGGTGGAAATTCAATTGTGATTGTTGCGCAGTCAATATAATCGAATCAAATTGTTTTCATTATAATGAACATCAAACACATTTCTTTACGGAAATTTTCCAAAAATTACATTTTCTACAACAATTTATTTCCATTCTTCTCTTATTTTTTATATACTTCAGAATATTGTGTATTATCAATTTGTTGTGATGTTAGTAACGCATAAAATGCTGCGCTAAGGACTCACACTCAATTCATTCCGCCAGTCCTTGGCATCACAATAGTCTAATGATTTTTCTTATATTCTGCCTAGAACACAGTAGATGCCTAAGACAAAGACCGATGTTGGTGCGAATTTGGCATTATTTTCATTTCTATTCATCGAGTAAAGTACTTACAGGTCACCATGGGTATTTTATATGTTATTTGTCTGGAAGAATACTAATCAATGCAATTTAATTATGAAGTAATTGTTTAGCTTAATATTGTCAGCAGGTGTCTTGTCTAGTCTCATAATTGTTATCTCCACACTTAGCAACACTAGCGATTGATGTTGCATATTTTTGAAATGTTTATCTTATTAAAAACATACATGTGTTTTCTTATGTAAAGTGCATGTAAGTTTTGATAAGACCAAAGTTAGCTTTTTTTTTTTTTTTTTTGTATTATATTTTTCCTTCATTATTTTTTTTTTTTTTTTTTGTTCCATCGATAACAAAACACAACAATCTTACAATGCATGTGCAAGTGCCAGATAGTTATAGATATTTTTTGCTTTGTGCATTAGTGCATCAAAGTCTCACGATTCGTTGCACTCACTCTTTTACTAACAAAGTTGCATTGAAGCGCAAAACTGTACTAGCAGGAGAAAAGCAAAAAAGAGAAAAATAGAATAAAAGACAAACAAATAGTGAAGCAAACAAGCCAAACAAGTCATAAGACGAAGTTCCTGAGTACCTCAACAGCTGAGTAAAAGAAAAGCTAAAGCTATTGCCATTACAATGCTCATTGTACTAAAGCCGATACAGGTACAGGTGCAGATGCAGCAGCAGTTGCATCATTTTTACTTCTGATGATGATGATGATGTTGTTGCTGTTGCCTAGTGTAGATACTTGGCAACAATGCAAAAGTCCTTAGGGCATCATTCTCTCAACTCGATCTGCTGTAAGCTAAGAACTCGTTGTTAGTTTGTGTAAATTGTTTGCTTAGCATTGTTGAATTTTATAAAAATTCCTTGAAGCTGCTGCTAAACTTCGAAACAGGTTGAGATGAAAAACGTGGTATAAAAACGAAAAGTTACCGTTAAGCCTTAGAGAAAATGCACGCATGCGAATGCAGCAAAGCAAACTGACGTTGCAGAAAATTACAAAAGCTCAAAATATAATAAGGAAAAAAAAATACTTATGAAGGCAGAAAAATGAAATCACAAAGTTGTCTAAAAACAAAAAAAAAGGAAAAATGAAGAAAAAAAACAACTAAAACCAAAGGAAAACAATGCTAACTTTGGTCTCACCAAACATTCAATTTTCATAATTTATTTACTTTTTTTTATATTATAATTAATTTACACTTTACACTATAAGGGATTCTGCAATATTATATTTTAGTTAGAAATTATTAAATTATAAATTTCATTTGGCTCATGATGTTAATATTTCCCTAAAAGATTAATGGAAGTTCAAATTTCTAAAAGGGTGAACGATTTCAACTTTCTTCTTCATAAAGTTGATAAAAAAATATAGATAACACACAATAATCCTCTCTTGGTTGATTATTGGGATTCATTAGACAGACCAAACTTTATTAGACTGAATAATGATAATAAAAACTAGGATTGTGTAATAAAGATGTGTGTTTTATCTTAAGAAATTCCAGCTGCGTATGCGTGATTTAATGAAATTATTATTATTTATATATTGACTCAGATACACACACACACACACACACACACAGACACACACATGGATGCGCTAGCACGCATCATTCATAAATACATATTGCGTTAATAGATGGCTAATAACATTAAATTTCTAATCAAATGTTGCATGCAACACGGAATATATTATGCTTATATAATTAACATTTCAATGTCATTGAAATGATTATCTACAATTCACATACTTAGTAGAATACAAAGGTTCTTTGCATTAAATACTTTTACTTATACATATAATTGCCTATGTAGTATTATTTATATAAGGAAGATACAATGGGGGAGTGTGTGAATTTATGCGTGTATGCATTTAATAACAATATTGTACTAATGTCAATAGTTATCAGGTCAAATGCAGCTGATATATGCAGGAAGTGATTGTGGAAATTGCATTGAACACGCTAATTTACAATGGCGCAAACAGACTGACTCAGATAAATCAACTGACACACAGATAGACAGATAGATAGATAAATAGATAGACAAACAAATAGTCAAACAAACCAACATTCATACAAACATATTGACATACGAGTATAGACATATGAAGCTATCAATGTATTGCCATATGGCATAATTATCGGTTTAATGCAACTCAATGTAGACATAGACGAACGACACTATCTACTCTATTCTACTCTACTCGACTCTACTCTACTATACCATTTTATCCACCACTAATGATGATGATAATGATAATGATGATGATGGCAACGCCTTTCTATGGCATTAATGCACAAACACTCAAACACACTTACTTACTCAGAGACTCATAAGCATAAACACATACAAACAAACAACAAACGAAGATATCCTTACTGCGTTGCCTTTAAAGAGACTTGCAAATGACATTCTCAATGACATTTTAGCACATTTGTTTTTGTCTCTATGTGTATCTGTGGCTGCTTGTGCTTGTGCTTGTGTATTATCTGTATGTGTGTGTGTGTGTGTGTGTCAGAATGAGTGAGTGTTATGTGAATCGTTAAAATTACAGACGTAAATACAAACAGAGAACAAACACACAAACATTCAAATACCCAGTGATACAACTAGTGAAAGGAAAACATAACAAAAGTGTTACTAATGTCATCTTGTTGATTAAGTTTATTTTCTTTGCAGTTGTTGCTGCTGTTGATGTCAATGTAAAATTTCAAGTAATTGAGCTTAGTTCTGACTTTTTTAATCATAGTATTAACTTGATGAATAATGCACTTTACTATATAAGCAATTTAAGCTCGTCTCTTCTTTATTTTCTATTTTTTGAACATGTCTTGAACCTTCCTTCCTTTACAGTACTTAGTACCCATTCTTGACCTACAAGAAGAAACAAAAGCGTTTCCAAGAAGAGTGGCTTGTGCCGAAAAATCCGATAACATGACATTCCTCTACAGAGAGAGAGCATTTGTCAAACATTCCTTGCCATTTGACGAGCAATGACTGTAAGCAAGCATCTAAGCAAACGAGGACAAAATAGAATAGAACAGACAGTCAACAGTTGGAAGGACTCCACGTTTAAAAGAACATAAAACCTAGAATGCCAAGCGCTTGTTTTGCTTGTTCGATTTTAAGTTTTCTTTTGTCTAGGGAAAACCCTTAAGCTTAACCTGAAATGCCAATCATCGTCATATCCCTCGCCATCATCGCAATAACAATTCAAAAGCACACACACACACACACACACAAACACACACAAACACACACAATGGAATAAATCTTTGTGACCGACGAAAACAATTTTCATTGTCGCATTGTGTTGACTGGCAACGTCATCATCAGTTAGAAAGAGCACCTCTTCTTGTTTCTTGTTTTTAGCATCCATCAATCCAACAATTGAAAGCGCCTAAAATGTTTTCTGCCATCATAGAATAGCCCAGCTCAGTTCAGCTCATCTCAATTCTATATATACGAGTCACCATAGTCATCGTCATCCTCATCGTCATCATCATCATCTTATCAGGCAGGCAGGCAGGCAGGCATGCCTCAAGATTCGCCTCAGTGCACGTGTCAATGCTTTGAATGGTCAATTTAATTCAACTGAGTTTCTCTGTTTCAAAATTGAATTGTAATTGGGATTTCGTAGAGTCGCCTCGCGGTTGCTCTAAGTGAGTTTTATTGCATTGACACCGAAATGAATGGCATCGGATTGAATAGAAACCAATAGAAACGTTTCGAAACGATTCTATTCTAAGAGAACAGAATAGAATAGAACAGAACAAAATCAAATCAAATGAAAATGGATTGAATTGAATTTACTACCACTGTTCTTGTTCTTGTTATTTGTGGTTTGTGGTTTGTTTTGGGTTTTGGTTGGTCTTACCAAGAGACCAAACAAACGCATCTTCATTCATCTTTCCATTTTTTTTTTTTTTTTTATTTTCATCTTTCTTTTAAATTTCAATTTGACATTTGAATATTTTCTCAACTTTAACGCGATTTGAATGCAGAACAAAAAAATAATAATATGAAAAAAAACATGTAAAAACTTTAACTTTGTTTTCACTGAAATTTTTATACCTTTCACAAAATACTTTTTTGATGTCTCTTTCTTGAGAATTTGATACGATTTTATGAACATATTTCAAGATGGTTCTTTGATTTGTTTAATCGATTTTAAAAGAATAGATTACATTTAACAATATGATTATTTGTTCTAGTAGTCTTGTCTTGAAAACTCCATCAAATTATCTATCCAGTATAACTAGATCGATTCCTCTTGATGTAATTGATCTTTCACTCTGTTACATAGATTTAGACAATCTTAATATGCATTTGACTTTCGAGAATAGTACAAGTAGAAGAAATTTTATCAAGCTGTCAATAATTTGCGCAAAAATATATTGAAATGTCATCACAGTTGACCATCTACTTAAGTATTCATTGTGGCATCATTTGACTTATCACAAAAGGAAAAATCAAACTTCTTCCTTGTTTGAAATGTAAATTTTTCATTTTCTTGAAGCCGAAAAAAGTAAGAAATGAAATACTAAGTATATCATGATGGTGATGGTGATGGTGATGATGATGATGATGATGATGATGATGATGATGATGATGATGATGATGATGATGATGATGATGAGTTTAAGAAAAGTGATTGCTAAGAAAGAAAATTTTTACTTGTAGCCACTTGAAACTTTATTTTGTCATAAGCACATACACCATCATCATCGGGTACTCACTCAAAACTTATCTTTACTTTACTTAACTTGACTTGACTTGATTCGTCCATTCTTGATAAGCTGTTCCTTTTGCGCTGCTCTTACTCCTGGATTCTAATGCTGACATTCGCCAGCGGCTCAAGTTCTTCAATATTAAGTAAAAACAGACAAGTTTGCTTTTGGAAAAGTTCTTTACCCAATTGCGCAACTCAACACAATTTTGTTCGATATGCCAGAAATACTCGTACTTACTTACTTACTTACTTACTTACTTACTTACAACAGTTGAAGAAGTAAATTGAAAAGTTTCACAGCTGTTTCAATTAACTTTATTTGCAAGATTTTCAACAAATGAATATGTATTTGTAAACAATGCAATGCAAATACAGTAAAATTGGAATGAAATCTCCATACCAACAATTCTATTTCTATATATATATATATACATATATTATGTATTTGTATTTGTATTTGTGTATGTATGTATCTCATTAGATTCATTGAGGCAATAAGCCAAATGCGTTGCGTGTTGATTTAAGCGTCATTTTGTGATTAGCACCACTTGACGCCAAAACATCAGTATCAGCATCAGGACCAACATCATCACCAACATCATCAACGACAATGGGGTCCTACACATCTTGTACATACATATGTACATATATACTTACTTATTTCTAGTACTTTCTTATTGTTGTTCTTCTTGTTGCTATTGCTATTGCTGTTATTGTTACTGTTGTTACTGTTGTTACTGTTACTGTTGTTATTGTTACAGTCAGTTAAAGTTAAGCGCTAATGTGGCCGTTTCGGTTGTGTGCTTGAGTGTGTCAGATTTCAAGTGTTTGGAAAACACTTTCAGGCTCAGCATGAAGCACATTGTATACTTGGGTAGTTTCATTAATATTTGTAGTATCTTATTCTCTTATTAAGGAAATCTTTTCATAAGGAATGCAGTATGATTAACAGAGGATTTAATTCTATAAGAGATTGTGTAGCATTCGCAGCCATTCGCAGCAATTAGAAGTTACCTTTAACAAAATCTAAGTATAAAAAGAACCTAATTCAAACTACCCACTCTTTGTATACACAATACCAAAATAAATCCAACAAAATGTACAAATGCGTTACATTAAAATATAGACTCAGCCCCATTTGCCCATTTACCAGGATCTCAGATCCTTTCACTCATTCAGATTCAGTCATACTTAATGCTTTAGTACAATCCACTCAATGGTTTTAATGAATTTTCAACAGTAAAGCGAAGCGGAAACGGATATAAAGCACCTTCATTTTGTAATTTACTACTATTGTGTATTGTGTATCGTGTATATTGGTATTTGTTCTTATTTCTGTTCGGTGTGTGTGTGTGTGTGTGTGTGTGTGTGTGTCCTTATGTAATTGTTTTAACTGTTCGAGTTGGAGAGAGTAACAACAAAAAAAAAGAAAAAAAGGGTTAAACAACAACAAAGTCACATAATATTATGAACTTTTGTTGAAAAGTACTTCATCATTTTGTTATTGTTTTTGTTTTTGTTTTGCTATTGTTCTCTTTACTCTCGTATTTGTTTACATACTTTTCGCCTTTCAATTCTTTCTTTTCGTTTTCTATTTAACTTCATTTTAATTCATTTCTTTGACTTAAAATGCCTTAATTTGCTTTCGCTTTCATTCTTTCATTCTTAACCCTTTCAACACATGTTCTCGTACTATAATACTATCTTTGTTTCGATTTGTTTTTCTTTATCTTGTTGCGTTTTATTTCTTTTGGTATTTGTTTTATTTTTGCTTTTGCTCTTTGTGCCCATATTAAACACTAAATGACTTACACACACACACACACATTCTCCACTCCCCCCCCATTTTCATTCCTTTCTTGCTTGAATCCTTGTATCTTTCTTGGTTTTTTTCTTTTTTTTTTTTGTCTTCGTTTTTATTGCGTCATTTTGAAACGCTTCGTTGAAGGGCGTTGAAAAGGCGATTTTCAAGCAACCTTTGAGCAACACGCGTGTGTGTTTCATCCTGAATTTGTTTCACTTTTTGTTTTCTTCATTACTTTATCAGCATCAGCAGCAGTATCATCATCATTATTGCCATTATTGCCATATTCATTTCATTCATTCATTCATTCATTCATTCATTCATTCATTCATTCATTCATTCATTCATTCATTCATTCATTGAGTGTTACGGATTTGTTTTTATTTTACTTTTGTTTTTTAATTTTTTGTCTGCTGTGTGTGTGGTTTTTTTCCATTATTTTATTTTCTCTTATTTTATTGCGTTTTGTTTGTGGTATTTGACTTTGTTAAGAATAAGAAACTTTATTTCTTTCTTTTTGACTTTACTTAGGTTTTTAACAACAAATTTATATGCAAATAACTTTGGCACTTTTTGTGAACTTTTGGCCCCCATTTTTTTAGTGGCAATAAATAAATACACTTAAATGTGTGCAAGAAAATGAACAAAGAATGATGATTTGATGGGGGTTTTTCTTTATTTGTTTTACTGTGGAAGTTGATACAATAAAAGCAAAATACTATGTGGAAAGTTTATGCATTCATCAATGGCTTATTATATGATAACGCAACAATAACAGATGTGAACTTGCATTTTGCAATATTTCTAATGAACACACTTCTCTACATTTACAAAATTAATATTGTATCTTCTTCCTTAAATTACTTTGTATTAATTGTATTAGGTGTAAATGACTGTATATCTAAAATAAGTAGCAGAATGAGTCTTATCTCTATCATTAAAATATTTGCTTTCTCTGTCTCTATGTAAATCAACTTGAAATTACAAAATGAGCAACATTAATTTCGTTTTTAATGTCAACATTAATTTTACTTAATAACAGGATTTACGCGCTTTCATTTCAGCAATGAAATACAATATATAGTACTTACCATTCACTCACTCACTCACTCACACACTCACTCACTCACTAACTTATTCATTCATTCATACAGTCGTCCACTGTACATCTACTTCTACTCACTCATAGCTTACAAAATTCGCTAAATCCTTTAATAGTCGTCATGCAACAAAAGGGTACAAAGCCCTTACAACTATTGTGACCATTAACCAGCCACCATTCCTAAAAATTCCAAATACCCCCAACCAAGTATGATGACGATGATGATGATGAAACTTCAACTTTTAACGCCCACAAAATGTTATTTGATCAAATTGCGTCGTATACGCGCAATACTCATATTATTACTCATACGCCATGGTAATAAACTCGTCCATTTACATCTACACATATGGAAAGGAAATACATATTGTAGTAAAAATTGTAGTCAAAGGCCGCATGCGGTCGTTGCCATATTTAAAATGCAACACCAACTGAGCGAGCCAAAGTGAATGAGTAAATGAAATGAATCAAATGAATCAAATGTGGGAGTTGAGTGCAGTACGATTTAGTACGATTTAAGTGAAATGAAGTAAAGTGAAGTGAAGTGAAGTGAAGGTGAAATGGAATTGTTGCGTTAAGCCTTCAACATGAGCGCAAGTCATTTTGTTCGTTCGTTCGTCGTTGCGTAGTTAATCCAACTTTAGGGTGGATGGGAAGCTTACTACGTCTATCTTTTGTTGATTGACTGACTGACTGAGGACTCGACGGCTCATACTAGTGGACGATGGTTAAGTAAGTCTGACATGGCGCCGATATGATGCCTTGACGCAAAGCCAGATTAATGTGCATAATTTACAATCAACCATAACCTGTTCCACAAATGCATAGCAATCGCATAAAGTTACAGCTTAAATATTTAGTTTAAAAGTTATTCATACCGATGAGCGAAGGGTGTGGTAAGTAGTTACTTTTATATTTATTTTAAATATTTATGCGTTTGCAAAATGCAAACTTGTTAATTAATTCAAAATTTCTATTTCTCATTCGTTGCGCACAAAGCAAAGTGTAAGCATGATGAGAGGAGAAAGCAAAGATGATGACGACGAGGATATGAAAATCTCTTTATTTATTTATATTGCATCTAATGACTTTATAACAATGTGCACTACATACAGAGATGCTTATGTCACGAGTAGAAAGAGAAGGAGACTTTGGCGAGTTCATAAGTTCTCTAAGCTCTGCACGTAATTGCTTAGGGTCGCTTAGCTTAGGTCGCTTTGCATGCATGCAACTAACTAACTGAATGACTGAATGACTGAGTGACATAGAAAAAAGCGTCTTTTGCATGCTTATTAAAAATTTATATGCTTCATATGGATTTGCTGCATATGAAAAGTAAGATGAAAGATAAAGTGAAGTAAAGTGGTGGGAAACAAATCGAGGTTAGTTAAATAAATTCCCTTAAAAGACGAGTGAGTGAAGTCACTGATTACGCATGGGGAAAGTCTTTTCCTCTTCTATGCATATGCATATGCATATACTTACATACATATTTATGTTGTTGATACGTGTTTGTTAGTCGTCAAGTTAAATTTTCATTTGCACTGAGATTTAACAATGGCTTAAGAGCAATCAACAAAAACAAAAGGGGGAAATCACAGTGGCGAAGTAGCAGTAACAGCAACAAATAACATCAACAAAAGTGCAAGGGTGAACAAAAACAATGCATGAGGGTGCAACATACAAAAACAAAATTTGTTCTAAAGCAAACATTTATTATGTTGCATGTTTTTGTTATTGATGTTGTTGTTGTTGTTGTTGTTGGTTGTTGTTGTTGCACACGACCACTAAGACTCTTTCTCTCTCTCTGAAGGCTCTGACGACTCTGACTAACTGCAGGAAGTGACGCCACGCTGTTGTTCTACACCATTCTGAAAGTAGTTTACATTAACACAAATACAAATAAGTACACACAGAGACTATTAAATATGTGAAGTGAAGAATTGCAAGTGTGTGAACTTATTATTCTGTGTGTTGTATTTTGTGTATATAAGCAATGCACTTCCGCTGTGCACTCTGCCCCAATCATTTGTATTTGTTAATTTTGATTTGTTTGCCATGTTTTCCTCGTTCCTTCATCCACACACACACACAGACACTCAGTTAAATATACAGACACACATGTAATACAAGCAAAAGTAAAGTATTTTCCGGTTTATATGCGAGTATGAGTAAATAACTGTGTGTGTGTGAGTGTGTGGATGAATTTGTGGCGACTTTGCAAAAGGAAATTGATTTCAAAACATTTTTTATTGTTTTTCTTTTGCGTGCGTGTAACAAAAACAACAGAATACAACAATCTTTTAACATTCCTTAACGATTTCTTCTTCTATTTTTTCTTTCATTTTTTTTTTTTTTGTTTTTGTTTTGTGCCAAGTAAAATAAATGCTTTTTGTTAAAATATTTTTCTTTATTTGCTTTGTTTTCATTTTTTATTTTCACGCACGTATACATAAACATATACATTACATATGTGTGAGAATGTCTGTACGTGTGTGTGTGTGTGTGCGTGTGTTTGTATTATAGAAAGTTGATTTGATTTGATTCTTTTTTTTCCAGCTCAAACTGACTGCTGCAAAATATTTGTTTTTCATTTCAGCTACTTTCAATCTCCTTCTACTACTCTCAATGTCCTCTCGCGTTTCTAGTCTCTCACACTCTCTGTCACCCTCTCTCTCACTCTATCTCTCTCGCTCTCTCTCTCCAATATATGTTTTCAATATTTGCACAAATTTCATATAAAAACAGTGAAAAACAATTTACTCTTTGAGCTTGATTTTTCCCAATTTTTCTTTTTCTTTATTTTATTTTATTTGAATTTTTTTTTTCTGTTTTTTTTTTTTTTTGTTATTATTATTATTATTGCTTCCTTTGCTCTTTCATACTATTGACATGTGTTCGTTCATCTGTTATTTTTTGGAAGGAAAAATTTTTAAGTAATTTTTATGCAAAAAGACGACAAACAACATTTGCATTACATACATTTGTGCATTCCATAAATTGCTTTGCAAATATTTTTCTTTAATATTTGAAAAACAGAAAAAAAAAAAACAGAAACAAAAACAAAATAGTCAAGTGACAAGAATATTTTAGAAAATACAAACTTATATTTAAATTTATAGTTGTAAATGGAATTAAAGATGAGTGAGACACATAGAATAGAATTCCTTTATAAAATATTAGATTAGAATTTTTTAAGCTTTACAACTCGGAATTTTTAAATTGATTCTTTGAGAACTTACAAATGTTTAACATATTTTACCATTCAAAGGTTATTTAGAAATGATAAAGCAATCCATGAACCATGAAAAACAAATTTTCATAATCAAAAATTTAAATTGAAATCATTTAGTTAAATGAAAATCTTTCTTGATCTTCCATTATTCTTGATTATACAATATATACGAGTAAAGAGAGGAAACCTTGTTTCCAAGGAAGTCTGCTGGTCAGATCATTGATAGAGAATCCTTAAAGTATGAAAAACTTTGACTGTGATCAATAACCTTCAGGCATCGTTCAAAGAGAAACTAAAATACAAAAAGAAGAATTGGAAAACTCTGATGTTAAGCTAACTAGTTTATATAGAAATACAGTCTGATATCATATCAACTTACAAATATAAATTGTTGTGTAACTTTTCATAAAATCAAAATAATAAAATGAATATTTCGATATTGAAACTAAATAACCCAAACCAAATGAATCAAATCAATGGCAAATGTTAAATAAACTCTGAAAAACTAAAAACAATTGCCAACTGGATTTGTAAGCCAGATAATTTTGATCGATTCACTTACTCTATTCCAAACTAAATAAACAATTTATGTTACGTTACGATGCAATACAACTATTCATTGCAATTCTGTTCAATTGAATTCAATTCAATTCAATTTATTACACTTTGAAGCACAAATATTACCATATAGTGGAAATCATAGGTAAAGGTTATTGTTTCATGACATAATAACTATTTTATGTACAATATTTTGATTGTTTATTTTTTGAAATTTTAGAAAAACACAAACTAAACTCAACAACTAACTGACTGACCAAAAATAAAACAATTTACATTTTCCAATACAAAAATAAATAAGTAAAAATACGCAAACAATTCAAAACTAAAATACAATACACTTTACTGTATTACACACACACTAAGTATATGGATATGTAAATACTTAGTTTTTGCTTCCGGTAAATTAAATATGAAACGTTATCAAAATTATTTGTATGTTTGTACGAGTATTTATGTGTGGATGAATTCATAGGTTGAAAACTCAATTACCGTAAACGAACTATGGGCAACTAAGAATAGTGGAGGAAGCAAGTTAAACACTCAATACAATACACAATAGAACAATCTCACATAGAGACACATACTCACGTATGTATATGGTATACCAAGGCATTAACCACATACAAACACATTGGTAGACATTTTCTCACATTCCGTTTCCGGTTGCTAACGTAAGCAAACCAATCCAAATCAACCCAGGTGAGCTAGCGAATGTGGAGATGATGACGATGTTAATGATTATACTAGTGATGATATTCTCATTCTTTTTGTTATTGTTATTGTTGTTGCTGTTGTTGTTGTTGTTGTTCTCGTTGTCATTGGTGTTGTCATTGGTTAGTTGACCAACAAAATGGACAAGCTTGGTTTGGTTTGGTGTTAGTGTATCTGTGTCCAATTTTTTTCCATTTTTTCTTATCGCACTCGTTGATGATTGTTGAGTAAATTGCATTTGTGGTCAACAAACTGCATTTCCCAGGTGAAAACCAAATCTACTTGTATCCTAAGAGCACCCATGGGATCATACTACATACATTCACAAACTAAATAACCTTTTATTTGTTTTTATTTTTTTTTTTTTTTTTCATTTAGTTCTATTTAAATTGCCATTAGAAAAGTATGATTCTACTACACATAGCATTGAGTTCTGTGAACTGTGCTGTGATAGTGCAATGTTGCATAGCAGCTGTTTATCTGACCAAAGCATTGGGTTTTTAATACAAACACATTCACACATTCAAATACCCACAGTGGTGTCTGAACATTTATATTTCATTTTATTTTTTCATATGTTTTACTTTCCACCTCTGCACTGCATTTGCACAACTAAATGTGTCCACCTCTAGTTGTTGATATTTTTCTGTTTTTGTAGTTTTTCTATTTGTTTTTCTATTTAGTGTTTTTCGTTTTGTATTGTTTGTAGAATTTTCATATCAACAACAATGAAAAGTACACACAACCAAACAAATAAACTAACACAAGGTTTGTTTTTAATTAAGCCAACAAAGCATAGAAAAATAACAACAAAAATAACATAACAATTCGATAGCACAGAGGTTAGCAAACTCAATTTGCTACATTGGTTTTAATCTGATGCATTTGGATGGGTTCAGCAGAATAGTTGTAGCTTGGAATCTAATGTAGAAGAGATGGAAACTTGTGTTCATTCATTCAAATTCTTTGCCATACAAATTATTTTATCTCAATCTTGAAGTACTCTTCATGGCCTTCTGAGTCCCAAAATTTTCATAAACCAGAGTTTGCTAATCCCTGTACTAGCACACTAAGCACATGTAAATGGTTTCTTAAGAATAATCTACTACAAATATTCTTAATATTAAAACCAACCACTTACTTCAATTCGATTTCTCATGAAAACCCTTTACCTCAATTGTCAATTTTATCACTTTATATATCTCACATTTCTAAGTACTAACTACAACAAATCACAACATGTACGAGTATACGAGTATTTCTTTGTTTATACATATTGAGTGGATATAGTACTTAGTTTTGAGTGGATATTCTTTTTATTTATTTTACAATTTAAATGTTGTCCATTTTTGGATTTTCATTCGACACAACTATTAAAAAAGATTTTAAAATAATCGATTGTCTTTATGTAAACTAATTTAAAGAAAATTACGGAATTAAATTATACAGTGTACATATTACATTTGTCAATAGATAGCAACAATTTCATAGGCAATGTACATTTGTATTCTCACAGGAGACTCCTGATTGTAAATCTCTTACTAGTAGAAGTTTGCAGGAAATGCAATCAACTAATAAATTATTCAAAATAAGATTGCCTATGAATCTTAGTAGCCAAATATAATTAATTTCAAAGCCAAAAACAAAAAAAAAAAAAAATACATTAATTTAATAAATGCAATTACAACAAAACGTATTTTTTCTACAATTTAAAAGACTTGCATCCATTCCTTATTTCAGTATCTATAGATCATCGTTGATGCTCTGGACATTGCTTCCTCTTGTTCCAAACGTTCATTATGCCTACGATATTCTTCTGAGTCTTCTGTGCCAGTAGATTCAAAATCACTACTTTCCTGTTCGAATTGAATGTAGCGTAAATTTTGATTCGCTAAAAATGACTTACAACAGTTTTTGATTTGATAATATGCCGTACGAAAATCCCTCAATTTTTTCAACTACAATCCCAACATTATTTATTTTTTGTATACTTATTATTTTGTTTTAAGGATGATAGAACTTACCGGTGACAGATCTTGTATGTAAGCTTCTTTACCATTTAGAGTAAACCAGCTAAGCATATTCAATTCAACATGTTTCGAGGTACGAACTCGCTTAGCCCAAAGTAGTAGCTCTTTATAAACAGATAAGTTCATAGCGATTATGTGATCATAATAACGAAAATCTTCTAAGCACAACTATGAGAATCATAACATAAAATGTATTAATGAACGAGTATACTACATTTTTTATGTGTACTTACCAAGCGACAGTAATGATCTTTCCTTAAACCATGTTCCTTTAGAATGCGCATGCATTTCTTATTTGGACGACGTCCCACATTCCAAGTACGCAAAGCGGCACTGCCCACCTCCCAATATAAATTGCTTTTGATCATAAGATTTTGTAGAATCGCTTCAGCCATTGGTGAACTACATGAATTTCCTAAACATTCCGAATTCCAACCAAAATTAATCTAACTCACTCATCCATCCATCCATAAGGGAGAAAGGAAATTCGAAATTTGAAATACGAAACTTACCCAAACAAACAAAGAGTACTTTTCTGAATGCCATAATTGGTGGTATTTTTATTTGGAAAATACATTCACAAAGAATTTTGTTTTGATTAAAAATAAATTTTATGTTTTTATTTTACTTATTTTTTATATTAAGATTTAACTACGAAATGTAATATATAAAATTCAATATTATAATTCTGACAACATTTCCAAAGTTTAAAATCAAAAAAAAATATAAAGTTTAGTATATAAAATCTTAATTACTAACCATGAGTTTCTAGAATCTTAAGTTTTAATCTTTAGTTTTTTATTTTTGATATAAATTTCAAGTTTTGACATTTTTCCATGTTTTCGTTGCCTTTTGCCCGCAAATGGTTCCAGCAACTTAAATTGCATGTGTCGCATGTCAACGTAAAGCAAGTTGCATTTCCTTTGACTTTGCTCTACTCTGCCCTACACTGCTCGTCAACGACGACGACTGTCATTTCAGAATTCAGAGCTATGATATTAGAGTAGGATTACATACACTCTGATTACATGACGATGATTATGACCAAACAGTGGCACCCATGTTGCTGATGATGATGTTGATGATGATGTACACAAATGATGATGCCATGAACTATTACAAAGCACACGCACTTACTACGAGTTAGTTTCCACCCAAGAGTATTCAACAGTCAGCAGGATATCTTTGTTCATACAATATATACGTATGTATTTACTAGTAAAGTTATCATTGTGACTACTACTGTTGATGTTGCTGTTGTTATTATCGCTGTTCTTGCACTTGATAGTGGCAATGTTGACACTGTTTGTGCTTCATGCTTTTCTTCTTTTAGTCTTTCTGTGTGGATTTACTTCAGCGAATCAGTGAATCAGTGAATGAGTGAATGTTTGTGTAAAGAGATGAGAACAGAAGAGAATACAAGAGAATTGAAACTTGTACTTGGGCCAAGTCAAAGGCATTAAAATGTTGCACAAAATGCACTCGTAATGGTGTCACTACTTGAAAGTGTCAAGTGTCTCATGTTGCAGGCAGCAGTCACAGCCACAGCATGACAAAGTAGGCATGTCAAGTAAATGTAGTAAGTAAGTAGTTAAGTTTGAGTAGAAATCCAGAATTCAGTTCACAAACAATAAAACAAAATTAACTTATTAAGCAAACAAACTTTGTCTTTATTCAATAAACCATCAAATTTTCTTTCCTTAAAATCATAAATAATAAAATCCATAATTTTCTTTCTTGACTTCTATTCACCAGAAAAGTGTCAGACGCCCTGCTCCTGATCGATAGCCTGACCAATACTTTGCATTTACAATATCAATGGCCTGCATAGCTAAGCGCATTTGGCCTGTACAGCAAACCTTATACTCCCATATGATGCCATTACGTTGTAGCTCCTGCTTGCAATATGCAACACCAGCTTTAGTCTCTTTGAGTATCTGTTGGCCATCGGCACTGGCAGCTGGTGGCAAACCTCTATTAACAATCTCTTCAACACGTTGGATAACAATGTCACCAAGATCTTCCTCAACAGAGGATGATGCTGTAATATTGCTTAGCACATCTCCCGCTGATGTTGCAACATAATTTTGTGCATATCCTGAGATCTGAATACATATTAATACATAGTAATAAGTAATATTTACAATTGAACATTTAAAGAGTTGAACTTACCGACATACAACAAATCAAAGCGATTACAATAATCTTCTTAAACATCTTGATTTTGCTTGATTTTGATTTGGAATAGACTCAAAGGCTACAACCTACAACCGTTTCTCTTAAGATCATTAATGCAACTGAATAATCATCATTTCGAGATAATTTAGATCAGACAAGATATTTTTATTTTTGTATACACAATGAACAATACATGTTTATCTAAAGATAAGATTAGAGAGAACTGTAAAAAATAACAGCTTAGAAAATACAATATGAAAAAAAAAACTTTCCTCAACCTAAATACTTAAATTATTAAGATTTAAGATATTTACATAGTTTCGCAATCATTAAAGTTTTCTTTCTTTTTTGTAATAACATAAATAGAAGACAAAAAAACAAAAAACAAAACCTAAGAGAATGACAACAAAGTATTTTTGTTAAGATAAGAATACTAAACTTTAGAACTGCGTAAGATCGGTAGTGTTTATTGGAAACCATAAAACCATTTAGGCATAACAGGAAATGACTCAGTTTTGCGAGTTACAAGTGTTTGCATTATTTCTAAATGTGAAGTATGAATTGCGGCTTATAACTAAATCTGTTGATGCTGTTGCTGATTTCCTTGCTTTTGTTGCTTCGAGCTGTGGTTCAGAGTGATTTCATTTGTGCAATACACATTCACTTACTTCGAAATTCAGTTACTCGTAATACTTGTTGTAGTAAACTTTTTCAAAGTTCATTTGCCTGAAACTCAAAACATACACGTACGAAGTATTAGATGCAAAATGTAATACTAAAAGTAAAGTAAAAATTAGAAACGAAATACTTGTACATTAGATTGGATTTCATCGAATGTTGTATACCCTGAATGAACTTTCAGTCCTAATAGTCTCCTATGGAGAAACTATATATGTATATAGATGAATAGATGAAAGGATAGACTTATGGATAGATGGATGAATGGATAGATAGATAGATGAATATATAGAAGAATGGATTGATAAATGGTGGATGGAATAGTTTGATGGATAGTTGAATGAATAATTGGACAGATAGATGGATGGATTGAAGGAAAGTTGACTAAATGGAATAATAGGTGGTTGGTCATATAAACTTGAAAATATTTATTTATTTTAAATGCCTTAATATACCATCATTATTCAATGGTGAAGGGTATAAGACAATTGTTTTAAATCTTAAGGCAAATTTTTCAATTAAATGACGAAACTTTGCACTCTCGTCTAATCATAAAATGGACTCATGTGTTCGTCGTTCTTTCTTCTTCATAGTATTAACATGGAAGCAAGGAAAATTATTACACTTTTCCTGTTTGTTGTCCATTATTCCTTATGTTGTTTGTATGATGAGTGTGTGAATAGCCCAGGGCACCATAAACAATTATGTACATTTAATGACATGATGCATTAGAAAGTTGTTCATTCGAAAAGTGTCTAGAGAAATGAATACAGAAAACAATTTTCAGAACTTTTTAAATTTGTTTTATCACTTAAAAGAAGAATCCATTAACATGAGAAGATGAGACAATATGCATAAATATGTTTTATATGACTGATTTAGAGTTCTTTTGATTAATAGAACATATCATTACCATTTCATTTAATCATTTTTAAGTTAATAACTTTATACTATTTCATCTCATCTTGATTGAATCATCTTGTAAGTCCATTGTAAATCTAATATCAAAAAATAATTGAATGTTCTCTCATTTATGATATTGAAAAATATTAAAAACAAAAATATTTCTTATTTTATTTTTTAATACTTAACTCATAAGTGGAAAGAAGTTCTTTTCCTGTCCTTGGCCTTTAAAATTAACAAAATATTGACCTTGGCCAATGTTTGCTGTCCAAAGTCACCACACTCACAATCCACTCTCTCTCTCTCTCTCTCTCTCTCTCTCTGTTATTATACTTTTAGTCTATTTTTCTCTCGAATGCCCAACATAACTTCACTTTATTAAATTTCTTGCAAAATTTTCGTTGCAGGCCTTGCACACACACACACACACACTCACACACTCACACATTACATACTATTTCCCCTTTTTTCTCTCAAGACCCTGACGCACATTACGCCAAGAAATATTTCTTCGTTGGCGTCATTTGTTGAAAATCCTTTTTGTACCCTATAATCAAACGAGGTATGTACATTCATTCATAGCTTATGGTGGAACCCATGAAGTATTCATATTTCTTATTAGAAATCAAGGAAAACATCCTTGGAAAGTATTCTCATATCCAATCTATAAAGACAATTTTGAAGCATCCTTTATAAGAATAAACAATGAAGAAGTTTTTCAAGAGAAATTGAATGCTTATTATAACTAAAAAATCAGCTGTGCCTTCATTTATTGATCTAAATACTTTAAGAATCTTCAACTTAAATGGTTGATATAATACACTCATTAACTTTACTACTTTATTTTATACAATGCTTTCCCATAAATCTAAGCTGCAGCAGGGTATTTCTCAGATGCTTAGAATCATTTGTTACAATCTTTCTTTGTTCACATTCTGAGGTCGCTGTTCTTCTTCTGAGTTGATTTGCGCACTGGAGGATGTTAATGTGCGTTCGAGGCTTCGCACTTGACTAAATATCTGAATTTCTTAGATTTTTTTTTTTTTTCATTTGTTTTTCTCATTTTTGGTCTGCGTATAATTCTCAATGGAAATTTTAGTGGAAAACTTTGGCAGGTCTATTTTTTTTTCTTTTTTTTTTTTTGGTTTTTTTTTTTTGCTTTCTTTTCTTAAGAAAAATTGTTTTCTCTTTTTGTTGAATTTCCGCTGCATGATTTTATTTAATTTATTTGCCACAAAAAATATTTGATTTTATTGAGTCAATTTTCATTTTTTATATTGTCAAAATTTGCATCTTTCGATTGGTTTGGTTGGATTGAGTTTTTTCGTTCTTGGTTCACATCCTTTTTAGGCCAGGACACTTTGTGCGTTATGCTGCTGCTGTCTGCTGCCAAAGTAAATATTAAATTTTTGTATATTGGCCACAAATAATAATTTGATTTATCTAAGTGCATTGCGGGTCAATTTTGTATAAACTCAAGGAAATTCTTTCAATTGCCTTCATTTCATATTATAGGATATTGGCAAACAATTACCATATTCCTTGAATTTCCTATGAAATTACCTGATTAAGATTAAAAGAATTTTGTCAAAAGAATGCAAATTTATTTAAATAAGATAAAAAGAATGATTGGCACAACAACTTTGTGAATGGAAGGGAATAAAAAAATAAAAAGTGTATTAGAAATTCAATTGGTCAAATTGTTTAAGCACTGCCAGCTGCTGGGGCTGCTGTTGTTGCGGCAGCACGTGCCTTTGCCTCATCATCGATGGCCTTGAGTTCGTTTTTGGCCAACTTCAAGTTACCGGTAACACAACGAATCTGTAGCCAGGGCAGTGCTCCATTAGTGGCTGCCGTACTACAATCGTTGAAGCCTTGCTCGGCATTACTTAAAACAGTCAATACACGATCTTGTAAATCCACTGGAAGATCCGGTTGAGCGAGTAGTTTCTGGGCCTCAGCATTAAGTACAATTTGTTGAAAGAATTGTGATGATGGGAAGCCACCACCCCATGCAACACCAGGACCTCCCCATGCAGCACCGGGACCACCCCAGGCACCAGGACCACCCCAAGCACCGCCAAAGGGTCCCAATAATCCACCCTAAGAAATTATTAATATTGTAATACACAAATCAAATAATCTTTAATCGTTTCATTAAAAAAAAAAAACTATTTACCTGTGCGACTCCGGCGGCAATAGCGCAAATAAAGATTGTAGCAATTAAGAATCTCATGATTATATGATTTCAACAATATCAATTTTTTGCTCTGATCTTTGAAAATTGTTGTCGTTCGTTATTAAACTAATTGCTACTGAAAACAAAACTTTGCTTTTATAGGGGTGCGAGCAAACACTCAATCGTCGTCCTTCATCTCGTCGGGGCATTTGTTATCTAATTATCTGATTTGCTCTGCCTTCTTATCTGCCGTCTACCATAGTCTTAGTGTCATAGTCATATTCATATGCAGGTTAATAATCTTGTGCGTAATTGTTTACTTGCACACATAAATTAATGTGTCATTAGTTTGGTTGTTGAGTGGTTGGAAATACTTATGCAGTTTCTTTAAAAAACAAAAAATTGGCAACACAATATTAACAAAAGCTGCAGCATCATTTAATGACGTCATTTGCACACAAGGCCGCCCTACTAATTTATTCTTCTGTGTGATTATAAATAAGCAAATAAATTATAAAGGCTTTGGCGCTGAGGTGTGAAAAGGGTTGTTAAGATAAGATAAGATAAGAAAAGAGAAGAGTCCATATTCATACATACTATATTTCCGTCTAAGCTCACTTAATTTCAAACAATTATTATTCTGTTTATCCAAAATAATTTTTTTGGTAAAAAAAAGTCTTTTAAAAATTCAAATCATTGAATTTGTAATTGTAATTTTAATTGTTTGAACATCGTGATTTATCAATCTATTTTTTATATTTTTAGCTAAAAAACTACAAATTGGTCATCATTTTAGTATCTTTTTAACCGATTCGAAGTTTTACACCAAATTCATGTACAATTTTTCATTCCATTTCAGCATCTACCTGTTTGTGTATGATGTCGGGTAATGTGACATGCAGGCAATGTGCACATGCAGCAAATCAATACAAAAACTTTGCTTTACATTCAAATTTAAAACTGCGCCATCTGTGTAAACTCTTTCCAACAACAACAGATGGCGCTTAACTCCAGTTTTCGGACCAATCATTCATTTGAAGCTTAATTCTGCCCTGAAATGTAAATCGGAATATCACTAATATATTTCTGTCTCACCCAACTAGTTTTCTGACTCGTTCTGGCCAGTAAAAATCTCTGTTATTCATTCTATTTCTAATCTCTCTCTTCGGTGCTGATAGATGAAGAAACGAACAATCCTGGACTTAAACCAAATATTCAAGACTAAAACCTTGTGGGCCGACTATTTTCACTCTGATATCGGTTCCATTTCTGTGTTTATCGACATGCGCTATCGGTGTATCGGTGTATTTCTGTGTTTATCGACATGCGCTATCGGTGTATTTTGTTTATAGAAAGAAGAGAGGCCAAGGAGCCAACTGAGGAAAAAATCAATTGGCCCCAAGAAGAAGTTGAAAAAACGACCCCATCCAAAGTATAAACGCAAAAAAATTTGTCCAGCGAGCGTGAAAATAAACGGTAAAGCTGATCTCACAATAGTCAATAATAAAATCAGGTTGGCGTCGAAGGCGCATCAGAAAATCTAATCAAGTGAAACACATCATTAAATTTACAGAAAAGTATAGATAAAATAAACCAGTAGTGAAAGTGAAAATTGAAGTGAAACGCAACGGACGCAGTTGCAAAAAAAAAGCGTGGGCACCAATAGAAACGAAACGAATCGTAGAAAGAGGAAAACGAAACGAAAACCCGAAGAAATCATAGAAAATGGCATTCGCCGGACTGAAGAAACAAATCAACAAAGCGAACCAGTATGTCACGGAGAAAATGGGTGGCGCCGAGGGCACCAAGCTCGACATGGACTTCATGGAGATGGAGCGCAAAACAGACGTAACTGTCGAGCTTGTCGAGGAGCTACAATTGAAGACGAAAGAGTTCCTGCAACCGAATCCAACGGCACGTGCGAAAATGGCAGCAGTCAAGGGCATCTCGAAACTGTCTGGTCAAGCTAAATCGAATACCTACCCTCAACCCGAAGGTCTACTCGCCGAATGTATGCTGATGTATGGTAAGAAACTTGGTGAAGAAAATAGTGTATTCGCGCAGGCGCTTGTCGAGTTCGGGGAAGGTTTAAAGCAAATGGCAGACGTCAAGTATTCGCTGGATGATAACATCAAGCAGAACTTCCTTGAGCCACTGCATCATATGCAGACTAAGGATTTAAAAGAGGTAATGCATCATCGCAAAAAGTTGCAGGGCCGCCGTCTTGATTTCGATTGCAAGCGCCGCCAGAAGGCTAAAGATGATGAAATTCGTGGCGCCGAGGACAAGTTTGCCGAATCACTGCAATTAGCGCAGATGGGCATGTTTAATTTGCTCGAGAATGACACCGAACACGTGTCGCAACTCGTCACCTTTGCCGAGGCGCTATACGATTTTCACTCTCAATGCGCAGATATTCTGCGTGGCCTACAGGAGACGCTGCAAGAGAAACGTGCCGAAGCTGAAAGTCGGCCTCGATCTGAGTTTGTACCCAAATCTTTTCTCGATCTCAATCTAGACGGTGGCAGCGAAGATGGTACACCGTCGCATATTGCGTCGAGCGCCTCTCCGCTACCATCGCCAATGCGTTCGCCTGCCAAATCAATGGCCGTAACACCACAACGCCAGCAACCCTACTGCCAGGCGTTATACGATTTCGATCCGGAGAATCCCGGTGAGTTGGGCTTTAAAGAAAACGATATCATAACGCTACTCAATCGTGTCGATGACAATTGGTATGAAGGCTCAGTCAATGGACGTACTGGCTATTTCCCTCAGTCGTACGTTCAAGTTGTGGTGCCGTTGCCAAATGGCAACTAAACAACGATGAAAGTAGCAACAACTAAAAATTACAATATACAACAGCAATAAGCAACAACAACAACTAAAGAAAAGAAGGTTTCGTTGGCGCAGCGGTCGGAGGGATTGACTGTCTGGCAGGCTGGAAAAATGATTTGTGGCAGGCGAACGAAAATTTAGGCGGTGGTATGCAAATTTTTAGTGAAAACAAAATTGAAAATTTAAGTGAAAAATTGAATCAATGATTTTTTTGGTGGCCATGTATACTCCGCCATAAGAAACAAACTAGTTGGGAAAACAATAATTTAAAAAGAAAAAAAAAAGCAAATTATATTTGAATTAAGTAAAAAATAAATTAATTAACTAAATTTAAAAGATACAAATTTAATGTTCATTCAACTCAATTCAATTCAACTTCAATTGTTCTCAATCTCAATCAATTCAATCGATCAATGATAAGAAAAAAATTAAAACAAAAAAAAACAAAAGAGACCCCAAACTTCCTTTTGGAATTCTTAGGAGCAAATGTTGTTGCCATCACCACCACCAACCTCCACTTAAATATAATTATAAATATTATTAATTATGTAAAACAAAGTAGCTAAACAAACAACAAACATAAGTCTATTGTATTATTAAATGTTTCAATGTGCATGGCAACAACACTCAACACAACAACAAAAATATGTTAAATTATTCATGATTGTTGATGATAATAATAATGATTGCAATAAGTTCTATTGATGGGGATGATGAAGGTGATAATGATGATGAGTATGATAAATAAATTTATGTTATATGTATTTGTAATTTATGCGCTATTTAGTATGCCGTTTATCAATTGCCCAAACAAAATTAAATTAAATAAAAAAAGAAAGTAATAAATACTCTTCCTTATTATTATTATTATTATTATTATTATTATTATTATTATTATAAAGAGAAAAAAACAACCTACATAAAACTATCTAAAGCTTTGTTACCTACATACCTACCTTAACCTAAACCTTTTACCTACCTAACCTACAACAATAAGAAAAATACATTAATTATTTATTATATATGTACTTATAAATATTGGATTTATCCTTATCCTAATCCTAAATGATGATATTGATGATGATGCTATGCAACTTCAAAATTTCATATGCTCGACAACTCGCCGCCGCTCTCTTAATTTATTATTATGATATGATCATGATGTTGATGATTATATACATATTTTTCAATTCAATATCAATGTTGTTTATACTCTAATCTAATTTCATGTTGAAGAATGAAAAGCAAGCTGCTAATCCCAAATCAGAAAACACAAAATTCAAAACACAACACAAAACAAATTATAAACATGCAATATATAAAAATAAATGTTGGGCTAAAAAATTTAATAAAATTTTGGATAAAATATATAAAATTTATTAATTTTGAACATATTTTTTTTTTATATATATATATAAATATATTATATTTAAAAAAGAAAACATGAGAAATGAGAATTGGTAAATGAAAAATGAAATGGAAATGGAAATTAATGAAATTTTATAATCCAAATACTTTTGAATCCTACTTTTTGCTCCTTGTATGTGTGTTGTTTTTTTATTTATTTTCGTTGTTATTTTATTATATATATAAAATAAATATATTTATGTATTTTAAGCATATTATCTACATGTATATTATTATTATTATGTATTTATTATTATTATTAAAATTAAAAATAAAAGAGAAACATATAAATAATGCTAAAAGTGTAACAGGATCCTCCTTAAAATAAAAACAAAATATAATTCAAATGCTAATGCAAATAAAGAAAAAAATATAATTAAAACTAGTAAAAATTATATAATATATAAAAAATAAAATGAATTCAAAACAAAAAACCAGTCAAAATGCATAGCGGCAGCAGAAATACTAACAACAACAATTACTAAGAATAATAACAAGAACAACAACAACAACAAATTGTCTTATGTTGGAAAAAATAAATTTGACAAATATAAATATAAACAATATACAAGAACAAGAATAAGAAGAAAAACAAGTTACAATAATATATTTAAAATATACAAAAATAAATTTATGAAAAATTATAAAAATGAAAAGTTTAAAAGCAAAAAACAAAAATATATGTATTTAATATAAAATAAATAAAAATCATGTCTTGCGTTCATAAAATTATTAAAAGAAAAGAAAAGAAAAAACAAACTATAAATAAATTGATTTTGAAAACAAAAATTAAGAAAAAAAAATTCACAAAAAAAAAGCGTCAAGACGAAAAAAATACCAAAATAAAATCCAAAAAATTCGGTTTCACCGAACATTACATGCCTTTCACACCAAATCAAATGAGATACTTTGCTTATAGAAGTCTCACATTCGAATGTAACCCCTAATCAGTTTGAACTGAGGATATTAGGGAATACCTCAGGTTAATGATGACCAAAGCACTCTTTTTTTTTTTCCTCCACTTTATTTATTTATGTAATATTTATAAAATCCATTTATAGCTGGGGAATACCTCAAATCAATGACGTTCCTCTCTCAAGTTCATTATTATATTTAAAATTCAAATAATCTATTTATAGGGAGAAAAGTTATACTAGTCTATCCACGCCACATTGAATCTGTATATCTGTAATATTCACAAAGATGGTCTAATGGAGGCCAATTAATCACCGTTCAAATTATTCATCTATAGATTAATGTATTGTCTCATTGTAAAATTCTAAAAATACAATCAATTCTTCAAGTTCACTATAAGAAGAAGAATAGTCAGTCTCACCATGGAAAACTAATTATATCATTAAGAAATATTATTGTCTCATGTTTGGTGTGAAAGGTGTCCCAAGTATTTAGAGGATAATTCCCCATCTAAATGACGAAGAAGAGGTGAAAGAATGATGACGATTACGATGTTGAAATTCAAAACAATAATAATTGTAATTATTTTATGCATTTGTGCAAATAAAAATTTATTAATTAATTAATTAATAAAAAAAAAATTAAAAATACTATTATACAAAAAAAAAAATTATTATATATACATACATACTAATTAATTAAATAATTGTATTTAAAAAAAAAAAGGAAACGCAAAAAAAAGCATGCAACTGAAAACAGAAATTTATGCAAAACAAAAATAAATTTAATTTTTAATGTGTCTTTCGTTCAAATCATAAAATGCTTTAATCTTTTCTTTGTTGCTTATTTCCTTCATCTCTGCACACTACGTTCTTCTCTTCTCATATCATCTCATCTCGATTCATCATATTTCACATTTTGTTTGTTGCATTTTTATATCCTCAAACAAATTTGCTCCATGAGAATTTTAGTCATTTGCTCTTTTATTCTCAAAGTCACACAGCCATGGCAACCCACAGCATGGCCCCACTTTGGCATTAACCCTGATGTTCTGGTCTGTTCTACTCAGTTCTGTTCTGTTCTGTTCTTTTCGGGCGTTGTATTGTATAACACCATAGTCATAGTCATCTAAATCACGTGAAGAGCCTCTGCTGGCTGTGACATTGGATGAGACAACGAATTGAGAAAAAACTATACAAGGTGGGCGGCATCAGATGATTGTACTAGTAGTAGCATCTGTGGCGCCAACACATCAACCTAACCTTCTTCTCAACATACCAAATGTTATTTCGTCATCATGACGACATTATTAGTGGAGGGAGGGAGGGAAGGGAAGGAGTATTTAAGTATAATGCCACTGGCAACATTGAAACTTTCGATTTTTCCAAACAAACAAAGGACAAAGGCGTCCCCCTTAGTCAGCAGACAATAAAAGGAGGATTACAAGACAATTTTTTTATTTATTAAATAATTCTGAGATTACATCATGATAGTATAAAATATTTGAAATTGATTATGATATTACAAATATTCCTTTTAGAAAAACTTACATATGATTTACATACATATTACAAAATATTGCATAGTATTTCCCGTAAATAATCTAATAATTTAAGAAGTGATATATTTTTTGAAGTCTTCTGTAAATATTTAAATAAATCTTATCACTAGATTTCAAAGATGATTTTGATATTTTGTCACCTCATATCTCAAATAGAACATTATGTTTATTTTGTATTAAATCTCAAAACCCCTTCTTTTAGATAATGACATATTTTTCATACTCTGTCAATGGTTGATGGAGTGCCTCGTGTGCAAGTGTTAAACAAACGGGATTAGCCTTAAAGACCCCCTGTGCCTGTAGGACAGCATGAGGAGCACAACGCCATGGATCATCTGTCTCAACTTGCCATTTGTAGAGCAATTGACTCAATTCTTTCAATTTCGTTTGATATTTAGGATGAGTTGCCAAATTCTTGGTCTCTAAGCTATCGGCCTTTATATCATATAATTCCCACTCGGGTCGCTGGTAGTAGTTCAATAGAGATTTATACCAAGGTAATTGTTGTTTGTTGAGTGTGGCATTGATGATTTGCTGGAATGTTGGAGATGTATACAAATCCTGATCTATGGGGAAATATGCCCAATAATTGAGATTATGTATGAGTTTATAGTGACGATTTCGTATCATCCGCATTGGATAATTCATAGTGACCTCGTGATACGATTGACTGCCATAGACAGCATCGTTTTCGTTAGGTGTTGGCTCTTCAGATAAAATCGGTAGCAGTGAATGAGTCCTACTAGTATTTGATACACTCAATCCGAAAGCATCGAGGACAGTAGGGAATATATCCAGAAGACTTGTCATGGCTGCTGTTGTCTCATGATGACGAGCTTTTGGCTCAGGTGAGACTATAATCATAGGTTCACGTATGCCATGCTCATAGAGATTTGTTCGTCCCCCGGGGAATGGTGGTCCATTGTCCGATGTATATATAATCAAAGTGTTCTCATCGAAACCAAGTGTTTTTAATTCACGCAACACTAAACCAACGCCTTGATCCAAGCGTGATATAGTCATATATTGTGCTGCAAGTTCTTGTCTGACAATATCAGTATCTGGTAGATATTCGGGCACATTCAAATTACGCCAATCATAGTATATGGGTTTCCAATCGGGTATTGTACCCATATCTTGTTCACCAGAGCCCCAACGTTCACAGAACTCACCATACTGCGGTGTAATATGACCACAACGATGAGGATCATGAAATGCAACCATAAGAAAGAAGGGACGCCCTTCTTGCTTTGCTTGAGTTAGAAACTCATGTGTATATTCCTTGATTTTGGTTATATTCCGACCGATCTGATTAATCGAATGCTGTTCTTCAGTTTGTTCGAAATCAAAGCGGAAATTTGCCGATGCACCAACATGTTTCTTGCCAATGATGCCACTCAAAATGTGTCCATTGGTTTGTTCACGCAACACATTTGGCAATGAAGTGGTAGCAGGTAGCACATTGAAATTGTGTACGCCCTGATGGAGACCGTACATGCCATTCGCATGACTCGCCTGTCCAGTCAACAATTGGGCACGACTTGGCGAACAACTGCTAACCGAAGTGAAGGCATTATTAAAAATTAAGCCACGCTTTGCCAAAGCATCCAGATTTGGTGTCTGGCAGTACTTATTGAGATAGGCACCCATCTCGAAGCCGGCATCGTCAGCTAACAACAACAAAACATTTTGTGTTGTTGATGAAGTTGAAGCTGTGGCTGCGACTGCTACTGCTACTGTGACAGCGATAAGTAACAAAACAATGCGAAACATTCTCCAAACCGGATACAGTAAATTTTTTTATGATTTTTGCATTAAGTCGCACTCCTTAGATTCAACACAAGTACACAATACACAAGTCCAACTGACGAAAGTCAATGCTTAACTGAACCACTAGAAATCATTCCACTTACATTTTAAATGGCATTTCTCTGTCTTTTCGAGCTGAGCTGAGCTGAGCTCTGAATCTCTGAACTGCTGCAGCGCACGTGATTTGCGTTTTTATTATAGATGCCAGCTCAGCTGGATGCCGTCGCTAGATCAATGTATCCCACATATGTATGTTTCTATGTATGTATGAATGTATCTATGAACTGTAAAGAAATTTAATTGTCCATTCACTTTGTTTTTATCTTTTTCAGATTGAGAAACAAAGTCACAGCAGACAACTTCATGTATGTAGATACTATTGTTCAAAAGATACAATAAATATATATGAAATACAAATAAAATACATTAATTTGAATTTATTATGATTAAAGATTATGAAAAAAAGATTTCATTAGATATGGTCCAATTTCAGAAAAGATAAGCATGGTTTCATTCATTCAATGAAAAGAAATTACTTTTCTTTGATTGTAAAAAGCTTTAGAAGCTTTTCAGATGAAATCATAAAGGATTGTTACGTCACAGCTTCACAGCATCTGTTGCTAAATGTTGGTCCAACAACATGTTGCTGACCCACAGCATAAGCAACATATTAACTGTGACCGGCCTCTTTCGGATACACAGATACAGACACATTTCTGCTGTAACATAAAATATTATTGCATCATCTTTTTGCAAATCCTGCAAAGCAGAAGAGCGAAAGAGTTGTTTCTACGAGTATATAAATTGCATAGGAAGTAAAATCATATGGTTATCGACTAAACTACTAAACTATGAGTAAACGAAGTTTCTTGCAGAGGCAAGAGACTAAAACTGACTCACTGTAGAGTATGTAAACACACTACAATCTCATTAAGAGGCATAAAGCTTTTGAATAAATTTATTTCCATAATAAGTTTTATTACTAACAAAAATTATACTTTTCATAATATTTATCAACGGACGTGCGCCAAATACTTTAACCAACTCGATTAATAGATAACGCTTATCTACACATTATTCACTTCTTTACACTCTTGGATGCACTACATTTGAATGGCGCGTGCTACATGATTTACATTTTATAGATACAAAAACATTACCAGCACTTAACTTTAGAAAATATCATCAGATACATTTGTGTTTAAATACTTTACTAAATCACATATAATAATAATGTATCTATATAGATTATCTACTGAATACAGGCCATTGACCGGTCGTTGCTGTCTTAATATTTAAATGAAGTAAAACCTTTTTTATAAATTTGAAAAACATGATGATTCTGCACAATTATTCATGAACGAACAAAACAAGTTCGGGTCATTATGATCGGATGAGCCCGACTATCAGATACCTTGTACATCTAATGAAAGCTGAAGCATGGAAAGATTTGTAAATACTTACTGACATTAATTAACACAAAAGTTATAATAATAATAATAATGAATAAATAGAGGACATCTGACTAAGAATCAGAAATGAGTTTCCAAGAAAAAGTCATCCGATTTGTCTCTCTCGTATTGATAATAAATATGTACTACGTACTATTATGGAGACTCACACAAACTCTTCTTACCTGTTGGAAGCAAAGTATGAAAATAAATCATGAAAAGTGTGGCGTACATTTGCTAATTATTAGTCATAATTAAAAAGTAAACCTTAAAATAAACCAACTGAAGCAGGAAAATTTTGTACACATTTATACTACTGGTCTACTGTAGATAAGAAAACCAAACAAAAGCGTAATAGTAGAGTATCAGTTACACAGAATATTAAGTACATTTCACAGCTTAGATTTTGGAGATATACTACACAGTTATACTTAGTAATGTTAAAGAGTCCAAAAATGTAGAAGTTACCTACCTTTGGGTCTATTTATATGACATGAGAACTATAGATCCAATTTTTATACTCTTCACCTTCTAAATTTCAAGACTCTCGGACTACTAGAAGGGGCTTGAAGAGTGTTACAACTTCATCATAGCCAAAGTTAGTCTTTTTTTGTTGTTGTGTTTATTGCTATTGAATTTGTTTCTATAACTATCTCTTCCAGCAATTGATTTTCATACACCTTAGTTCGTACAATAATCTAATTCTAGATTTATGATTATGATTGAAGTGTATAAAAATAAATACAAAACCTAATTAAAAGCTACGTCAGCAAATGTTGCTAAATATGTATACACATTCATAGCATTGTATTAATACACGACAGTCATGAGATACTTTTGAAAATATTTATAAACATTTCCATCTCAACATTATTGTGTCAGTTGGCAACATTTGAATTTCTTTCATTCGTTCATTCGTTTTGAATTTGCTTTTTGTGAAAGTTGTCAAGTCGTCCAATAACAAAGTATATTGTTCATACACTCATCGTGAATTTTAAATCAGTCAACTCAAAAGTGCAAAATTACGATATATTGATGAAATTCATTTGATTGAGTCAGAGAAAAATCTTAAAAAAATCAAAAATATTACAAAAATTAAATCAATTTTCACTTAAGTGCAAAATTTATTCATCTTAATGGCATCAAAAGCTTGTGAACTGCGTTATAAAGATTTTATTTTCATATCTCAATAAATATATTTATGTGTAAATTTATATAAAAGAAAACAAAAGAAAACCACTGGAGTTTTGAAACAGAAATATTTCATTTAATTAATAATTTTTATAAACAAACTTTGCGAGAGACGCAAAATATACAATAAATAAATCAAATACGAAGTTATATCTAAATACACAGTGTGATTGAGTGAGTCTAAAAATATAAGATAAAACAAATAATAAAAACAAATTGTTAAACAATTTTTGTGTTTTAACTGTTTCATTGAAAATCTTGACGCGTGTTTTTTTTCTTTGTAAATTTATAAAATAATTTCGCGTTTTCGCGTTTGGAGATTTCTTTTGTCTCAAATTTGTGAATCTTATTATGTTTGCTACTGTCTCTGACACGATCATAGCAACAACAACAACAAATACAAATAACCTTAATATTCACTTTAACAAAAGCATGCAACATTTGTCGATGTGTTCTCAGCAACATAATCAGCAACAAATTCCCATGCAAAATAACAATTTCAATTGTATGCGTATGCGAGGCTGGCAACATTTTATTGGCGGCGACGGCAACATTTTTAGTACACCAACAACAACAACAACAACAATCAAGTCAGTAACAAAGCAACATTTGTTGCAGAACTTACTAAAGCATCGCAAGTGTTTGCTACGAAAGAAGCGCAACGTTTGTGACGTCAGTGTCAGCGTATATTATCATCGTCGGTATTGTTGCCGTCGTCGTCGTTAACAACATTTTGGTGTCTAAGAAGAAGGCAGGCAACAGAGAAAAAAGTAAAGAAAGTGGAAAGTGGTGAAGGAGAGGAGTTCAATGAAATTGCGTCATCTGTTTGTTTCGGCAACATGATGAACGGTAAGTAATAGTAATCGTAACAACATGATTTTGTATCTATTGACATACATACTCGTACATATGTATATAAACTGCCAGACATTGACATCAATAAGAAACACGTTTTTAGTATGAATTCATTTATGTTACTATGTCGGTACATTCACATTCTGATTACTTTGTGTTATCTATGAAATTTCTTTGAAAACAAATACTGAATACGCGGAATAGTTGCCTACTTTTTGGAAGTCCCAACATTTTTGTTTTGCCTACTTTAAGTGAAACATTTCATGGTTTTTAATCTCATTAAATCTGATATCTCTATTAATTCAATGATAATTATTCTTGTATAATATATCTTCCATTCTAAAGCAAACCACAAAATAATAGTCACTTGATGTAACAACAAAAACATCATACGAGCTAACAAACAACAAATGAAAAATACTTACGTGGTCCAATGACAAAGCAAAAATTTCAAGTCATCTTAATGATCATTATTGTATGTATTATCATTCATTATAATGTTGTGTGCAAAATGGAGAGCAAAACCATGGCAAAGATACACCAGGGCAATGGCAATGGCTGCCAAAATGGATCTGATGAATTTTTTTTGCGAATTTCCTCTTGCCCATTTATTCTCTTCATCGTTATTCATCTTTGGACCCACGACCACAACCATTTTGATTTAGCTTTTTTTTTTCTTCGAACTCAAATCTCGTGCCTGTCTGTGATCGGTGCCAACAAGCAACAACAAACACAAAAGCGACAACAATCGGCATATCGGCGATTTACTTGCTATGTATGTACGAGTATGTGAAACAAAAATGGCCAAATATTTATGTGTTTGGCATTTGAATGAGTTGCTTTGTTATTATTGGGGCTTTGTTATCGCACCATATTCAATCGTCTAAAATATTATTTCCAAGAACTGCGTTTTTTTTTATTATTATCTTTTACTATATCTATAACAATAGATAATGAAGAAACCCATGTGGTGTGTAGGTGCAACTTCATAGCAAATTGAAAGTATCCACGCGCATGCACAAACATGTTTAATTTGCTTTTGTACTTACATTTGATTGTTATGTTTTTGTCACATGATTGTTGTTGTTGGTTTGTGGAAGTGGCTTTCAGGTCATGACTCATCTTTTCTAATTGATATTTTCTTTCAGATATAATTTACCACTTGAAAAAGCTTTTACCCAGAATTGAGCTTTTTTCAATTCACAAATACACCAATACATAGACATATCACACAACTACTTACTTATACATGATGTCTTTGTGTTTGTTAAAAGCTTTTTGTATAAAGCTTTGCCTTTGTTTAAAGAAAAAAATTCCCATAGCCATGTTTGCCAATTGAATATACACAATACTAGATACATGAACGATACGAACTGACCCATGTGTACATACATACTTATATAGATCACATTAATTATAGGAATGTACTAAGTATGTATTTGTTTTGAATACATACTTTTCTTGACTATCAAGAAAAGTGCCTTCTCATGATAATTCTGCATTTCTACAAATTTTGTACATGTCATGCTTATTTTCAATTAATTTCTGTTTAGATAAACTTTTCTATTCAATATTTGGCTTTCATCTTGGTGAAAGCCAAAAGTATGTAAATCTAACAATATTCATTAATATTCCTAAAATACCAATTTCCTTAAATACTTTTATAGTATAAACTTCATAGATCTTGGTAGGCAAAATTTTGTTGTAAGAGTCCAAATGTTATGACCTTTTTCAATTGCCTGTTATAACTATAGAATAGTTTGTTTAAGGGTTCCTAAAATATATCAAGACTATTTGTAAGGTTTTAGTGTCCACTTAAAGAGTTAAACATTGTTGAAAATAAACACAATACCCTTTCAATGCTGAACAAGCCTTCTTTCATGGGTGTCCCATGTGCAGTTCTACACACAGCCAAAAAATCTAAAAAAAAAAACAAAAAAGCGAGGTGTATAAGTGAGATATGTACATATAAAGCTTAGAGAAATATTTTAAAATCAATCGTCGACAAAGCCTTTGACAAACATAGAATAAGGTCTGCTAATCAGTATCCATTAATTATTTGGGAAGGAGAGGCAGAACTACGTCTGCCCGGGTATCAATATTTCTATAATATTGTACTATCTGCAATAATGAAAAGCAACCTTGTAAGAATATATAGTATACATATTTCATACTCAACTTAAGGGAAGCGTTTATTTTTCCTAAAATTCAAATTCTAAAGCATTTTCATCTTTACTGTTGAATTACAAAAAATTCCAATCATTAAATTAGTTTTGTTCTTACTTTATACTGAACCAAATAAATTAAGTAAATATTAAAAAATATTAAATTTATTGTATACTATAGTATTCCCAGAACCTTGAGATTGAATATTCATTATACATATAAATACGAGTATTCTCTCCTATAAAAAGATTTATTTTAATGAAGTCAGATTCATAAACTTTTATTTTATCATTATTATTAAATAATTGTAAATCAAATAAAAAGTGTGCGGGGGTTTTTTAGAATTTTTTCTTTTTTTTTTTCCTTTTTTTTTTTTTGTTTGTTTAACAGATTATAGAATAAATCTATGACATAAGATGAATCAAGTAAAAATGCTCTATGATAGGTCAGTGACAAATACAATAAAATGAATGAAATAAGCATTTTCAACTTGTTCACAAGTTTGTATTTCATATATGAAATATTTTACTTTACTTAAGTATATTCTATGATACAATGGGATATTTTTGCCGGCAACCGTTGCCGGTACAAAACAACACAAATAAGAACCTTCAACTTGAGCATTAATAAAGTCGTTGTACTACAGAGACAGATACAGATACAGATACATTTTCCACTTTGTGATGCCATGCCTTGCTTTGCTTTGCTTGAGACCTATTGAGAAGGCAAAGCATATGTTATTATTATGAATTGGGAAGAAGAAGATGTGAAGTGGGGTAAAGAGATTGAACAATGAGGGAAATTTTTATTATTGTATTTTCAATAAACATGCACAAACAATCACATTCATATTAAGATGCACACATGTGTGATGTATCTGTGTATTGAAAGCTTTTATGTTTATACACAAGAACACAGATACTTGCACTTATACTCGCGGCAAAGCAATCAAACCGGTTTCTGTGGACTTTTATGAATTTCACAACGAAACTAAATTCAATTCAGTCAAAGTTATAGTCGTCGTCGTCGAAAAACAGATTTTAGTCTGTTCACTTTATAGTGAAAAGTTAAGCAACGCAGTTCAGAATTTCTGCTCATATTCTTCTATGTGAGCAATATACTGTGTGTGAATATATAAAGTATTGTAGATACATATTATAAATACATATAAAGAAGAATCTACAAAGTGCTTAAACTCCTTTGAAACACAAATTAAAGACAAAGGAATAAGAACTGTGAATTAAGACTTAACAATTAAGAAAGACTAAACTAAATAATTAAATTTAAAGTGTAAAGAAAAACAGTATTTTTTGTGTGTGTTCTTTAGTTGTTTAGTGAAACAACTAAGTGCGCATTTTATAAGTGAAGAAAGCAAGCAAGACAAACGGTTACGGTACTAGTGGTGGTCCGGATTTGCCACCCGAATTGCGACGTAAAGTAAACGTTTCCATTGAATTCCATATATTTGTTGGGTGCAAACCAACTTTCTGCAGATAGCAGACACTTCTTAACTATTTACGTAAGTTTTTCTATATTTTTTTTTTTTTAAACGATCTCTAATAAGGTTTGACTTGTTGTGTAGGATGTAAGGTACAAAGATAAAAGTTGTTAGAATGTTAATATACAATATGTTAAAAATCAATTAAAAATCTTTTTGATACCTTCATATAAATACTAAGCAGTTAGTTAGTTTTCTATTTGTGATTAGTCATCATGAAAATCAAAAAGTACGAAAAATAAAGCTTTCTTACCGGGCGCCATATTGCCAGACGCATACAAGCGCGCAAACAAAACCACATACACAACCACCTACATACATATGTACATACCAAAATACTCACTCACTCACATCAAAATACATCAATTTATTTATTTACTACATTTCTACAGACCTTCAAAATAGACAGAAGACACCAACGCAAAACAATTTATCGTAATGTGTTAATCGTTTGTGTCTGTGTATCTACATTTATGTGTCTGTATCTGTATTTGTGAGTGTTTGTAAATAAATAAATAAATAAATAAATCTGTTTTTCGAATTTATCGCATAAACAGATATTTTATTTTATAATAACAATATTTTTTCATACATAATACTTAGTATTTTCAAATTAATTAAAATTAATTTTCCCTGAATTATTTGCATGCACGAACATGTTCATAGAAGCTTTTATTATATGGTAAACTATAATTAATAAAGCTCTTCAATTTTCTATCTCAAACTAAGTATATCAAAATCAGATAACACGAGCCCATAATGATTGTCGATGTTGTATTGTATTTGTTGTTTTTGATTATTGTAATTATCTTAATTATGGCAATTATTTGTTTTTGTACAACCCAAACAGCAGCACGGGGCTTTTGTTGCCAGTGACTGATTAGAAAAACGTTTTTATTTTTATTTTTATTAATTATACTATATTTTTATCTACATAGCTACAGGGTGTTTAACACACAAAATACTTAGATCATCTTACAAGAAGTAAACAACTTATAAAATTAAAGATTCCCATACCCAATACCATAGAATCGATTCCAAGCTAAACTTTAGTTATAAGTTTAGCTTCTTGAATGCCATTTAATGTTTACCAAGTGATTATGAAATGTTTTACAAATTATACTATGTATGTCTTGTACATAAGTATGTATGTTCATAGATACACACATACAAAGAAAACCAGAATCTTAGGACGGACCCCAAAGCTAAACTCCATTTTGTGTATACATATGTAGTTACTTATAGTTATAAGTAAGTGTAGCTTCTCGGACGCCATTTTGTGCGTACCAATTGATTGTGAAATACCAGTTGAGGAGCAACTACCATTTTGCAAGTACATAAGAAAACACATATAACAAAGAAAACAAGAATCTTAGGGCCCCAAGTGTAACGCCATTTTAATGAATTATTCCATAAATAAATATATATTTAACTCAATTTTCTTTATTGACCAATTGATTATGTTTTTATTAACAAAACCAAAACCAATTTGGGAATATCATTTCATCTTCATCTTTTTTTAATTGTGATATTTGTTAAAAAAATCTAATTTGGGTCTATTATTATTCTACATAACATTAACATTGAATAGAATCATTAGTTTTTATGTATTTTTTAAGTGCACTCAAACTGTTTATAAATAAAAAAAAATAAATAAATAAAAAAAATTTAAAAAATCAGTTAAATATGTGTCTAATATGATGACAAAAATGGCTTATACTACTACAATAGATTGATTACACCTAGGGACCATGACTCGTGCCCACTTACCCATCAATTTTATTGTCAAAAATGATTTGTTATATCAAACTAGGAAATATTACATACATAGGTAATTAATTCTCTCTACAGAGAAAGATTAGATAATTTTGTGTCGCTTTTTGTCAATACTTTAAAATATTTGTCCTCCTCAATCAAGATAATATACTACTAAGTTCCAATTTATTTTTAAGATTTTTATCCCTATTTTTCATAACATAAAATTAATTATTTTTTGTTTGTTTTCTATTTTATTTACAGTTTAAAGGGAAATTGCGTCCGAGACTCTTTTAGAGCTTGTTTAGAGGTTTCCTAACAATTTCATTGTTTCTTTCAAACGGTGAACTAAAAGTGAGTATACAAAACCCAATTATTTATTTTTCATATTCTTAGTAGATTAAATTTCACATGAATGTATTTATTGGCTTAAAAAAAAAATAGCTCAGAAAATAATGTATAAGTTAAAAAACAAAAAAAAAAAACAAAACGAAAAAAAAAAGAAAAAAAATATTAAAAAAAAAAAATATATATTTAAAAAAAAATAAAAAAAAAAAGAAAAAAAAAGAAAAAAAAAGAAAAAAAAGAAAAAAAGAAGAAAAAAGATAAAAAGAGAAAAAAAAGTCTTAAAAAAAATATACACATATATTAAAAAAAATAAAAAAGACTAAAAAAAAAAATATAAAAAAAAATATAAAAAAAAAATAAAAAAAAAAATATAAAAAAAAATATTAAAAAAAAAGAAAAAAGGAATATTATGGAAAAAAGGATAATAATCCAACACAAAAAAAAAATCACAAAAGGAAAAAAAGGAAAATCATCCAAAAATCACAAAAAACAGGAAAAAAAAATTATGGAAAAAATGGAAAAAAGGAAAAGAATTATGAAAAAAGACAAGAGAGCATGAAAATCATCCATCCGCCATCTTACATTCACACAACTTTTTTACAACTTTACACAAATAAACCTCAACAAACAAATATTTTTTCAATCTAAGGCAGAGATATCAAGCGTTAAAACAGGAAAGTGCACCCTTCTCCACTTCTATTCTATTGTATTGTATTGTATTGTATTATAGTTTCTATAGTCATAAATAATTATTCGATTTATTTGTTGAAGTTACGTTGATATCTCGTCGCCATATTGAAAAAGTATTGTATGTAGTTCGTTCGTCTAGTTCGACGTAGCTTTTTACGCATTTGCATTTGTACATTTTGCTAATCCTAATCCAAGAACGATTCCTGGTTCGTAGAAGCTCAAATTGTTTATATGTAAAGCGAGTTAAATTGCGACAAAGGAATCGTGTCGAAGGAAAAATAAATCACCCACCTACAACAACAAAAAAGCCCTCGAATCGTAATAACCAATTGTTTTTCTTTAATTTCTTTCTTCCACATCATCAAAAAAAAAAAAAAAAAAAAAACAAACATACGAAAATACGAAAATTTGCTCCACTCAATATCAACAACAATTTCTGTCAAATATGAAATGAACTGAAAATGAAATGAATGATTTTCATTTATGAAACCGAAACCAAAATTGCACCAAATCAATTACAAAAATTTATCCAAAACTATAGCCCCGTTCAAAATGGCATTCAGCGTCGAAATCCAAGCTAGCCAATCTAGGCCCAACAGCGAATCAAAGATCACCAACAACAACAACAACAACAACAACAATTGTAAACCCAATAGTAGCAGCCACATCAACCCGTGCAACGACAACTCCGATTATTATATCAACGCATTATCATCATCAACAACAAGCAACAACTTGTGCGGAGAATCCCAGAGATATAATATTGATGATCCAGGAACCAGTAAGAGAAATTCAGCAAACATACGAATCGGAACAGAAACAAATATACAACAGCAACAATTTACAAGAGATGCCGACGATCGCCACGGCTGGCACAATCATTTTAAACAATTTTCAGAAAGTGAACTTGAAGAATTCAACAAGCAGAATAGTTCCTCAACAGACCCAAATAAGAACAGCGACAACGTCGCCAACCCCAACGCTTCGGAAGCAAGAATCGTCATCGTCGACAACAACAATACCAATTATTATAAATTCGAAGACGAATCCAAGAATATTATTGATCAGAGTACCAACAAATCGTACGAGGCCAACAATAACAGAGCCGAAAGTGCCTCAAACTCGTTATATTCGAATACCCTTTTTACCAGGGTCGGAACCAACTACGTATTCAGTGAAACATACATTGCCGACATCGGCGCCTATAGTAAGCCATACAATTCCGGTGACTCAATCCCGGACGGTGAATACCTTGATAAACACCGACTACAACATACCGAATCAACCGAAGATCATAACAACAACAACAGCAGAAGCAACAGAAGCAACAATAAACGAGTACAACTACGATTCCTCGTTATACCACAATCCAAACATTTTGTCGTCTACCCCATCCCATTTGACGGAGGCGACGACACAACAAACAAATCAAGAAACGAATATGAGAGTGCAGGTTTCGAGGCCACCAACGATGAATTTAACATCTATGGCTGGAGTTCAATTGACAGAAGCGGACATATCCCGAATGGATATGAGTGGAGCAATGCCTACTGCTACAGTTGAAGAGATAAATGTTCCGGTATTCATTGATGGTGAGTACTGTGTTATCGTTGTTGTTGTGCCTTTATGTATTTATATATATAAATGTATTATTAATCGCTTATGTATTTTCCTATTCCTAGAATGGGTTACGGATCAGAGTCAGACATTCAATCAATCAATCAATCAATCAGTCAGGCAGTCAGTCAGTCAGTCAATCAGTCAGAAGACAAAGAAGATCAACAAAATAAAGCAATAAAATAATACATTTATATATATTTATACATATTTGCATTACAAGTCATAAGCTCTGCTCAATTTGTTCAATCTTTGTGCAATGATGATCATGATTATGATATTTAATATATGTATGTATATATCTATATGTAATTAACAATGTAACAAAACGAATCATCCAATCATCATAATCATTATCATCATATTGCATAATGATCGTCATACAGAGCGGTACATACAACATACATCAGCCAGAAAATACTGTACAGAATACAAAACAAAAAAAAAAAAAAAAAAAGAAACAGTAAGATATGTATAAATATGTATACATAATACAGTGCAATGACCCATGGCTTTTGAAGTCCTTTCAAAAGTGGAACAAAGCAGTTTAGCAGTATTTTATCTACTTATATGTCAAAATAACCGAAAGGTTTGCATGTAAACGCACGCGTCTTCTTCATATCAATTCAATATACATATTATATTTATTTTTTTTTTTCATAATTTACAGCTTTTTCTATAATTTCATATGCAATACATATATCGTACATACTTATTATTTGTTCTATCAAAAATATAACTTTCAATGTGATTTTTTCAATATACAATGATTCTTTGATGATTCATCGAAGAATTCAGTAAATGTATATAAATAGAAAAAGAGGTAGACACCTTAACAAGAAATTACTATAGATAAAGATAAAGAAAGTGTAGGTAGAGTTTTATAAAAGTAAATACAAGTAATAAAATACTTATTAAACTAATAAAAACAAATAATATCCAATGGATTATTGTGCTCCCTCAATTTGCAAAATTGCAGAAGCTTTCAGATTTTTACAACCATGACAGTATTAGTTTGTTTTTTTTTCAACAATGTTGATGTCAGCTTATTTGAAATGTTTCATTTCTGCTTAGAGAGAACAATTATTGAAATTTGGAAATAAAATTTAACAAATCTAAGCCTCAGAACTTGAATTATTGCACAAATTGCAAAAGTATTCTATATCTGAAAATTAAATGCGTAGTTTCCATCAAATATATGTACACTTGGAGGTAAACAATTTCCTATATACATATACTAGTTGGGACTATGAAACTATGAGCTTAGACAGACTCGGCTTTTAGCTATTGTGATGCCTTATTCAAATAGGCTGAGAACTTTTCTATCAATTTTCTTTTTTTTTATCATGTACCCACTTTCTTAAGAAGTCCTCATCAATTAGAACAAAATTTAAAAAAGATTATCAAGAGGAAATTAAATTAACATAAATTTCTTATTTCAAATATAATTACAAGACTTAGTAAGAAACAGAAACTTCTAGAAATATGTATGCCAATAGAAAAAGTTAGAGAGCTATAAATAGGCAAGAGATATTTTTCATGAACAAAAGCTGTCGAATAAGACCTTTAAATCTCATCAAAAGTAAAAGAAATCACGTGCACACCTGATTTTTTATATTATATATTTTAGTTTTAAATGAAGAGAAATTTGTAATGATGTAATTAATAAATTTGTCAAATTGGCAAAGTAAAGGAATTTTGATCATAGAAATACGAGTATGCACATACACGTATGAATTTATAAAATCATGCAAATTTAAAATGAAAATTTTTACACATAAAGAGAATCTTGAAATACCAAAAGTTATAAGTATGTATCCACCTACAATTCTTGGGCAGTCAATCTTAACTTTCAACTCATTCATTTCAAAGACATAAGTATGTATACTATATAAATATTAAATACAATCCAAAAACCAAATTTATTTCTTTTCCATTGTCTATACAAAGTTATATAAATTAATAATTTTCTTTGTTCTAACGAAACCAAAAAAAAAAAAGACTCTATTATTAAACTGCAAAAATCAAAATTCATAATGCTCACTTTGCCACTTAAAATGTAGCCTATAGAAATGAGTCAACTGATATAACTATTCAAATGTACATACTTATACGTATGTATTTCTTAATGACAAAAGACTTGCTTACTAGTATATGTATTTATATGGGCATGCATTTTCTTTAATATTTTTGCTAATCAATTACTTAGTTTTGTTCATGAGTGTTTAATCTCTTCTAACAATTAAACTTGCTTACACCAATCGACTACATTACATCTCATATACTCGTATACATAAATAAGTATTTATACTATGTACTACATGCTTATGTATGTAAAAATTATAAAGCTTTCGTTGATTCCCAAAGATTCTTAAGGAATAAACATGTGATTTTTTTTTAAGGAAAGGAAATGTGAACTTGCATATCATGTCTGAAGGAAGAAATCATGAGGGAACAAAGATCATTTGTCAATATAGTATTGACCCAGTTTTCACTTAGACTCTAGAAACCTACATATAAAAGCACACTCACTATACAATCCCCCTTTTATGATTTTCCTATAATATATATGTATGTATCTTAAATTACCGGTATATTATTTAATTTATTTTTTATTTTGATTTTTAATACTTCATAAATAATTAATCGATTATTTAATTAAATGTTACCTGTTAAAACAAATATATTTTAAAACAAAGAATCTCGTGTCTTCAGAATTGTGAAATTCATCCATGAGATGCAAAAAAGTATTGAGAGCGTGGCAGAAGAGAGGCTACCAAAATTATGCTCCCATTCTCTCTCACACACCATGCACACAAATACACACACATTCTCATTAACATTGGGGAGACACCAAATGTGTATAGCTTTTTCGGTCATGTTCTCTTCTCTCTCACCCACTTGTTTCATATTACTCGCATTTCTATGCTGTTATTTTATTGTGTTGTGTTAGGTCCAATAATATATCCACTTTTCAATCATATGTGTTATTGTTTTTTCTCTTTCACACACGCACACAGATGTCAATTTGACTTAAAAAAATTTAACATTTGATTTAAGACATTTAACATTTTATGTTAATATTTAACATACTTTGATTTAAGACTCTTCCCCCTCCATTAAGTATTCGCACTATGTACTTTCTTACTTTCCAATGTAGTGAGCTTGCAAATTGAATAAATTTCATAGAAATATAATATATATACAAAAAAATAAACTTTTTCATAAAAAAAAAAATTGATTTCAATATTAATTTCCTATCAAGTCAAGTGGTATGATCAACATTGGTGTTAACAAAAATTTGTATGTGATTCCATAGATTTAAAAAACACGCATTTCTTTAAATTTTTGACCAATGGAACGTGTGGAACGTATGCATGTTGCTCATTCCCTTATCTCTCTCTCTCTCTCTCACACACACACACACACACACGCAATAGCGTTCTCAGACAATATGAATTTCGGATGAGAGAAAGATTGAGCGTAAATGTATCTTGTGGACACATTGTGCAAACGAAACATGTTAATACTTGCGCGCAGCGCATTGTATCCCGCATTTCATTTTCGACTGTCAGATAGCAAAGTTGTGCGTTAATTTGATTCGGATTGAAACTAGTTGAAACCAAAGTTAAACATTAAAAACTTTTTGTACAAAAACCAAAGGTAAATATTCCAAAATATATTCAAATATTTTCATTAAAATAATTTGGTTTATTTTAATTAATATCCAATTATTGGCATTAAATAATTGATTTCTTCCAAAAAAACTTTGTTTTCTTTAGCCATAAGAGGAGGAAGTTTTTCAAATGCATTGGTGGTTAGTTAATTAATTGGAACAGGAAATTGTAATTGCAAAAATCAAAATATGCAAAATTTTTATACATAAAAAAATTAAATTACTTACTTATATTATTTATATTCAAATTGAGATTTAATAATAAAATTTAACAAATCAAAAGTGTTGTTAATCTTTGGTTAAAAAAGAAATTTTATTTTGTGAAATTTAAACAAAAATTAAAATTTTTTAATTTTTTACGCAAAATATTACAATTTTTGCACAATTTATTGCACTACGAGCTAATGTACTAGCCGGCAAATATAACAAACAATGTCACTCCTCCGCTGGTGCCTTAGAAGCATTTATGAATTTTGAACATGAACGATCATGCACACTTTTGTTTTTCTCGTTTTAATCAGATACAAAAACACAAACACATACGAAGCTAGCAAGCCCCTTCGTTGATTTTCGTGTATTTGCGCTTATGAGAATTGTGTGTGAATGGTTTAAAAACAGAGAGAGAGAGAGAGAGAGCGAGTGCGCAATTTTTTAGCTAGGTTCTTTTACTTAGTTCAAAGATGAGAGCAAGTGTTTTCCAATGCAAACACTTAAGTGTGTGAGTTAGTAGATACAATACTTATTGTGCATCTCTTTGGCCATGGCAGTGAAAATGTACCTTCCTTAGTATTAATTGGTTGAATTGGTTGCAAACGTTTAACACCCAAGAACAACTTAATTTGTTTACCGAAACAAAGTTTTGTTATTCCATTTTAATTTATAACAAAAATTAAAATTTCTTAATAAATTCCATTTTGGTATTAAACTTAATGCAAAAAAAAAATATATATTAATTTATTTTTAATTGTAAAAAAAAAAATTGTTATCCTTTTACTTTGTCAAATTGATCGATTTAATTTTTTTTCCCTGAAATTTTTATTTCAACTTTTCCTCATTTTCTATATTTTCATTTACATATAAAATTCATTAAGATTATTACAAATTTCTTTAATAATATTTCTTTATCTTTCTTCCTTTTTTTCCAATTGTTTTCTTAAATTTTCTTTTCTTCATTTTAGTATTTCACAATAGTTTTTGTGTGTAAAAAGAGACAACTATATTGTCGATCGATCAAATGTTCGTGCTTCTTAGTTCTTCATTAAAAAAGCAATCAAAAGTATGCAACATATTTTTTCAATTCTACAGTTTCTCCAGCTTTTCAGTTAACAGAAGAATACTTAACATTTTTCTTATGATTTTGTCTAATGTTAACAAAATGTTAGTTAGTTAGGAGGAGTTCATGCATCAATCAATCAATTTGTATGTGTGTGTGTGTTTTTTACTAAAATCTTGTTATGTCTTTATGTCATGTGTTATGTGTATGGGCTTATGAATATCTATGATGATGATTATTAATAAATAAATTGTTATATAAATTGATTTTATAGAATATCTGCAAGAATTAGAATCCACGTCAACAACCATTCAAAACTGCAACAGTGAAAACGGCAACGGACACGATAAGATCTTGAATATAGAAAACGACGAAGCGTTTAATAATTTTGAATTTGATATTGGTATGATTGCGGAGGATAACATTGAGCAGAAAATGTATCACAGCATTAATGATACAACAACAACTACAACAACAACAACCAACACCACCATCACCAACAACAACAACAGCAATAATTACAATAACATCGCCAACGATAACAACAACATAATGATGAATCCAAATGACTACGATTTTGATATTTATGCGGGCTGCTGCAACACTAGCAGCATCAATACCGCCAACAATAATACCGCCAGCGTCGCCGCTACCAACAATAATAACAACAATAACAACAGCAACAACGACACCGACACCAAGACCTTGTTGTTAAAAACCGAAATCAAATGTGAGGATATTGCATATCCTCCATATCTGCACCTCTCAGCAACAGCTTTCTCAGATGAAAATTCGGTTAATATCGGCCTTTGGGACGATAGTCACTCATTCAACAAGGATGCCATTGACATTGCCCAAGTGACAAATGATGATTTCCGTTTGTCAGAGTGTTTGAGCAGTTCCCAACAAAATCCACTCCTAGCAGAGACTATAACAATAAACAACAATAGCCAACAGTTATTTACAAATGCAGAACCACATCTGTCCACAGACTTGGAAGATTCCGATTATTATATTTACCATACGAGCAGCCAGCCAATGATTCCATCCACTCTGCTGGAGGCGGATGATGACAAATCAGAATTTTATGATAATACAGGAATTCGAACATCTGAAGCAACATCAACAATTTTACCAACAGTGGTCAGCATTAATGTTGGTGGCGGCATGATTAATTCGGAGATCGGTTGCAAGAGCTTGAAGCGAGTTGCTTTGCCAACAATAACATCAAAACACACAATGGCCGAGAAGCGTCGAAGACTCCATCTGGACACCACACTGCGCATTCCCATCCAAGCAGGCAATGCAATGCCACTGAACACTCCCGATGTTGTCGACTTAATCGATAACATGAGTTCAGGCGAGGTAAGTTCAAATAGAATTTCGTTTACATTGTACAATTTATTTATAGCATTTCTTCTTTATTCCACAGCATTTGCTTAACCAGAATAGCAACCACTCATCCACCGAATCAATCACACAAGATCTCATCGATAGCATTATCGTAGAGTTCGCTCAGGATGATGATGAAGCAAACACCAACATCAGTACATTCACTGAACTCTACGCCCCAGACACACCTCAGAGCAGCATTTCCGTAACATCATCTACAACGTACACAAACAATACGAATTTCACGGGCAGTTTCAACACTGCACCCACATCGCCAGCAGCCTCAAATTGTTCTACAACTCAGTATCGTTACACAAGTAATAGCAGTGCGTCTACATCGAATAAGAAGCGACGTGGTCGTCCTTCAAAACAACACAGTGACTTACCTGATCCGAAATTCCTCAGCACCTTAGATGAAAACGAACGCAAATCATTGCTGGATCGTGCTAAAAATAATGAAGCCAGTCGAGTTTCACGGCGTAAGAATAAGCAAAAAGAAGAGGAGGAAATCGAACAGGAAAAACTACTGGAGGATCGCAATCAGATACTATCAGCAGAACTTAGACTCTATCAATGGCAAGTGGCCAAACTGAAGCGAGCAGTAAAACGTAATCACTTCAAACGTTCCCATTAACTGCCAATGGCGGCGCCACCATTCTACTCCCAGTCTAGAGTTATACATTTATACACCCGTGATAATAAAATTCTCCATAAGCCATTAGCAATTTGTTATACATACGTAACCTCGGAAAACAGTTGGAAATGTCTTATATTTTATGTATTAAGTATATTATATATATGTTTTTACTAAGTGTACCTTATAAGTTTTGCTTGCTCTGTCTGATTGTTTGTTTGCCTACTATCATAATTTTATGTTCATTCATTCAGATACCAGAAACAACAACAACCACAAATCAAATTTTATTACATAGTAATACCATAAATGTTATATTGTACTATATATCGTATAGAATAGAGCTACTTCTAGCTATAAAGAAATAAATATCTAATTATAAGTCGTAGTTGTCGTTGACAGGATCAAGCCCAAGGGCATTTTAATCATTCATGTTGTTTGTAGTTTGTAGTAAGAAAGAATAGAAATGTCACAAAAAAAAAAACAAAAAAAAAAAACCATACATTTATCCAAAACTAAATTTAGTGCAAGTATTTGAAATCACATAGCACAGAATCCCATCCAAACCAACCAAAAGTGGAGGGATTCAAAAATACGTATATTTATACAAAAAAAAAAAAAAAACAACCAAATGCAAAAAAACAAAAAATGTGCAAAAAATGAAGAAAAAAAATAATATTTTAAAATTGTTTTTATAAATCAAAAAAGAAAATATTTTTTAAATTGTTTATATTTATACAAAAATAAGTTTCTTTATATACTTATTATGTTTTTTCAAATTTATTGACATATTTTTTTTTTTAAATATTTTATGTATGTATGTATGTTTTTATACAATATTATCTTTTTATTAACAATTTATATGGAAAAAATTATATGATTATTTACTTAATAACAAAACAACAACATTTAAAAAAAAATACAAAAAGAAATGATTCCTTAGCTTATATTGTATTTTGACAAAAAATTATATAAAATTATGAAATGTTTATGTGAAAAACAATAAAAAATTATATTAATATATATATCAATTTTAAATAAATAAAATATATATATTTATGGCATGTGTATAAACATGCCAAAAACCTAAACTATTATCTCTCTTTTATTTCTTTCCAATAAAATTGAATTGGATAGAATAGACAGGCAAAGGATGAGATCACCCAAAAGCACTTAGCTTCAGTCTTCACATTCTGGCTTATTGGCATAGGAGTCTCTACTAATAGCTTAGACTACCACCGGCATCACTTATCAGAATCCTTACACTTACTCTGCCTCTGAATGCAACAAGGTGGCAATCCAGCAAATCGCGATTTTCCTATAACTCTTTGGCAATAAACACCTGGTTAACAAAGTGCAAAAAATTGGAACAGAACCTAATAAAGCGATTGCTTTATTTTTTGAAATCTTTTGTATTTATATCCTGTAAGGATCATTCGGAACCAAGTTAGAAGATTGCGATGGGTTATAAAGCACAGAGATTTTAATCGCTGGCCAAAATTTGATAAACAATAAGTGAAGTGTTTGAAAAGAATAATAAATAAAATATATTATAAGGGAAGCGAACACTTTCTTGCCTCATACTTAGCTCTTGTAATACAAATAGTATTCAGGAGTTACTAAGACCAACTCGAAAAGGTATCTGATTAGCCTGAGAGGAGGCTCCTTAACACGATAGAAATTGTAGAGTTATAAAACCCTTAAATAATAAGCGGATAAGTTTCAACTGATTGTTGATTGTGGGATCCACCAGAGCAATTGCTATGCCACTTTGTTGGTTTAATTTTATTTAATAGATTCCTTAGATATCTAGGCTAAGCTTCTCGGAAATACTTCAATTATGATATTTATTACAATAAGCTCTATTGAGAGAGTGATTTTCTTCCGCTCTTCCTAATCTAATTGAAGTGTGGAATTACTTCAGCTTCATAAGACTCTAGAGATTGATATGAATGACAAATAATTCTGACCATCAAATGCTTCAAAACTTTAATAGAAGCCAATAATTTATTAAACACTAAGTGCAATAAATTATTTGTGATTAATTCTTTTCCAATCAAACAAAAACACTTTTCTTCAAGTTTTGACTTAAAGTGACTTCCATTCCGCACTTTGATTCTTGGTTTTTTGAAGTGTTTAGTTTATTTATAATAGCATCTATATTACAATCAAATATGCCAACTAAAATAATAAATAGACCTGCCTTAAGTCATTGTTTATTAAGAAACAGAAAGTAAGTATGTACATACTACTAAAGTATTCTATGTATTTAGGATTCAATATTCATAAACTATTTCGTTTCCATGGATACCGTTGAATGAAAAACTTTTAAAGCAAAACCCAAAAACTGGGACAATATCAACTATGCCAATAACTGAAAATCACCATAAAAATATACTTAGTAAGTTTCATTTCATTTTCACAGCTACATAAGATGTGAGAAGTACATGAACTTTAGTAAGTATAATCAAAATAAATGTTTAATACTTAGAAAAAATTGAGTAAATTTCCTACAACTCAATGCTCGGTTCATTTGTAATAATAAATTTGAATTTTATTTGAATTTTAAAAAGTAAGTTAACATTTGCTTCGAAATATAATAAATATTATATAAATATGTATGTACTATATAACCAATGATAATAACAGGTGATTTTTTATAATATTTTTATTATTACTGAGGAGACTAATTATTCGCCTGCGGCTCAACGATGCGGCATATTATGGGAATATCATCTATTTTTGTATCATTGGACTTTTGATTTTGATCCAGATTACTTTGTATGAAGTCATGCTTAAACTTCTGCCACTTGCGTGTTTTAAGGAAATCCATAAATAATACTTCTCTTGATGGTATTGTGCAGTCCAAGTAAAAACGTCTGCGCTGCCAAACGTTTCCAGGATTCTGATTCTTCTCAAATAGCCAGAAACGTGGCAGCATTAAACATTGAACTGTTGTGCGAGCCATGATAACGCGATGCTCGAGTTTTTCACCCAAACCAAAGATACCACCAAAAGTTAATGAACCAACATCAATGAAATGACTTTCATGTTTTACAATCTGAAAGAAAAAAAAAAGTATTACAATTATAGAATTTTTTGAACACCAACAACCAAGAACCAAGAACTAACTACTTACAACTTCATCTTTGTGCCTTTTCTTGCCTTGTGATGAAGTTTCTTTTGATTCAATCATTGATTCTGTTTGTGAATCTGGCTCAATTTCAGATTCTAGAAACATAGATGTAGGATCAAATTCCTGGTACCCTGAGCTTTGTTCTTCAACTTTTGCATCGGGACCAAGTCTCTCGAATTCAGTTTCAGCTTCCTGTTCACCTTCATCCATTTCATCAAAAGGCCATACTTTATTATCCTGACCCTCGAAAAGTACGGGCTTCCGAAGACCGCAATTAATTTCAATGGTCTTAAGGTCCCATTTCTTTACCTAATATATTTATTATGAACAATAGTTCGTAAGTAAACCATCATCAAATTGTTTGATTTCCATAAACTTACAGTTTTCTTTTTCATTGTAGCTTGGTCTTTTTCCTCTTCATCTGATTCATCATCTAATTCACTTATTAAATTCATATTCAATTTGTCATCCTCTTCGCGCATCAATTTCCTGGCCTCATCTGTGCTAAGATTCTGAAAGACCATAGTACTTGTTTTTAAATCTTCCAATTCAAAGGTTTTCACAGAACCCTTTTGGGTAACCTGAAATGAAAGAGAAAGAAGGATTGCTACGAAGAGATGCTAAAGATGGGAAGATGATGTAATTGTACCTTCATATTTAGACACTGCAATATTTCACATTCACCACTGACCACAAAATAAACATAACTTACTGAACCTTTATCTTCATAGCAAATTGTCTCGAGAGGATCGAATTGCCGTAGTTGTGCATAAGTACATGCACTAATAACCTGAGAACATAAAAAATCCAACATACAATATGAAGTACAAATTCACACCAAACAGTTATTTATATACTTATATACATATTTACATACCTGTTTATCAGTTAAAAAGTTAAAATAATCAAGTGATTTTACGGCTCTCTTTAGTTCCGTCCATTGCTTGGACATATAAGGACCAAGGATTTCGTGAAAATCGGTGTCAAATACAACGAGTAGCTCGCACTGTGCTAAACAAATGAAATGATGTTCGACTTCATTTTATTGAAATTTATTTCTCCTCTTTTTTTTTTTGGCAAAACAAAAATGTGTTTTTAAACGCTAAGAAGCAACGGGGCAGCACTCTGTCAGCCCCATAGTCCCATCAACCCATCAGAGTAAAGGCACGAACGACTTGACGTTTGTTTTGAATTTGGCTTAGTAGTGTTGGCGTGCATCGCATCGCTTGGAATCATGTTTGAATCAATGACTGACTCACTGACTGACTGACTGACTGACTGACACAAACTGTAGGAAGTGGAAGTACTAACCTAGCCAAAACTAAACAAGCACAACCTATTTATTTTGTGCATTTTCTTTTCTTTTTTTTTTTCTTTTTTTTTTAATACAATAAAAGTCATCGCGCGATGCTACCGAAAAATACGCCATAGCATAGTTTATATTGTGGAAGTTTGGAGATTGGAGATACAATACTATTGTTTATGTACTTGTACAATATATTTTGATTGAATCGAATTAGGACTTAATGAAATTTTATTTGCTGATTATAGTTGGGTGGGTGGATGATTCTAATTTGAATGTTATATACTTCAATGAATAATAAACATGCAAAAATTTGAATAATAAGTAATTAGAAGAAACTCATAGTATAAATTATTATGTTCTTCAACTCAATCAAGTGTTGATTTCTAAACAAATAATATAATTCTAGATTAACTAAATATGTGTACATAAATATAACCAAGTACATAAGATACTATAGTCAAGTATATAGCTTAAAGTATGGGAAATATTCTGATGATGACTGAATTCTTAATGGGGCACAGCACCATTTGTCTACCGCCTCAATGGTCTTAGCATGTTTCCTACCAAGAGTTCTGTCATAGATGTGAAGACGAATCAGATAGCGCCCAACTTCTCTTATGTGACTACCCTGCTTTTCTTGGAAGATGGACCCGTCGTCGCGGAAAGCATTCTATTGGAAAAATTATCAGTCTTTTAAATTTGAAACTGCAAATTGATTCCAAAATACACCAAATAAAGATACCCAATCGTCAACTCACTCCCCTACACCCCTTGATTTCATGCATTACAATGCTGTGGCCATGTTGCTGCTGGGTGTACATAAATAAATACATATATGCAAATAGTCTACCATTATCAGATAGACGCTTAAGGAAGAGGGAACAAGAAAGTAATGCCAATCTTCAAAAATTTCTCTTTAGATCTCTTTAAAATGGGTAAAATAACTGATGGTCATATCCTGAAAATTCTACATAGGATATATTGTATAAAGTTGGTGGTCCACAGACTAATCATCCGAAAAAACCTATATAATTTTATTCTTCAATTTTATATTAATAAATTGAATCTACTTACAAATAGCTACATAGGTATTTCTTCTCAAACAATCCTCTACCATTTCAATGTCCCCAATACAATCACCAGGTCCGAAAATTGCTTCTGACTTATGTACATATTTGCGCGTCACCTATTTTATTTTGGTATTTTTCCACCATTAATAATTATTAATCAGATGATATTAGATAAGAATTACCCCCTTACCTTATCGTAGACAGTTTTTTTCATTTCTACTTCTCCGGTGAGTATAAAATAAACTGTCAATGGAATATCATTTTCTTTTATGATAACTCTGCCGGTATTAAGTACCATAAATTTTATAATTGGTACCAATCGGGCTCGTATTTTCTATGATATTAATAATTGTTAAAGTGAATCAATTATTAAGGATAGATAGATAGATAGCTTACGGGTGGAATACGTGAAAAACAAGTTAGTCCAGCTAAAAGATTGCAAAGCTTCTTGCGTTCTGGAACAGTACGAACCCAGTGTGGAGTTCGTAAAAGTGATTTTTCCTATCATTTGAAAAATTAAAGCATTTTTTTATTCAAGACCCTTTAATATTGGATATATGTTGAGCTACTACTACTTCATATTGTATATCACTTACAGCAACCGTTAACAGACCAATTTTGCGCTGAGTGCGCACAAGCATGGCAATATTCTTTTTCACATTTAAAGATATTTTTTGGTCTCCGGAATCCATAAGCCATGTGCTATTCAGTATAACGGCACGGACTAGTTTCCGGAAACGTAACTTAGTCTCCTTCTTTCTCTTCACCTCTTCCGCATCGCGAGTTCGCTTCGACATTGTGTATGAGTGTTAAATGTTAGCAAATAGAGGGTTATTAAATAAAAGTTGGAAATTTTTTAATCGAAATAAAATTTAATTTTTATTCAAGACAAATATGTGGATGATGTGGATAGAATAAGATATTCTTATCAAAGCTTACTAAATCTAATTCAAATCATATTATAAAAAATTTTAAGTGGGTTAGATTTGAATTGAGTTGAGACTTATAGGAATGGATTTATCTCATCATGATTCCGTTCAAATACACTTACTCCTTGATGATATTCTAGTTAAATTCGTTGTATTGTTTCGAGTTGTTGAAATTGTTGAGTTGTCATTCTCATCAGCTGGAAACAGGCTTTCATCAATGTTGGTATCATCTTCAGGTAGTTCAGCATCACTGCCTTCGCCTTCGCCTTCCTCAGTACTTCCAGCTGTTAGGCTTCCACTTTCCGAGACAAGTGTGTCACCATGCAAATCCTTATTTACCAAATTACCCATCCAAAAGACATCATGACATTTATTGGCTGCCAACATGGCTTTCACGCGAAAAACTAAATTCTCAACAGTTTCACGGACAAAGGGTATCTGATTGATGATGGTCAGATTCTTAAGAACCTTAGAGTGACAACACAGATTATGTAAGAATCTTGTGATCTGTTGTAAGCTTTTCAAAAGTGCAATTACACGTTCAGGTTGCAAACGTAAATTGGTTTCCAATACTGCTAGGCCATGTTGTAGCATAAGCTTCAGATAAATATGCGAGTGCTAAATGTGTATTAGGAAAAATGTGATTGTCTTCAATCAAATAGACAGAAAGATAGATAGATAGATAGATAGATAAACAAACCTTGAGATATAGCAAAAAATTACGTGGCTGTTCAACTTTATGAACAATTTCAAGCAATTGATTGAATAGATAACAACTCTTTTCCCATATTTTCAATTTGTCCATTTCGTAATGACGTAAAAGCATCTCATTCAATGAGGTTATAAGTATCTCACAAAGTCCACGAAACAGCAGCGGAAAGTTTGCTCTATCGAAAGAAGATCAATGTCATCAATGATCATAAATTAAACTATGTATTTCAATTGACAAACTTTTTGAAATTAGGAAACGATTTCAAGACTCCATCCTTGCCATTCAAATATGTACATTCGCTGAGGAGGATACGCAATATTTCTCTTTGACGTTTCATATCTGAATCCTTCAGGAATCCTTTGACCAAACCATCAAGGAATAAATTACATTGAGCTCCCTTCTCCATAGTTCCTTCATAGTTATACCATTTACGACAGAGCAATGTGCGACATAATTTCCCTGCAATGTGATACAATATGGTAAACAAAGCACACACTTTGGACTCAAAAAGTGATTGGTTGCTTTCAAAATGGTCAATATTAATAATCTTCGTCAATAAGCAAAAATATTATCAACATGTATGAACATCTTTCTAAACAGTATCTTCTAGCTACAAATATGGGTGTGCATCCAAACCTCAACACTTTTAGGTGCGTTGTTCCCCTCAAAAAAACATATCCGTTGTGATAACAAACATTTCGAGGGGAACAAAGCGACACTCTTGATAGTAGTCACTCACTTAGAGCGGGTTCATGAAAAATTATTGGTATTATAGTATAGATGGGTTCCTTTTCTAGCCTCCTTAAGTTGTGTTCTTTTTTTTAATTTCCTTTACCTTTACCTAGTTGGAGCATAGGGCCTCCACAAGGCTTCTCCATCGCACACGATTCTGGGTTGTTGTTTTAGCGCCATCCCATGTAGTGTTGTTATCAGCTAGTTCCCACAGGATTGACCTTCTTGAAGAGTTTTTGGCTTCTGTTTCCTTGTGGGTTCCATTCGAGCGACATTCTCGTGATGTTTTCTGCCTGCTTTCTAAGCAGCAGTGTGGCCAATCCAGCGCCACTTCCTACGCTTAATCTGTTTCGGTATAGGCTCCTCGTCCGTTAGACGTCATAAGCTGTGTTCTACCCCCACCATATTTCTACTAAATATTAAAAAATGTTTTCAACTCACTTATCTTTTGCGCCTGATCTTCAATGCGTTCATGTTGCTCGGCATCATCGACAATGCCATGTCGCCGCAAAGCGTTCAGTAGTTCCTGTAAATGTACAGCAGTTCCCAGATGGACCACCGACAACTCATACTTAACATAATAATCGAATGCTGCTGAGGCTAATTTTACTTTATTGGTACGATTTTCACGTTTGCGTAATTCTTGTGATTCATCTAAGGGTAAAATGGCTAACAAAGATTTCTTAAGCAAGTTCACATGACTTTCGTCATTGAATCCTGGCCAAGAGAAATACGCCGCCATTAGGCGTAGACATAAGTCAAAGCAGACTTTCATATAATTGAAATGTTCTGTAAATAGATCGCAATTACTGTAAACAAAGTTTACATTTACCAGCTGAGACTTAAGCTCATTGAATAGCTGAAAAGAATTAAATGGTATTGAATTGAAGAAGTGAATCTAAGTGAATATGTAAGATAAACTTACCATTTGTGTATTCTTGCAAATGATGGATAAAAATCTTGCTAGATCAGATATAAAGTAAAATGGTTTTGCTATATATTCAGAAATAATTTCACTTTCTTTCATCATCATCATCTTAGTGGTGTCTACTACTGAATCGAGTTTGTTAACCAAATCGGTTAATATGAAACGAAATTCTAAGAGTCCAAAGTGTTTGCCAATGTCACACGCTTCCATGGGATACTTTAAGGAGAACTCCTCATACAACAATAGCATAAGATCAGTGTCCATTTGACGATAACGTTCCTTAGGACCATACAAATGATCGAAATCTATTTTCGTACTCTTATTTCTGTTGCTATGTTTCCCAGCAGCAGCCAATTTCATTGTGGTATTATTACCTGGTGCCCTAGTGGTGAGATCATTTAATGTCATATTTGTATCATTTTGATGAGATTTGTTCGCTTGGGTTCGAGTGCGATTAGTTTTTGCATTTGCATTTCTACCACGACTTCCACCACCTCCGCCACCTGCTTTAGCAGCAGCTGCAGCTGTTGAGACTATAAATTGACTTTGTGGTGGTGCATAGTCCTTTGGAGCAATCATTAAAATTCCCTTAATCTTCTGCTCAATCTGCATTAAATCAGCTAAACGATGTAAGACCTTCTTACGTGTTCTTGGCTCGCGTTGCGAAGCAAACGCACAAACAATGACTCGCATCCAATTGGCAGTATGAAAGTAAATATCCAAAATTTGCCTCTGCTGCTCAATATCATAATCAAAGTAAATCGAATCAGGTGTAGCATCATCAAAGAATTTCGGTAAAATTATAGCACAACCAAGCAAAGCATTAATCGACTCCAAACTACCTTCGAAACGAAGCAATTGAAGAACGCGCAACAGATTAAATAATGGCGCCATCACGAGAATCGATGAGCTGACACTAGTCGATGGAATAAAAAAAAAAAAAACACACACACAATAAATGAAACCATAAAGAGAAACATTATTATATAATCGTAAGTCTGCCTACTCTCCACTTGGTTTAAATACAAGTTCAGCTATATTTATGCCTATTTTAAGTACATCTGCCTCTGAATTCGTAACTATGTCTTCATCAGAATTAAGACACTTTTTATGCTCCAAAGAGATGCCACTGGAAATGGTTAGAAATTAGAATTGGATATTGATTTAGAATGTAGTAAACTTCTTACTTAGCATCAGATATTTCATGTTCAGCAACGAAGTTGGTCTGAAAGTAGTAAGTCATCAATTCGCAGAGCCAAACAACAAATGGTTTGTCCAATTGTAACTCATTATTCTTATCTGAATTATGCTTAGAGGAGGCAGCACAAACGCTAGCTAACTCATCATAGAACAAAGCTAAAGTCTCTGGATCTCTAGCGGCAAGTTGTGTGCGAACTATTAAACGAACAAAAGAAAAATATATAAACAAATACATAGTAACTTAAAAAACGGGAGATCGATGATGTCTACTCACCAATACAATTGGCAGAAATTTTGCTGCGTCCATCAGGCAAATCGCAAAGCGTGTTATATGATTCATTAAACTCTTCACTTGCTCCAGGAACTTTTTCCCCAATACGCGCAATGCTATCGATCAACTGTACACTACTGATGATTCCTTGCTTTTTCACGAAAGCCGTGCGATTAATCAATTGCTTCTTGACCAGCATATCAATCTGATCTTGCAGCATGGGACATTCAGTTAAACTTGGTGGCGGAAAGGCAATCAAACAAAGTATCTCCATTATGAGACGCGTTTGCGATAATGTCATTTCATGTAAGCGATCCAATAAGGGCATCAGCAACATACCCCAATTTTGTATTTCTCTTGGATATTTGCGCTGCAAATCCTTAAGTAAATGCAAAGCAATGTTTATCATATGCTGAGCTGATTTGTCACAAGTGAGTTCCAAAAGTTTCTTAACTATTTGCTTTTGTACGGAATCATAGAATTTGAATAATGAACTGCAAATAAAAATGATGAATAATCATGGTGACCATGGACCATAGTCCAGGCATCTATCATGTACACTTGCCTGTAAGCTGACTTGGCAAAATCTGATACCAATTTATGTTTTTCTCGCATAAAATCATCTAAAATCCTCATTAAAATATATATTTTCTGCTCCAGCATGCAACCGAAATTTGTTTTAATCTCAACCAGAATGTCAATGGTTATGTGCTCCAATTTAATGCGACGTCGCAACTAAAAAACATCAAACTTTGTGAATCTCCTTTGTTGTTAGTCATCAACAAATCAAATGCTTACAATGTTTTCAATATACAAGGAATTGTCCTCTTTGATGTGTACAAGGATCAACAGGATAATAAAGTCAAAGGACTTAAACTGTGTTGCCGCTAAGCCGGCAATAATCTTTTGCCAAATGTTATAGAAACGTTTGGATCGTGTCAGACCCTGTTCAATGAATTTAAATATCTCCAACTCTGTCTGTTTGCTCGCATTCATTCCATTATCATTCGATGTTGATGTTGATGATGATGATGATGATGATGATTGTGTACGCCAATTAAAAATTTCACGTAAAGTTATAACGAGCTACAATATATTGTAATGGAATGGAATAGAATAGTTTATACAATTCTGATATAATAATTGAACTCAAAAACTAACCTCTCGCATGGCTTCATCTGTGTCTTCATTTAAAATTTTAAGCATAAATTGTATTAAATATGGAAGACTCTATAAAAGGATATAAGTATGTGGATATACATAAGTAGTAGAAAAGATAGAAAATATAACAGCAGTACAGTAAAAGCTGACAAATTAGAATTCCTTAACTCTTATTAATAAAACCAGGATAGCAATAAATATATCTACAATAAGAAACTGAAGCATTTACTCCCTCCTCACTACTTTCCTATTGAAAGCGCAAAAAATTTAATGAAATGGTGCAAGTGCAAGTGAGTCAATGAATCAATCAATACGCAACTCTATCTCTTGGCAATAATTCTTAATAATATCTTTAAATTAGCAAAAAGGAAACCTTTATAGAAATTTGTAAGGGGTAACCTTGAGAAAAGTTCTTAAAATGCCAAAGATTATATTAAAAGTAGACAGTAAAGTCGTGGCCAATCTTCTATTTATTCAATTTGTAAGTGTAGTCAGTAAAATAAACACTCGACTTCATTGTCAATTATTTATTGACTCTATGTCAGAAAGAATATAGAAAGTCTGAATAAAGTAAAGTTGACTTGCTTCCAATATCCTTCGCACTTATTTCAAGTAGCAAGTGATCTTCTATTCGCAAGTATTTGATTCTCTTATAGTAAAGTGAGAAATTAGCGTCCGATTGATTTGTTCATTTCGTAAATGAAGTCACAAAGAGACTACACTATAAACCGATTACAAATCTGTTATTCAAGAGCCAAAAAACGGAGCAAATTGATTCTAATTTGTGAGCTTCTACTGTACATATTCATAACACAAACCAACCGAAATGGGACACTTGTTGTCCTTGATAAACGCCACCATGCGAGTACGCAAACGAGTTTGCATTTTAACACTGAGAGACAAATTGGTCAAGGCTTGTATGGTATCAATATGAAACAAATCCTGGCTTTGAGAATAGTTTTCACTAAACAAATAAAACATGAGAAAATAAGTAAATATGTAAATCATTTCAAAAATAATACAATGATGATAATCTCACACTACTCACATTAACATTTCGGTAAATTGATCATGTTTGCTAGCATCAAGTATATACTCAGCACATCCAATAATATCTGATTTGGCAGCATCACTTGCTTCTACAAACAGTTCCTTGAGTCGCTTGTAGATTTGTTCACTGTGTGTGGATGTGACATAACGCAATTGGGTCAACATCAATGGCAACAAAAGTATCTGTTCACTGCATATGGTTACGCGATCCTTACATCGAGAAGCAGTCTCGATCTTATCAAGCAATACGTCAACTGCCGCATCACGCAAAAAATCAATCATAAGGAAATTAACAAACATACTGTTTTGTGATTGAAAGGCTTCTTGCTCGCCGGGTGCATTGATTATGCAACTACTGAGCAATTTCATAGCGTATTTTGATTTGGGATCTAGTGCACTGGCCAGACCAACTTTGAATGTATTCAAATTCTCAGGATAGTTCTGGGCACGCACTAAGATATCCCGGAATTTGTTAACAAATGCCACATGATCGCAAGACAACACAAAACTTTGCTCATCATCTAAATCTACACCGCCTTTCATTAGTACAAGCTCAAAATAAGTATTTGGCGGTCTGGAGGTGCAATTGGAACGAGACTGTGTACGACCCAAAGTAGCAGCCAGACAGCTTCGCTGCGAGAGATAACGCTGCGTCTGTTCCTGAGATGCAGGAATATTCTCTTCACTACTCTCGGAGCCATCATTTAATGTGGTAGAGGCATCACTGTAGTTAAAATTGCCGATATCCGCTTCCAGAATTTGACGCTGAAAATGGATGAATAATGAAATTGAAAAGAATCTTCATTGGGTTTAATACTTTTTTTACAGGTATCTTTATTGTTGTATCTTCATCAATTGTATTCAAAGGTCGCTTATTATTATCTTTTTTAGCTGTTTGCGCGTTTTTACCAAACTTTTTATTTTTATACATATTTCAATTTCATAGATTTCGACACAATTTATTATTTAATAATAAAAAAAGACGCGGTCTTTAAAATACGCGGTATGCGGTAGTAATTCAATCAGCTGATCACGATTATCTTGACCATAAAATATTTATAACACTGGAAGTGGTAAATCTCATCTCATATTCACCTTTTCACCTTTCAGTATTCAATTCAATTGTTGATAAAAACGGTTTTCGATCTTTATGTCCTCATATCATTCATAAAAGACATTATTCATTCATTTATTCCTTTAGTTGTTCGTTTTTAAAGGACAAGTGTACAATCGATGGAGATATTAAATGGTGGATGGCAACAATTATTTAGGTCGATCAAAGACAAGAGAGGGAGAATATACATAATTCAATTTATAATGAAATGAAATGAAATGAGCTGTAGTCTAGTCTATTATTATTTTGTTTAGGTAATAAATCTAATAGGTGATATATCTCTATATAATTCTGACTACTATCTCAGATTTGTCTAAAAGATTGAAAGTTTTAACGAACCCAAGAGATTTCTTTACTCACTAGGTTGATTGAAATTCAAATAATTCGATGCTAAACTTTAGGATTGACTTTAGAAAAGAAGCATGGAATATTGAATTCTGATTCTTAACAAAGATGTGGTGTTCAAGAACTTCTTGAATAAGTATAACTGGTAGACAATCACCATGTCTCACTCTAAATGTAATGTGATTCGATATTTCAGAGCAATTTTCCAGATTTCAAAACAAAATTCCTATTGGTTAAATTGTGGATGATTCAACTTTCAATTCTGAGGTATGGCAAATATAGATGCATCATTATGGGATTGATAATTATAAAACAGACCTTGAATATCATTCGACTTGCGATTCGGTAAAAGATAATATGCTAATCAGTAAATTAAATAAATAACAATATTTAAAAAGTAGATAAAATTTATTTAACTGTTTAAATGTTTATAAGATAAGATTTATAAGTTGAAATCGTCAGTTAACTAAAACAAGTAAATAGACTAAATAATCCACCAATAATTAAAAGGAACTCTAAGCAAACAACTTAATTACATTTAATAATAATAAGTAGTGATACTAAAAGTGCTAAACTGCTCAGCATAATTAAAAGCAAGTTACGTATAAATTACACATTTCTCCTTCTTCTTCTTTGTCTTTCAGAAAATAGAAAGTTTTTATAAATATAAATGTAACTAGTAAGTAAGTAAAACAATCAAAGAAAACTATGAGATTTAAAATAAATCATTCAAGTCTTTAAGACCAATAATTTAAATTTACATAAAAATATTATTATTACGTACATACAAATGCCTTTCTTCACTAGCACTCACTTTCCAAAAGATCTTCATCACCTGTCATTTTTGGAAAAGCGAGTGGCACCGTTGCTTCTTCCAGTTTAAATAAATTGATTGCTTGCTTTTGGGCAAGAAAATTTCTCATTTCAGCAAAATTGTCTTTTTCCTTAAGTTTCTTGCTGCGTTTCTCAAATTCAAGATCAGCAGAGCCAAAACTGTCATCGCTTTGTTCATCAGCATCATCATCAACATCATCACCAACATTGGAAAAACTCACTTTTTTTGCTATTGTGGATGTGGATGTTGATGCTTTTTCCTTATCCGCATATCGATTATCCTGCTGCTCATCTGTATTACCACCAAATAATTCATCTACATTGATACCTTTCGATTGCAATACTTCACGTTCTTTTTCGAGCATCACTTGCCTTATGGGGTCAATGCGGTCCTTTAATTGATTAAGAACTGGTTTGAATTTTCCTTTTGTCATGCGTTTCTCAAAATTGAGGATTTCCATTTCTGGCGTTGGTTGGGGTGCCTTATTTTCTCCTTGAGCAGCCTCATGTTCATCATACATATAAGCATAGAAATCATCACGTTGCTGTGGCTCATTCGGATGAATTTCAACACGCAAAATGCTTTCGGGAAATTCACTTAACTCACTTTTCGGTGTATCATCCTTTTCACTGGGTGTCCCAGTGCCATTATCCATTTTACTATTGAGAAACTTATTGTAGACTAACATTAAACGTTGAAAATCATCAAAACAATTTGATAGAGCATTTTCAATTGCACGCATGTTATTGGCCACGGCAACCAGTTGCTTTGTATTATCCTTATGCGCGGTTTCGGTTTGAGTGAGTCGTTGCAGTGTCACATCTAAGGCTTGACACTCACCAGCCACGGCAACCATGCAAGCGCTCAGTTTCAACGATGAATTCTGTAGAACTGCTATGGGGCCACTGCGTTGTTGAACCACTTTGGCAGCATTCAACTCTTCCAATTCCAGTTGTTTCTTTTTGTTCATATCGACAGCTAGATTTGTGAAATGGTTTTCCTCCTCCAGCACCAGCTGACGTATGAGGCAATCGATTTTCACAAGATCCTCATTGAGTTGTGAAATTGATGGTTTCATTGTGATTGTGAGGGCCAAGCGTAGCAGGAATTGAGATTGTACATAAGCAAAGATATTGTGGAAATCCTGTTGATGAAGTCATTACAAATATTATTTTCGAAAGTTTGTTGTAATTTTGAAATGCAAACTTACTTTAATGTGTTTCGGACTGTAATCGGTTACATTGTTTTTGAAATATTCACAATCTCGCAGTTCCTCCATGGCCGCATAATAGTGACTGTATTTTGCTGGTAAAGGATAGTCGGCTTCTAATTTACGTGTAGCATCATACAAAATTTCAGTGACTTCTTTGGCGGCTGTTATACAATCCCAAGCTCTTTCAATTTGCCGTGATCTAAACAACAATATTTCTTTAAATTTAATAATTCAGCAATGAAATTATCATCTCAAGCTTACTCAATCAACTCTTGTTGTTTCATAATAATGATCTCCTGAAAATAAGTCATATTCCGTCGTATACAATTGCCAAATTCATCAATTGTCCTGATCAATTGTGTCAGCTCTCGTTCAACAAACTTATTCCGAAATACAAATACATTTTTCACCACATACATGGCACCAAAGCCGCTGGCCAATAATACTGAAGGTAACAGCGTTAGCCGCAAGGACTTCGGGATTATGAAATGTCCAACAATTGTGCTGCCCAATAGAAGGCATGTGTTACGTGTTGTAAACAATTCATTTTGTACCTTCCGAGTGTCACTTGTTTTAAACTTTTTATCATCACCAACAACACCATTCTTCCTTCTAGCATCAACATCATCATCGATTGTCGGGGTCTGTGGCACTTGCAAATGCTGCATGCATTGTTCAAGCGCTTCAACATGATCGACCAGCAAACGCTTCGAAAAGAGTATTTTATTTAGCAAAGCATCTGTGATAGCCTACAAAAAACAGATAATTTTCATTTTTAGCAATTTGTGATGCCATTAATTAAATATTTATTCTCTCTCACCTGTTTCTGTTTAAGCTCATCGGCATAATGTCGCCGAAATTGAAAATGTTGCTAAAATTTACAAACAAAACAAAAACATTTCATTTCAAGATTTCATTCAATTGATTATATAAAACAATGACTAACCTTCAACTTTTGCATATTGTGCGTGCTATTTAATTAATTTTTGTTTATATTTTTTCCTTTTTAATTTAGGCAAATTAATCATTTCCTTTCCTTAAAATGTGCATTTACTTGTGTGTGCAGCCCTGACATTCTCTCGCCAACCATTCACAATAAACTAAGCTTTTTTGTTGCTGTTATTGTTGTTGTTGTCGTCAATATTGACATGTTCGCTGTGAATGACAATAGATAACAGCTGATTCTGTGTGTTTTCATTGTTGTCTCTATACGATTTCTATTTTCTATTGTTGTGTTGTAGTGAATGTTATTCTTTTTGTTAATTGCGCGTTAAATAGAATATTTATTAAAAATGGTTATAGCAAATGTTTTACGGCTTAGTCAAATCACTGGTCATGTGATAATTCTTATATTATCGCTTTGCATTATTGTGCCTCTAAGCAAAAACAACATCGAATTTTGGTAAATCGATTATTTTCAATTGATAAACACTATGTAATGTAAATAAACTAATTTGCTTTTGTATTTCTGTTTCTGTTTTATTTGCATATTTAGTGGTCATTGCTTATTGTTTGCAACTGGTAAATGGCGAGAAGAGGATGGAATGTTTGATGTTCATTGGGCACCAAATGGTTTTTGTCGTTTTCCATTGGCAACGGGCGTTTTATTGTGTCTTGTCTCCATTGTTCAAATTTATCGGTAAACACACACACACACATATATATATAATGATATATACATATCATTTAATGATATGTAATGAATTTTCTTCCAATTATTGTTATCGCCACAGTTATGCTCGCATGAAAGACGAGGAGGAATCATTTTTAGCACTTTTCCTAGATGTCGTCGTGGGCATTTGGACGCTTGCCATGTCCATACTCTCAGCTATATTCATAACATTGGGCTTTATTGTTTGGTGTGATGGCATGACAGAACGTTTTCCCTCATGCGAAATTGCAGCCGGACAAAATATCATAGGCAGCGAAACAGATAAAATTGATACGTCCAATTTTTATATTGAAATGGGAACAGCACAATTTGGCGCCTGGGGCTCATTTGCAATATCAGTGGGCATTGCCGTTATTGCCCTGATAAAGCTAATCAACAATCATCAAATTCATAATATCAAGGTATCAATGTATTTGGAACGTCAACGTTTGGTCAATGAACATCATAATCATTCAGAACAATTGGATGGTCGTTCTACGCCACCCATTCTTCTTTCAAGCAGTGCAGACCAAAATGACCAATAGTTGAAACCTGTTGTGGTGTTAATATCATCAGATCATGAGGAATTCATAATCTTATATGTTTTTATATTTATTTGCTTGTTAATTTTAGTTTGTCATGTCCTTTTTGTTGTAATAGCAATGCGAAGCAATGGGGATGGCAGCTTAATGCTACCATATTCATTTAAATAATTTGATTAGCCACGAATCTGTATTATACAATATATAATAATTGTAAAATTTAATATAAGTTACGCATTGAAAATGTGTGATATTTTTTCCAATAAAACTAAATTATTATTATAAAACACAAAGTCATCTTCATTCATATTCATCAATTTAAATGGATTCATTTTTAAATTAATTAGTTTCCGATTAAGTATGAAAAATGATTTCATTCAAATGTTGGCCACGGCTGGCTCGGCAGTAGGCCATCCTGGAACACCAATTTTCAAGCACTTTGTCCACTGTTTCCTGGTCAATTTGGGTAATTTCGGCCCGAATGTTCTGTTTCAAATGATCAATTGTATGGGGATTGTCGGCATAAACTTTGTCTTTCAATGCGCCCTACAGAAAAAAGTCCAGCGGCTTCAAATCGCAGCTGCGAGCAGGCCAATGGACATCGCCAAATCTTGTTGTTGAATCTTGTGCGAAGAAGGTTGATGCTACTCGCGCCATCTTGTTGAAACCATAGCTCATCGAGATCGATATTTTCCAATTGCTGCCACAAAAAGTCAGTTATCATATCTCCATAGCGTTCACCATTGACACTCATGGCGTGACCTTCTGCATTTTTCGAAAAAGAAAGCACCAATCATGCCACCACTCCAAAATCAGCAACACACTGTGACTCGATCTGGATGCTTTGGCATCTGTACGACGACGTGTGGATTGCCGCCGAGATGAAAATGCGCTTTGTCAGAAAAGATGATTTTTCTTACAAAATCTGGGTCATCGTTGAACTCATTCAAAGCGCACTCAGCAAAGCGTAAACATTGGGAAAGGTCATTCGGTTCCAAATCTTAAACGAGTTGGACTTTGTACGCAAACAAACCGATGTCCTTGTGCAAAATCCTCCACAGAGTGGTTCGCGACTTGTTGATTTCTGCGTCGAATCCATGTTCCGGGGTTTTGGCGAACACTTTCGGCCACAGCAGCAATTGCTTCAGATGTTCGAACCGGACGAGTATGCGACACATGTCTGGCATCAAGCAGCATCCCAGTTTCATGCACTTTATCCATCAATTTTCGAATTGCACGCTCGGTGAGTGCTTCATTTCTTCCAAATTTTGTACGCAATTTCCGTAATGTTTTGGCCATGAAACAGCCACATTCAAAATAAGTTTTTAATATCTCAAAGCGTTGAACAATTTATGCCTCTCAAATTGACAGCGTCATTAACAACAGGGAGTTCAAAATCGGACCACTAAATAGCCCGTAAAGTATATGTATATACGTGCATTTATTTAAAAGTAAATACAACTTCAAAATCAGCAGCTGCTCCTTCCGCTTACTTAATCAGTTACAAATTTCGTGGTGAATGGCAAAACATGTGAATGCTAGCGGCTTATTGCCAATCACTAAATGAATTTCCATGGTTGGCAACAGCGTAGAAAACAACAAATATGCAGCTGGTGCGATCACAGTGAATTTTTTCCAAAAGAAAACGACGTAAAATGTTTATATTTTAGAAAAAGGAAAAGGTAATTTCGAAATGTAAATTTAAAAACGTGTAAAACTGTGTGGTAATTAGTTGTTAGTTTGCTCATGGTAAATTGATGAAATATATTCAATGTAATAATGCGTGGAACAAAGAAAATGTAATTAGGTAGAGTTGCTTCCTCATCATCATCGTCATCATCAACATCATCATTATCATCATCAGCAGCAGCACATAGTGAAATAGAAAGAAGAGAGTGTGAAAAGTGCAGTGAAATAAAGAAAGAAAGAAAAAAATACAGTATATTATGTATATGAATGAATGGTGCTTTCTCCTCTACTTCACAGAAGCAGCAGCGCAGCAATGAGATTGCAGTCACTTTGAAACAAAAAGCCAAAAGGTGAACATTGTGTGTGGTGCGTGAAAGCAAGCAATAGAATTATCGATAAGAGACAAAAAAAAAAAAAGTAGAAAGAAAAACAACTCAAGTACTAAACGTTCGTTCATTTTACAATTGCAGCAGCAGAACGACCGACCGACAGACCTCACAACGCCACCGTTGACGACGAACGACGAAGAAACAGCAGTCACTACAGTCACTAACTAGTAGTAGCAGCAGCAACAGCAGCAGCAACGAAAGCATTGCATTGTAGTCATTGCAGTTTCAACCGCCCACACACGTTGTTAGGAAAACGGATTTTAATGCGTTTACCTGTGCCAACGTCACACTGAGGAATTTTGGTTGGTAGTAATAAATAGAAAGAAAAAAGGAAGAAAGGAAAGAAGAACCATTGAACCCCGATTGTGGTGTTGTGCAGCATGAATTTGAGGACCACAACAAAAGCAAAATAACGAATGCAGTATCAGCATCAACAGCACAAGCAGAAGCGAAGAAAACGCATCGACAACGGCGAAGACTAAGAAGATTACGCGACGACGATAGTTTGTAATGGTTCGGATTTGCTAGGACAAACATAATTAACCAACAACTTAGATCATCAACAACACGCACTGCCATTAATTTTAAACAAATTAAAGATTTATATATATATATATACAAATACAAATTATATATAAAATTAGAGTACATAGATTTAACAACAAAGGAAACAATAACTTAAAGAAACATATAATATATATAAATATATATATATATATAAAATATTAAAGGAGCGTATAACATCATGTCCAACGCACATTATAATGACCATAATCATCAACAACAACAGCATAACAACTACCAACAACAACAACATCAGGCGCCGCTTCATTCCAACAGCAATGGCGACGGCGACTACCATCATCATTCGCATCAACATGCCTCACTACCACATCGTTTCATGAATGGACATAATGGCCTTAAGCCCTTGAACCGTGTGGCTGTGCCGGATATGTGCCTATTTTGCTTTGAGGTGCTTGACTGTCATTTCAATAATGTGGAAGCTCCCGCGACGCCAATGTTCTCAAACGAAGCCTATCCACTGTTTGTCACCTGGAAGATCGGACGCGATAAACGGTTACGCGGTTGCATTGGTACTTTTAGTGCAATGCAATTGCATAATGGCCTGCGTGAATATGCACTTACTAGCGCCTTTAAAGATTCGCGTTTCTCTCCGATTTCGCGCGAAGAACTTCCCCGGTTGACGGTGTCTGTTTCGATTTTGCAAAATTTTGAAGAAGCTCAGGGTCATCTCGACTGGCAACTGGGTGTACATGGGATACGCATTGAATTCGTGAATGAACGCGGCTGCAAACGTACCGCTACGTATCTGCCGCAAGTGGCTACCGAGCAGGGATGGGATCATACCCAAACCATTGACTCTTTACTCAGGAAGGGTGGCTTCCGTGCCACCATCACACCGGAAACACGCAAATCAATCAAATTAACGCGATATTGTTCGCAAGAGATTCAAATGCATTATCGCGAGTATCGTGACATTGTAGAGCGACGTGGACAATATTGCAAAGTTCAATGCTAACAATGAGCCATGGGACAACGGGGGTGATGATGGCTAAAGGCGGCCATTGTGCTGGTGGTCATATCTATGTTTTACTTGTTTATCGAATATGGGAGCAGCAGCAGCATCAATAGTAATAGTGATGATAGACTTGGTCTTGTAGGAAGAGGGAACAAATACTACTCCTCGTCGTCGTCTCTGCAATAACATTTAATGAACAATTAATTTCTTGAGCTTGTTCGCTGCTTTTTTATGTTTGTTACATTATGTGCCATCGCCACTGCCGCCGCCGCCTCCAATAACAATTATTGTGTTTGTCATCATTACAACTGTTCAATGTCATCCTCCATCATCAGGTCAATCGATCGATCGTTCGCTGGTTCGTATCGTTTATACTTTAAAAAAAAAAAACAAAAAAACAAAAACAAAATAAATTTCAACATTAAATTAGTTAAAAAACAAAAAAAAAAAAAACCGAAAAAACTATTTCGTCATTCTAATATTTCTTTGATTGTAAACACACACACACACACATACACACGCTTATACACATACTTCTATGTAATTATAAATTTCTTTATTATACATATATATAATTAACATTTATTTAATTAATTAATTAATTATTCAATTCAATTTGCCAATTTTTTTAAATACAAATGTGTTTTGTAAATTTTATTAATCAATCAATCAAATGATGATGATAATGATGATGATCAGGATGATCGTGATGATGATAGTAATCGCTAGCATTCATCATCATTATCATCATCGAATCAATCATTATGTGTATAGTGTAATTGTAATTCTTTTTTGCATGTGTGTATGTAATTTTAAGAACAAAATTTTAAAACAAATCCAGAATTGTTAATAACAAAATTTAAATAAATTCATTTCCTTTTATATCCACAACAATTTATTAACAAACAAACAAATTAATTAAACATTTCTTATAAATATATAATTTAAATAAAATTTTTCTTTCTTTTCCTTTATGTTACTTATTTACATAAAAATTTAAAAACAAATACATAAAAGCAATAAATTTTTGTTAATTATATTTTAACGCTCAATTATGGTTTCTACTATTCAATAAATTACATTTATAAATATTAAACAATTAGTATAATTCATAAATAATTATAGTTTTCCATAAAAAAAAATAAAAAACAAAACAGTAAAAAAGCAAACAAACAGAATAAAACAAATACAATAAAATTTGTAATGAAAAATCAAAAGAAAATTGCGCAAAATATAAAAAATGATACGACGGTCGTTGCTAAGGAAAGTTGTCATTACCTTACCACCAATGTCATCTGTGTCACATGACACCACTTTACTAAATTACAGACCAATTCATTGGCTATTTCTTTTTATTCGGGAACCAGTTGTATTACACACGTATTTCGTATGTTTATCTATAAAATGGAAACAATATCGATCGCAGAATTAAAAGCAAAGTTAGATGATGTCTTCCTCTAGATGGTGAGAATCGTAAGACAAATCAATTGTAAGTGTCTGTTTGTAATAATGATGACGATGGTGGTGATGGCGACTAAATAAACAAATAAACAAAACTCCTTCGTCATTAAAAATGCCTCTGCAAGCAAACAAAATCAATAGTTGTAGAACAAATAATAATAATAATAATTAATAGAAAAAATCTTGTTCTCCTTTTTAATTACAATTACAATTAAATTAATTATATAATAAATATAAATAGGTACACAGATTATACAAAAATTGTTTAAAATACTTTATTAAAAAAAAATAAAAACGAAACGAAACGTGTAGTCTCAAAATGCAAAATGAGATAAATAAATAATAATAACAATAAATAAATTTGTAATAAAAAAAAAAAAAATAAAAATAATGAAAATACAAAGAAATAAAATTTTATTGAAATGAAACAAAATAAGAAAAATTATACAAGAAAATAAAATTTAAATACAAAATTTCAATGACTGTAAATATTTGTTAAATTTTTATTTAATTTTTAAGAAGAAAACAATGAAAATGAGAAAATCCTTAGCCCGAAATGCAGCACAAGAAATTATTCTAGTTACATATTTATTTATTTATTTATTAAGATTAGTAGTAATTTACAAAAATAAGACTTATCTTAAGGATCAAGTACTATCTATACCAATTTGAGGGGGAGTATGGTATAGTGTTAATATTAATATTAATATTGTACTAGTGAATCCCAACGCGAGTAGTTACGCCTTGACATTAATTGAATCATCGATGAGAACGATCAATCTACTTGTTTATTGTGGTGTATATACCACATATTTATTTGGAGCTGTGATAAAGAAATTTTTTTGATTTTTTTTTTATTTTATCTAAATGCTAACGGATATATGTACAAACAAATAGAAGATAAATTTTAAGAAAATTGATTCAATTCTACTCGATCTGATTTTCTTTTGTACCATTTGAACAAAAGAATTATAAACCAATTCAATATTAAAACTGCTTCACCACATTACACTGCATTATCAGCTGTAAGGCATTCTGCTGTCTACGATATTACCGACCGACCAACACTTTGATCATGTAGTTCACTGCTTTGAATTTGGAAAATGATGGAGATTTTTGGTCAGATTCGCACCAAACTATACTAGAGTCCAGAGTTTCCCTGAGTGAGTATAGTAATAAACTTGCTCATCACTAGCTCCATTAATCATCCACTAGACCAGATCTCTTCTTCGTACAAGAAACTCATCTCTTCTTAACTCGTAACGAGCGTCCATTCAGCTCTCTTGCTTAGTTAGAGGGCCTTAGGATGAAGTACGCCTCTTCTTCCAACTCTTAGGGAAGTCACATAATAAACATATAAGAGTTGAAATCATATTGTTAGAGAAGTAAATATCAAAATTAGGAAATATAGTTATAATTAATAATACTAATGTTATACTGGGGTCTACCTACCCTAGGTATAGCCTAGATGATGATGTTGGTGATTAAGTTTGTTATATGTATTCTGAATAATAGTTTATTAAATATATTGGTTTTTAAATACATATTTGTTTACATCTGTTGGATTATCATTCTGTGTTAAATTTACCCATTGGGGATCTATGAAATTTAATTCTTTGAAGTTACTTTCATTTATAATATTTATTGTTCTCTTAATGAAAACATAACAACAATTGATGATATTTGGGAATCCCTGCTTGGTTAAAGCTTTGTAAGCTTTTTGACTTAAATGTCATTACTCTTGCCAACTTTGTTAAGTAATATTACCAATTTTTTGTTGTTAACAGTCTCTAGAATTTCACCATATATACAGTAAATTCAAAAATAATAAGCAAAATGATGAAAAATAATTTGGTTTTTTGGCAACACCATTTGAAATATATGAGAAACACGTCTAATGCACATGTAATTTTCGGTTTTCGGTTCTTTTTCTTATCTTACTTAAGCTTTCATTAAGTCTTGTGTAGGCAAATTTGGAAGTGTGATATAAAGTCTACTTATGTTTGTTTGTTGTTTGCACTATAAATACGATGTTCTATTGACATAAGACTTCTGTTATCAACAAGAACTCGAACAACAAACATTCAATCCCAAATAAATAATATACTATAATATAAAATTTGCAAGTTTTCGGTGGCGTGACTCATTTTTCAATTTGTTTCAGTTGAAAATTCTAATAAATAAAGTAATTAACATGGCTACTAAATCTTCTTCTAATGCATTGACTGCATCAACTGTCAATCGTAGAGTATATATTATGCGTCATGGTGAACGTGTCGATTATAATTTTCACAACTGGGTCTCGGAATGCTTTGATGAATCTGGCAATTATCAGCGTGATGATTTGAATATGCCTAAAACGTTACCAAAGCGGTAAGATGATAATGAAATTCAATCTTCCAAACAAAGTGTGAAACAATATACTTATGTAATTTTTCTTTTTTTTTTTTAGAGAAAATCCTCAATGGAGTTGGGATCGAGATACACCGCTTACGAATATTGGTTTGCATCAGGCGCATCTTACTGGTGAAGCTTTACTGGAGGCACAAGTACAAATCGATCATATTTATAGCTCACCTGCCTATCGTAGTATACAGACAGCTGCCAGTGTCCTGGATGGTTTACAATTGAGTGACAAACTAAAGATTAAAGTGGAACCAGGCTTGTTCGAGTGGATGAGTTGGTATGGCAAGCGAAGCGAACAGGAGTATCTTACCCAGAGTGAACTATTGGCAGCCAATTTCAATATTGATACAAAGTATAAAGCCATGACAAGTATTTCACAATTAAATGACTGTGCAGCGGAAAGTACAACGGAGTTTTATAAACGTAACCATGATTGCTTGTGTAAAATTCTGAAACAAACAAGTGAGTGATAAGATGATTGGGAATAGATGGAAATGGGAATTCTTTAAACTGATTATTGATTAATAATCAATTTATGTATGTTTGATGATTTTCAGCTGGCAATATACTTTTGGTAGCTCATGGCATAACATTGGATTCCTGTACCAGACTATTGACTGGGGGACAAGCCCGTGACTATAAGTCACTCTTTCAAGTTGTACGGGCTGTGCCATTTTGTGGTGTTTCCTCTATACAACAATCGAACGATGGCAAAACATGGGAACTTGTTACACCCGAATGTTTGCCCTTGACTCACACGAAAAATGTTTACTTCAATTGGACAACTTTAAGACACAGTGAGATGCCAAGTTTGCCTGGTTCCAAGGGTAGATCTGTTATACAGGAAAAACTACAAGATTGGCAAGCAAAGAATCCACAAATCACTGAAGAAAAAAAGAGAACACAATAAATAAATGCATATTTGTTTACTTTAAATATTGATAATCTTTATTTGATTTTTAGTAGATGAATGTGGTGTGTGTGTGTGTGTCTTTTTGTTTCTTGGTTAAACTCTTTCTTATGATTCTAAATTCAATTTTGTATTGAGTGTCAAATACTTTTAGAAGCCACCAAATGATGAGTAAGTAGCAAGCAATTTATTTAAATTATAATCCAAAGGAAACATCACTTCACTTCACTTCACCTTATCTCATCTCATCTAAATCATTTGAGAGTTTCTAAAGCTACAATAAACTAAGCTAAAATATGCTATGCTACAATAATAATAATAATAGATAGCCAAAGCTATTTACTATAAATATATTCTAAGTTTTTATATATTGTTGTAGTATATGTGTATAAGCAATAATAATAATAATAATAATAATGATAATAATATATTTTGAAGCTTTGATGAAGCATCATCATATGGAAGTAGAGTTTCTACTATATGTTTCTATTAATGATTGATTGATTATTGTATTTAGCACGAATATATGTATATAAATATTGTATTTTTGTATAAAAAGTATCATCTATTCTGGGATATATCATCATATATGATATATAGTATATCTTCATATATATACTATATATTGTATATTGTAGTTAATAGAAGAATAGTTCATAGTAGGTAATACATAATAATATGTGATAACTGCTAAGTAAGAATGGCTGGCAGTAGATTGAGAATGAATCCCAAATATAACTTAGCATTGTTAAATTGTATGATCAGTAGTTAGTAATGCAACAACAGAAATTCAAAATGGATATTTGCATCATTCATTATCATATTTTTAATAATTTAGTACATGTCTATAAGTATATGTGACACTGTAGTATACACAGAGATGGTCAATTAAATGTTGGCAAAATGATAAATAGAACTACAACTTTACTATTTCTACTGACTGATGAAGCCTTCTTTGCTTTGATCTAATTTAATGATTTTAAGATTATAATTCTATGGTTGGTATTTTCTACCATTCATTCCTCTTGTATGTAATTATGTGATTATGTCAGGTTATATCTTCTCTAGATATTCAGAATTTTGCAGCATTTATATACTTAGCTATCAGATAATGCACAACAAGGACTTATCTTTCGGGTTATCATTCTGAAATATGTAATTTTAAATTAATTATCTTTCCAGTTCTTTAGAGGTTTGAGCAGTGATTTTCAATTCTGCATTGAACATTAAGATGGTAATCTGTATATATGAGTATGTTTGTATGTATGTATGTGTGTATAAATAAAATAAATTTTAATAAATATGTAAATTAGAACAACCTTAGACAAACACAACTTAAAACTATAAATGCATTAAAAGTAGGCGCCCGCATAAAGCAAAATATGACGTCTAAATTACATTTCTAAAAAACTGAAGATCGCTTTTTACGTATATATGTATGTATGTTCTATATAATATGTATGTATGTAGTGTGTATATAAATGTTCCACAATTTGTTTCAGTAGCCATGTGCTTTGATTAAGAAATCCACCAATTTTAATGTGCACACAGAAACTGCTCAAAACACTGACACTATGTGGCTGTCAATGCAGTCCATTCAAATCTTGGATTCTTTGAGTGTGTCACAGGTAGACACTCTGGTTCCACAAGCTTCCAACCACTACCATTCAAATGCTCAAGTGTTGCTAAACTGCAATAGGGAATCTTATGAATCACTTGACGCAATTCATTTGTGCTTCTGGCTGCTTCACCAATTAGTTGTCGCGAGCAAGTATCCAATGTGGTGGCATGGGCAACCAATAAAATATTGCCAGCTATAAGATGAATCGAATCATTATATTAGAAAGAAATTTAACTATAAAGTATCCAATACTACTACTACTTACTTGTTTGCTCAATAATCTTACACAAGACATCATGGTTGCGATTATAAAACTCCTCTGTAGTCTCTTTGATGTAATCATTTAATTGTGATACACCCAAAACGGGTTTGTAGTCAGCATCAATATTATATTTAGCCTCAAGCAATTCATTCTTATTCAACCAATCGGGGACACCATCAGGATACCAAGCCATCCATTCAAAGAGTCCCGGCTCCAATTTAATGTTGTGTTTGCCACTCATATTGAGACCTGTAACAATCAAAGATAATTTGGATTTTCTATGAAGTTACTATGGTGTACCTTCCAAGGCACTCATGCATGTCTGTATGCAACGATAAGCAGGCGAACAATAAACATGGTCGATTTCCACTTCTGCATCCAATAAAGCTTCGCCAGTAAGCCGTGCCTGATATAATCCCATATTGGTCAATGGTGAATCATTTTGCCAACCCTCTGGTGAGTTTTTTCTATTTTATTAAAAAAAAAATTATGAAATTGTGATTGATGATGATTTTAATGTGGCTTTACCTCCTGGGCAACACTTTAGGCATATTTAAATCCTTACGCATATAATTTCCAAACTCATCGAAACAATATGGAATCCAAGTGCCAAATGTGAAGTCAACTCGTTCACCATGTCTCATTATGTAGACTTTCCGATTGCGTGTGTTGCATGTCTCTTGTGGCATGTGGATTGATGAATGCTCCGAGTGCATGCTGAGTGTGTCATCTGCTCTGGGTGCCTGTGGTGGTGATGGCTCAACCAGGATTTCATCGATTTGTTTAAGAACTGACGAAGCAGTCACCGATATATTGGTCATTATCTCAATTGTTGGTGTACTGGGATTATGCTGATGGGCCACATGATTATTGATCAATTGTACTGTGGGTAATTCCAAGCAAGGTTGCAGTGTCTTACGCAAATACTTCTCAACACTTTGTTCAGACTCTTCAGTGAATGAGGAGCCTTCAATAATATCCGGATGTAGTAAGCCAACTAGAATTATCGAAATATTATCATACATAATACAATCGAGTGATGGGAATTTATAATAACTCACTGTGGTGTAGTTCACGATGTCGTTCGTCCGGTTCAATTGATATGCTGCGACCATCTACTATGTCAATTTCTTCAGCTGACGTCAGTGATGGTGTTATGGATTTCGATAATTGCACAACACGATGCAAGGTCCAAGCATCCGATTCTGCTGTACGTTCTGTGTAGTTCACCGGCAAGTGACCAGTGCTGCCTGTTAGCCAGGAAATTCCTTCAGCCCAACCATCACATGAGTTGTCGACAGCGTCGCTATTCAAATAAATGTAATCACCAATACGCAACTCAAGTTCATCAGTCTCATGGGGACTGTGAGGATAAACAACTTTTTGCACCTACAAAATTGAAATGAAATCATCAACTTGAATGAAGTTCAAGATTCATTTTACTAACTTGTTTTGTGGCAAGTCGTGGATCACGTGAATACAAACGTAATTCCCAATTGGAGGCACAAGATGCATCCAATGATTCGACAAGCGTTTTCAATGTATTAAATTGTGCCTGAGGAAATTGATAGGCCAACGTCAGGTGTAGGCTTTTGACATGTGGTTCAAGTGAAATCGCTAGAGTGAATAAAGATATATATATATACATATATATATAAAGATTAATTAGTGACATGATGACATCCAGAATGAATAATGATGACAAAAAAAAAAAAAACTACAAAAGCCATGCAACTAAAAATTAATTGTCACAAAATAAAAATTTCAATTTCATTTCATTAATTTGAATTTTTGCCTCTTACATCGACTGCTGCGCGGTATACAGCGCGTGCCGGAGGATACTGCGCCGCACCATGGGAAACATGCCACAATGGCATCCAATTGCTCATAGGTGTCACTAATTACTGTAAGTGAGTGAGGAGGAGGAGGAGAAGAAGTGAAGTATTGCCCAAATCACCAATCAATCAATCAATCAATCGATCCAACAACAGTCGCGTGTTTGTGTTTTTGTGTGTTTGTTTGTTAGCAATTAACGAAATATAAGAAAAGAATGTACACCACCAAAAGTAGTAGTAGTAGTAGTAGATTAAGGCCACCAAATTGTGCATAGAGCAAACTAAAACCAAAAAAGGATTCAAAAGTAAAAGTTGCCCACTTGCATTAGCATACTTGAATTGGACACCTCCTTGACGTATTGCAACGCTAAACGCTTCAAATAGTTCGCATCGTCTTCAGCCACAAAGAAACCCATAAAGTTTTGGCTCATGTATGGTTCCAATTTTATAGGGCGATCCAATAAGGCTCCACTCATGTCAACAATTTGCTTCAGTGCCTTGGATAATTGCAGTGAACACTCATCGGGTGCCTAATATAAATTGGAATAGGAATTGGAAATTGGTAACTTGGTAACATACAAACACGAGATATGAATGTTATATGTGGTACTACCTTGAAGAACGACACCAGAGTTATGTGTGGCACGTAGTTGTGCGCTCCATTCCAACCGCACATCATGCGTGACTTTGTCCAGAATTCCTCTAGTTGCTGCAGGAATGGACCTGTTGGACACGCATAAATGATGTATTCACGCGGTGCACATTCATCCAATGTGGCATCATTGACATGTGCCAGCAACCAGTCGGAAGCAATTTGTACACCACGGTTACCAGTGGAAGCTAAAGCTTTTTCACTGAAAGGTACAATAGAGTTGTAAGTGCATTCGGGTGATTTTCGTTATTGTGTTATTACTTACGCCCTTTGCTTCTGGAAGCCCATTTGAAGCAGTGTTTGTAGCGGTGTAAGGTGCTGCTTTGATATGCGCGTTGGCGTAGGATTCTTGCGTGGAGGCAAAGTAGCCATTTTTATAAATTATATGATTTCACAGAGTCACACACAACAATTAATTTTCTTTTCCTTTTTCTTCCTTTCTTTTTTTTTTCTTATTTTCAAGACTTGTTTACTGACCGCAATTGTATTGTATATACTTCATGATGTCTGCGTCGTAATTTATTAGTTGTTGTGATTTATGGAAAATCAACAATCTTTGTTTTAAATAAATGCCGCTTTAGGTCATTTGAAAAGTCAGAGAAAGAATATTTAAGTTGTGTTATATATTTAATTAAGAATTTTCACTATTTTGCACAATTTTCATTCAATCAAATCCGCGATCCAATAGATAACAGTACTCAATTACTCTAAGCTCTCAAATTCCAACAACAATTTGTTTTTACTCTCTCAAATTCCAACAACAAAAAGAATCCATTTATCTCAGTCGCACATAATGGTGGTGGGTGTTAGATCTGTCTCGCTCACACATCATCTTTATTTTCATTCCTCAAATAGAGTGCGAGCGAGAAGCAAGACTCTCAGCTGTTTGTTTGCTGAGTCCCGAATTTATTAATAAGAAAAAATCATTTTATTGGCTAAAAAGTAAGTGAATTTCGATCAAAACAAAAACTAAATGCAAGTGAAACATTGCGAAAGTGGTGACCACAATAGAAAATGAGAATAAACATAGAAATTGTTTAAAAATGTGTAATTGTTAACATTGATGGTGGCGGTGGTGGTCTGCACTGTGATGTAACAGTTAACTCTGTTAATGGAACGGGCAGCGTTTGTTTTGTTTTCTTTTAATGATATATTAATATATCTCTTATTTGTAGGATGGCTGCCGTTTTTCGTGTCGGTTTGATGCGATTGGGGGCCACCCGTGGCGCCGGCAATGCATCAACTTTGCTGCAAAACCAAACCGCTGTGCTGCCAGCGGCATTCATGCAGAAATGCAATATCTCTGGAAAAACATTGCGTGGTGGTCCACGAGTGCCTAAGGCAAAACCATATCCTTACAAGACAAAGAAATACTCAATTACTAATTATTTCTTTGATAAGACCATGCATCGTCTTGATGAGAACTCAAAGATTATTTCCGTTGAGGGAGCAATTGCTTCGGGAAAGACGAAGTTTGCTAAAGAGCTAGCTGAAGAGCTTGAAATGCTTTATTTACCAGCAGTCGACATGGACTTACTTTTCATCAATTCTTATGGCTACGATATGCGTCAATTGGATCCTCAAATGCCAGAATCTTGCAAAACTTATGATGTCAAGAATTTCTGTTGCGATCCAAAGCACAGTTTGGCTGCTCAATTCCAAATTCGCATGTACATGCTGCGTTACGAGCAATATATCAATGCATTGCAACATATACTGTCCACCGGTCAAGGTGTAGTGCTAGAACGTTGTGCTTACTCAGATTTTGTGTTTGCTGAAGCAATGTTCCGTCATGGTTATATGTCGCGTGGTGCTCGCTCGGTTTATAATGACATCCGGCAAAACACAATTGGTGAATTGCTGAAACCGCATTTGGTTATCTATTTGGATTTGCCAGTAGAACAAGTGAAGCAACGCATCAAGGAACGCAACCTGCCACATGAAGTTAATTCGCCAGTGTTTACCGATGCGTACCTAAAAGATGTTGAGGACCTGTATAAGCAGCAATTCCTCAAGGACATTTCTGGACATGCAGAATTGCTTATCTACGATTGGTCAGCTGGTGGCGAAACTGAAGTCGTTGTCGAGGATATTGAACGTATTAACTTTGAGCAATTCGAAGCCGATCCACACAGCAAGAAAATGCAGGATTGGCGTTTCCCTCTGGAGACCGAATGGTGTGAAGCACGCATTAAGTACTGCCACGAGAAACCCGATTTAATGAACTACTTCAATGTGCCACGTTACGATGTCCCCGAACTCTTGCGTGATGCAGATGAAAGTAAGATTTGGCGTGATGTCTGGTACAATGTAAGTAACAATATAAAGTTTCTTATTGTAAAAAAAAAATAATATGTAATCAATCAATCAATTTATCAATTTTTAGGCGCCCGGCATGAAGTATCGTCCTGGTTACAATGCTGACATGGGTGACACTGGTCTATTGACGAAAACTAAAATTGGCATAAACGAAGCTATTTAAAATATACTTTTCGAGTGTAAAGAGCAACAATGTGTTAAAATAGTAAAAAAATAAACTAATAAAATGGATGTAACCATCATCCAACTTAAATTTGTGGATGTTTCTTCTTTTCATAAGTTCATAATTTTAATAAAATTCTTTTGTACAATACACAACTGTTAATGGAATGGAAAGAGAGAACTACAAAGCCTTCATACAGCAAAAATCCATAAACCCATAAATGAATTCAGAATTAGAGATTAATAAGTACTTACTATATCTAACTAATCACTGTCATAATCATTTTTACCACTGCCCACGGTCAGCGGTCTTCTTGACTCTTCATCCGAACCGTAAACAACTTCTTCATCTGAATCATTGATCATGGAAAAGGCAGGATTATCTTTGGTAACTGAGAGCTCTGCTTGCGAGAAGCGTCCATTTGGCGAATAGACATAGGCGCAAGTATAGAGATAGAAATTCAGCAGACCATAGAAGCACATGAATTGCGCTGAACTGCGGTAGGTGGTATTCAGTGTGGCCACAAAGTTATCCTCCAAAATACCAAAACCAAAGCGACATGTTGTCACAGTAATAGAAATGGACAGCACAAAGAGCATCAACAGAGTTAGAAATTTCAGACGCATATCTGCAATAAATCATTAAATTATATTACATATAAATATGGAATCATTGGGAATTTACCAAAGAATGGCATTGAACGTAGTTCTGTATATGCACGTAGCAGCAAGAGCCCCAAGTATAAAACATACATGCAGCAGGCAATGTAGAAGAACAATTTGAATCCCTGAACGTAAATAAAAATTAATTATTGTTAATTTAAAGGATTAGCTTGCTTAGGAGGTTATTTCCTCCTAACCGAAACTCTTACATTGTAGTTCTTTGTATCCACAAAGTGACTGTATGTTGGATCGCGTAGTTCATTGCATTTCTCCCATGTTGCAAGCACAATGGCGCATAACCAAATGGGTAGGACAACAATTACTTTGGGCAAATAAAAACGCACAAAGCGACGCTCATTTTGGCGCAAACCATGATAAATGCACAACCAAAACATGAGTAAAGCGCAAAGAAATGTCGCTTGGAGTATAGCATCCAACATGCCCGGTAACCATGAGTTCATCAAGAATATAAGTGGGAAAAAGGGATCTACAAATATTACAAAATTTATTATTAAGTAGCCAAAAGATTACTTCATCTCATTTATGGTCTTACTATCATACAACAGCAATAAGGGCAACAATAATGACATCCATTTTTGCTCAATTGACCAATCGCTCATGGGATACTTGCGTAGCGTGTGCGCATACCAACACTGTAAGAGATTCATTGAGATCAGCTTAATGTTTAGCTTTGAGAAATTCCATACAACTTACGATAACAATAAAAGTAAATGACAGAAAGATAAACCGGAACCAAATTTCAATTTGTGTAAATTCAGGACTATAAGTCTTAAACTGTGAATAAAAGGAAATGAAATGTATTACATGCATATAATGACCGACGGCCGATTATCCACAACTCACATAGAACGTAATGCCACGTATGTTGTATTTCTGGTGAAAGGATTCCAGTCCATAGAAACGCACTGTAATGATGTAGTGCGCATAATCCAGAAAACCCAAATGCAGCACAGTGAACTCCTTGCAATCATTGCGTATGCAGGACAAATGTCTCGTTCGATTCTTTACTGAATCCGCACTGAGTATGCTCTGCGGCTTGTGTTGCTCATTGATGCCATCAATGGCCACACTCACATGAAAACTCTTGTCATATTTCTCATCATCATTGTTATCTGTCACTAGCTTCGCAATGAGCCACAACTGCTGAGAATATGTTGTCATAAGCGGAGATTTCATGGCAAATGGACCACTGGCCAACACTGCTTTGTTGTGCGCCATTGTTGTATTGGCCAATATTGTTTTGGCCGTAATCTCCGATGTGCTTGTTATGGGCGGACCCGTAAGTCCAATTATAATGCCCAGGCCGAAGCATGTAAAGAATCCTAAGAACACCATTACGAACTCTCGTTTGTGCATGGAGTAGAGACGCATGTGAACCGAACGCTCGCAACGATCATGATGATAAGCGGGCGCCAGACTATTGAATTCGCTAAAGAGATCGCTAAATTGTGACAGTGAGTTCTTTAGGCGCAGCAGCAAACCACCGGAGGGCAGATGGTAGGAGTAGCCCAGTCCGGAAGTATCCGTGGGAGGTTTGGACATGTTTTGACGCCGTTTTTATAATTGTTTTTTGATTATCTAAGACGCCTGGTCTAACAACAACAACAACAACAACACACTTTTTTTAAGGATTATAAATTAACTTGAATAATTTGGTTTTGGATTTTAAAGAGAAAACTTCACCAATTCATTTACATGATTTTGATGTTTTATATTAGAAAAACTGATCAATTAATTGGCTTTAAATCCACTATAAGTTCACTCCTTTCCTGAATCCTCCAAGGATTTGTTATTAAAATACTTTAAATGTGTTTTTTATTTTCTTTGTTTTACTGCAACAAAAAATCGATTATTTCCACAAAAGCAAAGAAGATTCGCATATGTTTTCTTTGAAACCTGAAGAAGAGGGTGGGATTTGTGGTGGCGTATGCAACTACCATAACTGCGCATGTCCACTCTTATCAATCAACAATCGAAGTCAAAACACAAGCGGCTTTTTATATAAACAAAAATAAAACGCATCAAGGATTTCAGTTTGTGTGAATGTTTCTTTCTTTCTTTCTTTTTTTATTTTTGCTCATAAAATTATATTTTCAATATAAAGTCAAGTCATCTTAATCCCAATATTTGATTAGTCCATCCCAACCAGCTGTTACCAATTTACTTGATTCATGTGGATGCCATAACGTGCTGATGCAGACACCTTCGTGTGCCTGCCATTTTTTATACATTTTCGTTGTCTTCCAGTCCCAAATGTAGCATTTGCCATCACCGTCACCAGAGACCAAATAACTCATATCCGGAGAAAAGTCCAATTGGCAAGCGTATCCAGAAACCATATGGCCACTGAAAGATTTCTTGCGATTCATCTTAAACCGATTCATGGCGGAGAATATCACGATTTTGTTATCCAAAGATTGGCAGGCCATCCATTTGCCATTCGGAGCCAATGTAACTGCAGGCATGGAATGCATTGTGGGATCGGCAATGTATTTCATATCAACTGGTATATCCCATTCCCAGATGCGCATAGATTTGTCATCGGATGTTGTTACAAAGCGGCGATTTTCATCAACAAAGGTGATTGTATTGACTGCTCCTAAATGCCGATCATATTCCTGAACAATGTCACCGCTTCGTGTGTCCCACTGTATGAACAAAAAAATTACTATATATTTTCAGTCTTCTTTTCTCTTTTAAGTTTCAGAGTTTACTTACACAAATGATCTTTTTATCTGATGTACCAGCAACAAAGAGATGCTGTTTACTATTGTCCGGGTGGAATTTCACACAAAATGGCATTTTACGCGCCGTAAAGCGTGACACAACTTCACCTGTCTCAGAATCCCAGAGTTTTATGTAACGATCATACGAAGCTGATAAAAATTGTGTGCCTTTATTGTTCCAGGCAACATCCTTGATGGCCTGTCGATGCCCGGAGAATGTACGTATACAGCGTCTTTCACCATAAACTTCCCAAAGTTTGACTCGGGTGTCCATGGATCCAGACAGAAGCAGATGTGCAGTACGCGGGAACCAACGTATCGATGAAATGCCCTTATTGTGTCCTGTCCATGTGTGTATGTGAGCTTTGGGCAAGAAACATTTCGGTGGCGGTGCAGATGTACGCAAATTTATACCCAAATCATGAGGCGCATGCAGGTAAGAACGTCCCTGGTAATCGAAAGCATCTTTGACTGTAATAAATTATTATAAATCATTAGTGGTTAATGGATTACAAAATAAAAGACAAACATACTGTGTAAGATGGATTTCTCCTCCAATGGTTTTTCCTCTGGTAGACGATTGCGTTTGTGTCGCTTGGACAGTATCTCATCTAGCTCGGCACGCTGTTGGTCGTTAGGTTTTGCAATAGTTTCTTCATTTTCATATCTACCCCATGGTCCTAGGAATCCCCCAATATCCTCGGGATTATCATTTTTCTCTTGTCTGCGTTTCTTTTTAGGCTTTGGTGATTCAAACACTGTTTTGCCATTGTCATCATAGGCCGACTGTAGATCACCAACATACGACTGACCATCGGTACACTCGTCAACAGAGGGGTCCAAGGCATAGCCATATGTGTGAAATGTACGTCTTTGGTTTTCAAACTCAAATGCATTTATGTGCGCTTTTTCCACGAAGCCGGCAAGTGTATTGCGTGGTGCGCGTTGTTGCATAGTCATATTTGGGTGTTCTGGCCCTTGTACTGGTGCGTACATTTCTTCGTAACGTGGATTATATGTGACTTCCTTGAGTGTAGGATCCAGTGTGCGAGGCACTGCAACTGCTCCAATTGGCACAACATCCGGTGCGGCGCATATTGCCAGTGTCTTTGATATTGAAGTTTTTGGATCGATGGGTTTCAAATGTTCCGGTTGTTGGTCTGCTGTGACTGTGGCTGTTGTCGCCATTGATTCTCCATTGCTACTGGTTGTTTCATCTTTGTCCGATTCAGTATCGGATGAGCTGCCATATCCTTTTAAGCTGAGCATATTAGTTTATAAACTTCTAAAGTAAATTGTGTATTTGTTGATAAAATATTGCAAATATGATAAAATTAAGGCGTACAATACGATAATAAATACGTTTAAAGATATTTCCATTGCTCTTCTTCTTCTTCCTAAGCATTGGGCTGCGGCTATAGTAGAATGTTGTGCTGTTGTTGTAATAATAGTATAGCCGCAGCCTTTGATCAGCTGTTTTTAGATTGCAAAATTCTATGTATTTCCGTGTGAAAGAGTAATGGTGAAGAAGAAGAAAAGTTTTCAACACGTGCGCGCTGAAATTAAAATTTATTTAGTTTATTTTAATTGATTAAAATCTAAAAGAAATTATTAGAAAATAGACAATCATGTCTATTTGTCGGGAAAAACTTTTAATGAAGAAGATCAAAAAGCGTGAGAAAATGAAGAAGGAATTGGCTCAAAAGAAGGGTAAACAACGGACAACTGCGGCGCCGCCATTAAAACGTGGAAAGCAACAAAGGCCGGTGGCCCCGATTGATGAAGGTAAATCATTAATCAATTCGCAATACATTATTATTTAATAAATTAATGAAAATTTATTGTTACAGATGAATTAGATGAGGATTTTCAAGAACAACCTGCAACAACAAAGACAAAGCAAAAGTTGCAGAAGCAGAAACCACAACTTGAGGTTGTAAATTCAGACTCCGATTCAGATTCAGATGCTGAAGATAATTCCGAGGAAGCAGAAGAACAAAGTAAGTTAGTCAATTGAATAGAATACACTTAGCACACCATGATGATTTTGAAGGCGAATTTGATTGATTCTCTGAGGCGAGTTAATGCTCGAGAAGATTAAATTGATATACATTTGATAAAGAGCTGAGTGTTCAGTATAATATTGAAATAATGATGATTCAGATTTTTCCCACATAATATTAAATTTTGACTTAATTTTTCAGATTCTGGTGAGGAAGAAGAGCAATCTGAAGAAGAAGATGATGATGATGATGAACCTGCCCCAGCTAAAAAGGCTAAGCAACAAAAAGAAACTAAAAACTCCAAACTCGGAGAGAATGGCAAACTCTCTAATGGCAAACCATCATCATTGTCACCGGAAGATTCACTTGCTGCTCTAGCAAAACGTGATAACAATGATCGATCATTTGCCTCTCTCAAAGGCATCGTTTCTGAAGCAACTCTGAATGCCATTGAAGAAATGGGTTTCACTGAAATGACAGAAATTCAAGCAAAATCCTTGCCACCACTTCTACAAGGTCGTGATTTGGTAGGCGCAGCCCAGACGGGTTCTGGTAAAACGCTTGCCTTTTTAATTCCAGCCATCGAATTGATCAACAAGTTGAGGTTTATGCCACGAAATGGCACTGGAGTGATTATAATTTCACCAACACGTGAATTAACTATGCAAACATTTGGTGTACTGAAGGAGCTGATGGCTCATCATCATCACACCTATGGCCTTGTTATGGGTGGTTCAAATCGACAGGTAGAAAGTGAAAAGTTGGGCAAAGGCATAAATATCTTGGTTGCCACACCAGGAAGATTATTGGATCATTTACAGAACTCACCGGATTTCCTTTACAAAAATTTGCAATGTTTAATTATCGATGAAGTTGATCGAATATTAGAAATTGGTTTTGAGGAAGAACTTAAGCAAATTGTCAACTTGCTTCCAAGTAAGTGACTTTTTTTGGCAGCTTATCTCTTAATTTATGGATAACTAACTAATTGATGTCCCTTCATAAATTTTTAGAACGACGACAAACTATGTTATTCTCAGCCACACAAACGGAACGCATCGATGCCCTTTCGAAATTGGCATTGAAAAAGGAACCCATTTATGTTGGTGTCGATGATAGTAAGGAAACTGCAACAGTGAGTGGCTTGGAACAAGGCTACATTGTATGTCCATCGGAGAAACGTTTACTTGTACTATTTACCTTCCTTAAAAAGAATCGCAAGAAGAAGGTCATGGTCTTCTTTTCATCTTGCATGTCTGTCAAATATCATCATGAATTGTTCAACTACATTGATCTGCCTGTAATTTCCATTCACGTAAGTCATACTACTTACCAAGTTGTGTTGTTGTGTTCGACATTTGTTCATTTGTATTCATTTTCTCATTCTTTCATTAGGGCAAACAAAAACAAGCGAAACGTACAACGACCTTCTTCCAATTCTGTAATGCTGAAGCTGGCATTTTGCTTTGTACAGATGTGGCAGCGCGTGGCTTAGACATTCCACAGGTCGATTGGATTGTGCAATACGATCCGCCAGATGATCCACGCGAATACATACATCGTGTAGGTCGTACTGCACGCGGCTCAGGTAGTTCAGGGCATGCATTGCTCATGCTGCGCCCAGAAGAACTTGGTTTCTTGCGTTATCTGAAGGCGGCGAAGGTGCCACTGAATGAATTTGAGTTTTCTTGGCAAAAAATAGCAGACATACAAATGCAGGTGGGTTACTTACTTACTTACTAACTAATTTACTTCTTCACTGTGTATTTATATTTAATGTATGTATTTGTCTTTTGTTTGTGGTAGTTGGAAAAATTGATAACACGCAACTATTTCTTAAATCAATCGGGCAAGGAAGCTTTCAAATCATATGTGCGTGCCTATGACTCACATCAATTGAAACAAATCTTCAATGTGAACACACTTGACTTGCAGGCAGTTGCCAAAAGCTTTGGTTTCCTTGTGCCTCCAGTTGTAGATCTTAAAGTGGGCGTGAAACGTCAACGACCAGAAAAACGAATTGGTGGCGGTGGTTTTGGTCATTACAAACAAATGAATGAAGAGCGACCCAAACAAAGGATCTTCAAGCAAGTGAATCGGGATCAGCTCAACAAAGATAAACAGAAGAAATTTATGCGATGATGATAATAAGTTTAGATTCTATTTAATGTAATTTCATTTGATTTTTTTCTAATTTGTTAAATTTATTCAAACAAAAAAAAAAAAAAAAAAATTTAGAAGTTTTTTTTCTTCTAAATAGACTTCACTGTACTGTACTATCATACTATACATAATAAAACAATTTTATTATATAAAAACACAAAATTGTTTTTTAAAAAAAAGTTATTTTATTTCCATGCGCCGTTAATTTCTCGTATTTGGCTATCGACTCATCCGGTGGTGGCACACACACACCCAGTCGTCGCCTACATTGGTGATGTCTTAACCATATTTGGATTATTCCAATATTTTAAATGATCGAAATTTGTTTTAATTTCATTGTCGCCAAAAAAATGTCAAATTCATGTCGTCGTTGTTGTGGTCTTTATTTTTAGCAGCAGATCTCTGAAGCGATTAAAGTGGTTGTCGATGTTCCAAATTTGGTTTCAATTTATTAAAAGCAATGAATTGAGTTGTGCCAATTTCCAATTTTATATGTGAGAAACAGCGATACAGCAGACTTGGTTAGCACATGGACATCATGGAGATCTCTTAATGCCCACACGCATGGTCTGCTTGCAATTGATATGAAATTGAGCTTTAATTGGGATGCATCTAACTGAGGGAGGATTGCATTGCAAATGCAATTAATTTTAAATGTTTGTAATTGGAATGATCAATGATTAATTAATGGAATAAATGAGGTCACGAGAGATCTACAATAGATTTAAAGAAATTACTTTGAGGTTATGTGTTTTGACTTCTTCTACTATGAATTTCACCCACAATTCAATTTGAATTTAAAAAAAATTGCCAACAAAGTTTCAAAACAAAACTTGTTTAAAAGACACAACACGAAAACATGAAACACCTACAAATGAATAAGAAGTCGACATGTGTTCCAAGTAATAATAAAATTTTTAATATAAAAGCAAAGTCAACAGAAGAACCAATGGAAGAGAAGTAAAGTGAAGTGAAGCGAAGCGAAGTGAAGGACAGGGGAGGAGAGATTTAACAATAATAATAACTACTGCAACAAATTAATACTAACGTGTGGGTGGTTGAGGGAAACTAAAAGCCATCAACCATCAGCCACCAGCCAACAAACTAACATAAGAGACCGGATGAAGCAGTTACATAAATTAAAACAAGCTTAAAGCCAATTGACAATCAAAGTCAAGTCTTTAGGCACAAGACTTGACCAAGTTTTGTTTTTTTTGGGTTTTGGCCAACTTTTCTTAAGTTTGCTTTTTAAATTTATACTACTTGAGTGAGATTGTATGTATGTATTTATGTATGAGTGATCTGCATGTTGGAAAATATTTGTTTGTTAAATAAAATTTATGTTTTCATTCATTAAAAAATATACAGAAAAACAAATAATAAAATAACACATGCCAGAGAAATATGAATTAAATATAAAGAGTTGTCGATTTATGAATGAACACAAACAAAATGGAAGTGCGTGCCAACGGCAAAGAAATTCAAACAAGTTGAATAAGCCAACAATATTCAGTCAGTTAGTCAGTCAGCAGTCAGTTTGTCAATGAGACAAACGCCCACCTGAGAAACACCAAACACTAAATAAACTGCTGTTGCAGTAATTAATTTTATGTGCAATATTGCACAAGTTGTTTAACCACTTTGGCCCCCTTACTCACACTCTCTCTCCCACCCTCTCTCTCTCACTCTCACTCTCTTAGTATCTCTGAAAATTTACGAGTATTCTCTCTTTCTTGCCATGCTCAGGTAGACAGTAATAACAACAACTTCACCTCACCTGTGTCAAAGCTTAAGCGGGACACTCGCCCACTCATATCTCAACTTTGTTGCCGCCATCACCATCATCACCACCATCGCCATTACCACTTCCATCAATAACACAACAACAACAACAACATCTGATGGTGTCATTCATTGTCACAGTCATTCAATGTATTCATTCAATTTTCATTCAGGTTTTTATTTGTAAGTTTTTCTTTCTTATACTTAAGTGCGTAATTTCACAAGTTTTTTATATTCTCTGATCAAATGATGAAGATAAAGTTATCTTTGGTCGCCAGATGTTATATACTTACTTTTGATTAACTCTTTTTGAATCTGCTACTGTGTATTATTATGTGAAGAATTTAGTACTGTGAATATTCATTGACATTGAATTGATGAGGTAAAAGAAAAAAAAAAAACGTTAACTTTGATATTGTAAAAGTTTTAACATTAGGAGTACTGACCGTTCATCAGTTTATCTGTTACTATTGTTAATGGCATGATGGTGATGTAAACATAAAGCCTCTTATATTCAACCGCCAACATCACCTACACGTTTGAGCATCCTGTTGATAGCAAAAAAGATTCTCTGGCGACCGAGTATGGGCGGCATAATTCTTCATGATTGAAAATCTGTCTATGCGACATTTGGCTGTCAACCAAACAGAAAATGTTGATGCCGGAATATTATAAAACAACGGACTGGTTCATATGGAGGTCTCATGCGCAGCATGCCACAACTCACAAAGAGCTGTAGAGTCAAAGATGATGATGATTGTTAGTAAAGTAGTCGGGTAAACATACAAAAATGTCAGTCTAGGTTTCTTCGTAACTAATTGCGATAGCTTAAATTAGGGCTGAATTCAACGATAAGTTTCGGAATCCTTTTGTGTTCAAAGCATTGATATTGACTAATTTTTTTCAGAGGCATCAAGATCTCCAAGCAGTTGCCTACATTGATAATATGGATATTCTGGCCCTCCCCTAACAGAAATTGTATTTTTATCTACACTGATCTCATACATTTATAAAGTTAGACAACAAAAGACAATTGATCTCTTATGAAAAATAGAAAAAACTTTTCTGAAATCAGATAGATCTATCGAAATATTACAAAATGTTTCTATTTTTTTTTTTTATCAATTATCAACAAAGATTTTAAGATTTTCTTGGTTTTATTCAGATTTTCTTATGTTATTAACGCCACCTACACTTGAATTCCTGAGTGTCACATGGTAGTTCATTGCACATTATTTTTCCCCTTTACAACTTTAGACAAAATTCCATTGGTTCCAATTTACGAAAATCAGTTTATATGAATTGATTCTTATAAAAGAAATATAAATCAATTCAGAAAAAAAAAATATAGAAACTTAGGAAATAAGAATTGATTAATTCCTTTAGCAATCAAGAATTAGGTTTTGAGTGTCTTCAAAGATTCTTTTGTATGCATTAATAAACAAAATACTACTAAAATGAATTCCAACTTAAAAGTAAATATGTATAATATGATGGGTCAAGAGGTGTCTAGAATCATTTTTGTCGCTTTTATTGGCGGCAAAGTCAAAAGGTTTGTTGGCCATTGTTGGTGATTAATGCGCACGCCATCGTTCATATCTACTTATAAAAATGTATTCCAAACATTTTGACATTTTGCAAGCAATTTGCATTTGAATGAATTTACTAACCAATAGAGCAACCAACCAACCAACCAACTAACAAACGAATGAACAATCAAAAGAACTCCACCACCATCCACCATCCACCATGATCGTGTGACATACTGACTTTATTGAACTCCATTGCTTCCAAAATGGTGCGACATCAAGGATGCTTGTTAGTGTGTGTGTGTGTGTGTGTGTGGCAAGTGTGAAAAATTACATATCAATGTGGATTTATAGTCAGTCGACTACCGAAGTCGTCGCTAGCATAGATTTCATTGGTATTTCCTTATTTGGCAACAAGTGGTCGACCGAGAGAAACAATGGAATTGAATTGAATTAAATTTAAGTAAAGTTTAGGCGGTGATTATTCGATGTTCTGTTGTTTTTCTATTTGCTGTTGGTCGACAGCAATTGACAGTTGTTAGCCATGTAAGTAGATGCTATGGGAGGCAGATATAGGGTAACATAATAACTCAAGTTTGGCGCCTCAACTGACTCAACTTAATTTACGGGCACGACTTTTAGAAAAATGAAAAATTTTCTTGTCATTCTTTGTTTATGATGAAAAATATTTTTAAAAAACCAAAATGAAAAAAACTATAGAAAGTTGTCTAGAAATCCATAGATTGATATTGTATTAGTACTGCCCACACATGCTCATCAAAATGATGATATTGTTACGAGCTTATGGACTTTACACAACATCATCATAGACTTTGACGACCCACGACTGTCAAAGATTGAATAAATAATAGAAAAACAAGATACAAAAATATATACATACATATATTCTTACAAATATTCAATTCAATTCAATTCAATTCATAAACATGTGGGAGTACGAAAAGAAGCCTATCAAATTTATAAAATGTATTAAATTGGAAAAGAAAATAAGAGAAGAAAAGACGAAATAGATTTACGATTGCTTGACACATATTTAGTGTTTTTTTTTTTTCGAAAATAAAACCACACATCATTTTTAAGGTTATAGGCTCAAAGAGTGTGAGTGTTGGTTTTTAAAGCCTGAGGCCCACACGCAATAAATTATGGTCAATAATTATGGTTAAAAACTTTCACGCACAAGTGTTTCTATCTCAACTCAAAAATGAAACATTTTTTGTAGTTTTGTTCAAAAACTGTTGACCACAGCAAAATGTAACAGAAATCAAGGAAGCGCAATTCGCGCGATTCGATCAAGCGAAAGTAAAAGTTGTACAAAAGTCTTTATATGGCAAAGACAACAACTACTATACTAATAGTAAAATGCTCAATGCCAATTTTCCCACATCTATTTGCTATCAATACAATTTTATGGCATTCATTCATCATCATTAACAAAGCAAGACAAATCAAATTAAATAAGTGAAACAAGTAAACACGTTTGAAATTTCTGGTACATATTCCACACACTTGTGGGTGTCAGGATTATAGTCATTTGAACATCCTTTTCCCTTTCCACCTTTAATCAATCAATACAACCAGTATGTATGTACAATATTAGTTTTGCGTTTAATCAACTTCATATTCAGTTGTATTACATTTTAATTATGACTTTGAGCGATTGGCTTGCATTATATGCTGGTAATATTTGCTTAATTATTTTTGTCAATTTCCGTTTTGCAAGTTTTTGCTGTAATTAAATGTTTGCGCATATAATTTTCTGTTTTTCAAATTAACGCCAACGTAAATTTGTCGACTGAAAATGCCTATTGTTTGTCTCAGTTGCACTTATTGACATCAAATTGCGGAGGTTGAATGATCACATCGACAGTGTTGCCAGATGGAATGAATTTGTATTTTCAGTTATATTCAGCAAGAAATTAAATTAACTCATAGTAAGTAAATAGAAAAACTATTCTGATTATAAAAACATAAATAAATACTATGATATTGTTAAAGATCAGGGAAATTTTGATGCTTATTGAGGTGAGCAATTTAATCGCTTTTAAAATATGGCAGCACCATCGCCCACATACAACAACATTTCTCGTTACTCGGTTACTCGATTACTCTCGGTATGATCAGTTTGCCGATTCGCCGCTTTAGTAGTGTTAGTGTTGGGTATATTTCTGTCTCAGCCACTCAGCCATACTTTTCAATATTCTTGTGTGTGTTTCTGTGGGTCTGTGAGAAACTTTTGTATCTGTGTGATATATCAAATTGTTGTTCCGTTGTTCGTTGTTTTGTTTTATACTTTCATTCGCTCAGTTTCAGTTCATAAAATCGGTTGAGTTTTCGGAATTTCGGAAAAAATTCTCGCATGTCTCGAATAGATAAACACTTCTAGTGACTTAGAAAAATAAAGGAATTTTTACTTTTTAACATAATCAAAATAGATAACTTCAAGTGAACACTTTTATTATTAAATCGACATAAGTTAATTGTATGTGTGCAACCGCAATGATCGATAAATGAAATGAAACAATAATAAAATAATCTCATTCAAGAAGAGCAAAAGAAAAATAGAAAGCAACAAAAAACAGAAGAACAACTGTGTGTATTTATGTGATTTAAATGAGTTTCTAAACCTTGTATGGCATTCGTTTTTTATAATTTCAATTCGGTTTAATGCAACTCAAAAGAATTTCAGCATGTTTTCCTTAATTTTTCAATGGAAAAGGAAATTTAATTTGCATTTTTTGTATTGTTGTTGCAAACCCTAAATATGCACAAGGAAAAAACAGAAAGGTATCACAGAGCAGCGCAGCAACTATTTGACATTTTTTCATGTCTCCCTCTCATGAAACACGAGCACAACGCAGTTCTTGCTCTCTTTTCGTTCATAATGAAGAGTTTTCTACTCGCAATCAAGAGATCATCTCCTTATGTATGCCAGATGGAGTGAGTGAGAGTATGTTTGTGTATATGAGTGAGTCTCAATGTTAAGTTGGACTGTTTTCTCTGTTTTAAAGGCGCATTGCTGTTCACAAGAAGAAGAAGAAGAAGTAATAGTACATAGTAGTAGTACTAAAAAATAAAGAAGAGGAACCAATGATAGCAATAAACAAAGTAGTCAAAACTGATCAACAGGAAAGGAATTTGTTGTACATTTTACCTTTTCGATTTACTCTCTCTCTCTCTTGCTTGGTATTTGTCTTTTTAATCTTGCTACTCTCTTGTTTGCTTGTAATTTTGGCCCCCTTTTTTACTGTTACTGAATGATCAAAACCTCTTTGATTTTGTTCGATTGAATTTGTTGTTATTGTCTCTTTTTTTTGTTGCTTGTTGTTATTTTGGGTGGAGTTGTTTTGTTATTTCTTTATGCTCTTTGTGTTCGCGCGCTCTTTTATTGAATGTTATTTTGTTAATTAAACAAATTCTTCTTATTTTACTCCATTTTAGTGTTAAAGTGATTTTTAGTAAGTCAAATTGTAGAAAGGAAGTAAAAAATAAAAGAAATAATCATCATCATATAAAAATTGTGCAATATTACAAATATAAAGAAATTATCCAGCAAAAAAGTTGTTTATCATTAAAAAAAAAAAACAAAAAACAAACAGAACAACAATAAACCTAAACAAATCAAAGCAAAGAAAAGATAAATTTATAAAATATAAAACATACATAATACATACTAGTATCAACAACAGAGAAAATTTATTTATTCAAAATGAGTGTGTGTGAGGCCAATAATGCTGTGCAGCAACAATTTCAACAACAAGCTGCAGCTGCAGCAGCCGTTGCAGCAGCCGCTGCTGCTGTGCAACAACAACAACAACCCGTCATTGCTGTGCCACAGCATACGCCGCAACAACAACAACAGCAGCAACAACAAAGCACACAAAGCATTGCTGATTATTTGGCGCAACTCCTGAAGGATCGCAAGCAATTGGCAGCATTTCCAAATGTCTTCAATCATGTCGAGCGTCTTTTAGATGAAGGTATGTACTATAACTTTCTAGTCATAAATCATTCATACTGTTGATGATAAGGCAGGCGGGGCGGATCATATCGTTCTACCATTCCAGAACAAAAATCATTCTCTTTTTCGGTCAAGCTCTCTTACGCTTAAAAATTCTTACACATGATCGCTGTTTCTGATTGCCCTCCAGTTGTATGCCTAAATGTCTGAGTTCTCTTTGCTTCACCTTCACCTTCTCAGATTAATTAAATTTGTGTCTCCCTCTCGGAACAGTGGAGAGAGTTCATTACACCTTAATGTATAATCAAAAGATTCTTTCTTCTTTAAATTTCCTCATTTCTTATATTTCTTATTTTTTTATTTTTTTATTTTAAGTTAAAGTTACTTCCTTTGCCATGATTTTGTCTTCGTCGCCAAACACATTACTTGTCCAGTTATGTATGTATGTACTTTTGTGATTTTGTATATTTCTTTTGCTGGATTGCATCTTTTTTAGACTTGAAGTTGTTGAGTTGTTTTGTCAATTAAAGTTTTTCATTCACTTTATTCCATTTTATTACAAACTTCTCTTCTTTCATTCTTCTTCAACACCCGCACTCACGCAGGCCTCTACGTTTTGATTAAACCACGTTGTGGTATCATTTATCGTTATTTCTTGCTTTTTTTTTGTTTTTGTTATTTTTAAATTTGCTTTTGATTTCTTCTTCGTTTGTTAAACAACATCGGCAGTGCTGATCTTTAGTTGTTTTCCGCATTTTTTGTCTGTATTCCCTCTTTCTCTCACTCTCTCTCTCACTTAACACACACCACACACACACATACATTTACTTGTGCTCTTGGTTTACTAAAACTTTCTCTCCCTCTCTTATGTCGTCATCAGTATTATACATTTGCAGTACATTTACAGAAGCTCGCGCTTACATACTTATTAACATGAACATCATGCCGTGCTCCAAAAGGCATGCGGATGCTGTTGCTCATCTTGCCACAGCATGGGGTAGAATTCTTCATAGTCTTTTTATTTCTATTTGTCGTGTGTTTATTATTATGAAAATGAAATTATTTTCAGTACATTTTCATGTTTTCCCTTTTGTTGTTGTTGTTGTTGTTGTTCTTCGTTTGGTATCAAATTACAGTTACAATGATTTCTTTTCTGCTGTTAGGATTTTTGTGGAGAATTAAGAAATGTTTGATTTGAATGAAAGGGGGATTCCCTAATTTCAAGATAGTCAACCATTTCTCTCCACTATACGCACGTCTTAAAGAAGCAATTCAATAGAAATCATGTTCAGGTTTATATGTACATATAAAGTAATCTATTAATCTTTGAGATTTTAATATGAAATTTTATTCATGTCCATTCATCATCCTGTAATAATTCGAATTAGTCCTTTAGTTTTCAAAGAATTTAAGTTAAAGGTTCTGTTCTCCTAAGCTAACCCCAACTATCATTGAAAGCATTTAAAGCTACAAATTGCATCTAAAGTTGGTAGATTCATTGCATGCAAATTAGATTATTAAAACTATTAAGAAGAACCTTTTCAGTATAATGGATTTAACTCATTATACAATCACAGCACTGATGTGATAGATTTCTATGAAAATACATGATATCAATCATACTCGTAGTAGTAGTTTTCTTCTAAAGAAACGAAAGATTTATATTAATTAATAATTTTTAGAACATAAAAGAAAAAATTGTAATGAAATATCACCACTTTTATACAATCAACAAGTTTGAAGGCGTAAGCGTCTCGTTGTCGGTCATAATATTGCAATAACTGAAGCGGATATAGCACATGTTTCTACTAAAAAAAACATACATAGATACATTTAATGGGATTGTAACTATGACTCTTCAATGAATTTGATTTGGTTGAGGTACTCACTCCTCCTATCATTCACTACTTACTACCTGAGTTACTTGACTATGATTTTTGCTTTTCTATTCTATATCTATGTGAATTAGTTAGTGAGTGAGTGAGTGTGTGTGTGTGTGTGTGTGTAAACATCTGGAACGCATATGCATGCGCATAAAGTTATGACAATATTATGTTTGGCATCAGCATCAGTATCGGCATCAGCATCAGCATAAGCAGCAGCAGCAGCAGCACGAATTGAATACCATAAATATTAAAATACGCGTCGTAATAGTCTCATATTGTATTGTATCTTTGCCTTGACTGCTCTCAAATGGTGTTTGTGATAGTGGTGTTGGTGGTGGTGACAAACGTGTAACTTTTTCTTGTTTTTTTTTTTCTATTATTTTGAATTTATGAAATGAAGTACTTGGAAACTAGTTTTGTTATTTGTAGTTAATAATAATAACAGTTACAATACTTTGAAAACGACAATTTGTTTGTAAAACTTGTCTAACCAGCATCAACAACTCACTTACTATAATACTTTACTTACAAAGTCTCAACGAGACTAGGTAGACTAGACGAGACTCTTATCAGTTGTGGGCGCTTCACTGCTGCGACTCAATCTTGTCTTAAGTTGGTTTGGTTTAGCTAACCTAAGTTAAGCTTGGCTTGATTTGACTTGGCTTGGCTTGACTTGAGTTTGGTTTTTTATTTCACGGAAGTTTAAAGTTTTGGTCATTGAAATGGATGAGTTAAATCAATTGAAACAAGTTATTTGATGCTTCACTTCACTCGTTGCTTGCTTGCTTGCTTTTATTTCAATTTTATGTTTTGGGAACTCCTATTGTTTTGTTTTTCTTTTTGGGGGAGACTCTCTGACTTTGACTCTGACTCTGATTTAATGTTGAGTTGGTCAACAATTTAAAAAAAAAAATTGTGTTATTTTTTTTTTTTTTCTTAAGAAGTTTGCAAAACTTTCTCTTTTCAATTGCTTTTTATATTGTAAAATTTGAACTTGTTTTTCTTTCTTGATGATGAGAGGTTAGTCAAATAAAAAAGTTCACTTTGTAGTTTTGTTTGAGATTCGTACATATAAATTTTGGTTTTAAGGTGTTGACTTTTTGTTTTATTTTTTATTACTTTGTCTGTTTTGTCTGTCCCAGTTCCCTACTCTCCTTATTCTGTGTGTTTTTGTTATTCTTGAATGTTGTTGTTTTTAAAATATAATTTCGTATGTAAAACTGTGTGCAAAAGTAATGAAAATAAAATTTAAGTAGCTTAAAAAAAAAGAAAAGCAATTTGTGTTTTTATTTTAGCATACAAAAATCAAATGAAACTTAAATGTGTTGTGTTGAGTTGAGTTGATTGTTTGATGCAAAATATTCTAACTGCCTATTACACACACACACACACACACACTCATTCATACATATGTATGTATGTATGTAGATACATAAATGTATCTACGTATCTAAAAAAGCTACCTGTTGGTGGTGATGTTGTTGGTCATTGAAATGCACAACTTGTCTGATTATATTATACATTTAAATGTGAGTCGGTGTGTGTATGCTTATTTTATTATCATTGTTTGCTCTTTGTCTCTACATACTCACACACACAACAAATACAAACAAATGTGATTTTTTGACGCTTTTGGCACTGCTGACATAAATTCTTTGTTTGACTGACTCATGCCGCTAAATATTTCAAGCACATTTTCATTTCATTTCATTTCATTTCACTCTTCTTGTTTTAATCATGATGATTATGATGATGCTGTTGATTCTCATGATGATTATGATTTTAAGCATTTCGATTAAGCACTCACTTTCATAAAAATATTCATGCAGCCGGTCAATTTGACGTCAATTAAACAAAACAAAAAAAAAAAAAAAAAAATATAACAACTAAAAGATACATAAAGATACATATGTATCTGATAATTTGAGCATTTCTTGCACACATGAAGTGTGCCTAGTGTCTGGAAATAATCGTCAACGTCAACTGGCATTTTAGTTTAAGTTACTTTATTAAATGCGCTCATGTTTCGTCTCAAGTACGTAAGCAGCAGTTGTGATTATCTCAAGCATAACATAAAGTATCTATGTATCTTCCGCCTTTTTACAATAGTATATTTTTGTAGTTGTTGTACAATATGCAAAGTGTAAAACTAAATAATACTTCTCTTATATTTTTTCTTATTGTTTACGTTAACTTGCTTGCTACACATTTTCTGCTTAGTTGATGAAACATAACAACAAAGAGAAAAAAAGGGAAAATGAATATACACAAAAAAAAAAAAAAAAAAAAGAAGAAAACAAGGTGCTAAACGCATCGACAACATGATAAAAGCAACAACCATCATCAAACACACTAACTAAACTAAAAATAACTTTTCAATTTTATGCTACATGCATTAGATACATTTTAATGTTATGCCATGCCATGCCATGCTATGCTATGCTATGCATTAGTTTGTATTAGGCAGAATTCTCTATCTAAGACCTCCACCGTTGTACTATTATTGCATGCAATGAAATGAAATGAAATGCTTTTTAACACTATTTCGACTATGATGATGATGATGATGTTGGTGATGTTGGTGATAAAAACAAATCTTTTCGATACACAGACACACACACAAATATTCTTCATTCATACATTGTACATAGTATTGTATAAATGGCGACGAAGCCTCCGACGAATGTGAATATGTATCTATAAATGTATGAATGTAGCCCATACAGACGCCCACGCATGGCCGAAAAAGAAAAATAGTATTGAGGCTATAAAATAAGCAACCAAAATTTTAAAAGCCTTTGCAACAAATGCTTTCGGACTTGTTGTATCTAAGCAAACGTTGCTGCCTGTTGCCCGCCGCTGTTCAATTTGGTACCTTTATTTTCCTACATAATATTCCCTATACTCTACTCACATCACCTCATCATCATACAAAAGCGTGAGCGTAAACAACTGACTCAACTCAACTCAACTTAGTATGAGTATGAGTATCTTTGGATCTCTCTCTCATATGCATGAATATTTCTGGCCATCAAGGAATTTCAGATCTCATAGATACACGTACATTTACACGTATATATTGTACACATACACATACATGAGTGTTGTGTTGTCTGTGTGTATTTTGTATATTTTTCTGTTTCAAAATTATTGTTGAAAAACTCTTGCCGGTGTTCTTTCACCCTCCGCCCTCGATTTCTTCTAGTGTTCGTCGTCATCATCATTATAAAATATATATTCTATATACAATCTGTTATATACTTATAGATAGAAGATACATAGATAGATATAGACATTATATACATTTTATAAAGCTGCCATATATTGTAGATATTTATTGTTGTTATTGCTCTCTGTGGGCGTTTGTAATTTCATTTTCAAAAAAAAAAATAAAAAAAAAAAATGATTTTCAAAAATGTTTTCCTCTTAATTTTAGAATATTGGAAGAAAATATTATTTGTATTTGTTCGTCGTCGTTTTTATTATAGAATTTTAAATTATTTTTCCCATTTGCCTTTTGCCAAGCAGTTGATTTGTTTTTTTAATTGGAGAAATGTTTAAATGAATTTTTAAAAACCTCAGATACATTTTAGTTGCAGTTTGTACAAATATAAAAATATCTATGATGTTATGTGCATTTCTTAAGTTTAATAAGAATATATGGTTTACTATTGGCCAATTGTTTCTATGTAAACTCCATGATGCCACAACATTGTCGCAATTCTATGCACGAGATTTAATATTCATATATTTATTTTTCATCCATTTGTTTTTTGGTTGTCATGGTATTGTGAAGTCACTGGTAACTGTATATTAGATACTTAAGTGTCCTAGGACTGGCACTGCCTTACTGATCTGTTAAACTAATCAGATTTGAGATCGCTAGGTACTTATGTTGCTAGAAAGTTGCTTATATTTAGTTGGAATCAGAAAAGAGAAACGATAAAAAGGATGAGCTCAACTGTGATCACTTAAAGGAACAATAATAAACTTTGCTGTTAGACTGTGGTTAGAGGAGGCAATCTTCAACTTCTCTGTGACCCAATCTCGAGAAGAATAATCAGTCAAATAGAATCTTTCTTCTTTAATGACTTAAGAGATATTAAAATTTGTAATTACAATATATAGTTTGAGTTGATTTTCTAAAGAGTGTGGAGCACCAGTTTATCAATGGATATGTAATAAGTTATTATTGGAATATTAATAATCAGCAATAAATATTTTGCACTACACTCCTCGCGGGATAATTGAATTTTCTGATAAAATTTGATAAAAGAACAGAAAATGATGCAAAGAAATGCAAATACAATAAAATGTGAAATCAAAATAAACAAAAAATTTAAATAACGAAATGTCAACGCCCATCATCATCTCATCATCATCATCATTATTATTATTCACATCATCGTTATTATATTGAATGTAATATAATCATTTTCAATGGCATTGTCCCTTGGCATTTGTTATTAATGGTGCGTTGATTGCAATGACAAAAACATAATCACGGATGAATGAGCATTAAAAGTTGGATATGTATATATTGTATTGTTGTATATATTTACTTAAACGCATTGATCATGAACAAATAAAAGCCATGATCATTATCAACATGGCGATAATGATGATTATGATCATGATCATGATGATGATGATGATGATGATGGTGATGGCAGCAGCAACAGTTTTATATTGATTTAAATTCAAATTAAAAGTCAATTCAGCAGTCTTTGTCTTGCTTAGATATATTGAACGAGTATGTATAGATATCCCACCATAAGAAGGCGAAGGCGCAGTTGTTGTCCAATACGCAGATACAATAATGTCAAACGTTAATAAAGCGTGCGCACATTGCCGTAAACCAGCCTATAACGCGCATGACGTGATCATAAATTTGTTTGTTAACTTTAACTTTCGTAGTATGTCTTGTTAGTATTCAATAAACGTAAAAAAAAAAAAAAAAAATACTTACTTATACACATATTTCTCCAATATTTTTATACAGAGAGAGAGTGAGAGATATAGATACTTTTGACTGACTGACTGATTGACTGACATCCAACCACCCCCTGTGGACCTCTTTGCTTGGAGTATTTTGTAAACTAAACTAAACTATTTGCTTGTTCAATTGACTAACTGACTGTAGTGTCAGTTTATTTGTTTTTTGTTTTTTTTTGCTTATACATTTCATTGCTTTTCAAATTCAATTAAAATCTTTTGTCAAGTTTTATGTCGTTTAACTTTTGTCATCGATGATGGCTATGATGATGATGATGATGATGACTATGACAATGCGGCAAAGTTGTTTTGTATCTGTTTTTACTGATTAAAAGGGGATTTGCTGCTTAGAGCTTCAGTGGTGGTCAGTTCAACTCATTTACTCACTCACTTTCACGACATAAAGAGAACTTATTGTTGTTTTGTTGTAGTCGTTGTCGTGTTGCTGAACGCCAAACCAAAAATGAACGCAATGAACGCGGTGGGCTAGTCTAGCGGTAGTCAGTGGCCATAAATGAAATGAATGACTACTGTTGCATTATGACCATGTCCGGAACCAACTAACAAAGAAAGAAATCAACCTAAAAATGTAAGAAAGAATGAAAAAAAACACACACACAGAGACAAAGAGAGAGAGAGAGAGAGAGAGAAATAGAGATACAAAGAGAAAGGGATATAGATTAAGTGAAACATTAAACAATTGCGCAGAAGATACATTTTTAGTACATACGAGTATAGTGATGACATGAGAGCAGAAGGATGGTGTAGCATGGCATGGCATGGCGGCGTCTATCGTAAATCGAACACACAATTGAAATTTAAAATTAACGAAAAAGGGCATTGATCGATAAAAAAGAAAAAGAAAAAAAATCTACTAAATCGATACTTCAAACGATTGATGATCATTCTTTGTTTGTATATTTTTTGTTTATCATTTTTTATTTTGGATGTGATGAAATGAAACGCAACAGCATGCAACATACTTTTATTGCAATCCATTGTACGTGTATCTATCTATACAATATTGTATGTATTGTATTGTATTTTAAGGCGTGCGACTTAGTCATGCTTGCAAAAGGAAGCTTCATTGATTTGATATTTGTTGCTTTACTTTTTATTTATCAAATTTTTTGTTTGTTTGTTTATTTTTTTTTAAATAATTTTCGCATATTTTGTAGATTTATTTTCATTTGTTTTGGTGTTTGTTTGTTTGTTTGTATTTTATATTTGAGGAAAAACAAAGACAAATAAAAAGATACAATTACGTCATATTATATGAATTCAATATGAAATTGAGAAGCTACTGTTTGCTCACTTTTTGTGAATATACAATTTCAAGACGTCAAACAAACAAACAAACAAACAAACATATGAATAAAAAGGAACGTGCGCCTAATAGAAACATTTTTTTTTGTTTTATTATTTTAATCATTTATTTGTTTTTATTTTTTCTGTTGCATTCCTTAAGATAAAAGTCGTCATACTCAGCTGTTATGGTATTTGATGTGTATCGGTGTCTGTCTTCACATCTGTTTTGCTACCTACCAGCATATCATCAGCATGGCTGGCTACCCTTTACCCTCTGCCACTGCCACTGCTACCACCATCACAACTACTATACCCACATACTAAATATGATTGTATCGTCTGATCTTCATTTAATTTAACTACAAATTGTACAATGTTTTTTTAATTTAAGTTTTCTATTCATTTGTGTATTTGTTTGTTTGCGTTTCTTCCGATTTGATGATAACACACATTTTCGCTAAAAAAAAGCAATGTGCATGAAGAGCCTTCAATTCTTATGAAGTTTGTGTTAAGCTCAATGCATACGTGTATGTAATATGAGCGCCATGTGTTTTTGCTCGTCCATTTTAAATAAATACATTAGATAAATGTATCTACATATATCTATGCATGTAAGTATATACAAAATAGTTCAACAACAAAAGTGGTTGTTGCATTAATGTGGTGAATGGTTGGTTGTTGTGGCAGTTACAAACCATAAGTTTGCTTCTTTTCTATGTGGGGTGATCTCTGTTTGGTTTAAATTGTGTTGCCATTGAGATTCTTAATGTGCATCATATGTATGCAAGTATATAGTGTATTTGTTGAACTCATTCAATTAAAGTTACTACTGGCTGATCTGATGCAGGAGCACTTCAATGTTTCAATGTTTGTTGTTATTGCGGCACGCGTAAATCTTTTACATAGAAAAGACTTTTCTTTAGCTGGCAGACAGCAGTAGTAGATCTGTTTTGTTTCTTAATCAATTGAATTTCTTTAATATCTCAAACGAACACATTAATTAATGGAGTTTGCAATAAAAATTTATCATTAATCAATTGAAATGATTTTTGTTTTTAAATTGAAAATTATACACCACCACAAGTCTACAGGGAGATAGTAATGTCTTTCAATGATGATGATGATGATGGTAGCAAGGATGTGGAAAAGGAAAGTGGTGTTGATTAATTAGAGGGAGGATGATGGTATTAGTAGATGCAATGCGGGTTTCACTATAAAGTACACAGACCTTTAAAATGAATAAATTCGATTAGTAAGGGTAATGAATTTTAATAAAATTAAATGCTTCATCAAAACGCAGTCACTCACCAGTAATAAAACTTATGAAGATTTTTTCCCCACTGAAAATAAAGAGTTAAAAGAATCTAAGAAAATTAGTCAAATTAAGTATTTTGTGATGAAAATGACCTTCCAGTTTTTATCTTACTGATTTTCTCATAAGTAATCAAGATCATATTTCATACCATCTAATTAACAATGGTGATGATCATGATGATGATGACGATGACGATGACATACCCTAATTATGTTTATTTTATCATTATGAAAACTTGTATCTACTACAATTTAAGAACAAACATACAAAGAGATACAAAACTACTACAATTGATAATAAATAGGGTAACCAGTAGCAAAATTCATACATAATTCTAATGTGTAAACATTTAGAGATACTTTGTGATGTGATGATACACAAAAAACAATGTGCAACAATTTAAGCAAAAAAAAAAAATAAAAAAAATAAAAAAATAAACCACAAAAAATTGGGCGGGTAAAAAACCATAAACTTAAATCAACTAACAGAAAAATATATAATAGAGAGATAGTGGGGAATAACAAAAATATACATACATACTACTATGAACTATAAATAAATAAAAAAAAAATACAAAACTTAAAGACGAGACGACAACAAGATGAACAAAAAATAAACGAACAAAGAATCGACATTTCGGAGGCAAGCTAAGCTAAGGCAATGATGATGAAGATGATGCGATCGGCGTTGTTTTGTTAATACTTACTATAAAAATACCAGCATACATACATACATATATAAACTTTTAAATGCTAACTATACATAGAGTCATGAGATACATACACACACACACACACACACACACTCAGACTCAGTTTACACTCAAATACTTTGTGTGATAGAATGAAATATGCGTCATGTCACAGAAGAAAAAAAAAAAAATTAAAAAATACAAAAAAAAAAAAATAAAAAATACAAAAAAAAAAACAATCGAAACGTGAATATGTCGAAACTGAATTAAATCCTAAAGAAATACAAAATGAAAACAAAACTAAGAAATAAATTTATTAAAACAAAAAAAAAAATAGATACTAAATAAGAGAGAGAGAAAGAGTGAGTGAGTGAGTGACTGAGTGACTGACTAACTGGGTGAGAGACTGACTGAGTGAGTGAGGAGTCATAGCTTTATACAGATGACGACGACGACGACGACAAAGCTACTCAATAGACAACAACATATAATGTCTAGCAGCAGATACAACAGATCCAACAGATACATCTTGTTTCGATTTATAGAGCAAATTTTTTTTTTTTTTTTTATGTATTTTGTTACATTAGTCAGCATATGTAGTACTATGATTATCTGATTGTGACATTAAGTCAATTGTTGTTGCTGTTACGTGCCATTTCGATGTCGACAACATTAACAAGATCATTGTCAGAGTACCAATGAACGATGAACAACATACACAGATAAATTTGTAGAGAAGATACTGAGACAATGTTCTGTCTTGATAAAAGCTAATAACAAGTGCATGCAAATATTTTGCCATGTAATTAGAAGTTTTGACTCATGACTAAATGAAAATTAAGTTAAAGCTGCATTATAACACAAACAAACAAACATTAAGCATTCATTGCATGCATGCGAATACATAGATACAAACACACACACACACACACACACTCACACACTAAACATGTGATATGCGTATATATGATAATTCGCATGTGTCTGAATGTGCTTTTAGTTAGTATTTAGTAACTGTGTGCTGTTGATTGAGTAATAAATATCAACAACATACATCATACATATGTATGGATACCTGGTTAAGAGACAATTTGTAAACTGCGTATGCTTAATAAGATACTCATACATACACACACACACACACATACACACACACACACACACATACACATATACTGATTTGACTTGCATGCTTGCAAATGCACAAATTGTGTGAATGAATGAATGAATTTTAGTAGTAAGAGTAGTCAATTTTTTGTTGGCAACATGTCTTTGGTAAATCTTTTCTCTATCTTTGTATCTGTTACTCACAAATACATGACATATGTAGTAGTAGTGGAGATGATGGTAGTGTTAGTGTTTACTTGACTGCATTTGCTTTCAGATTCAATTGAATTGAATTATGTTTTAAGTGCGTCGTCGTCGTAGTTGTCGTGATTGTGTTGTTACCACCACCCGTTTTAGTTTTGTGCTATTTTCGCATATTTATTTGCTTAAATTGCGTTCGCTTTGATCTCATTCAATTATTTGCGTTATAAGATTTTGGAATTTCACTAAATTCTTGCAGTTCTTTAACCATAAAATCGTTTAATTATGCTTTTGACTCCCAGATGGCTATTGCTGCTTCTGCTACTGCTGCTGTTATTGCTACTGTCAGTCACTCGAATATTCATTGTAGTTTGTTGCAACTTATACGATAAACTGTCATATGGCCAAAAAGTGAACAAAAAAATTCGTGTATCTGAAACATGCACACACGAATTTGTCGTTCGTTTAATGTTTATTTATTAGTTGTTGTTGCTGCTGCTGTTGTTGTTGTTCTTCTTTTTGTTGTAGTTGTTGCTGTGCGCGCGTGTGTGTGTGTGTGTATCTGTGTCTCTTAACATTAAAGTTTAATGTCGTTCGTTAGTTGATTTTCAACTGAGAGTTAACTCTGTTGTGCTTATTGTTATTGTTACTGTTGTTGTTATTGTAGGTTAGTCTTACTTATTTGGGTTACCATAAATTAAATGATTTTTGAGTGTGAGAAAAGTATTTATTTTTTTTTTTAAATTTATTTCTTTTGTTTATATTGTCAACTAACTAAAAATATTGTACATTTTCACTTTCATTTAGACAATTTGGTGTGGTGAAGAATAATTTGCTTAATATCTATTTATTTATTTTATTTATTTGACTAATTCAGACGAATCTCCTTTCTACAAAATTAATGGTTACCTGATTAGATGTTTGTCATAGGCGACTTGATTGATTTTTAATTACTTGTGTAAGCTTTATATGCAACTCACTGAGACACCTCACTCTTTTCGATGCCAGTAGTTTTTTCGGTTGTTCCTTTGTTTTTTTTTTTGTTTTCCTAAACCTTAATCATGAATCACTCGGTCCATTAGTGAAAACTGTATAAAAATCCATTCGGTAGTTTTTGAGTTCATTGCGTTCAGACAGACAGATAGTCGCGGCGGGGGCATAGATTTGACTTATGTCCTATACTTAAACTAGGATAGTTGTCAAACCCGACAAAGAATTACGTATATAAATATGGACTACAAATTTATGTAATCAAATTTTTCAAAATGGGGGCTAACAAAGTTGAGACCTTCTTCGATGATCACCAAGGAAAGGAACTTTATTTTTTTTATTTATTCACTAACCAAAAAAAGCTCCTCAACAAATAAAATCACATGTGCTTTCAAATATCAAGAATTGATGAAATTTTGCATATTTTTGTATATAAATACAGAATTTGTATCTATAGAAATCAATATTTATAATTAAAAAATTAAATGGGAATCCGATTGAGGTTTTTTTTTTCTCTCTCCTTCGTTCTTGTTATTTCAAATTAAAGTTTTGTCTAATTTTAAAAGGGTCGCATTTGTATATTTGTTGTTTGGATATTTGTTTCCTTCATTTTTGTATCTTCTTCTCAATTGTTTCATAAATAAAGTTTTTCGTTCGTTCGTTTGTTCGTTCATTTGGTTAAGTTCATTAATACAACGAAGAAGTCTGCTTTTCGTCTCTCATCTTCATCTTCATCTTCATCTTCATCATCAGTTTCATCTTCATCGTGCCTGTCTTCTGTTGGCTGTTTGCTTGCTCGCTTACTTCGTTTGTGTTCTTCTTCTCGTACGTGTTTGTATAATAAACAGACCTAATTTTAAAGCAGAAATCATCAAGCATCAGAAAAAGAAGAAATTACGTCGTCTTGTGTGCTGTTCGCTGCTTGAGTGGAGTAGAGAAGAGAAGAGTAGAGTAGAGTTCATGACCTTTTCTTTTATTTTTCTTTATACTATTATCAAATGAACGCACGAACGTGCATAATTCCTTCTGGGTTTGGTTTGTTTTGCTTTGCTTTCGGACAGGCAAAGTCATTGACGTTTCTAACAGAGAAAAAACAAAAAAAAAAAAAAAAAACCTCAGCTGTGCTTGTGGATATGGATGGTTGGTTGATAATTGTATTAGTTTGAATAATAATATTTGACTTTAGATAAGATTCATTTATTCATTAGATTAGATTTGTTTAAGTATGAGGAGAAGAACAATAGAGAGACCTGCGCTTCTAAGTGGGAGACCATTTGTTAAATTTAAGTTTGTAAAATATTGTAGTATAATTTAATTCGAAATTTCCTATTGTGATTTGTTATTCTATTCTATTTTAATTTGAATGGCTGCCATAAATGTTCATCTAATAAATGAATGATTTGTTTATATCTTCACAAGCTGCAACAATTTCTTAGCAAACACATTTCATTTCTTTTGTTGATTTTTCAAATAGTATAAATGCATTTTTTTGATATGAATTTCAATGATTTTCATTTCACGGATTTTCTTTAAAAAAAAAAATAAAAATAAAAAATGTATCTCTTACATTCGTAGATAAACTAAGTATTTATGTAACAGTTGCAAACATATGTATTTTGTTTTATTGTTTATAAACAACATATTTTTGGTTAAAAGTACTACATCGCATTTCTTTGTGGCCAACAGAATTTTCGTTTTTTTTTTTGTCCATTTTCCCACAAAAGTGGAAGTTTTCTTTTTTCTTTAGGAAATAAAACCAATTGAAATTAAAATACTGAGAAATTAACAGATTGTTGTTTTCATTGGTATTTTTTTTTTTTTTTTTACTTTTCCATCTGTCTGTGTTGGTATTTTGCTGGAAATTGTGAAAATATATGAAAAAGTTTTAAGAACAGAAATAAAATTCAGCTTTACCAAAGATTTTATACCTTTCAAGAAACAACTACTAAGCAATCATTCCAATTCTTTACTATCAAGTTGACCAATGATCAAATTTAAGGTTCTTTATTTTAAAATATTTTTAATATAAGGATATCTATTTAGTCACTATCACTTATACTAGTACTAGATACCCGGGCAAACCTAATCCTGTTTCTCATTTCCAAAACAATAGTGGATACTTAATGGTTGACCGACCTGAGGAGATGTTTGTCAAAGACTTGATTGATTTTAAAATATGTCTCTAAGCTTTCTATGCAACCCTTTTCGATTGATTGTAGATTTTTTGATTGTTCATTTTGGTTTTTTCGAATTTCTTTCTTCCTAAACCTTCCTGGTGAATCACTTCGTCTATTCATGAAAACCGTATGAAAATCCGTTTGGTAGTTTTTGAGTTCATCGCGAACAGACAGACAGACAGGCAGACAGACAGACATAGCTGTGGATTTTGTTATATAATATGCATACTTAGATATAGATAATCGATTAATAATTATTGGTATTATTGGTATTAAAGAAGAATTATTGAGCATACAAAACATAAAATCAGTGTAAAGTGATCTATTACAATCCAATTGTAAAACATCTTAGTGTTTCAGAGTTCTTAAAGTGAAAATGTTTCCTTAGTAATAAATAACCTGATTCCTTATACTAATTATGCAATTATAAATTTTATTTTTCTTTTACAATAGTTTAAGGAGATTATGTAAGAAGTTCAGTTCTCAAATCTGAAATATAAAAATTTGAGGCTTCTTAGATTTTGTTACAATCATTTGAACAAACTTAATAGACTTTTTGCAAAGTACAATATGTTTATACATAGAAAAAATGTAGCCAATCATTGCACTACTACATCTATGTATTTAGTATTTTTAAGTATTTTCAATAAAATTGAAATGGAATTTAGAGCAGCAGCCCGATGACCAAATTCAAATTCTTTAGTTTGGTGGTTATTTATTGGAAAAATTACTTGAATGTGGATACAAATAGCTTAAGAAAAGTGTAATAAAATCAGTTTTTGAAATACATATGATGTTTTGCAAGTAGTCAGTGTATATAATACATACATATATATCTCTCTCTATATAAACGAATATATAACCAAGTATAATGATGATGTTAGTGATATTGTGTGTGAGTGAGTGTAGAGTGTAGAGCTTCGCACACTGTAGCATGGCATAGCATAATAGTCAGTGACTGATAGAGAGTGAAAGTTGCGTACGCCATTTATAGAATTGAATTTCAAACGAAGATGGCTGCAGCGAGTGCCAAGTACGACGAAGTATTTCCTTCTTTTACTGTGAGCTTGATTTTTCACTGCTGAAATTGAAGTTATAAGTATTTCATCAATTTTTTTTCTCTTTCATTTCTTGTTGCTTTTAAGTTAACAAAAATTGTAAATTGAAATTAAATAAAATATAAAATATTTATTTTAAACAGAATCCTCAAGGTGAGGGTGTGTGTGCTATACTCATATGTGTATTTGTGTGTGTGTGTGTGTGTGTTTATTTTCCGAGTGTCGGAAAACCCATTTAATAAAATGGTGGCGACATGCTGGCGGCGCTATAAAAATTATGAATTTATTTTATTTCTTTTGCTCGCTTGCTCGCCGCTCGTTTGTATTCATTTGGCTAATTTCAGCAACAAATTTTCTTATAGAATCATGGCACAAATACACGTTCAATTAAAAATAAAAGCCTTTCTGCATATGTTTGTATACATTTCTTTCCTTATTTCTTGTTTCTTAATTAATTAACACAATTATTTATTGTATTCGTATATTTGCCCTGTAAAGAAACGATTCGAAATGAAATGAAAAGAAAAGAAACGTGACGTGACGTGACGCAGTTTGAATGAAGTAAAACTGAAGAAACAATAATTTTAAGTTGTTGGAAAGTGCGCAAGCAACATACAACTTCATTCCTTTATTCTTCAATGTAGTTTGTATAGAGTACTTAGATACTTAAAAGGCTACAATGACGATAGCGCGACAAAGGCAACAACGACGACAATGACGACGACAACCTACACATATTTATTAAACATAATTTATATCGTAATAATAAATCCAAAAACAACCCAATACAGAAAACAAAAAAAAAAAAACCAAAAAACAAAAAAATAAATAATGAAACCCCTTCTTTGGTTTAAAAACTTACCTACCTGTCCACCTACCCAACTTACGTTACATACAATACATACACGTATAAATCTATTTATGTATCTACAATATAAATGTTAATATGAATGTATCTACGTACTTAACTATCTATCTATCAGAGCGACATGTTTTTGTTGTTATTGTTGCTGTTGCTCTTATGTCGCCAACATGATGATGTTGTTGGTGTTGTGTTTGTTTATCCAAAATAGAAGTTGCCACAATCAACTAAATTACAATAGTAAAAAGAGTTGAGACTCTCTCAGTCAATTTCAGTTATATTTTTTTTTGATGAAACAAAGGCACGCGCAACTTTTTCTTTCATTTTTTTTTTTTATTTTTCATCTTTCATTTTGTCCCCTTTGCGAATGCTCGATTTTTTTTCAGATTTTAATTCGACTTTTATTAATTTACGTTTTGTTAGTACTGTTGGTGTTATTGTTGCTGTAGTTGGGATTCATGTTCTTAACACCTTTTTCATGTTGTTGTTACAGATACACATGTGATGATGAAGGTCTTTTTAATGCGCCTACATTGGTTTTGGTGAGGTTTAAGTCAAGACAAGACAAACAAGTCAAGTCAAGCCAAGTCAAGCAAAGCAAATGTTGCATTTAATCGTTGTTATGCCACATTCTCTCTCTCAATGTTTCTTTCTTTAAAGATGTTACATTTTTGTGTAGGTTTTTTGTTCAAGGCATAACACCACTAGCCATGGGCCATGGCTAAGCTGGCTGGCTGCCTGCTTTTGACTGACTGCCACTTGTTGTGGAAAACCGGAAAAGCCTACGATTTTTTTTGTTGTTGTTTAATTGTTGTTGGTCGATTGGTTTAGAAAATGTAAGTAATGGATGGCATTTTATTGTAGGTTTTTATTCTATATTACGAGTATATTGAAGGTTTTAACTACTCACAATATCCATATGAATGTAAGTATTTATGTGTATGAATTGAATGGTGTCCAGTTTAGATTGTGTCCTTGATATATGATTTGTGTTTGGTTGATTATAATCAACAAGTTGAAGTTGATTGAATAAGAAGGAGGAGTGGAATATGAACAGTAGCAGCAGGGTCATTGATAATCACACTTCATTTTAATAATTATTTATTTATTTATTTATATAATAATATGTACATACATACATACATATGTTTAATAATCTTTCTGTTTATCTCTCTCTCGTTTTAGGTAAGTGATGTCCACTTCACACTTTGATAAAGTTATACTATTTTGTATATTAACAATTGTTTGATTTTGTTAGTTGATAAAAACTAACAAATCAAACTCAATTGTTAAAGTCAACAAAGCGTTAAAATGCCGTCGCTTGCAAAGAGTACTTCAACTATCTACTCTCTGATTGGTTGAGTACACAAATTATCTACAATATTAAACTATAATATATACATTTAATTTTAATTGGTTTGGTTTCGTTGGTGGTTGGTGGTTGGTGGTTTATCTATATGGCAATCGAATGAAGCTTTAACAAAGCGAATATCCAAAGAGGGTTGCGCTGTGCTTACTCATAGATAATATTGTAGATAGAAACTGTATTTTTATTGGCGCAATAAATACCCCGACTGATGATCAATTTGAGTGAATGAATAAAAAAAAAAGAAACAAAAAAAAAAAAAAAAAAAAAACGCAGTAATTAATTACAGTTCATTTGCTTTAAGGAACCAATAGTTGTTGATTGATACAAACAACATCGATCGATCGATCGATCGATCGGTCGATCTCATGAGCTAATGAAATTTACAATAAAAATAAATTAAAAATCGTGAACCTTTAAAGGTTTCATCAAGTTTGCAATTCAATAGAATTTTAATTTTGTGTACACTACATAATAGTGGAAAATGTATTCTCATTTTAGGTTATTGTTTGGTACATAGAATTATGAATCGAAGATACAATATACCATGATCTGCATCGAGGGGTAATAGAACATGCCTAGTCTCTTTATTTGTACATTTGTCAACTAGTCTCTTAGTATTATTAAACTGTCGTGGCAGAGGAGGAATTTTCTAATCATATGATGATATGTTTCTGTCGAAACTTGAAGCTTCAATGATGATGAATACAATATAATCAAAGATGGGGCCAATGGTTCTTATAGGTGCCAATACACTTAGGAGAGAAGAGTGAGTTTTAGTGTAAATTGGTCAAATACTTTACTTGTTCAGTTTGTGAAAACAAACATCCTTGAATGTTTTCAAAAGAAACTAAAAATTACTGAAACCTGCATCATTTGTATGATATTTTCTACTCTTGTGTTCATGTGAAAGGTATGAAATCTTCTGTAGAACCTAATTAAATGTTCTATGTTCTTACTACTTTGGATTCTCTCAATCAATCACGAATAAAATAGGTGTGGTTTCCTTTATGCATTAATAGAGTTTTCTGAAATAAAATCTCTCATCTGCTGTGTAAGGCAAATCAACTACTTATAAATGTGAAGAAAATAATCATTAGCGATAGTAATTTCTTGTCTCAGTGGACAACTAAGTAGTAGACTTTGTCAAAAGTTTAATATTTTCTATTTAATTCATTCATTCATTCAATCATTTATCTATCAACTATAATTTTGTATTTATTGCATTTTCCTTAGAAGATAATTCACTCATTTCCACTGCCATTTTGTCGTCGTTGGCGTTGTTATACGTGTATTAGATGCCGCCATTGCCGCAGATACTCGGTACTCGTACACATACAGAGTACTTGTAGTTGGCTACGTGGGGGCATTTTGAAATTACGCTCATGGGAACTGATTGATTTGTGCGCTTCCACTTGTTGTAACAAGTTTCTTTACTCTTATACTCACTCTTATTATCATTGATGTTTGTTGTTTTTGTTGTTGTTGTTGCTGTTGTTTGGCGCTTTGCCTATTTTTTGTTGTTTTTTTGCTTTAAGACTTTTCCAAATTGTTTTTTTTTTTTTTATGTATAAACTCGCATATACTATTTGTTTTATATGGCTATAATATGTACGAGTATATATATAAATTGCCATTTGAATCATTTTTTGGCAATGACAAGTTGCATTATGGGATTGAACAGAAGAAAAAAGAAAAAAAAAAAAAAATTGGCAAAAAATGTTTAACTTGTTCACAATTTTTAAAGCAAAACACATTCGATACAACTGCTGTGACTCTGACTAAATCCAAATGATTTGTCTGCTTGCATTTGTATCTATCTATCTATCTATCTATCTATCTATACTATACTATATCTATCTATCCATCTATCTAACATATCTGACCAATGTGGTCAAGTGTATGCTGCTGCTGCTGTTGTTGTTGCAGGTTTTTTTTTTGGTTAGAGGTTTGCTTTGTTTATTGGTTGGTTGGTTTTGTTGCAAGCATAATTTTTCATTCATTTATTTTCACTTGCTTATGCTGCAACGCATAAATTTAACTCTTTAAGGTTTCAGTTTTCACAGACACTTTATGGTGAATTTAAATATTTGGCATATTTTCTCAAAGTTGTGAATGCATTTCAGATGTTTTTTATAATATTTTTTTTTTTTTAAACAGATTTTTTGTTTAATGTATCAACATCCTGAATGACTCAAATTATTGTATAAATACCAAATTCTCTTCTTAGTATTTTGACAGTAATTTGTCTTTGGCTTTTACCTTGCCTTTGGTTGGTTTGATTGTTTGTTTGTTTGTCAAATGACTGACTGACTGACTGACTGACGGACGAGTGACTTTGACCATAAATACTTTTGACCCACGCCATACTTCAGCACGATCGTTTTAAGTAGACTTTTGTTTTTGGTTTTAGTGCTTATGCAAACTTTTGGTGCTTACTTCATTATCGTCTTTACTAAACAAGCTGCAAGATTAATGTCAATTATAAGACACACGAAAAAAAAAAAAAAAAAAAATGTGAGTGAGTTACCTTCACTACTTGACTGATTGTTGTTATTGTGAAGTATGAAGTAGTACTACATATTATAATATTATTGTATTGTATGTATGTATTTGTAAAATTGTGTCATAAGTATTTCAATAGTGTAGTGTGTGTGAAATTGAAAACCCTCACGCAGGCACGCACTCATGATCATCAGTACTTAGGAAATACTGTCACCGTCCACCCACTTGCACGATTATAAAACCAAATGCGTGTCTTGAGATAATATAAGTAAATATTTAAATTTGAATTTTAAGGCTTTTGACAATTGCATTATCAAGTACATATATTAAAATACAAGATACTTTCGCTTTCTGTTTGTGTGTACTAGTGATGTGATGGTGGTGTGAATATCTTTTAATTGGAAAAGATCAAGAAAAATTGCATTTAAATTATATTTTGCAAGAAAAAAAAAAACAAACTCATTTCCGTTAATACTTATGTATTATTATAATACAATAAAATCCAAGGCGATGATGATGATGAGACAAACCCTTGCTTTGCTTTCTAATCTTTTTTACTTATCATCTTACTCTAAGCCGCCCATATAACGACGTACAATATATAATGTAGTATTAGTCTTAACTCGAATTTCACTTACTAATGTCGCGGAAATCTGATTATTTATGATGATGAGTGAGTGGCTGTTAACAGGAAGAAGAGGTATGAATTGTATCAAGTCTAGCGTGACCGAGACTAAGACACACACAGTTACAGATACAACAGACAGAGATTTAATGTATTCCACTTAGAAAGCATTGAAGGAAGGTAAGGTGATGATGATGATGATGATGATGATGATGGTGGTGGTGCTGCTGCTATAAGCCAAATAGAAGACATGAACCTGATTGAAAGAAATGGGTTGAAATGAGTGACACGCTACCATCATCATGTTGCCAAAAGCAAGAAAAAACGAAAGTAAAAAAAGTAGAGTGATGGAAAAGTTTTCGAAAAAAAAAAAAAAAATATGAAAAGCAAAAGTAATGACAGAAAATAGCAACTAAAAACTAAAAATGTAGGACAAACTAATTCCAAAGTCAAATATATTATAATGAAAACGAGTTGCTTGCAACATGTTGCGCTTTACTTTACATACTTACTTGCTTTATAATTTTGAACCAACATCAACGCCAACAACGACAACGACAACGACAACAATTCTATATAACAATAGTACCAAAGCCAACTTAACAAAGGAAAGAAAAAAAAAAGAAAAAAACCCTACAATCAAACTTTTGTATTATATTAAAAGCAACAACAATGAATGGATGGATGGATGGGCTTTCTTCATTTTTTATAGTAGTTTCTTCTATATATAAAACAATATTTTTTTTATGGGGTTTTTCCGGCTTTGAAGCATATAAATTTTCTTATTTTCTTAATTTGAATATTAAAATTTTATGAATAAATAATAAAAAAAAAAAAAGGAAAGAAACATCATTTCAAAGACTAAAGAAAGAAAGATTTGTTTGATGATTTGTTGTTGGTACTCGTATTAAGTGAAAATTAGGTGAGCTACAGCAAAATGCTTTGAAGTTGATTATAAAAATGTTTCATGGGATTTTGAGATTGAGTCATTTGGACTTTTATTCTTTTGTATGTACATATGAAATATTTTTAATCTTTTTTTTTTTTTTTTTTTTTTTTTTTTGAATAAATTCCTGCTACTTAAATTTGAATGAACGTATTTATTACTCAGTATTTGAGTTTAACTTGTCATACACACACACACACACACACAAACACTCAGACAGACACGTTAATAATAATAATAATAATGTGTTATGCCTTTCTTATTTAATTTAAGATTTAAAAAATGTGACTAATTAAGCTAATTATAAATTAATTGCTTCATGAACTGAAGAAGAAGGATAGAGAATAAAATATCAAAGCGTAGATGCTTTTCTGACGCCCTCCCATAGTTCAAAATTTTGTGTTTTGTATATATGTTTTATTGTTTCTCGATAGCCACAAGTTCAGTTCAATTTGCTTAAACTTATCTCTCAACTCTTGGTAAATTTAAGGCATTCTTACGTTAAAAATATGAATGAATGTTCGGTTAACTGTCACATGACTTGAATAATTGGCTTTCAACTTCAGAGACTGCGTTTGCATCTGATGTTTTCATACAGTAGCACCGAATAAATGATCTGTGTGTATAAATTAAAGATAATCACATTCAAAATATCATCTCAAGATCTTAACACTCAGCAACTAATTTTTATAAACGAAGGCGGATAGATGAATTAGAACAAATTGATTCATTTGTCTTGGGATATTGATCACATCTTTTTATCTTCAATTCTTCATGCTTATTGTGGTTTAAACATAAGATTAAAATGATTATTCATTGCATAATAATATGAAACCTTTGTTGCTGTTGCAGCTTTAAGTATAAATTCAAAGTAACAATTTTGCCAGTTTTGACCTAAAATATTTATTTTGCTAAACGAGGATTTCTGAGAAAAGGCTCCTCAGCACTTTGTTAAACATTTTATTATACTTAACTCTGTCAAGCCTTCTTTTCTTCATACCGAACTGTGACTGACTAACCGACTGACAATGTTTGCATTATGTTTGTTAAACTGCTGATGAAGTCAATCGAAGCCGGTTGTGTTTATTTAACTAATAAAATGCAAATTATTTGCATTTTGTATTGATGTTGTTTGTATTTATTTAATGAGTGCGTATCTTTCATATTATAAATATTTTGTTTTTATTACCAAAGTATTTGTTCTTTCACAGATTTATTGTTTTTATTATAATTTTTTTTTTTTTTTGATAATATTTTTCAGATTTTATTTTATTTATATTTATAAATATACTTACTAAGTATAAATAAAATTATTTATGTGTTCACAAAACAAAAATTTCTTATATTTATTTTGATTGTTTATTTGTACTGATTTTGCATTAAAATTATTTCATGTGTATGTAGTAGATAGTATTTTGATGACTCTAACTCATCCAGGAATCTTCCTTCCAGGTGTTGTTCTGTTGTTGTGCATTTGATTTATTTAATTAATATTTCATTTCCATAACTAATTTATTCTTTTATCAACTCACTCACTCACTCACTTGTGCTGCTGTCTCCATTCCATTCGTTGTTATTATTGATAAATTTGCATTTTAAGAAACATTTGGCACATTTCATTTTCTCTTACTACCCATCTATCCCTACCAATCTTGCTACCTTCTTCCCTATGTTGAAATCATTAATATTTCTTGTCTTTCATCTTAAGATGTTGCTTGTTTTTTTGTTTTTTTGTCTGTTGTGTTTCATGCTGTTTTGCGTGCTCTAATTTACGTTTGTATTTTTTCTTTCGTTGCGGTTTTGCTTTAATTATTATTCATCTTTTTTTCAACTTTGCTTGTCGTTGTTCGACCTTTTCTTCTCTCAATTAGTTAGTAGTTTACTTTTTTAGCCTTTCTTTCAACTAGACGCCATTGTATGCTTTTTAACCTATTTCTTTATAAGTATTTTATTTCTTTAACTTTTTTGCTTTAATAATTTATGCCAAGGAACACGTTTTTCATTAAGTATTTTTTAATTATTTTTGATTTATTTTTGCATTTAATTTTAAATACTCGTCGTACTTTGTTGCTGCTGCTACCATTTTTGTTTGAATCATTTTTATTATTGCAAAAAATTTAATTTTGAGATGAGATGAGGCGACGAGACATTTAAAAATGAATTACAAAATTTCAACAGACAACACCAAAAAAAAAAAAAAAAAAAAAATATTTTGTTTATTGCACATAAATTTTATTTTGACCCAAAAATTTCATAAAAAATTAATAAAATTACAAAAGAAAAATTTGAAATGATCTTTAAGTTAATTGCTTGCATTACTTTGTTGTTTCCATTTTTCATTTTGAAGATTTTTATGTCATTACAAATTATACTTGGATAAAAATTGAATGTATTTAATGTGTGGGAGAAATTGTGAAAGAATTTAATATAATGAAAATATGAGAATTTTGTTATAATATAACAAAAGAAAACAAAAGTTTTAAATATGTAACTTTTTACAACCAAATAAATTTCCAGTTGTTATAACAAAAATAATTCTTAAATGAAAACCACAACACAGAATATGTAAATTAAATTGGAAAATATTCTATGCCCTCTACATTAATTGAGCTCATGTAGTTCATATGTTGGCATGTAACATACAAAAGTAAAGGAGTCTTCACATTGGTTGATTTTGATTTCTATATTTTCTAAATCTAATATATAAAAAATAATGTTTTGTTTGTTTGTATGTTATAAGCTGCCATACTGTTCATTTGATTGCATTGAAATTTAGTGAATGTGTGTGGTTGAATCCCGGCTTGATAATAGGATAGTTCTGGTCCCGATATAATAACCCCTAAAATAATCATACAAAAAATTAACTAAAAAATCGATAAGATGCAAACCATACGCTAGTACTAAATGCAAAAATGATGTACTCTTAAAATTTAGTATCCTAGAGACAGTAGCATCTATCCGAACATCATCCTTTTTAACAGAGTTGCATAATTCATTTAAAATAGAAAAACATCTTTAAATTCCATTTTAATAGAATCAAATGTTAAAAATAAGAGTAGTATTTTGCTGAATAGATTGGATTCCCCTTAATATTATTTCTACATTAATTGTGATCTCCCATGAGGAGATACACATAACTTAATCAAATACTTCTTTAAAATCCTATAACTAGAAAGGTCTGATTGAATTTGTTATATGCATCAACCTCAGTATTTAACTATGTACATATATATATTTTATTGTTGCAATTGGAAAACCAAAAGAAATTCACATTATTTACTTTTTTGCCTGGTCAAGGTTAACAAAAGAAAAAAAAAAATATTAACAAAAACCAAATGAACAACAACAATAATAATGAGACTTGATTTGTACAGCATTTTATGCTGTTTTAGTTCATTGCTTAATGGATAAATTTATTACTTTAAATCCAACAAAATGTCTATATTAAAGTTGAAGAAAAATCTATTAAAATATACTTTAAAATAAAAAAAAAAAATATAAAGAAGGGAAATTAGAAATAAATAATTTTTGTTTTTTTTTGTGTATTAAAACAAGAAATATGTACATAAATTGAACTAAAGTGCGATATAAAAAACAATGGTGGAAAACAACAAAATGTTAGTCAGTCTGTCTCTGCCTTTGTTATTATTGTCTCTGATGTGTCTGGGTGTTTAATGCCTTTTTTTTTTTTTGTATTTTCATTGTGTGTCCAATTGTGGCCATGTACAGAATTGAAGCGATAATTGCATAAAAATCGTTATAACCACCAATAACAAAACTGAAGATAATTTGTCAATTCTTGTTGTTGTTACTGCTATTGTTATTGTGTCTTTATATTTTGCTTTGTCAATGGAGGTTAAACGTTTCAGTTTAGCGCACCATAACAGAGTTTTATTTGTTTTTTTTTTTATAAAAACACTCCAAATTGAACACATTCATACTCAGTTAACATTGTTCGAAAAAAATACTTTAAAGAAAACAATAAGCCAAATCCAAGTCAATTCAAACTAAGCCAATCCAATCCCCGAAGTTTTAACTCACTATATATGCACATGACTTTTTATTTTATATACACGAAAGTTGCGCATTTAAAGTAGTCGACAAAAGGCAACAAGTAGTAAACAGGCAAAGGCGACAATATCGTTGACACCTACACAATTGTGGATTTTATTGTATAATTTATATTAGTGTGAATTCTATACACTTTTGTCTGATGTTTGTAACATACTTATATTGAAGAAGAGATTTAAGTCCATTTAATTCGTTCCAATGCAAACTTGTATATCAGTTTTTGTACTAAAGAGATCATAATTTACCATTCACTCATAGTGTATTTGAATAGCTTAGCTGCCTTCAATTAATGGGTGATTCAGACAGACAGAGTCACTATCAGCTTAAGCCCATCACTTGCAGATAGTGGAATCCAGAAAATCATATATTTATACACTGCGACGTTCTAGAAGCACCCAGCAGAAATAAACATCTGGGACATTATTGACCTATAAGTAATCATAACACAATGACAAATTCATATTCTGTGACTTACTAATACTTCTAAGAATGATAGAGTTTCTAGAGGATATAAGTCGAGTGTCCTCAATTGACACTTTTTTTCATTCATCGTATCATTTAAATCTATCTTTTTTCTGCCATTTCTGTTTATGAACAAGGTATTTAAACTTCGGCGTAACTTTGTTTATTGAGTTGAGATATTCTTAAAAGGAGTTATTATCATAAATGAAATAAACTAATTGGTATGAATGATCTTGCATGCATAAATTTACCAACTCACAATGATATGCATATACATAGTATATAGTCGCATATGAATTTATATAGAGATACTTAAATGGAGTGAAATCTTGTTTACTAAATAGGAGTCGTGCTCCTATGCAAATTTATCTGTATCGTTTTTATTTTCTGATTGATGATTTTAGGATTTTAATTTTATAATCGATCAAGAAATTAGTTTAATATTGTCGTTGTTGTTGTTATTGTTGTTAACTTAAAGTTGAGTTGACTTGACTTAACTGTCTCTGGGTGGGTTTAGTATGTAAAGTAAAAAGATACAAGGACGTTCAAAAAAAAAGACGAAAATAAGAAAAACAAAAAATCATGAAATGCTTTTTAAGTTGGCATATAAATAATTATATGTACACATTGTATATACTTATATACAGGTCTTTAGTTTATACTATTGTGTGTTTAGGACCTACAAAATACCTTGCATGAGTAGACGAGTAAATTTGTTTTTATGTTGTTATTTTGTTTAGCTGAGTTGAGTTGAGTTGAGTTGTAGTACTATGTCTCGCACTGAGGCGTGTAATTTACACATTTAAATGCATCACAAATTTTTATTTAATTTTTTCGTTTCGTTTCTTTTCTCAAATGTTATTTTGTACTTTGCAAATTATTCACACAATAATAAAATAGATACATCCATACAAACAAAGATTCATACATACTTTCGGTTGCATGAAGTAAAGTAAGGTATGCTAAAAGTATCTCATAAAAATTATTGCTTGTGTGACAATCTGAAAAAACAATTTTTAAATTTTTTCTTTATGTTGATGTTGATGGTGACATGGATGCATTTACATAGTATTTTTTTTTTTTTAGAAGTAGTCACCATAGAGAACTCATATTTTTAACGCTACTGAATCTTTCATAGTTGAGTCTTCTTTTGTGTGACTATGTGATTCTTTTTCATTCGCTCGTTGCTCCTTTGCGCTTATTACATCATTATTAAATGAAACGATGATAAAATGGTCTGGTCAATGAGGCTTCCTTTTCTTTTAATTTTCTGCTTCCTTTTCTCTTTATATTTTATACAATATTTGCTTTATTATTTCATAGTACAAAGTCGCTGCAAAGTGTTGAGTTTTCAATTTTCATTTTTTATGTTAAAAATTTTAATTAATTTTTATTCTATAAAACTTGTGTGTTGTTTCTTATTCAATTATTCTCCTTTTATACTATACAAAGACTCATCGTCATCATCATCATCATCATCATAGAATCAGTAGTCAACATTGATCAAAATCTAATGCTGCTTCTTGACCTCTTTTGATAAAAAAAAAAAAAAAATAGAAAAAAAAAAAAACAAAAAAAAAAATTATGAAAAAATAGCAAAAATTCAATTCAAATTAATGAAATTTTTCAAATAACTTTGAATTTATCTATACTAACCAATTCAGATACAACTACACATATAAGTGCATATATGAAGAGATAAAGAGTAGGGAGAGAGATTGAGTGAGCATAAATGCAATTGTGACAGCTGCCAATTTTAATCGAGCAAATGTCAAATATGCTGCATGATGACAACAATATGTAGCGCTGACAGAAACTACAATACTTCGAATGAAAAAAGCAAATGATCGGCAGCATATGACTGACTATTTATCTCTGGCAACAACCATGACTGATGAACACATTCATCAAATGTATTTCATTATCTCATTCAGTACATCATTCATACATTTATTCATTTATTGAATATGCATTTGATTACCATTAACGCGATGAATAATCATTGCATAAATCAAGAGAAAATTAGTATATCAGAGCAGAGTGTGGTTTTATTGCGGGTGTTGTTCATCATATTGTAGTACAATAGTTTAAATGTAAATAGTATTTTATACTAGAAAACTATTGTACATTAGTTAATTGTATCGATTAGTCATTTGTTATGAGTTAGTTGTCGCTATCTGATTCGATTAAAGGCTGCTGCTGCTGCAGGAAATATTAACTTACAACAACAGATAAAGTGTATTTATGTTAATTTTAATAATTAAGCAATTCATTTTGTGTTCCTCGATAAAAGCGGCAGCAGCAGCAGCAGATTCTCTGCGTCATTTTATAATTAAAATTATATTTATGAAGTGAACTCACCTAACTGACTAACTGACTGACTACCCCCATAATATAACCTAAAATGGTCATAATGGTGTTGGCGTTATTTGTTGTTTGCTGATTGTTCTTAATAAAAATTAAATATGGTAACATTTTCCAGGTTTGTAGGCGTTTCGAGTGAAATATTCTAAGACTAAATAGAAAATAAAAGACCGCAAACTACAAATAATAGATACAATAATCAATGAATGAGATCTTTTAATTCATTAACAAGTTTTGTTGTTTTGTTGGTTGTAAGATTTTTATGGTCATAGTAAGTTCAATTCAAATTTGTGGTTAGCAGCAGCAGGTTGTTTTTACATATGTACGAGTATATCTTTCTCTCCATTTGCTGCTTTTCTGTTTCTCAGTTTGTCTCATTTTATTATTTATTATTAGCGGTTTTTGTGTGTTGGCTGTTTGCCTTAAGCAAGTCAAGTTTAATCATAATGTTTTTTTTTTTTGTTTTTTTTATTGTTTATTGTTCTCTATATGTATTTGGATACCTTTTTTAGAGTGTTGTAGAGCTGCTTATAGATACTAGATACATATACAAGTATATTTAAGTAAGTATTTGAGCCCAACCAAAACATTTCTATGAAGGTTGCTGTGTTGCTCATCATAATAATAATCATCATCATCATCATCATTCTTAATATGGCGTTGCAATTCCATTTTTGATGAATATTCTGATGAGTATCTATTTGGAGTGTATTTGTCAGTGTGTGTGCGTGTGTGTGTGTGTGTGTGTGTGGGCAAATATTCAAGTATCTTTATTCCTTAGTTATTTTTATAACTAAATTTTATTTAACGACCATCCATCCGATGCTTTTGAAAACTTTAAATGTGTTTCTGGACAAATATAGTTTTGCATGCGTTGGCTGACTGATGTCGTTATCGAAGTCGTTATTTTACATTATAGAGAATCATATATTTTAAGTGTTATTAGCAAATCAACTAAAGATTTTAGATTAACCAGAAGAAGAATTAGAAGAAGGCGAAGTAAAGAAAGAAAGATACAAAAAGAATAAAAAAAATAATAAAAAAAATGCTTTAAAAATGAAATATGAATGCTATTCAAGCAAAATACTATTAACTATTAACTTTTCATTGTTAATTTTGGCTTTTGATTGAAAAAGGATTTTAAGTTTAGGTATTCTATGAGGTGACATCATTGAGATTATTACAACAGACAAAATACAATTTAATTTTGAAGGTTAACTGTGGGATTATTTAGATTTATATTTGTGTAAAATATATTTGGATATTCTCGCATCTTAGATTTATTTATTATTAAGATTGCAAATAGATATTTTGAAATAAAGTTTAAAATTATTAAAACCATAAATTATACATATGATGTACTTATATTCTTCTTTAATATTTTGGTATTTATTATGAAATCTTTTTCAATTAGAAATTAACAAAAATAAACCTCAACCACTCAACCACTCATACATCCAAGCATTCTTCCTTCATTTCATTTCATTACATTTCATTCTATGTATCATAAATTATTAGTTTTAACACATATGATGTTGTCTCACATGTTACCAATCTCAACCAAACCAAGGAACCAACCAACCAAAAATTATAATCATGTGTGCATTTCAGCCCTTTTGGGTGTTTTTTCAACATTTACATGTTGCCTGCCTGCTGTTCTGCTCCTCTCCTCTCTGTGTTGTTGAATTGCCCCACTGACTCTACATACATTTGCTTGTGGACTCTCTCAAGTTTTATTGACGTTGCACAAATTCTATATTTAGCTGTTATTTGGCATATTGCTGTCAATAAATTGTCAAATTTTATGCCAATGCACATGAAAAAAAATATAACAAAAAAAATCACCAAAAGAAAAAAAATTAGATAAAAATTGGCAAATGTGACAAATATTTTTCACATTACGTAGAATGATAATTTTGAATGAGAAAAATCGTAAAAAAAAAAAAAAATAAATAAAAATGATGAGACTTTAAGAAGAAATATGGGACAAAAGGGTTTTTCAACTTGAAGTTGACTCATTCGACTTTCGAATGAGGCAATTTTTTATTTAAATAGTAAATAGTTAAATAAATATTACAAACAATATTCCTAATAAAAAGAAACTGAAGTAAGTATAAATTACTGTCATATCATAGAAAACTATAAAGGAGGGGAGGTTCAATGAGTATCTAGTGAATGAATATGAGAAACAATCGTCGAAAGGGAGAAATTAAATTGATTGATTATTTTAAAAAGGGTTTAATAAAAAGAAAACATAATTTAGGTTTAATCTACAGTGAAATGAAAATGTTTTTTACATGTAAAGAAAATTATCTTGTTCCATTGGAAATACCTTTGAAGTGTTCTTGAGTCAAGTCTAACCAAGCTCTTTATTTTAACAGATCACAATTTGACTTCCAGAGACATAAGAAAAAGTCTTGAAGCAAAAGAAGCATCTTTTGTAAATGATATTTTATGGAACTTGATACTAATAACTTGCTGGCAAAGCCAAATAAGAATATCTATTCTATCATATTTGAAGTAAAGCCAAACATTTATTAAAACTCCCTCGTAGTATGAGCAATTTGTATAAAAATTAAAAAAAAAAATAATAATAATAATATGATGTATTGGCACTCGTCATCATATTAATTATAATTATCATCATATTTTCTACTTATAAAAGATAAAGCAATTCTTTGTTCTAAAATGCATTTAAATGAATTTTATTGTATAAAAAAAGGGAGAAAAAAAAATGGAATTCTTGTTGATATTATCAATTGTATTGTATTGTTGTCACAGTGGGATATCAATTCATCATTCATTTTTACACTCATTGATTTGTCATTTATTGATCTGAAGTTCTTGATTGTGTCATTTATTAAAAAAGTGTTAAGAATAGGTGAGCCAACCAAGTCAAGTCAAGTTGAGTGAAGTCAAATTACCACATTTGGTTGAGGTCACAACACATTTTGATGTAGCACACGCCTTAACTATAGTAAAGGTACAACGACATATATTATTTTTAAAATAAATGATATCATTAAACATTGTACTACAATAATGTTTTTTTTTTTTTAAAATAATGCTTGGTGTTAGGAATATAATAGATACATAGAAAGATTACTGACATTAGCATTTCTCACGCTTTTAATGTCATTATATTTGTTTAGGAATTAATAACAGAAAATATTGTAGTTCATAATAACAAATTAGTTGTAATTTAATATTAATTTTAGCTTCAGATGACAAATCGCATCAAATACAAATACTAAATGATAGAGGATATAATACTTAATTAAGCGGTAGCAGACAACAGCAGCAAAAGTTGTTGCAATCCAATGAATCATGATTAAATAGATGGGTAGATAGATAGATAGATACTTAGATACTGTACACGTAGACAGAAGAAGTGAGGTAACAGGTAACAACAAACTCACTCCAAATGGTTTAATGATGATAATATAGAGGAGCCAACATAAAATTTGCCGTTGTGTTGTTGTGTCATAAAATTTAATAATAATCTAATAATTGTAGATTTGTTGGTTGCTATTCACGCACACACACACACACACACAACATAATTGTTAGTTATGTTTGATGATGGTGATGGTGATGGTGTTGCTGTTGCTGTTGCTAACAACAAACTAAAAATGAAATTGAAAATATAAAAATCTTAATAAAGATATACATAACTAACTGCAATTTGGTCTATCACATCGTTAAAGCAAAAAAACGTGTTGCAATTACTAACGTGTGCAGCATTTTGTTGAACTTAGGGGCGCCTCGATTGAAAATCATGACTGACTTACATTTTCATTTAACCATATTTGGGTGTCAAAGGTTAAGTGAGTTTATACTTTGTTATAAAGTGACAAGAAACACAATTCTTCTTATTTATATCTTTATAAAATTTTAATAATTTTTTTGAAAAAATACTTTAATGTGATTATCTTTTATCTTTTTTTTTCTTGCAGAAATTGCACGCGTTCGCGCTTCACTGTTTCAAATAAATGGCGTCAAGAAGGAACCACTTACATTGCCAGAACCTGAAGGCTCTGTTGTAACATTGAATGAGAAAGTCTATGTACCCGTGCGAGAACATCCAGATGTAAGTAATCATCTAAATCTGTTTCATTTCAAGAAGTTTGTTTGTTTGCCTTTTAAGTTTTAAGTATCTCCATATGATGTACGATGAGTATCTGATTCTGATTCTGTATCTATCTATGAATGAATTTATTTTAGGCATATGATCTCATAACATGTTTTAATTGCTTAATCATTCAGAACGATTGAACCATTGAATAAATTATACAATTTGATGATAAATGTGAACAAAAACAAAAGTGTAAGAGTTACACAAAAGCATTTATCTGAAAGTGACGAACCCAAAAAATGCTCCAAAAATAAGTTCGTTTGATTATGTAGCAGTAAAATAAAGTACATATGTTGTAGTTTTAGAGTCTAAAATGGAGAACACGAAAAATTAGAAACAAAATGGTAGGGAAAATTGCTCGTAAATCTATTTAATTTTATAATCATAAGAAAAAAAAAAAAAAAAATCAAAACTGGGCGCATTTGAAATGCTTCCGCTAATTAGAATTGACAACGATGATGATGACGATGAAGACGACGACGACGTTGACTGTCGATGATGATCATGGTGGGGACACTGAGAATTGGAGACGAGACAAGCGTTTTGGCATGTGTCGTCGTTGTCATCGACTTCGTGTATCTTTTGCCTTGGCTTAGAGTTGAGTTGAGTTGATTTGGCTCTGACGCACCCCCCACTGTTGTAGCTCATTCTTTAGTTATTTTTCCGTCAGTCAGACAGTCTGTCAGTGTTTCTGTCTGTCCATGTTCAATGAAGCTCAATGAACAAATGGCACACCGGAAATCACTTTAAGGTGTGCCAACGACGACGACGACAACAACGACGCTTGACTGAAGATTGCTGTTAGCTGCAACAAATGGGCGGTTATGTAACGCACTTTGTTGCTGTTATTTGTTTTGCTAATGTTGTTGTTGATGTTGATGTTGGTGTTGGTGTTGCTGTTGTTATCTGTCGCTAATTGTTAGATTCTTTAAAATGCTGCTGCCTGCCTGCCTGCTTGCCAGCCAGCATAGTAGTAGCTAACTTTCAAAGATTTTGTAATATGTAAAATTAAAATATAATTTATTTAGGTTAGTTAAAATCAGTGAAGCGCTTAAGGAAGTCATTGTCATTTGCCAGTTGATTTAAAAGTTTCCATAAAAATGTTGTTCATCATTTTATGTTGTCCACATTATAAGATACAATTTCATTGAAAAATATTCTCATCTAATTAGGAATTTATGTTGTATGTTTGTTGCGTGACCTAAATTAAAAGTTTAAAAATTATTATTAATACTCTGTTGCATATACTTAGTAGAAACTAATTTCGAGTTTCGAGACTCATAGCTCACTCTGGGATGGGATGGGGATGGGGGGGCTCTTCAATCCACTTGTTGATGTGAGTTGTTGGTTTGCTATGTAGTTTAGTCAGTGCGAATACCATTGAGTGGCAACAAAGCATACAAAATGAATGAATGAATGAATGAATGAATGAAGTGACATCAAAAGCATCAAACTTTGTCATAGTTTAATTAGATGAGTGTCTGAATGTTGTTTCCCACACAAACAACATAAAGTAGCAAGGCCACTAAAACTCAACTGAATTGTATATAAAATATTTCGAGGTTTCCTTTCTCCTTGTGACTATAGTCACTAAATTAGTAGTAATAGTAATAGTAGTAGTAAAACCCAATCGGGCGACATAGAGATACTCGTACAAAAGATATGAAGCAGCTGTTAAAATAAGCTACTAAATGGCGCCTCTAATTACAAGTGGCATTTTATCTAAGTTGAATGAATGACACTTACCACACATTCACACATTCATTCATTTGTACAATATTATGTTAATACACATACATACATGTGTGTGTGTGTGTGTGTGTGTGTATCTCTTCTCATTCTCATATAATGAGAAACAACTTTCGCTTGAAATCAACTTGATTGTGGTAACAACTTTTGCACTTCATTAAATTTATTTCCTACGACGTTCATATTTCTAAAACACAAAACTTGTGTCTGCCTGCTCCTTTTGATGAAAGGATCCTTGAAAGTGTATTGAAATTCTTTAAAAATTTCACAATTTGATGTAGATTTTGTAATTAATTAATTTATAAAGAAATAATTCAGATCTCTCAAGAGTTTTAAATCGTGAAAATTTTTATATTTTAAAGATTTTTTTTTTTTTCAATTTTACTTAAAATTTATTTCTTTCCACTCATTCGAAATAACGCACATCAGTCACATTTCATGAAAATTAAGTAATAAATTTGATTTGAAAACAAATTTTAAAATGTTTTTCTCAAATTTTTTTTTTGAAAATTTAGTTGTTTTCTAAATTCATAAAAATTTCGACAGATTCATTCATTTTCAGATATATGAATTTCTTTCTTTTTCCACCTTTTTAATATTACTTTTCTTCTTGTTGTGCGTTTACGAAATCAATGCAATGATGATCATGATCATGATGATGATGATGATATTTAAAATGTTTATTAGATTGATCAAATGAAGAAGAATCTCAATCAGAAATACCTTGAATGAAGTATTAAGACATGGGAACACAGAGGTGGCATTCGATTGCACGAATCACTGCCTTGAATCATTAAATTAATTACAATATATTTCATGCAGAATTGCGAAATTTTTTTGACATTTTTTCAAATAAAATTTTCTATTTTTCTCTGTCTTGTTTTTCATTTTCTGTTATTATGGTTTTCACTCATGAAAATTAATTTTATAGCTACACACAAATCAAAAACTTTTAATTCCAAATTTCTATTTAGAATTCTCAAACCATTTTTCCTATTTGTTGGCAAAAATTGCACTAACACATCCTCCTTATGCATAATATCAACGTCAAAATCATGCCATAAATGAATTTGAATTTATTATTGTAATTTTTCAGTAAAAACAATTTACATTTTCGACCATTTCTTCATCGTGTTAAGTGATTTGGAGCATGCGATTCAATTTGATTTGATTGTATTGAAAAGAATAATATTTTTTCTTGTTAACATAAAAACAAAAAAGAAAGAAAAAAAAGAAAAAAAAAAAAAGAAGGAAAACATTGTGAAAAATTCAAAGTGTTTTTTTGTTTTCTTTGTTGTTGCTTGTACTAAATATGAAGATGAAGATGATGATGTGATGTGATGTGATGTTGATGATGTTGTTTATTATTGTGACTCATATTTCATTTCTACTTGATGTACCATGCCACCATCACCATCAAAATCTAACTAATATGTTTAGATTTTAAGAAAAAGAAACCAACAAACCAACAATCAAACAAACTTCATGCTAATAATAATAATAATAATAACAATAAAATAATAAATATCTAAAGTGTCAGTTGCATTACAATTTGTCAAGTTGAAAGAGAACAAAAACATGTCAGTTAATTTATAATATTTTCTTTTATTTTGTATTTTTTTTTTATTTTTTATATATGAGTCTCTCAAAGCATAAAAATGCATTCAATTGTGTTTTGTGATGTGTTTAAGTGTTAAAATGTTGTTGTGTGTTAAGACGAGAGTGTTGAGGAGGGGGGTTTTGGTTTGGATCCAATTGACAAAGTGTGTGTAGTACAACTTAATTAAAATAAACTATAAAGAATAGCAACATCAACAATAACAACAAGAAAAACATCATCCATGTCAGTAACAAAAACAAGAAAATAGTATATTAAATACAATAGTTTACAATTAATTACTGTGTATACATTAAGCAATAAGATGCAACAGAATAAATGTAGGGTGATAGAGGAGAGAGAGAGAGAGTAAGTGAGTGAGTGAGTGATGCACAAACACATTAAATGAGGCTCATTGTTGTGATCATTGAGGACTGATGAATGGTCCAGTCAGTATATTGTTGTTCAGGAATTTATATTTAAGCATAGATGATGCATTCATTGTATAACTGATGATACTTGGTCATGTTGATCCTAATACTTAGTATTTTCAATTTATATACAAATTTTCTAGAGGAATAATATCTATTATATGTATAGAGAAGAGATTAAGAGGAGGTAAAATTCATGATTTATTAAAATAATTTGCAAGAGTTTGGTGATTTTCTATTGACATGTTCTGATAGGAAAAGAGAAGCTTTGAAAAAAGAAAGCCAGATCTCTCAATAAACCTGCACATCCAAATTGAAAAGGTTTATACTTACTGAGAAAGAATCAATTTTTGATTTCAAAAATGGATGTATAAATCTATAGACCAATTTTCTGCATTTTATATAACTTTACAAGTTTTGTAGAAAAAGGCACCAGAGTGATTAAACAAAGAAATTAATATACTCGAATAAAAGGTAGTTCTTACCCTAATCCCATGATGTATGATGTATACTTATTAGAATGTGTGACTTTGGTTTCTAAAATACATAATTTGTTTTAAAATAAATTTAAATAAATCCCAATCAGAGATAATTAAAATACTTTAACAAATTCTCTCACTCAACCCTGTAGATTGAGTGACTGATCTAATCTACAATATTCATCAAGTATGTTAGTAGTAGTAGTAGTAGTAAGGTCAGGTCTCAGTCGCTCTGTAATAAAATCAATTCAAGTAATTTTTAACCGCAAATCGTTGCACAAATTTGTCATACAAAATAAAACAAAAATAAAAAATTTTAATTAGAAATAATTTTTATGGCATTTGGTGTGATGTGATGATGTTTGTTAGTTTAGTTACTTAAGTAATTGAGAATACTACCCGTAAGTTATTTGACTAACTAACCGACGATCAGACTAACTGACTGACTAAATCTCTGTCTATTTGTAAGTTAAGTTGAGTTAGAATGTTGGTTGGTGGTTGGTTGGTTGTATGGTGTGGTATGTGATGTTACTTGTCAAATTGTGATTTATTTTTTCCGTGCATTTTATGTGAGAGAACGAGATTGTTTAACGGCTGCGCGTAATTATGTGTAATCTATTTGATCTAAACCGACCCGACCAATATAGCGGGACTAACGGACGGGCAAGCGATGGATAACAGACTTTCGTTGCTAAGATCTGTTGAGCTTAGGCCGACTGAAGTTGCCTGGTAGCTTGCATGACTAGGTTAGGCTGGTGTCAGCATTTTTTCACCAATTAAATGGCAAAAATTTATATGGTGAGGCGACTGCGATGTTGCGATGACGTTAACATTTCAAGATGAAAAGCGGCGAAAAATCAAATAATGAAAATCAAAAATTTTCTTTTAATGGAATACACATAGATATAAATGACTTGTAAATGAACTTTGTATTTAATATAATAGAATTGAATTGACTTTTTTCTTGTGTGTGTGTGTGTGTGTGTGTGAGTGTGTGTTTAGGCATATGAATAAAACTGAACAGAAGAAATCTACTTATTATAGAATTTAGTAAGAAACTGAGTTTTTGTTAAAGCAAGTGAAAAGGTTATTTTCAGCATTTCTTCTTTTTTTTGAATGAGGAAAAGAAGAAAAAGTCATTTTATTTTTGTTTTTTTTGCTGAAATTTAGAGTTTTGGTTTTTTCTCCACACGTGTTTTTTTATGCTGTTGTTGTTCTCCGGTAAGCAGCTTTTCTTTTATCAATAGAAATAGAAGAATGAAATCTACAATAAATGTAGCGAAACGAATACGATGATGAATATACTATATACTATATATGTATGTACTTTGATTTGGCAATTATATTTATTATGTTCGCATTATGCAGCAGTTATGACAACAGTTCAGTAGTCAGTAAGTCAGAAAAGTTGATATTGTTGTTGGCAGACATAAATCCATATATATATATATATATATATATATATATATATATGTATATATTACTTCAGTATATACTATGTAGATGTTGCAGATACATTTACATTCATTTGATATAGATATGTACATATGTACATATATAATAGACATACATACATCATCAAATGAGGTCTTATCAGTTTCAAAATGTTGTATGTGTACCTTTTGATTGTTAAATTGAATTATAATAAATGCGACAAGTTGGAATAATAGAAGTACATATATAGTAGAAGGGTACGGTGTCCTCTCTCTCTCTCTCTCTCTCTTTCTCTCTCTCTCACTTTGTTGTCTCTCTGAGTTTGGTGTCTTATCAAAGTAAACAATCTTTGTAGTACTCATAGTTGTTCATGGAAGTAGTACAACACATAAAGATATACGTAAATTACGAATGAATATACTATACATTGTAAATGTTTGCTTTGCTTTTGTTGTGTTGTTTTTATTTTTTTTTTGGTATATTTTTCTCTTTTGTTGAAGAATCTTAACTCGTCGAGTGTTTTGGTAAATAAAAGCATGAAGTAGCGACTGAATGAAGCAAGTAGCAAGCGTGCGCTCATTAAAAAAGAAAAAAAAAAAAAAAATAGAAGAATTTTTTACTATTTTTATATTACTCGTATATTGTTTTTGTTATTTTATTATTATGTATATTTTGTTGTAGCTGTTAATACTCAAGTGGCGACACCCGCTGGCCTCTTGAGTCAGCGCATAATTTAAATTTTTCATACAATAGTTTTTCTATTTTTAAATTGTGTTGGGCTGGGTGGGTGATAGCTTCATTCATTAGTGTGCAAAATATAGACTGTGTGAAACTCATTGCTTTTTTTTTTTTGTTACCAAGATTTAATTTTTTTATTTAATTTCCTGCCTTTGTCTTATGCCTTCACATTGCTGGTTTGTTGGTGTCTGCTGTCTGTGCTTTGTTTATTGTAAGAAGATACGCCACGCTCCTTTAATTAAGATCCAATTAGAATCACATTATTATTGAGATACATAAACTGAAATCTTCTTCTATTCTAGAAAATTAAATATAATTAATGGTTTATCATCCTTAGTTAGTTGCTTAGATAATGAAATAATTTTTCTGACACTTTCATCAAATCAAGTAAAAAAAAAATATAAATATTTTGGGATTTTTTCTAATTAAAAATCAATCAAATTATAATTGAAATCATTTTTCTATTCTATTTATATGCGTAAATAACAAAATTGAAAAATCAAAAACATGCATTTCATTTTAAATTTAATCAAATAGATTAAAATGAATATATGTAGAAAATATTATAAAAAATAGACAAAGTAAGCAAGAGATGGCTGCAATCGAATCGAATCAAATCAAATCGAATCGAATCACATGAAATCAAAAGCTTAATAGGCTTACATTCTCCATGTGGAGCTGCTGCTCCATTAACCACAATCAAATGAAAAAAATGTGTGTGTGTGTGTGTCTGCTGTCTATCAATTGAGTGCGAAAATTCCAAACATTTTACAGTTTTTGCCAAATGCTAGCATAACACTAACTCTGAGAGATATAAATCAAAAGCTTTTTAACATAAAACATACAACAGACAATCAAATATCCATATGTGTACGTAGATTCGTGTGTTGTCAATAGATAGATTGATAGTAATTTTCACTGAACAACATCTCGCGTATATTTAGTAATTTCTGGTGTGCAAAGCAATTTCAATTGATTAGAATCGCTTATGTTCCCAGTTTGCCCCCAGTTATCAGTTGCATTATCTCCCGAACTCGTTTATTTCAAATGCAGTATACTATTAATTGTAGTCGTCGTCATCATCATTACAAAACCATCACATCACATCACATCATATCATATTATATGATCAATTTAGTACTAGACGCCATCACAAATGAACCGAAAACGAATCGAAGCAACGACTGCCTGCCTGCTTACTTTGTGGGTGGCTGGAAATCGAGTGCGATTAGAACAACTTTGGAATTTTTATTTTATTATTTTTTATAAATACATAAATACAATATGTAATTCGCACCCATTTAATTTATAGGTTAATTGCATCTATTGATAATTTATTGATATTTTCCATTAGTTGTACACATTTTTCTATACACTATATTTATTAATGCAATTATAGTATGAGTATACTATATACATATTTAGTAGTATTGCATATTTTTTTTAGAATATATTTTGCATTTTTTATCTCTTTATTTATGAGCTATAAATGTATGTTTTTTTTTTCCTTCTGTTTTCATCAAAATTTATTTGTTGTTTGTTGCAAACTTAGATTTATATACTCGTACATAATTGAAGTATACCTTGAGGCGTCACAACTTTTATACAAGAATTCACTTAATAGTTTATGTTGGAAAGCATTAAGATAATTTGAAAATTATTTCTATGAGATTTTTGCAAGATAAGCAGCAGCAGCAGTTGGTTGTGGTGTCTCAAGCAATGCAATATAAAATGAATGAAGCGCATTTTAACAAGTCGATGAGTGATTGATGATTTAACAAAGTCTCTCTCTTTCTCTCTCTCTCTCCCTCTCCCTCTCAAAACATTTGGCTAATAATTTTAGTTGGTGGTGACAGCTTCAGGTTTTCTAAAACACTTAAGTGTGCAGCAGCAACAGCAGCAGTAGGTTAAAATCATACGATGACATGCTGTGATTTGGTGTGGCATCAGTTCTTACAAAAGTGAAGTCTGCTAAATGTTTTATGATGATTTGCATGCAACATTATAAGTATTAAACTGAGTTAGTATTTAACATGGGGCGAAGTTTTTCAAAATTGTTTTTGAATCTTATATTATTGTTGATTGTCTGATCGTGCCAAATTCAGACGTGTGTCGCCTTCGGTCATTTTTCGTTCGTTTATTTCATTTGCATTGTGTTTTGGAACACAAATGATGCAAATTTTTTGGTTTTTTAGTTGGTTGTCATGCAAAGTACATAATTTTTTGACATTGAATGATTATTGGCATTTTTTATATTTTATGTGAGGAGTACCAAAAGCCAAGTTAGTCATAATTTTTCAACACTTGAAGCGTTTGTGACAGGTTAATTTGATGATTTGATTATATGCCAATTGTTATTGACAACTCTGAGCAGAGTTGAGCTGAGCTGAGCTTGGCCTTGGTTTTTAGATGACATTTATGCCAAACAAACATAATAAACTTTAAAATTAAATTAATTTATTATTCTCTATTTTTTACAGTTCAACTTTGTTGGCCGAATTCTGGGTCCACGCGGTATGACAGCCAAACAGTTAGAACAAGAGACTGGCTGCAAGATTATGGTTAGAGGCAAAGGTTCAATGCGCGATAAAAAGAAGGTAAGTAATATTTATGATGATTATAAACTAATGAAAATAATTAAAAGAAAATTCTTAAATTCTTAGTTAAATAAGATTTAATACCTTTTATGATTATTTTTTTCTTATGTGTTGAAATATTTTTATACATAATATATTATATTATATATATATATTATATAAAAATTAGTGTTTTAAATTGTTCGTATGTTATGCGCTGCTAAACCGTTCATTTGATTGCATTGACATTTGTTTTTTTGAATGTGTATGGTTGGTTTCCAGCTTGAACATAGGATAATTTTGTTCCCGTTATGTGTTTCCGTTTCCGAGATCTTGGATATTCAAACAACTCCTAAAAGTAATGTGATTCTATTCTTAATGATTCAACAATTGTATGATAAAATGAAAAATTTCAAATTGAAACCTTCTTCTTTGGTACTGAGATCTCTGATCTCTGTTACCCTGCTAACAAAACACTTATGTAAAAAAAAAAAAAAAATATGTATAACTATCTCTCTTTCCGCATCTCTGAAAACCATTCTAATGGATATATAAATATCTAAATGACAACATTTGGCAACAGTTTTAAAGAAATAATATTTGCAAACAATTTAAATGAATATTTATAAAATTTGTCATTTTATTTTTGAAATATCAAAGAAGAAAGATGAAAACAAAACTAGTACCTATATTCTACATATACTTATGTATTTAATAACCGGCCGGCCGGATATACATCTACATACATCTATACATATGTAGTATCTGTAGATGTAGTATCTGTAACTATTTACATATGTAAAACAAATTGTAGGTGTGTCTTTTGCTTGTTTTTTTTTTATACTCTTCACGCAGTGAATAGTATTATAAGTTTGTCATGAAGTTTGTAACACACAGAAGGAGACATCACAGACCACATAAAGTATATATATATTTGTGATCAGCTTGATGAAACGAGTTGATTTAGCCATGTCCGTCTGTCCGTCGGTCCGTTTGTCCGTCTGTTCGCACTCCTCGTCCTTTAGTTTTTGAGCTAGAGAGCTGAAATTTTGTACATAGGTTTCTTTTTACCAAACGCCGATCAAGTTCGTGAATCAGCCGAATCAGACCACTATAAGTCTCTGACCCATATCCACAAACCGTATAAATTTCATGATCCTAGGGTTACCAGGAGGGGTACCTCCCAAACAAACCCCCTTTAAAATCAAAGTTCTTATTAGAAAAAGGTTTTTTTTTTTTACTTATTGAACTGAAATTTGGATACTATAAGTCTCTGACCCATATCTACAAACCATGAAAATTTCAAGACCCTCGGACTACTAGGAGGGGTACCACCCCCCATACAAACCGGGATCCAAATGAAAGTTCTTATTAGAAAAACTTTTTTTGTTTTTTGTACTATCGACTTAAAATTTGGACACTATAAGTGTCTGACCCATAGCCACCAACCTTATAAATTTCAAAACCCTCGGAACACTAGCTGGGGCGTGAAGAGTATTACAACTTCAGCATAGCCAAAGTAAGTCTTTTTTTTTTTTATTTTTTTTTTATTATCCACTCTCTTTTTGCAATTACAAAACCATTTGCATTCGAAACATTCTTTCGTATTTAGTATTGTATGAGTATCTAACTCTAGGTACTCTAGAATATTATGCAAGCATGACATTATCTATTTTAAGTAGATTATATGATGCATGACGCGTCGTTGTTGTCGTTCTAAACATGATGAGTATCCATGTCTAATAAGTAACACCTCTTCTTCTGATTGTATTCTATTGTATTTTAGTGCACATGCCTTGTTATACTTAATTTGTGTTTTGTAAATGCATACATACTTATGTACAATAGTATCTTATATTTGCCATCAATTAAGCTCATCATAGCAACAAGTCAACAGAAATGATTGAGTATTTCTGAAATTATGACATTTTGATTTTCTCTTTGAACTCAATGAAGTTGTTGTGTGTCAGAGACTTTAGACAACAGACTAGATAGACTGTTGACTCTTGAGTTAGAGTCATCTTCCGTCCATCGTCCATCTACATTTATGCAGAAAGTAATGTACTTTTGTTCTTCTTCTTGTTGTTGTTATTGTTGCTGAAGCAAGTGTCAAATTAGAAAATGTCAAAAAGTTTAAAAAAAAAAAAATTCTGAACGAAATTAAGCATACAAACTAATAGAGGAGCAACATCATCATCAACAACAGTAGCAGCAGCGACAACACTATGTACAAAGTATAATTTGGTTTAAGAAAATGTTCCCAAGAAAAAGAAAAAGAAAATGAAATGAAATAAAAGATACTTTATTTTAGCATGAAATATTGAGGCCACGCGAATGCATTCACCTACATCAAAAGAAGAGGAAGACAGAAAGATTTGAAAAATAAATTCATTTCTCAAATGAAAAAATAAAAAGGAAAATATCCTAAGAGAAGCGACGAGACACGCGTTATTGAGTGGGTGTTGAACGAATGAGTGAAAATGCAAACAAATGACTAAGTACACAATAGAAAAGAAAATAAAATAAATAACAGAAGACATTTAAATAAAAACTAAAACCAAAAACTTAAAGATACAAGATTTTAGACTAAGAAAACAATAATAAGAATATTTAGAAAAGAAAAGACAATTTTAATAATTTTTTTAACAATTAAATGAAAAATGAGTAACCTCCGCCAATTCCCTCCATCTTTCGTTCTTATGATGTGTGCACATCAATTCATCTCATCTCATCTTGTGTTTTGTTCACTACATTTGTTCCTTTTTTTTATGCAAAGCTGACAGTCAAATTGTATTTTATTTTATTGTATTTTTTGTTTGTTTGTTTGTTTGTTTGTTTGTTGGTATGTGAGTGAGAAATTCTGCAAAAAATCATTGTTTTGAATTTTTATTTAAATTTTATTCTTTATATTTTATTTTTAATGCTTAAAAATGTCTGTCAGACAATATCATTTGTTGTTTAGCTACTACATATTTACTTGACTTGATTTTTTCACTAAATGAATGAGTGAGTGACTGCATGACTGACTGACTGAATGAATGAATGATGGGTTACTAGTAGAATGAATGGGTAAATGAGAACAATAAAAAAGAAGAAAAATTGATTTTTCTGTTTTTTCTCTTTGGTTTTCAAAGTGAACTTTTGATTTTAATGCGACGTCGTTTCTGCTGATTCAGCGTTGTTGACCAACATCAACAACATCATCTTTATTGGCGGTATCGTTGTGGCATGTGTGGGTGGTTCGTTTGGATTTTTCACTTTTCGAGGTTTTTAGCTTTCTTTTTATTATTTCTTGGCTACTAAATTATAAAAATATTGCAGGCATTATAATGGTTGAAGACATCAAAAAATTTTATATCACTTTTTATACTTAATTTTTGGACAGGAAAATAGAAAAAAAAAAAATTGAATTTCTCATGTAGAAAACAAAATATAAACGTAAAAATACAGTCTTGCTGATGACGACCTGATTGTGCTGATACTTTTGTGGGTTGAAGATGCCAAAAGAAATTAAATCATCATGGTGTATGAGTGTCAACATTTTTATACATACAAAAGGAAACAACAACATCAACAACAACAACAACAAAAACAATAACATTAGGAACATCATCGTCAAAATCAACAAGCAAACAAAATTCACTACAACATTTATCATTAATATGACCAGAAAAGACAGCAGCAGCAGCAGCAGCAACAACAACAACAACAATAATAATAATTTTGAGTGTTGTTCTTGTTAATGTTGTTGGTGTTGTTGGGGTGTTGTATATATGCAATTTTTAATTGACTATAATTTTCATTTGGCACGGAAATCAACTGTCAACGGAAATTTTATACTTATTTAAATTATTTTTTTCGTACAATTATTAATGCATATCTAACTCTTTGTGTTTGTTGGATGAAAATATGTAATAAGGTTACTTTGCTTGTTGTTGCTTCTTGTTGGTCTCCTTGTTTGGGGATTATAATTTGGCAAAATCATTTTTAAATTATTTAAGGTATTTTGCGGAAATTACTATAATTAATTTGAATTTATTTTTTTATATTTGGTTGCTGCAAGTGAATGTTTCTCTTAAAATGACGTCAATTCTATTAAAAAGATAACCTTGCAACCACTACTTCATTTCAATTATCTAACAAAGGCAAATAATTAGATATGAATCAGCTAAATGAGATTATGTATGAATCAACAACTTGAGGCAGATTATTATGTTATACTTATTTTTAATATAATTAAATGCACGCAATGTAATCTTTTTTACTCCATAATCTGGACAATTTAGTAATATGAAAATATGCAGAAAGATTTTGTCGAGTGATCTTGTAAATACTGCACCCATCAGAAGACTCTTCCTTAGATTCCCTAAAAATTTGGGTAGTTTATTTATATATTTATTAAATATTTTCTCAATTTCCAATTTATAATTAATGTATATTTATTTATTCTATTTATTTATAGGAGGACGCAAATCGTGGTAAACCCAATTGGGAACATCTTTCAGATGATTTGCATGTTTTAATTACTGTTGAAGATACCGAGAATCGCGCCAAAGTTAAATTAGCTCAAGCCGTCGGCGAAGTACAAAAACTACTTGTACCAGTAAGTTTTCTTTTCGAATTTTCATCATCTATTTTTTTTTTTTAAATATATTTATCTGTCACACATTTATTAATCCATATAAAATCACCTAAAGATCCAACAAAATGTCGAAAATTATAATAATTAATGCGCAAAGCTACAAAGTATAATATTTTTTTTTTTGTTTTATTCCCTTTTCTTAAAACTAAAAAAATTTAAAAAAAAAAAAAAAAAAAAAATAAATGAAATATTTCCATGCTGCTTTTAACTACAACTGACAGTTTACACTTGTATTTCATGCAAATAGTCTGTATGTATCTACTAAGTACATATTTTTTATGAAAAGAAAGAAAATTAATTGAAAACAAAAGAAAATATTAATTTCGGTTCCACCGAATATGACTTTTACTTTTTACACAATTATTGTAGAAATATTTAGAAAATGTTCTGAACTGCAAAGTTAATCATACAAAATTATAATAATAATTATAAATCCATATGATTTCGGTATAGTTAATCTAATCTCTGAGCGTTTTTATGGGATCATCTTTATGTTTATAATGAAATACAAACACACTTTCTAGCCTGAGATTGCTTTGATTTTTGGTAATCAGGGAACTCTGATTATATGAAATATTGGTTAAATAGGTCTTGTATTTCATTTGCACTATGTTAATCTAATCGGTTTAGTATTGTATTTAAAGTATACTATGTCAATACTGACAATTTGTCTTTTTTAAATGATTTCTTTTATCTATAAACTCAACTCGTTTAAGAAAATACTTTCTTACCTTAGATTATTATGATTTTTAAATTGGGGTATTTCTTCTGGTAATCAAGGGGACTCGGACTGAAGTATGTACTATATAATTAATTGTAAAGAAACAGATAAAGTGATGAAATAATATGCTGATTCTTACCATAGGTGATTCTTATCAAAACAAAAAATCTAATATCAATCAAATCCTATTGTGTGTAAAAGGTATTTTTAATGCAAAAGTGCGAGTATATTAAAATTTATTAGAATTTTCATTTATTTAACAATTAATGCGATTTATTAACGAAATTATTAATTATTAATTCTTATTTACAATAATTTTCTTTAATGTATTTGATTAATACATTAAAACGACTACATCAAATTTGAATATTGCAAAAAAAAAAAAAAAACAACTACTACAACAACAACAACAACAATCAATCAATGAACAACAACTACCACCAATCAAACACAATCAATCAATCAATCAATCAAACTGATATCGATACTAACAGCAAGCTGAAGGCGAAGACGAACTAAAGAAACGTCAACTTATGGAACTAGCTATTATTAACGGCACTTATAGGGATACAACAGCGAAATCTGTCGCTGCAGGTATGTCTGAGTATCTCTCCTCTCCTCCCTACCTTTCTCTTTCTCTTTCTCTTTCTCTTTCTTCCTATCTTTGTGTTACTAAATATATTTTATCTAATAATAATAATAAAAAAAAAAAAATATTTAAAACAACTACATACATTTTTCATATGCTAAATTTGAATTAAACAAAAATTGCTATATATATATTTTTTTTTTTTTGATTAATACAAAATTAAATAAAATAAAAAATTAATAATAAAATATTTTTTTTTTTTATAAATGACAATGAATGATTTCTATAGCAGTATAAATATATATGTTAATCGAAAAATAATTTGGTGTATTTTATTCTTTAATCTATCCACAGCTTGCGAAGAGGAATGGCGTCGCGTTGTTGCTGCTTCAGAGAGTCGCCTATTAACCCCGGCTCTGCAAGGACTGCCCACACAGATCCGCACAACAGCGACCGCACCACTTGGTGCCCCTTTGATTATCAATCCACGTATGACCGTGCCTACGACTGCTGCCAGTATATTGTCTGGCCAGGCAGCGCAAAATGCATTCGACAATTCCGCACATGGCATGATCTTTGCGCCGTATGGTGATTATGCGAATTATGCAGCGTTAACCGGAAATCCTCTCTTGACGGAATATGCTGATCATAGCGGTGGGTTATTTGCTAGATAAATTTTTGATAAATAAAAGTCTCCTTTTCTTTACTTACTCTATCGACGAACATATCTAAAAAAAATTATTGCAAAAAAACAAACAAAATTTTTAATCGAACAAAGGAAAATATTTTTTATTTAAAAGAAGAAACAAAAAAAAGCGTAGAATTTAATTAAATTATTTTTTAACCAAAAACAAAGAAAAAGGGGCAACTATGAGGTTAATTGATTTCTTTTGCTCTCTTTTTTCTATTCTTTAATTGCGCTAATTTTTTTTTTCCATTTAATTAAATTACATTTAATTGCGAGCAATTTTCATAATAATAATCTTCTTCACCCTAAAAAAAAACATATCAACAACAAACAAAAAATAAGAGCACAAATTGACCAAACACATCACCAAAAAAACAAACAATCAAATACTCATCACATCACTTTTATCTCTAATAGATAGATTCTATTTATTATTACAATATTTATATATATCAGATCAGTATCAGATTTTATCTAAATATAAGTACAATAGATTATCACAGTATCACATATCAGTAGAAGAAAAGAGAAGAAATTAAAGTTTAGTCATTTTAATTCAATATTTTTGAAATATTTAATTTTAAAAGTGAATTCAGAAAGGATAAGTTTGAGTTTTTGAGGACATCGTCGTCGTGAGGAAACTTAATAATGATAGTATTATGTTGTTAATAGAATGCATTTTTCGTTTTTTTTTTGTCCAAGTACAAATTTATTATTTATTAATTGCATTTATTTAAATGAGTTTTTTGTTTTATTATAATTCATAATTACATATTGAGTTTTGTTTTATTTATTTAAAAAGAAAAAAAAAAAAAATCAATATATTTTGTTATTATTTTTTGTTTATTTATTGTTATGATTTTATTTGTTTCGTTTTTTTTTTTTTTACAATTTTGAACTTAGCAAGGTACATTTTTGAGAGATTTTATTGAAATTATTTACATGAATTAACCACACTATCCAAATTAAGTATAAAAAACAACATGCTTCTTTCACTAATTATGCTTTAAATATTTTAATTATGTGCAATAACCAACAAAAAAACAAAAAAATATAAACCAAACCACATGCAAACATCGTCTAACAAAAAAAAAAAAAATAATTAAAAGAAATTAATAATATTAATGCAAAAATTAAAATACATACCTTTTACACAAGCAGAGGATTAAACTTCACAAAGATTATCATAAATTGATGAAACCCTGATAAATAATAACATTAATCTGATGCGCGCTGTTAAGTGTGAATTCATTTTTTTTATCGTTAATCAGTCACTTCTGCAATATAATTTAACTCTAATTAACAATTAATATATTTAATAATTTTTTTTTAAATTCATCTTAACGATTTAATTATTTGCTCTGTTGATTATTTTATTATACACAATATTCTTTTATAATTAATTTTATTATATTTGAATTCTTTTTTATTTTTTCGTTAAAATAATTTTTACAGTTGGTCGATATTTGCATGCCGGATCCGTCTTTTGAACTTTATACCCCCCTACTACAGTACTATACACAATTGCAAGATAGTCTTAGTTTCGTTTAAAGAAAATATCAATATATATTTTACTATATCTATATACTTTTAATTGATTTTGTTGTTGTTCTTCGATTAGGGAACATAATTTTTTATTTAAATTATACAAACAATATAATTCTATAGAAGGCAAAAAGCATAAGAAAAAAGTGAATAATACTCAAATAAATATACAAAAAAATCATCAACAAGAACAAACACAAGAATATAAACAGTCCACAAAACTTGTGAAAATATATAATACAACATTTTAATTATTGCTCGATTATATATACATATAGAGTATAGGTACCCATATGTTATTTGAAATATGTACTTGATGTTTATCAAGTATCTGATGAGTGTTTATATGTGTCGTCTATGTTATGCAATGCAATTCATTTATTAGATTACTTACTTTATATGTTAGATTTTTATTATTTAGAAAAACAAAGAACCACAACATCACAGAGAAATAAGTGATTTTTAACTTATATTTTATAAATTTTTTATCATATTTTTTAATTTTACTTTACTTTACTTTTATTTATATAGAATTTTATACAAAACGCGCGTTTTTTTTTTTTTTTTAATTATTTCAAAGCAATCCAAGCGAAGCAAAATGAGTATATTCTAGTTAAAAAATATAAACTTAAAATTTATAATTCTTGATGTCCTGATGAAAAACGAAACCATGAGTATTCTAAACAAGACAAAAATCAACAATAATATTTTAAACAAAAAACGCATTCAACTTTTCTTTCTACAAAACTTCAATTTTTTTATACAATTTATATTTCATTTTAAGAAATCATTTCAAATTTCTTGTAAATTAGTTGATTTCACTGGGTGTCGGCTTATTACATACATTTAGTATAGTAGTATATAAGATTTCTCTAGATTTAGTTTTTTTATTATTTTATTCTGGATACTAGAAAGTATTTAAAATATGCACAAAAGTACCTTAATTTTGTTATTATATAGAATAGATCAATAAACAATATGGTAGATGATTAGATAAAGTAGAGTAACTTTCACAAACTCAACATAAGCGCAAGCTTTCATATAGAATTATATATCAAATCACATCACACAGATGACATATCAATCAATATGCAATGCAATTTATATCCATCATCTGATTCTTCTTAACGAAAATGTCAGCTTTTATTTTATATAGATTTATATTGTCTGTCTATCAAATCATATCATAGATTTTTACCAGAATTTCACATACAATGCAATTTATACCCGTCAGATATTTTCTTCTTAGCGAAAAGTGCCATTGAGTTCGAAATAATGCAGTATCTATCAGTAGTAGGTTGTGGTGGGGGGGGCTTAGTAACGAGGCTAAACGAGATGAAATTAGTTAAAAAAAAAAAAAAAAAAATTTAAAAATTATATTTTATATTTTAATAAATTATAGTATATATTTATTATATAGGAATGAGTTCAATTTGTGCAATAATTTTATCAAATTAAATCAAATGCCTTGAATCAAAATGGTGCTTAATTAGTTTAGATTTAAAGAATTTTATTTATTTTTTTTTTTACTAAGTTTATTTTTTTCTTTAGTTTATTACACAAACAAAATGCAATTGTTCAATATTAGTCAGTGAGAAGAGATTCATATTCGTCTTCGCAATATGTGTTAAACAAATCAAGAGATTTAGAAATTATATACAATTTTGTATATCTAATAGATCCACTTTACAGGGTTTGCTCAGTTCTAATGGAACTATACGTCATTCATTCATTCATCAATATTGGAATGCGAGTACACTTTGCACTTTGTGGTGGTGACTTCAAAAATTTTATCAATTCCGTGTGACATTTTTTTGTTATGTTATGTTCCATTGAGTTAGGCGATTCTTTAAGATGAGATCCGCAATATTAAATTTTGTTTTTAAACCAGAATAACTATTTATATGAGTAGAAATATCCAATTAGAAATGCAAAAATAAACAAATACTTGTGCACTAGTCAGCAATATTTACTAAAACAAAACAAAAATAGACAGATGAATCAAATGATCTATTGTTCAATAAGAGAGATATGTCTCAATTCCACAGGGCTAGTTTACAAACTAGTAGTCAACCTATTCACCATTTGCTAGTAAATTCGTCCAGTGTGTCATCATGTTACCTGGTAAAAATCTCACTGTAAACACTCTACCCAGAAAAGTTGAGAGGCACTCTTACTCGCTCATTTTCAACGTGAATCAGCATTGAGGCAGCTGAGAGTATTTCAGTTGTTTACAAAACTGCATGATTAATGAATGAGTGAAGAGCTGTTTTTGTGTCATCGTTACTAGCGCACACACACACCAACTCGTCTGTTACTACACTCTGCAGTTTACTGCTTACAAACTACCCGAGTGGAAACCAACCTATAGAAAACACTAAAGATGATAACTTTGAGAAGATTCCCTGTCTGTGGCAGCAACTGTCTTTAGTAGATCAATTGTCGTCGTTAATTATTTTCAGTTAAAAATCACTTATTTCTAATACGAAAACGAACAAATTTAGAATTTACTGAAATTATACAAAACAAACAAACACACACACACATATATTATACAAGACTCATTCCAAAGAAAAATCTGGAAATTTTAATGAATTTTCTATTTAATGAAATAGTATATAGTAAATTGGTAAATACGAGAGTATTATGTTGTAGTTAAACAAAAAGAAAGAAACAAAGAAAAAAAGAAAGAAAGAATGAAAGAAAAATCACAATCTCTCTGTGTACTGGCGCAATAATTTTCTTCTGTTATTCAAATTTATTACTTTCTCTCTGTGTCTGTGTCTCTGTCTCTTTAAGAACTTTAATTATACAATCTGTCTCTATTTAGATTTAATCAGATTTTTAGTAAATATTGATTACAATACTTATGTGTTTATCATATTTTGTCAATATTTTGAGCAATACTTATTTCCATTTTTTTCCATTTGTTTTGATTTTGATCTTTTTATTTTTATAAATATCTATATGTATATATTCGTATATTCTAGTAGGCGCCTTAAAGCAACAACGTCGTTTGGCTAACAGAGATCATCCATATCAGAGGGCTACAGTTGGAGTGCCGGCAAAGCCAGGTTTCATTGAGATACAATAGATAGAATTTTATGTTGTTTTTTCTTAAAATAAATTATAAAACATTTACTTAAAAAAAAAAAAAAAAAAATCAAAAGAAGGAAAAAAATTTAATTTTTTTTTTGTTTTGTTTTTTATTAAATTTCTAATTGAATTTTTTTCATTTGCGTGTTAAAGCATAAAAACGCATAATATCTGAACAATATATCAATATACAAAATTAGCAATCTCCTCCTCGTACATTTTTAAGTATAAAGTTCAAATAATAAAATATATCTAAAATTAGTAAAATATTATCTTCTTCATCAGTTGTTGTTTATTTTTTTTTAAATATATAATATTTAATTTTTGTATTTTGTTTTTTTGAAAAATTAATTAAACCAAACGAACAAAAGAGTCGTCTGTCGAGTTAAAGTTAGTGAAAAATCTTAATTTATTGAAAATTGAAAGAAAGAAATTTTATCTCGAAATCTGGTTGGGTTTGCCGGCATCTAAACTAACTATAAACCCTCTGATCTAAACGAAGAACGACATGAGATTTGAATGATTGATTGATTGAATGAAAAGAAATACAAACAAAAACAATATATGATTTTAATCCAATTACAATTTACAGCTCAAAACAGGTTAGTTGTGTTAATATTTAAGTTATCAAACAACAAATTTCATTTATTTTTTCCTAATTTCTATTTTTATAATTTTTATTTGTTATAAAATTTCCGTTATTTCTGTTATTTATTTATTTATATTTTTCTTTTTTTTAATTATTTATAATTTTTATTGAGTATTTTTCTTCTTCTCGTCGTCGTAAACATGGAAAGAAAATTGTGTAAAAATTTCTTTTCACCCTTTTTTGTTTTGTTTATATAAACTGAAAAGTGAAAATTGAAAATTGAAAACTGATAGAAAGAAGTTTGTTTAACTTGTTTGACTTGTGCCTTTGAATTTCTTAAATTTTTTAAATGAATGAATGAATATCATCTCAAGAACTCAACAAAAAACAAAAAAAGAAAAATAAAATAGTTTTTATATATTTATATACAATATAAAATTTTCTTAGTTTATAAGTAAAAAAAAAAAAAAAACAAAAAATCATTTCAAAATATCTAAGAAATAAAACAAAGTTTTATCTACAATATAAATTTACATACATTTCTCTAGAATTTAATAAATAATTAAATGATTATATGTATTAAAGTTTATTATGTGTTGTAATTTTTAAGCCATAAATATTTGTATTTTTTATTATTGTGTAGTTATTAAGATGAAATCAAAATCAAAGAACAATCAGATCAATATTTTTTGTATATCAAAGTGTGTTTTTTTATCTTCAAAATAAAGATCAATGACTTTTGTTGAAATAGAATAAAAAAAAATAAAAAAAAAAAAAATAAATAAAAACAAATAAATCAACAAAAACGCAACAAAAACGAAAAAGAAAAAAGTTTTTATTTTGCTTAGGAAACAAAAAAAAAAAAAAAAAATCCATTCAAAAATCCTAAAACCAAACAAAAATAATTCAAAATTAATTTCAATTAAATACTACATAACTCATTGATCGATCGATTACTAATTTAATTAAAACAACTAATTTATTAATTATCATTAGATTTGATTAAGTAAAATTTAACATTGTAATGTAATGAAAAATAGTCCTTCTTCGCCCACTTACTGCTACTTTCTTACTCCCCCCCCCTATGATGTAGAGTTTTGTTTTGTTTTTGAAGAAGACATTTTTGTCTTTTTGGGCTGTTATTCTACCAAGTGATGATGCTCTGCTGCCTTTTGTTGGATGATGGATGATACTTCTTTTGATTGTATGGTATATGCCACTTGTGATGATGACTCTGGATTTGTACTCATATGAAATCTTATATAAAATATATATTGATGAAGATGCTTTTAGCTTTACTCTGTCTCTCTCTCTCTCTCTCTGTCTCTCTTTCTTTGACAAACTCTGAATAAGCAGGAAGAAATGGTGGGATATCAACAACAATTACTAAATAATAATAATAATAATAATAAATACTATACTATAATCAAAACTCATCATTACAAATTATTAAAATACTTGTACTTTATACTTACTCTATTCCTCTTTTATTTCTTATGCTACTTTCGTCGTATATAATTTACTTATGATATTTATAATTATTTTGTGTACTTAACTTAACATGTCTACTAAATTAATATATTTCATTGTATACTCTTAAATATAATTACATAATTAGGCTTATGGTTGTGGAATAATACAAACTACAAATATATATAAAAAATAAATTAGTTTCTAAGCATAAAAATAATAATAAAAATAAAAATTGCATCTGCATCGCTTTATAAAAAATCCAAAATCAAATCACCACCAACACGAACACTTGTCTATGAATGATAAATTGCTAAAATTTGCACACACACACTTACACACACACACATCTACCACAAAACACACGAACACATGATCTAAAAACAAATAAATTTAACAAAACACAATAAATTGGCCAAAATAAAGTCAAATGTTAAAAGAAAAGAAAACAAATATTGTAGATAGATGAATAGATGGTGATATACTTAAAAACTGATGAAATAAATAATAAAATTACAGTTAAATTTTTATTTATTAACGACACAATAAATACAAAAAATACGTTAGACAAAATTTATTAATTAATACATTAAAAAAAAAAAAAAACAAAAAAGTTATAAACCAAATAAAAAAAAAAAAAAATAAAATTAGAAAATATTGAATTAAATAGAATATAATAATAAATAAAAATTTAACGAAATTATAATTTAATTTTTTATTTTAATATTATTATTGGATAGTTCAAGAACTAAAGAACTTTTTGATCATCCAATAACTTTTCTTTAATGAAAATAATTAAAAATTAAATTAACTCAATACATAAATGTATAAAATTTGTATATAACCTTTGATCCACTATTTACAATAATTAAAAACAAAAAAATTACTTCCTTGAGCGCGTGCACATGCAATTCTTTGACATTGACACATTTTTCAATTTTTTTTCTGTTTTTTTTTTTTTTGTTTTGTTTTCAAAAAAATAATAATTTAAATAAATTTATTTGCTAAATCTATCAAAACAAATAAATAAACAAAAAAATATTAAAGCATTTAATCTAATAATCTATATACTCGTACATACCACAACAATATAATTAAAATCAATCAATCAATCAATATATTCTTTACTATATCAATCAATATTCAATTTTAATAATAATAATAAAAAAAAAAAAAATAAATAAATGATGTGACGTAATAAATAATATATATATTTTATTGCTAATTTTAACTAACCAAAGGCCAAGTTAACTAATTAAACAAACTTTCATGTTTTTGTAAATTACATACTATATTTTATTATACAAAACATTATTAAAACAAAATTAAATAAAATAATATTTTTAGTTGATTAAATGAATTTAATAAAATTATTTATTTTGCACAATTTCTCTATCTATGCGCGTTATAAAATTCTAACGCTCTCTCTCTCTCTCTCTCTCTCTCTCCCCTATTCCTACTTTATCTTCGTAAAGTTTGTTTCATTAAATCGAAAACAAATTTGTTTATATTTACCAATACTTCATCATATTAAATTAATCAACAAAATAAATTAAGTGTAAGCAAAAATTTACTAAACATAAAGAAAGGAAACATAAAGTAGTCACTGCATGATGATGATGCACCCAAACTATCATTAATTTTTTTTGTTTTTATTTATTTACGTAATAATTTAATAACTTTTTATGTTTAGTAATTTTGTGCTTGCATCAACTGAAACAATGTCGTCGTCCTACTCCTCATGACGTCATTTATCATTTTTGTGTTTTAATATAAATATATTAATAATAATGAAAATTAAAATAATATTTACTAACAATAACCACTAATAATAATTTCTCTCTTCTCTTTTTCTTTCTCATCCCCTTTGCTAACCATAAAAACAAACATAAACAAAAAAAAAAAAAAAAAAAAAAAAAAAAAACAACAAAACAAACGAAAAATATATCAACAACTTTAGATGAGCAAAAACAACGTCTACAGAAGCAGAAAGTTTTTATTATGTGGCAGCAACTAAAGAATCAAGAACAATATCAACTGTGCCTAAAAACTATATATAATAACATGAGATAACATGAGAAAAGTTAACCATCATCATCTTAGCCATCGCCATCGCTATCGCCATCAAGATTGAAGCACAGGACAAAAAACAACTGAACACTGCAAGAAAAATCTGTAAAAGAAAATTGAATTGAATGAACTATTAATCTTCATAATTGTAAATCCACATAATCATAATCATCATCTTCGTATTCAGTCATTATCATGAAAAATCAACAATGTTTGCATTGTGTACTGTATGTGTATAAACAAGTTTGATCTATTGCTGTGTCGCATCCTTGTGCCTGATGCCTTCATAGTGTGATGCACGTTCACGCATTAGTCCATTCATTTTTTCATCTCCAAACAAAATAAAAGAAAAGAAAATTTAAATCTATACATAAACTGATAAATGTATGTGGCCATCTAAACATATTTTTTATATTTATATATAATAAATATTATTTAAGCATAATAAAGCACAAGAACAACTCTACTACTTAAACTCATTATAAAAATTGTTAAAGTTGAATCTCTCAATAAATTAAAAAAAAAAAAAAATAATAATAAAAAACAAATATATATATACAAAAACAAATTAAAATGAAACTCAATAAATGCAACTGAGGAATCATCATCATCAATGTTTACAAACAACAATTGACCAATAAAAATTAAGTAACAAAAAAAAAAAAAAAAACATAAAAAATTAGTTTAAGTAAAAAGTAACAAACATTTATATACATATATATATATATATATTTTTAAATTAAAAACAAAACTTTTTGTGTAATATTTACCTTTTATTTTATATTATTTTATTATAAAAATTACTTAGTTAATCCAAACATTTATCAACCATTCATCATTATGCAGCAAATAATCGAGGAAAATATTAATATTTATCATTGTCAATGAAATCATTTTTGACTTTTATGTTAAATAATTGTGTAATATAATTGATTTAAATATATATATATATAAAAAATAATATTATATTGAGAATAATATAAGTAATAACAAAAAATAAAGAATAATAAAATAAAAAAGGAAGATTATGAAGATTTTAAATAAGAGAGAAACAGAGAAACATCATGAAACGCCGCCATACTTAGATAATAAATAGAAATAAAAAATAATAATTAAATAAAATAAAACAAGTTAATTAATTAATAAATAATAAAAAGAAAATTATGATCATCTTTTCTTTAAATTTTTATTTTACAAATTTAATTTATTGCACATTTTTTATATTCAATTAAATGAAACGAAGAAAAAAAAAAAACAATTAAAAACAAAAGCCATAAAAAGTTGTCTAATTTAATATTTCACAAACTAATTTCTATTTTTAATATAATTTTTTTTTAAATGCAAATACAGAAACACATTATGTAATATACAGAAATTTAATATGTGAACAGATGTTACACTTTTCATCAATATAATCAAAGTTAATAATGATTTTGCATTTAAATTGTGGTACAAAAATAATAAATTAAAACAAATCATAAATAAATAAATACAAATGAAATTATTTTCATTTTCATTGCAAATATTAAAACATAACGAAACAATACAATACAATAATAAAATTATCTATGCATATGTGTAGAAAGTTATTCAAGGGACTCCCCTTGGAAAAATTCTTTCAAATGAATAATAATAAAAAAAAAAATAAAATAATAAATAAAATTAGTTTTTAAATATGAGGAATTGAACAGGCGATACTCATATTGAAACCTGAACTTCGGTCCTCCCGAAGCTTACATCATACCTTTGGCATACTCCCAGCTTAGAAGTTTCTCAACCCCAATAAATCAAGGCTAGAGAGGAGAGGAGAGGAGACCAGAATAGATGATTCTTCTTATTCATTTTTATGTGTGAAAGGTATGAAAAAGGTAGTAAAAGAAAAGAAGTAAGTAATATTGGATGTGCCTTTATATTGTTTTGTTTTCTTCATATATTTATTTTAAAAAAAATATAAACACTATATAAAACAAAAAGGGAACAAAAAAAAATCATTATTAATTTAGTTTCAATGAAAGAAAAATATCAAAAGCCTTTTATCAAGATAAGAGATTATCTTATATAAAAAATTATATAATGTTTATGTTCATATGAAATTATTTCACTAAATATACTCAAAATAATTTCATTAATACATATATCATTATAACAGTTCATTACAATATATATATATATATATATATATTAGGTTTCTTTTCTTTATGTGCAATTTAAGTAAAAAAGCAAATTATTTATTTTATATTCTTTGCTAATAACAAAAACAAAACAAAAATTAATATTTAAAAAAAAACAAGAAAACTATTTAATTTGTTTGTTTTAAATAATTTTTTGGTATGTTATTAATTGTAATACAAAAAAAGAAAAAAAAAATATTTAATAAATTAATCAATTGCAAAGTAAAAAAAAAAAAAAAAAACAAAAAAATATAAATATATAAATTAAGTTTAATATCGTTGTCAAGTGTTAAAAAAATATTAATATTATCAATAATAATACAGAAAAAAAAATATCCAATATTATCAAAATATTAAAAAAATTTATTTTGTGAAATTATGATTATGATAAATGTTAAAAAAAAGAGAGATAATTTTATCATGTGTAACAAATCAATTGTTTATATAAAAAAAAAAAAATAATAATAATAATAATAAAAAAATAAATAAAAAAAATAACAAAATATTAAATTTTCTTTAATTGCATTGACTAGTGGATTGAATTGTTAAGAATTATGAATTAAAAAAGAAAGAAAAAAAATCCGCTTTGGAATCACATTGATTTACGTCAATCAGTCATCAGGAGCAATGTCATAGTCTTGGATGCTCTCCAATGTGTCGTCGAACTTTTGAGAACAACAATAAGCAAAAAGCAATATTTTTCCCGAACAAATTGAGTAATTGATGAAAAATTGATAAGAATAAGTAAACAGACATTGGTATTCATTCATAAGAAGAATTACAATGTTAAGAAATGTTGGGATTGCTGAAATTATAAACCGCAATCAGTGTTAGTTGTTCAGTGTTTGACTGCTTTAGTGTTCGGAAGAACTCACTTAAATTGATGCGAGTCAGCAGGCGACAAAGGAAAATAACATTTCTTCGAAGTATTGTACATCATTGCTTCATGTTAGTATTGTTATTATCTTTCGTATTAACTGATATATTTTTAATGAAAAAATCATTTGAATTTGATGTGTCAATGAAAAATATTAACTAAATTTTTTTGAATTTCCAAATTGTTAAAGTTTCCTTGAACAACAATATGGAATAATTAAAAGAAATAGTATCTACCTACTAATTATATATAAACATACGAGTGCAGATAGAGTATATGATACATATTAAAGTTATTTACTATTTTAATGATGAAGAAAAATAATGAGCAACCAACAATGAATGTTTTCCGTTTTTATATTTCGATCAATGACATTCAAAAAAGGACTCACTCATCCATTAAATGACATTTTGTTGCTTTAAAAACAACTATAAAAGCACAATATAGAAACACATATACAAGTATTTTTATACATAAATATATATACGTATATATTATACCGATTAAAATTGGTTTACCCATAGGCTAAACGTGTTGTAAACAAAATAGTAACACGTGCAGAAACTCTCAATGCTCATGCGCTACCTCTGTTAACTAACAGTGACTTAACAGCTTAACGTGTAGCTAGTGATGCTGTTTATGTTAACACTTTGTGTTGTTGGTTGTATAAATTCTTATAATAAACATAACTGGCACCCAGTTGCTGTTTAACACGGACACTGACACGGACACCGACACGGGAGCACGTCAAATTCGACATATTGTACGGAAAATACGAAATACGTGTATATTGTCATCTCGATAAAATTGGACGTGACTGTGTGAGCGAGCACTTGTTGCTAACCAATTGAAAAAGAATAAAATTCACAAACTATCCTCCTAATTCAATATGTCATTGCACGCTGCTGTCGGCATCATATTAGCAGCATTGAGTTGTTGCATCATTTTGCAAGGAATAATAATAGTTGAGGCGGCAGCAGTTCAGCAGTATGACATTGAAGGCCCAACAACTATAACAACATTAACAACCATACAACAAACAACATCATCATCATTCGGCAATTCATCTATGTCGGCAGCTGAATCCTCCAAATGTGGCAATACGCAAAAAATGGTCGATGAGTGTTTCAAAGAGCTGCCGGCTCCATTAATGGAATTCTTGCAGAACACTAAAATCGCCATTAGCAAAGCGGAAATTAGCTCAAAGTGCAAGTAAGTGAAATGGAAATTGTGTGTCTGTGTGTGTGTGTGTGTGTGTGTATGAGTTATGCAAAAAGTGATGTACTTAGTGTATAATGATGAAACAAAAATACGTGTAAAAACATAAATTGACTATCGCAAAAAAGAAAACAAGTCTGATTTTGACTATTAGTCTCAGTAAAGGGCAAACATTATTAAAAATGCATTAAAATTGTCAATTATCGAGCAGACAATTACTTATGCTGTTGTGATTATCAACATGGTTGAATTGACATTCAATATTACAATATTATATTTTTTTAAATATTCAATATTCAAACTTAAACAGTGTCCTGTTGTTGTAGTAGTAGTATGTGCATCAGAAAAGTGATAATCTTTCAAAGGATTAAATAACCTCAGGCAATTCAATTCAATGTTTGTGAAGAGAGACTCATACTAATCCAACCAAGTGAATGTGTGTGTTTAACTGTGAATAAATGGAATTTATTAAGAAGAAGTCAAAGGATTTAATTAGACATTGTACCTCCAAAAAAAAAAAAAAAAAAAAAAAAAATGGAATTATTTCATTTGTAATGAGCAAAATGAACCTCAAAAAAGGATTTATGTTTTTTTTTTTTGTCTTTCTTTATACTTATGTACTAAGTTAAAGAAACAAAAGAGATGACTTAATGCTTTAATCATTGATTATTTTCAGTGTATTTAATCGTGGCATGAAATGTTTCGATGATTATTCGGCACGCTGTCTCACGGATAAGAAACAAAACGTTTTCAGGAATAATGTTGAAGGTGCACGTCGTTTCTTTATAAAATTTTGTGGTGATCCGGAATTTCAGCGTGGTAAGTTGTCTAAGACGTTGAAGGTTGTTTGTTGTTGATGGGAAGCGAAAAGAATTTAAATGAGCCTAAATTGAGCGAAAAATAATTGCTGCATACTTATGAGGTCATTGAAGACGAAAATAAATAAAGAAATAAATAAACAAAAAAAAGAAAATATGTTTTGTGTAGGCAGAAAGCAGATTATGTTTTTATTTTTTAAACTGGAAATGGAAAATATTTTTATTTATTAAACACTACTGAATTTCCTTAGAATTAAACTTGAAGATGAATTTTTACTATAAATAAATTTAATAATTTTCCATAGAATCATATATTATAATATTTTTTTCACATTTTCAATCTTCATTGAATGTTTGAATAAATCAAGTAGAAATCATGTTTCAACTAACAGAATTTTTTTTCATTCATCCATCCAACTGTCTGTCATGATGCCATCACGTATGCTTTATCATTGATGTGTCAATAAATAGATAAAGATATAAATACAAAGCTCACTCGCACATGTTTGAAAAGTATTTAAGCTTGTTTGGCATTGACTTCGTTCATTTTAATTCTACTCTATTCGAACTACTACTATCTATGTATCTGCCATACAGTTAGTCTGATGATATGTGACACATTTGCAGATTATTTACGACATAAGGATTGCTTTTCCTACATACAAGATGATTGGGTTCGTTGTACAAAGGATTTCCAGACAATCTTAAGCGATGAACTACATGTCGAGAAAAAGAATGCCACAGATAAATTCATGGAATTCTGTTGGTAAGTATGATTAGTTAGCTAGTTAGTTAGTTAGTTTGTTTCTCTTGTGATCACTTTGATTTCCCATTCAATGTATTGCCATGTTTATCTTTTGTTATTTTGTTACATGAACACTTCACTTCGAATGCTTAGTGCACGTTATGCCTATGAGACTTGCATCTACAATAGTGCTCGATACAAATGTTATAAGCATTCGGCAAAATTTGCTAGAGATACAGCAAAAATGCTTTCGGATGAGAAACACTTTAGCAATTGTCGTCAATATGAGGATGCACTTTGTGCCGCCAGTTACTCTAATTGGCGCAGTGGCTCATGGCACTATTTACTATTGTTGCTGATGCTTGTCAAGGAATGCATAGGACGTATGAAGTAAACCCAAGGAAGCGGCAAACAAGAACAAGTTGGTGGTGGTAATAGTGGTAGTCGTCATCATTGTTGTTGTCTTGGTGATGTTGTTGGTATTGATGTTGGTGTTGGTGTTGATGTTGGTGTTGGCGTTGGTTAGATACTTTGTCGTCGCTCTTTGAATTGCGGAAATAAAAGAAGAAAATTGAATTTGACTCTAAAGATGATGCTGATGCTGATGATGGTGATGATCATGGCTAATGGATATCATCATTATATTCTTTTCAGTCCGTTTCTGTGTGACGCTCTGTGTTTGTGATAATGGCACAAATACCTAAGTATAAGTATGATTGTGTTTGTGTTTATGCGTTTATGGATTGAAGGAATTGGACTTTGTTATTGTCTTCTTATTTCTTTTTCTTTATTACCAACTGATTGTAAAAGCTTTTCTCTGATTTGCATCATTATTATTATTATTATTATTATGATTAGAATAATAAAAAAACAAAATAAATAAGTATTATATTTACAAAAATGTACGTATTTCTAAGCAGCAATACTATTGTATGTAGTTAGATTGATTAAAAACTTCATAAAGTAAGTATTAAATGGTGAGGAGGAGAAGAAGAAGAAGAAGAAGAATAAGAAGAAAAATGTGTCTGTTTATATATACCACATATACTTACTACATATAACGAAGTGAAACCAAATAAAATTTTCTTTGGAAAAATATTTAAAAAGTGGTTTGTTTTTCTGCATACAAGCATTTTGTTATTTTCAGATTTATGGAATTTATGAGACGTCTGGGTCGCTTTTTGTGGCAATGCAATCATATGTGGTTGTCATGGACTCACTCCTCCACACATACTCGTATATATTATATATATATTTCTTCAATTTCAGCGTAACTTTTCATTAAAATGAAAAATGTTTTTATTAAAACAGCACACACAACATTTATGGACTGCAAATGGGTTTATGGATGGCAAAATTGTTAAGAAAAATGAGTTGGTTGTCAACTCAGAATTTCTGAGCATTGAATGATGATGAATAAAAAACATATATTGAAATGAAAAATCTGTCATTTAATAGGAATTTAATTAGTTGTTAAGTATAAAGTCTCTTTTTCATCTCTCAATGCAAAAATATAAAATGTTAAAATATATAAATTTCAAATAGAAAACTTGTTTCTTATACATAATACTCAACTTTCTATGAAGTTAAAACTTAGCAATGTGTTATGTGATAATGTGACAAAGTTTTTCTATTTCATATTTTTTTTTTGTTTTTTTTTGTTGAAAATACTTTGACTTATGCATCATTAAAGGCTTTTGTGAAAAAATTGTTTCCTTAGGATTGTTAGATATGAGTTGAATGGAAAAAAAAGAAGGTCAAGTGACCTTTTCAGAAGTAACCTTTTCTTTCTTTTTTTTATGCACATTTATTCAATGATGAATAGGAGGAATATGACTTAAAGCTTAGTTATAATACCACAAATTATTAATAGAAAAGATGAAGTAAAATTTCTTGTAGCTTAGTTTGACGTAAGTTTAAATATACTTTACCCAATACAAATTTTTCTTTATTTTATGTGAATTTATAAAAGTCATAACGATTTGATCGATCCAAAGATTTAATGAAAAAATTTAAATTGAAAGAATTTAATCTTAAGCAAAAACAACCAACCAACAAGCAAAAACCACAGGGACTAGTTTTCATTATAAGAGAATCATTGTAAAACATTTAAAGCAAAATATGTGATTGGAATTAAAAAATAGACACATGCAATGTCCAAATTTTCACCTTAAAATCTTAAAAAATAATAGCAAATATGTGACTAAATTGATAATATACGTGAGTCGATTAATAAGAGTTTAGGAAATGATAGATTAACAATTTTTTTTTCCATAATTTTATTTTTCATTATAATCTTCGTTTAGTTGAGCATTTTGCCAATTTTTTTATCATTTCGAAATAATAGGTTTTCTAAAAGTCCTCAAAATAGGCGTTTGTTTCAGTGACGACTTCTTCATTTGACTCAAAACTCTTACAGTTGAGTCATTTCTTTACGTTTGAAACAGGAAATAGTAGCAGAGGGTGGATGCGGTAGCAGTTCGTCATTCCATTTATGGCATTTAAAGTGGCCACACGGTTGTGCTTATGGTCGAGTGGCAGATCCAAATATTGATTTAAAATGTGATGTACCCGCTCAGTTGTGTTGCCTAAAGCCTCAGCCATCTCACGCACTTTCAATCAATTTCATTCCATGGATTTTATCGACGATTTCTGGCGTGACCACGTTTTTTTTTTTTTGGGTGAACTGAACGTTCGATTTTATGTGTACTGGTACGACCACAAAGAATTCAGTTAGCCTCTTGTTAATCTTTGAAATTGATGATGCAGAGTACCCATAGTATTTATCAAGCATTGCCTTAGTTTCGGTGATGGTCTTTTTACGAATAAAATTTATGATTGATGAACACACGAAATTCACCTTTTTTATTTTTTCCAATACACAAAAGTTTCTTGTTTCAATAAACAATAAAAATGAAATCATGTAGTCGATATTACTAAGACTTCAACAACTGATTAGTGAAGGATCAAACTTAAACAAAAATATATATATATATGTCAATGCTACGAGCGCCAACTCTCCGATTTTCTATGGACTTATTGATCGACCCATGTACTTCATATTGATGTAAAGTATCAGACAAGAAATAAAAAAATACCAAACGGAAATGCATTTTAAAGCATAGAATCTATATTTTTTGTAGAAAAGGAAGTGAATAATTTAGTTATTTCCAAAATTGTAGCAATTTTGTTAAGAGATTTCTTCTTATTTGTTGTTGCTCAATTTGTCTCAGCTATGTGAATTTGATGATAAAACCAATGTAATACAATATTATTTTATACACAAATAGTTTATCCACATACTCACATATAAAAGTTACATGCATATGTTGGTAAATGCTTTTACTTTGCTTGAATAAGCAATTCATTTGGATAAACGTAAAAAAAGGGACATTTGAAAATCATTACAACTCGTACAACATTTATTCATGTAAAGCAAGCAACTGTAACTTCTCTTCGGTTGATACAATAAGACAAAACATGTTCAGTTCTGTTAAATTAGAAAAAGTAATTTAATTTCGCATGCAAGCGACAAACGTCGAGAGAGTGACATACTATTGTGGAAAAATAGAGTTTTTTAATTGCTTTTGATTTAAATCTTCACATGTCTGGTGATGACGAAATGGTTTTCAAGCAACAGCAACCAAGTGGCAAAAATAGCAAATACATTTTCTATGGAACAAAACATTTTAAAAATAACTGAGTATGAGTCATTAAAAATTCCCTTAAAACAATTAAAAAAAAAAAAAAAAATGTTACTTGTATTACATTTATTTTATTTTTATAAAATTTTATTTTTTTTCATTCATTCACTGCACTGCAGCATCGTTATTCCATTGAATTTAACAATGAAAATTGTGTGTTGTGTTTTTGATTTTAAGTAGAAAATTATACATATTACTACTATTATTACTACTACTACTACTACTACTACTACTACTACTACTACTATAATACAATGGACTAAGTTAATATGCAGCATTCATGCGCGGGTTCTTGCAAACATTTTTTGTGTTGTATACTTTTTGGCGCAAATTAAAATTCCATTTTCGCTGATTGCCTTTAAGTCATTTGTGCGTGTGGCTTTTGTTGAAAATAACTGTTACTGTTCATTGTTTTCTTTGTTTAGGAGGGGCCACCTGATGCAAACAAAAGGAACAGCAAAAGCAGAGCCAACATTTAGTAAACCGTGCAGAATTGTTTCATAGTCATTGTAATACAATCAAAGAAATTGTTTTTGGGGCATTCGATTTGGTATAAAAAAACACTAAGCATTAGCTTACAAAGTAGACAGAAGCTTTAGATTTAACTTCATTTGATTTCTCTGCATGAAAAATGAATTTTATACTTAGTATAAATAAACATTTTTTCTTAAGATAATCACAATTTTCAAATCTCTTCACGACACGTGTAAGACATTCGTTGTTTTTCATGACCCAATAAAATCGAATCTATACAAGATTCAAGTGGAATTATTGAGCAAATGAAGCAATTCAAGTATATAAATTCTAAGACGAAATAAATTTGCATTCTTTGTTGCAATTTTCATGAAATAATTCCAGATTTTATAACACAAAACATCATAAAGAAAATGGCATACAAGGATATTCATAAATCAATGTTTTGAATACAAAAATAAATCATAAAATGAAATTTATTGATAATTGGTTATTGAAAGAAAAGTAAGTTCTACACAGATTGACTGTGCGAGAGTTTTAAGGATGTGTAAGACTATCGGAGTTCACTTCTTTGTGGTTGAAATAAATACTAAAGACGGAAAGATTAGTTCGCTTATACAAGACAAATGTCCAAGTATTTAAACAAATTATAAATTGTAACAAATCAATTCACTTCATCATCATCATGTATTCCTTATGCAGAATTATTTGCAAAGTAATATTATATTTCACTGTAGTAAGTATTATGAAGTGTATAATAAATAAAAGATTTCTCTTTCAAACCATTATTTTCTTAACAAACTCATTTCAATGAAAACATCGTACATACATTTTGAAATAATTTCGATTCTTTGTTTCAAATTAAAACTTCAATGTTGTAATTTTATATGCACAAACCAATTAAGTATGCAAACATTTGTATGTGGTAAGTATAGTTCAAGTTGAACCGATTTGACCAAAAAATAAATCAATTAAAAGTTTGTTTTGTAATTACAAGTAATAACATTTTCATATTCTAACTCATCTTACCTTGTGAGATAAAGTTTCTAATACTTAAGGGAAAGAACATCGAAAGTACGTAAGTCTTAGGGGATGTCTAAGAACATCAACTTTAAAACTGGAATCGTATTGCCCTTTTGGCCATTCAGTTATGTTGATTATTTGATGCTCTTCATTAAAAAAAACACAATTTTATTTAATTTTAAAATATTCATGGAAACTACTACTACAATCGTAATTTGAAAGTAAATAGGCACCTTTCTATATATTTTCAAATATTCCTATTCATATAACATAAGAAATGTATATAATTTCATTGTAAAATGTAAACGGACTCTTGGTCTATTTAGACTTTCTAAATTCAAGGAAAAATAAGTGTGCATTATTTACAATTCGATTCCACTGGTACAAGGCTACAACAGAACAGTTCACATTACGTGTACACAATGTTGACTACTCTAACTTGATAAATTATTAATAAGAGTTTGTGTCTGTTACTTGTAATTTTTCTTCCCTTATTTTCGTTTAAAGTTTTTTTTTTCATGAATTTACAATTTCTACTTTCCCCTTATTGTTTCAAACTATTATAGTCTTGCAATTTTCATTAAAAAAACTATTTAATGAGAGATTACATAACAAAAAAAAAAAAAAAAAATATGTTGTAATTTAAAGAAGATAATATGTAACAAAAAAGAATATAGTGAGTAGAGAGAAATTGAAGGAGTTGGATTAAACTAATAATCACATATCATTTCATGTTTACAATGTTTTTTTTTTTTTTTTTTTTTTTTTACCACCCACTGAGACTCATAGTCGCTTATCCGTTGCCAGTGTCCAGTAAAAGCAGAAATATCATTAGCCACCCTAAAACAGTAAATACTAAATAAGCAATAAAAATAAAATTAATTTACTATGCAGCCCTGTGGAGTATTTTACGGTAAAAGGAATAAAGTTGCCGAAAGACACGTGTGTGTTGGTTTCGAAATGAATTGCCAATTCTATGAATTGTCAACCATGAACTCTGTGTGACCTGTCTAGATATGAATGTACTATGGTAAATGCTTAGTATTTATATATAGAATTAAAGGTAATATTTGGTTTCATTGTGACTAAGTTTACTTGAATTTCCCAGCAATTTATTATATCATTTACCAAATACCAACTCCAACTGTCCAATCTGTCATTTATGGTTTTATGGTTTCATGATACCCAAGCGCGTGTTTCTAGTATTTTGGAATTCATTCAAGTGAGTGCAAAAATAGAATAAAAATCTTCTCGTAGTGTAGTGTATGAAATATGTTTTTATGGGAAAACAAAAACATTCTTATACTCGTATCATCATAAATGGTTGTCATATACATGCGAGTATATGAAAATGATAAAAATTGACAAGACTTCAGTTTCTCATCTTTCTTTAATTGTTAATTTCTGTTTAATTAATTTCATGTTACTTTTGAAATTCAGAGAAAATCATCACAATGACAATCACAGAGTTAATTACAATTACAAATGTGGACAAGATGTCTTTGTTATTGATATTCTTTCTTTTGCCTCTTTTTGTTTTTGTATTTCTTGTGGGTATCCTCGTGCAATGTTGCGTATACGCAATATTTTTGTGGCAAAAAAAAAAAAAAAAACAGAATGGAAAAATATTTCATTAAATTGACACTGCGAATGGAAAATGAGCGTGTCTCATTCTTCCTTTCTTTTTCCTTTATTTATGTATTATTTTTTTTTTATATTTTATTTAAAGAAAATATAAGAAAAAATGTTTCCACAGCAACAATGGCCTTTGTTGATGGAGTATTGTGTACATTTTTTTTTTGGTTGTTAATTTTTTCGCTTTGTTCACTTTTAGCTCTTTTGTTATTTGATAAAAAATATTAAATATTTGTTAACCCATTCTTTTTCATGATTTTATTTCGTCATTTATTTTGGGTTTTTTGTACATTGAAACTGACCAAAAATAATACACAAATTTGTATTATTTTTAAGCCTGAGATTTATTTGTTTTGCATTCTCTGCGATTTGTATTTGAGGCATTTTGCTGTGATTCCATGTTGTTGTATTGATGTTAAGTAATTCTGCCTTGAAAAAATCAACGTTATTCATTCACAGTTTATTTAGGAGATACTAGAGATACTATTTGCCATGAAATACATAGCATAGTACAAATAAGCAAACTCAAGTTCTCTCAAATATTAGCATTTATTTGTTCTACTGAAATGTATGATGAGTGGCTGCTTAAGCTAAATCCTTTCTCAAATTGTCTAGTAAATATGCATATTCATAACAAAATAGAAAGTACACAAAGATATTTTCATGCAACAACTTATTGTATACACCAAGGCTAACAATATATATTTAGGTACATAGATTTATTCACCTTATATTTTATTTAAGATTGTGGAGTATTTACTCAGAATCAACAATATCAAATATTTTGAGTGATTTTGAACTAATAAAAGCTTATAGCAAATGATGTACGAGTATGTATATGTATAATTATGCATATAGTTTGAAGAAAATTCTATACGAAATGATTAACTAAAGTAAAGTATTTTCATATTTATTTAGTCATTTTATTTTGCAAACAATAGAAGGCTGTTTAAAATCATCTATTATAAACTACTTACATGCTTTATATTTAAAGATAAAGATAATCAAATTTTAGTAGAAGTTCACTTTTATTTAATGTGTTTTTCTATTGTCTATCACAATGCATAGTCATCGCTGCACGAATTTGAACATTCGGAATACGTTGAAACTCTTTTCAGACATTTGTGATGATTTATCTTGGATACAAAGTCGTCTTCAACACAATAATAAATAATATATTAAATTCTCATTGACATAATTTTGGGCACTATGTCATTATTGATAAGAAATATACTAAGCAGTCTAGGTGTGCGTTGCTACTCCCTTGAAGAATTTCATCAAAATCAGCTTTGCATGGGAATAATAGAAAGAAGAATGATATTTAATTTATTTTGTTGGGACTCACAGATAATAATATAGACATAATTATATGAGTTATTGGTCAAAGACTAATTGATTGATTCGAAACTTTATATGCAAAATTTGATCCATTAATTCCTACCTTTTTCGGTGATCCGATTCACACCAAACTTGATACAAACTCTCTCCAGACTATGCTAGAGTTTCTCTGTAAAATTCATTATAATCGGTAAAACGGCTTCAGAATTCATAAGGAGCATACATACATACAGACAAACATAGTTCCATCTATATTCTGTCTCTTCCGATACGCATAACTTCTACATCACTCAACGGATTTTGATGTGGTCTTCACTGTCATTAAGACAGTGGACAATATATTGTAATTAAGTCTTTATCCATAGTACATTGGGTTTATGTTGGCTTAGAGATATTTCTTAAAATCAATCAATTCGACTCCTTTTGTTAAGAATATTTTGTGCTTAGATAAAATGAAATGCAAACAGACAACTTCGGCTTCATAATGATAAAACCGGTGAAGAAATGTAAATCAGTTTTTCTCTCGCACCCGTGCAAAGCAGGGATGAGTCTCTAGTTTTTATATATGTATTTTATTCATGTGAATTTTAATGCTTTTTTTTATAATAATAGTTTTTTTTTACTTGCATGTAAAAGTTTTAATGATATTTTGTCTTCTCATGTAAAGAGTCTAAAATAATCGGTGAATTCAGTGTTTTTTCTTGATTTAGTTTAAGCTCAATAAATTCTTTTTCTATTCTATACTCGTAGACCCATCATGTTATTTATTATCTTAACTGAAAATACAATCAAGTTTTCATTTTTTCATTGTGTGTTTGTATAAGCGAAGAGTTTCTTTGTTTATCTTTTATTGTATTATATTGTATATTTATGCATGCATTTGATTAGATTTTTAATTAAGAAATTTGAGTTTCTTTAATACTTTCTAAAATTGTTGGTTGGTTGTTTTCACAAAAGATTTAATATGGAAAAGAAAGAAAAAATAGGTAAAAACTGAAATCAATGCAAACTTTAATAAAAACAAAAAAAAAAAACATAAATAACTTTTCGATTTATGTATTATTTTCAGGTTTCCCTTTCTTTCTTAAGCATCATCATAAGTTTGTCTTTATTTTTGTATTCAGCAGTTTCATTTCATTTGTCGCTTATTTGTTTCTCTAGAGGCTTCCAATTTTTATCCCATGTCATCATCAACATGTTTAAGCTACTTTGGTCTTGTTGCGGCATTTTGCTTCTTTACTGTTTTTATTGAGCTCAACTCATGCTCAAAAATATCCTCAATGCTGTTGACAGAAAGTTGATTTATTATCGTTTTGCTTTGCGCGCTCTTATAAATTTTTTTCTCTCTTTTCTTTTCATTACTCTGTTTATCAACTTTTGAAGTTTATGTTTTTTTGTTCTGTCACGCGTCGCAAATGGTTTTCCAGTATTCTTTTTGTTTCTTGTTTTTTTTTGCTTTCCTTTTTTGGATTTGTTTTTTATTTTAAATCTTGCAACTAAGCAATGAATAATTTATCTCAATTTTTGAACCAAAAAAAAAAACTTTTATCTTTTAGGTGATTTTTAAAATTTAACAAAAATTAACTCACAAAAATTTAACAAAAACAATAAAATGTGCACTTCAGATATTTATTTTGTGTTCTTTTTGTTATGACTTCCTTATTCTATATCATGATCATTCCTCATTCAGTAGTGTCCAATATTGAACATGTGCTTCATATAGTTGTATTCATTTTTTCTCACCTAAACTATTTTTATCAATTTGTGTGATCTTTTCTTCATATCATCGCTTTTTATTGTAGGTAATTCCACAATTTTCTGTTCTTTCTTTCATGGTCTCTATATCAGAATTCTTGTTACAGATTTTATGCTACATAAGCAATAGATCACCAATTTACTGAGATTTCTCAGGCTCAATTTAGTCTTCTATTTCTGCTTTCTATCTCGGGAATGAATTTGTTATTTATTCCCTTCTAACCAAAACCTTAATGTTTCAGTTCACCTTCTTTCTATATAGAATAGGTCCAATTGATTCCCATCGATGTTGATGTTGTTGCTGATCATCCCACTAAATATTTCATGATGCTTTTGATGTACATTGCAAACCTCACTACAAATGATGATGATGATGATGATGAGAGAGAGAAAGAAGTGAAGTAGAATAAAACGTAAATCTCTTTGTTGAAAAGCTTTAAATAATTTGTATTATTCTGATTCTGTAATTTAAAGTGTTTTCCATAGAAATCGCTTGAAAAACTGTTGCTTTTAAGTGCTTTGTTTTTCCATCTCTGACTTGCGTTGGTTTAAGTGCAACAGAAATGGAATTAATCTAATCAGCAGCATGTCCTGACACTTCCATCTTCTCACACAATTGTTTTGAATTTGTTATACATTTTATTCTTTATTATCTTTGTTATTATTGTACTTTCATCGTAGACTACTGACTACTTTTTATTATTATTTTCTCTTTTCATTTCTATGATGCATTGTTTGTGCCATGTGCCATGTGGCATATGGTTGTGGTAATCAGGTAAATATTACTTGCTAATTAATTGAAGCGACTTGAATGTCATATACACACGCATACATAAATGCAATTGTCTGAAGACGATTGCAGTCTGCTATTGTTGAACTTGAACTTGTGTAAGAATAATATAGTATCGATCGATAGTTCGATCAAACTAACTAATATGACTCTAAGATACATTATAGTTCTTCTACAATAAAAGAATCTATGAGATACTCTACTTTCTCTTATTAAGAACAAACAAATGAAATAATCAAACAAATTTGTTAATTAATCAAAGCTTGGAAAAAAGAAAGAAAGAAAGAAAGAATGCAAAAAAAAACTAAATGTGACACGTTTTATCCAATTTATTTATTTTATTAACTTTGTTTATTTTCTTCTAAATTTTTTTTTTAGTATACTTTTCTTTAACTTTTATTAATTGATGTAGACACAGTTGCTATTTGCCCAAAGTCTGTCATTTATTCCTTTTAATGGTTTTTATATATGTAAAATATTTAATTCTTTTGCATACAAAGAAAGAATATTAAACATAAAAGAAATGATGACTCTTTGATTGTGGTGTCTATCAACTTATGTAGTAAGTAGTAGCTGGGTAACCGCACCAACCAAAGGAATAAGTCAAGAGTCTCTTCTTGTTGATAAAATGCATGGTGAAGTGCAAACATTTTATGTGTGATAAAACTGTCGAAGATTTTTCAAGTTTATCAAAGGTTTTGATCTGCAACCGCAAAACATTTGTGTCTATGGTTTATTTAAGTTTATGATAATTTATTATTATAGTGTGAGCAGAAAAAGGGATATACACAGTGAGGTTGAACGAATTGTAAGTTTACGTAAGCTCAAATGGGAAACCAGTAGAAGGATTTTGTTGATTGACAGCTTACAATAATCTCTATGTTCTTTTATTATGTAACTAATCAATATTCCAAGATATCAGCTTCACCTTCAATCAATACAATAATCAACACAACATGTCAATCTCACATTCTAATCAACTTTGTGACCGAAACTTTGTCTAAGCTTGTAACATTGATTACTCTACACTTATTCTTTCACTCTATCTATGTTTTAAAAATGTGGATGTTCTTCTGCATAATCCTTAGATTACTTTAGACACACATAAGAAATATACAATTCTATGAATTTGATTGAAAATCTAACATGTCCTTAACCTTTATGGAAAGTCCATCAACACCAAATACTAAAATACATAGATAGATGTAATTATGATTATGATTATGATTATGATGATGTTGATTGTTATTTTTGGTTTTGCGGTTTGCGGTTTGTCTGGCAAATATGCAAATACAATATTCACTCATTCAAGAAAATCATAGCATTGCGTCATCATATCGATTTATTTGCTTAAATTCTCATCAATTTGAATTATGCACTTTATGTGTGACATACTTAATTCGGTGCATTTAAATTGATTGTCCTTTGACTTTTCGAGAAGCATAATACAATGCAACATCTAATCATTCATTTTCTATTTCACATATAGTAAATGAAAATTCAACTTCTAAGAAAATATTAAAAATGCATTAACATTGTATGAGTGAAAATTCGCTACAATGTTGAGTCCTTAAAGGGAAAAATCATTACACGTGCCATCAATTGGTTACACTTAAACAACAACAACAACAACAACATCAACAGCAACATCTTACTCTTGAACTTAATTAAGAGACTTTGATTTTCATGTTGTCTTTGGGAACCAGTTGGCAGTTTAGTCGATGACGACGTTCCGGTGGTGATTATTTGTGGTGGCATTAAAATATTTTACCTTTCTCATCGACCCCTTCAAACACGCAGACACGCACTTTAAAGGAGGAAAGTAGGAAGTGTGGGTGGTGGAACCTTCTTGGTATTCATAGATTTTCATTTAATTAATGAGCGATACTCTTGAGTTGTTGGAAACATGGTTCATTTGGTTGACGGTCGCCATCAGCATATCATTATGTATGTAGCCTTGATCATGTACATAAATAACCTTATATTGTATTGTATAATGAAGATACACATTCATATGTATGGCTTAATACACAATAATAATAATAACAACAATCTAAACAAACAAAGATGAAGATGACGATAAGGAGTCATAGACAAGATGCAAACGTTTGCTTATTTAATTGTATTTATTATATTAGTGTGTTTCACTAGTACAACATCTTCAACGTCAATACAGATACCACCATCTGCTGCTCATCATCATCATCATCATCATCATCATCAACATTATAAGCCTCATTTCTGTATCGGTTTATTATAGTTCATTGGATAGAACGTTCGTTGAACGTTGAGAGTATAGAAATTACCTTGCGTATGTGTTATATTCTGTTTACATTCTACAGATTAAAGAGGCTTCTGCGTATTTATTTATTTATTCATGGAAATACTTACTTATTTATCTTAGATGTTGTAATTCTTTAATTTAAATTTGCCATATTCATTTACTATAATATTTACTAACATATTCAAGACACCAGTCAAACAGAGAGAGAGAGAGAGATAGAGAGAGAGATAGAGAGTCTAAAAACTATAATGTTGATAAAGTAAATAAATCAATATTTTGTTAATACAAAATAATTAGGTCTTCACTCAAACGTGTGAATAAGTTTAAGCAATTAATTATACTGATTATACCGAGGGCTGCCAACTTTGTGATTTTTTCATAAATTGGCAAGTCTACCCAATCATAGACATTTTGAATTGTTTGTTTAAATTTGTGAATACGAAAATAGTTGAATAACACTGAATAGACGATTATTAGAATCAAAAATCACGCAATTGTATGTGAAATACACTTTGCTTATCTTTACAAATATTAATTTATACAAGTTTATTGATTATACATATAATAAATGATGGTGATGGATGCATAGAAAATTGAATGAACTATCTTTAACGAAACAATATTAATTTGTAATAATTCATTAACCAAATTCCACAAATTTTAGCAAATATTTGTGGTCGACAACTGCAACTGAAATTCAATAAGCCAAATAGACAAATCATTGGATTATTGATTGATTGTAAAAATATTGTTTCCTTGGTTATTAGATTAGATGTAAAGATAAGAAATTTGTAGACAAGGACTTTTGCTTAGTTTTTTATTTGCATAATTATTTATTTTTTATTTTATAATATTTTGTAACATTTAATATTCATTATTGTTGTTCTCATGTTAAATCACATTTAAAGTTCATCAGAATGATAAAATTATTTTGCCACGTAAATATTTGTAATATTGTGTTTCCAATTAATTGAATTGAAATAGAAATTATTTAAATAAAAATCTTAACATAAATAATTATGAAAAATACATAATAAAAAGCTAAAAAAAAAAAACAAAAAAAAAAAACAAATGAAATTTAATGCCTCTGACACAGTTTACATATAAAAAAAAAAAAATAAATATATTTAAAAATTAGGTCATTCATTTGAAAGAAGTTAAGTAAATATCTATAAATATACAATAATAGACAAAGAATTGTGTCAGTGATGCTGTTAAAAGGTAGTTAGCCTACCAAGGAAACAAACTATCACTCGAATCCTTTTTGCATTGCTGGTGGATAATGAACATAATCAATTATCTAAAATTAAATTTCATTTGAAATGAGTTAATTGGTGTTAGAAATAGTTGATATGAATCAATATTGTGTGATATTTTCCATCTTTGAACCATCCACAAACTTACTAAACATCCCTCGTCCATTATGTACACGACATTTTGTCTGCTATCACATTATTTTCACCTTTATCTCTCAAACTCTGTCATCGAGTACCTGCCATCTACACGTTGGTCACTTGCTTTCAATTTCACCCCCCCAATGCTTGTCATGAATAAGTTTCACGTTCGCTTACTCATATTGTCTGTCTTCTTGGTTATTATTGTTGTTGTTGTTGTTGTTGTTGTGTGCCTGTGTCATCCCAAGTGTCATGGCCAAAAACATACATATCTCATTATGCTCGAGTTCCTAATTCTTTGCATTATTCTAGTATTATTTGTTTCATACTAATATTTTACATTAAAATATAATTTTGTTTATGTTTGGTAACAGGTTTTTCTTTTTGTGTTGTTTTTTTTTTTTTTTTTTGAGTATAATATTTACAAGTAGAGTGCTGATAAGTGTGAGAATGTGTTTTTGTAAGAGTCTTGTGTATCCTGTCAAGTCTTCACATATTTAATGAGTTGTATAAAAAATAAGAATTAACACATACTACTCGTATAATTCTGAATTATAATAGAAATTGTGAATGACATACAAACATACAAATAAAGAAGAATTATATTTTATTTATATTTTCAAACTCAACAATAAACAATTCAAATGTTGTATAAGGAAAATACACAAGTGTATTAAGCCATAAGGAGCTCAAGTAAATATCAATAATTGTGTATTTCATTCAGATGGAGATGATGTTGATGATGATGATGGAGAGAAAAAGAAAACAGGTTTATTTGGAAGATAACAATCACATAATAAGGACATTGTCCATAAAATTTGTAGATAATCTTAGTCGCTTACGCTTTATGACTTAACAATCAACAAATTATGTGTGCGTGTGTGTGGGTTTGAATACATAAATAAATTCAACAAATTATAGTCATGTGTTTTTTTTTTTATTCTATTTTATATATTTATTTTTAGGCTTTTGTTTTTTGTTTTTTTTTTTTTTTGTTGTTTGTTTGATATTTAAAATTTAGAAAAAACAAAGAAAACCAATTGTCTTTGTCAAATAAATTTATCAAAAAGAAATCCTTAAGGCAGCCATAAATAAAACCAAATAAACAAACAACCAAACAAAAGAAAGCACAAACAAAGGATGTAAGGAAGGAAATTACAAAGGAAGGAAGGAACTTCAATACTACTGTGTTGGCATGGACTTTGAAGATGTTTCTGTGCATAATCTAATGGATAATGGGGAATTTGTTTTAAGAGTTGAACAGAGTATTGATTGATTTTTTAAATTTTTATATTGGGTTCATGCTGCGTATGAGCAATTTGTTTTTTTTTTTTTTATTAAATAACATGCACGGGTTCTCACAATTATATGTCAAATTTCAAATATCAATATTCTGCTCTGTGTGTGTGTGTATGTGTGTGTGTGTGTGTGTGTGTCTGTTTTTGCTAACTTACCATGACAACTAGTTATCAGATAATTTTTATATAGAAAGCAATTTTAAAATCTTTAATAGATTCTTCTTCTGTTTTTTTTTTGGTTAAAAATTGAGCTTTTTTTTAGCTATAATTTTCACAGAAACACAATTTATGCAACAGTTGTCATTTCTAGATGTCACATATATACCATCTTACTTTTTATATGACAAACAATTCCTGTCACATTGAAGTTCCTTAATACTTTTCCTGTGATGTGTGCCCTGTCACTTTCTATTTGTGTATGATGAGATCTTTTGTAGTCTGTCGTCGGTTTCCGCAGGAAATAGGAAAATAAAATTAAAATTCTACTTTCTTTATTTCACTAAATAAATACAATACAACACAATACCTTATTTGATATCTTTCAGTTTTTCAAATTAAATATTATTTAAATTTATATTTTAATTATCTTCAAATTGTGTTTTCCATTTTTTGGTTTTTGTATTTGTTAAGCATCTTCCTGTTTCTCAGCAATGAAACTAATTTTCTCATTATCCAAGTGATGAAAAAGATACTTAAACACCTTTACAAATAACAAATAGATTTCTTAGAATTCTTTAAGAATTTTTTAAATTTATACTTGCACAATCTAACAAGGCTAACAAAATATAACAAGGAACATTAGGTTAATGACCATAGACTTTTATTCTCTTTTATGTCATTTAATTTAGAATGGAATGAAATGGAATAGAATAGAATGGATGAGTGTAGGAAGTAAATTTTCAATGCGTCATTCTTATTGTCTCCTCAATATTTCATACAAAAGGCATTCATAACATTTATTTGTCAAAAATTCATAAAGACAGAGACAGAGACAGAGACAGAGACAGAGAGAGAGAGAGAGAGAGAGAAAGAGCGTGAAATCAAATAAAAGAAATAATGTGAAAGCAAAAGATTTCTATTTTGGAAATTTAATATGAATTTATGTTTTGATTTTCACATTTCAAAAGAAACTTGTCTTTCATTGGTAAATGTTTGCAAAGACGTCACAGATGTTCTTCTTTAGGTTTGTTAGTTCAGACATAGCCAAAGCATTTCTCCATTATCTTGCTTGTATCGTATTTCTTGTATCTTAATAATTGTTATAAATACAAAATAACCAAAGCATTTCTCCATTAATAATAATTGTTGTTATAAATACAAAATAAAATACTACAATAAATTTAGTTATAAATACAGAGAAAGTTGTAAAGTTCTAAGGTGAGTTGTCATATAAATTCTTGTGCTTAAAATATAAGTATTGCATAGAGGACTAAGGGAACCTCTTTCATTTTTCGATTTGCTTTGCCACAGAATTTGTGGTATTAAGAAATCTGATTGCTGATTGTAATAACTCAAACTGTAATGAATAGACAAACCGAACGGACTCAATTTATTGTACTCTACTCTATATGCTGATCTTTTTCGAATAACCTATTCATGAGACATTTAATTGTTGTCTTCTCTACATGCATTGCTTCTCATATCTTTCTCATAGATTTCAAAAGGGAAAATTTATATTTGAAAAATATCTTACTATATATTAAGTATTTCTCCTTTGTTAGACTAATTATGCTCAATTTAAGTTCTTTTCGGAATTTTACAATATTTTTTTGATCTCAAAGGTTTGTTATGCTTTTTTGGCCAATTGTCAATCAATTTATGAATTGATATTGGTTTCTGACCATCATTTTCTTTCTTCTAGGAACACACACACACAATGAAAATAAAAATATATACAACTGAAGAAAATAAAAAGACAACAAAACATAACAAATTGTATTTGTTATCAAAAGAAGAGAAATTGGTCGATTTTATATTTTCAAAATGAATGAACAAAGTGAGAGGCAAACAAACGTTGAACGTGGTTGAATGAACAAACTAGTAAAAAGTTGAGAAAGGTAGAATAGAGAAAGGCAACAAGCATCACTAACAACATTCATGGAATATTTGATTTGAGTTTTCCACCTAAAAGAAAAGAAAGAAAAAAAGCAGGAAATTGTCAAAAAAGGCATCACACAAAAATAGAAAAGGAAACAACAAGTTTATTGTTTTCCAGCCATTTAAAGTCAAAAATGAAATGCCTCAAATACTTAAGTATTTTTTTTTTGGAGATAAAGGTTTCTCCATCAAAAGTATAAAAGAAGTCTATCATATCCACATACATAAAAACACACATACATACAAATAAGTATCAGATACACACCACAATACTTATGCCTTATAGAGCTTCTGGTCAAAGTGAATCTTTGAACCCTTTTTTTTTTTTTGTGCCAAACTCGTATTGAACCTGTGAGTGAGTGAGTGAGTGAGTGAGTCTTTCCCCAGTTGAGGTTGAGTTCGTTACTAAGTATTTCATTATTTGCACTCAACATAATTAAAGTTATTTTTGGTTTTGCCTTCAATCAAAGATCAATTCTATTAAACAATGAAACTCATTGAACTCATTGGTTGATGGTGGTTTCAACTTTAAGTTTTCAATGAAGATTTAAAGTTGTTTTTGTTTTTTGGGGATATTCACAGATGATTTAAGGAGCAAACGTTTATTCAACCTAAGAAGGAAAGTAGCTAAGTGCACAAAGAAGTCTTAAATTCTTGTGATTTTTTCAACTTTATTCTTTTGTTTTTTTCTAGGTTTTGTTGTGGTTTAAATACGTGTGCATACGAAATGTGAAAAACTCCAGCCAAGAAAAATATACTTATACCAAGAAAAATTCACAAGTTTATTTTTCGTACTTAGGAATTGTTTCTAGGCGCTCAGTCAGTGTTGCTTGTTGTTACTAGTAGTAGTATTTCTGCATTTGAAACTGATGTTGATGATGACGCTGATGCTTGAAAGTTTGGCATCACTTGCGGTTTTACATAAACTTTGGTTTACTGGCACTTTTCAAAATTTTACAAGTACATAGTAGTACATACTTCCATTCCACAGGAAAAGCATTGAGACTGAGACTGAGACTATGCTGCTATGCACTTATAATGGCTTCATTATTAATGAATAAACTGTAAATTCCACAAAACTTAGTACAAATTGTAGGGAGTCCTTGCAAGGTCATCAGGATATTTTGATTGTTGATTAACAAAAGTATATACATAATTAGAACATAAAAAAAACAAGTACATAAATTGTTAGTTGAGTGGTGGGTTAAGAGTTCACTTGTGATATTAGTGTGTATTTCAATCCTTGCGGTCAAGGATATTTACGAATGTGGATTGCGAGTAAGCAGTTTACTGTCTCCTGTCTGCTTATAAAAGACTCTGCTTGTTTATATTCGAATGAACTGTTTTCTTAGTCAAGACACAACTGATAAAGTGAACTGCTTGCTGCTTTGGTCATGGTGAGAACATTGCATTTGCTTTGTCTATTCAGTTGATTTATGTTTCTATTAGTTTGCTGAAAACATAAAGCAAATGAATTTGCAACTAGAGAGATATGGCAAGGCCACACTTTATAACTTAAAAATTAATTCAAAATTGAATGATGTTGAGTTATTGTGAGTTCATGGTTAAACATTTTATATACATTTTCTAGAATATTTTTATTGATAATTAAAAGAAATATATCATATTTGTATATTCATTTGTGATGTTAGAGAAGATTTTTTTCTTTTATGGTCTTGTAAAATTTTATTATTCTTGTTAAATTTCACACACATTTTTGGGTAGATTGAGTGAGTGTGAGTTGCATGCACATGTGGTACGTGCAATCAAAAATGCCAGACAAGCGTCAAATCAAAAGCATTAAACTGATTTCTGAGCTTCGGGCATAAAAGGAAGTGCATACTTCTTCATAAGCACAACTAAAAACTTGACTACAGTTCAGTTCAGTTCAGTTCAGTTCATGTTTGTGTTTGTGTTACAACAAAATCATACTTTTCAAAATGTCTCTCTATTCTTTAGCCTTCGTCTGTCTCCCTAAACCGATTGTTTGTCCAATTGCCATTCTCTATTTGTTTGTCTGTCTATCAGTCTATCTTTTTCTCAATGTGAATGTAGGATGTGTGTGCGTTACTAACTGTGCAATGTGCGCGAGAGATCTGTTTGCAAGATAAATGTTTGAAGTATGTATTTTCTTAGTGGAAAAGTCAACACACAAATACTCACAAACGCACACACACACACACCCATTGACATAGACTTAGTTGTACTAAAATAAGACAACTGAAATCTGTTGCCACCCTAAAGCATATTTTTCTGATTTCTTGACAAGCAGCCAATATTGTTGTTGCCACAAAATGAAGAATGATTCCTGGCTTCTTATATATATATATATATTTTTTTTGTTTGTTTGTGGAAATACGATTAAATTTAAATTTATCCTTTAATTTTCAATAATATCTTTATTTTTTTATTTCACTTTTCTTTTTTCTTCATTTTTTTTTTCATTACTAATTGGGTCACTTCCTTGAAGACCAAGTTAGTTCTTCTTCCTCTTTATCAACAACAACAACATCATCATCATCAACATCAACATCAACATCAACATTATTATCATTATCATCATTTTGTGAATGAAAAATTTGTACATTCAACGACTGCTTAAACAGCAATTAGTGATAAGATCGACTCATTATTCACGCCCTACATTTGTATTTGGATGGGTAAAAAAAAACGCTCTTGGCTATTGAAAGCGGTTTGCGGCTATAACTGAGAGAAAGGACCCTATGATTAATGCACATGCGTATGTAGTAAGCATGTATGAGTGTATTCAGTGTTATCTGTGTGTGACAACTGTTGAAAAAAAAAAAGAAAAAAAAATGGAAAAAAATCTTAAGAAGAAACTTGCATGCATCATTTAGATAAAAATCAGTGAAAAGTGTTTTTTTCCAAAAGTGAAAAAGAAAAAAAAGAGGAAAAGAAAGTAAGTTTCTTTTTCTCGGTTACATAAATTTCGCTTTTCACAGAGTTATAACACACACACACACACATACATACATAGAGGTAGAGAGAGAGAGAGAGAGAGAGAGAGAGAGAGAGAGATACTCTAAGCATTGGTGACACGCTTTGATCGTCAGTTAAATGATAAGGACTTTAGTCAGTTAGTCAGTTAAGCTACTACATACTACTAACTGCTTATAGTCCTTTCTTCCTTTGATATAATAAATAGTTGTTTGTTATCCTAAGCTAGTTAGTTATCCCTAAGGTTGTTGAACGTTTCCAAAGGCATAAAGGAAAGGCATCTACTCGTATGCAAGCATGTACCATAAAGCGGAAACCGGAAGTGCAAAACTTTCAATTGGAATGATAAGGCAGAGTCTCAGTCAGTCTCAAGGTGCATTAAAGTGATTTTCCTTTTCCTTTTTCTTGCCCTTTTTTATTTATCTAAAGTAAATATCTTTCTTTAAAGAAGAAAGGGATAAATACTATGAAGAAGAAGAAGAAGAAGAAGAAGAAGAAGAAGAAGAAGAAAGGAATATAAGTATTTACTACGAGAAAATGGAAGAGAGGAAGAGACATCTACAGTTGCAACTTGGTGGTACATTGTTTGTTTGTTTATTTGTTTGCATACAATCACAATAACAAAAGAAAAGAAAAAGAAAATGCAAAGCCATTAATATTAATTAGTCGCACTTAGAGTGCATGCATATGTATTTCTGTATTTGTTTCTGTGTCTATGGGTGTGTATATTTTTAAATCTAATTATTATAAAATAAACAAAAATTTCAAAATTCATGCTTACTGCCACTTTCTGGCTTTGCCCTTTCTTTTAACGAAAGAAATATGCGATGAAACTTTTAAGCCAAAGATACACAGTCACACACACACACACACACAGCCATATACTCACACAGATATATAAAACTATATTTTGTATAAGTAAAGTTAAATCTATGTGTCCTTATAAGCAATCCTTCCCCCTTTCTCTCCAATAAAAGCGCCAACCAAAAAACGCTTGCACTGTGCAGAGACGCTGATGAGGGTAATTAAAAAGTTTGGCTGTTTCAGCTACCAAAAACAACAACAAGAACAAGCAATGCAAACAACTGTGAGTTCACTTAAGTTAAGTGTAGTATGAGTATGAGAGAAACAGAAAGAAACGAACGGAACAAAGGAGAGAAAGATGAAGTTAAACTCATTTTCAACGCGCCGCGAAATGTGCAACAACTTTCTTTCTCTTTCCTCTTCTCCACTCTTCGCTACTCTGCTCTACTCTACTTTAGTACTTTTCATTTTGGCTTTGGTTTCAACTTTAATTTTGTGTTGTTTGTGCTTTACTATTTGTTGATCGTTGTTGTTGTTGTGTTCTTTGGCTGCACGCAGTGAATAAATAATATTAACTTAATGTTTACACATGCACTTTATGCACTTCATGCACCTTCCACTCCACTCCACTCCACTCCTTTCCTTTCCACTTCCATTTCCAGAAAGTAAGGATACTTGCATTACTATGATTTTTAGTTAAATTTTGTATAGTTTTTTGCTTGTAAATTTTGTTAGTTGATGTTCACTTTTTAGAAGAAGACTAACAAACTTTAACGACAAATTTTCACTTCAAAAATGATGTCTAAGGAAATGAGTAAGAAGAGAATGACTGAAAATGAGCATCATGGAATGTGTGTGGAATAAATAGGAGAGAGTTCTGTATTTTGACAAAAATTATGTTAGAAAATTACAAAGCGACAGACAACTTGACTTTCGATGCTTGTTTTTCGCTTACAAGTAAAATTGCTGAAGAAAGCATAAAATTTTCAAATTTAAATTCAAATTAATTTTTTGTCCTCCTTCTTCTTCTACTTCAGTTCTCCATGCTCCTCTTATGTTTGAGTAGAGAATAGAATAGAATAGAAAAGAACCTGAGGAGGGTTCATTTCATTGTATTTTAAGTATTTAAGATGACAACACATTTTCATGTTGCGTTTACTGCTTAATTTGTTATTTGTGTTTTGTCATGTATTTAATTGTATATAATAAGCACAATTTGTGTATGGAATCGTATAGCAAGCGCCTTAAAGTAGACAATCCAATTGACTCTTAATGTTTTTTTTTTTTAAATATTTTGGTTAAAAATTTTAAAGGGAAATCTTCAAAATAAAAAAAAAACACTCTACAACCAACAAATTCATGACTCAAATCAACACTCGATTAACTTTTGAATTTTTTTATGCAAACGGGCGCACAAAAGCATCTAATTAACAAATTAAAAGTAAAATACAACAACAACAAACACACACACAAACAATATAAAAAAAAAAAACAAAAACACACACAAAATAATGAAAATAAAAAGAAAATTGATATAACAAAAAAATTCTAGAATAATATAAAGCCACACAAACACACACCAAAATTTACAGAAAAAAAATGCACTTCGAATGCACTTTTTAGGCGTAAACTGCAAAAAAGTGCAACTCTTGCAAAATTCACATTCAAACAGAAAAAAATAAAATATAAGAAAGAAAGAAAAAATGAGCCTAAAAGCAAGCAACGCCAAAAGCCACAAAACACACACACAGAATCCAAATGAAGAGAATGAGTGTCAATGAGTAGGTAAGTGAGGTAAAATTGAGTGTAGCCAAGAGGGAGAGAGAGTGAGAGTGAGAGTGAATAGAGTGAAATGCGGACAAACAGACAGCGAAAATGCCAGTAAATGAGTGAATAAGGGAGTCAGTCAAATTTGTCCAAGCTCAAGCATTAACACTATGCTATAAAAATAGCAACAACAGCAGCAGCAGCAGCAGCAGCAACAAACCTTATGTTTTCATACCATTATCAGCCAGGAATAACAACGATAATGGAGACAAGCATTTTGTTGCATGTTGCACTGACCCATACCGCAAGTGGCAACAACAACAACAACAACAACAACAACAACAACAACAACTATGACAATGACAAAAATTGCATTTTGCATGAAGGTAAAAATTATGCATTTGAAATGGGGGAATTTGAGCATAACAAAAGCCAACCAAAAAATGAAAAAAATGATCAACAGCACCACCAACAACAACAACAACAACAACAGTAGCAACAACAACAAATAATACATAAAAATGTTAAGGAGAAAGTAAGTGATTGAATAAAGGAATGAGATAATGGAGATGTAAGCATGCCATGCCATGCCGGCAACAAATTGCAAAAATCCGCAAAAATGCGAATGCAAACCAACGGAAATGTGAATGCACCCCATTACCACTCAACCTTCGTTCCTTCTTCTCCCATCACCCATCTCCTATCTATACTCTATACTGTTTCTCCTTTATCAGTCGCTTACTTACTTTGGCTGCTACCTAAAAATCCATTTTTTGTTTGTTCGATTTTTTGCACTTTTTCTTTTTTGGTTTGTTTTTCATGTTTTCGTTTTGCATACACTGAAAAGGAACTGAAAAAGGACAAAGAAGTGAAAAAAATGGAGTAAAAAAACGAAAAACAAAAAAATAAACAAAAAAAAAAAAAAAATGGAAAAAAATTAACAACGAAAAGTAAAAATTAAAATGCACGAAGAAGAAGAAGAAGAAGTAGAATATTGCAGGGAATTGCAGTAAAAATAACACCAAAAAGGAAGAGCAGAAAGCAGAAAAGTAGAATGAAAAAGAAAGCAACGAAAAAAAGGAAAGACGACAACCAAAAAACATTTCAAACATAATAATTTGCAGTAGCAGCAGGAAATACTATGCTGGGCACTTGGCAGGAGTCACAGGCAAACCAAGCAACCATGTACAACCTCTTGGGCTCATACTGATGATGTCAATGCTGATTTTGACGATGACGATGATGCAATGTGATGTTGTTCTCGGTGCTGGAACTGGTCCTAGTGATGCTTGCTGCTGCTGTTGCTGCTACATCAGTTGATGATGCCCTTCGTAGGCGTTCTATAGGCGGCGCAGCTAGCACCTGTCTAAGGGTTCTCTTGGGTAAAGCAAACGCTGACTGTCAACTGACTGACTGAGTGCATGAAACAATGAATGCCATCCATCCATTGCCATCAAACCGGGGTAAATGGGTAGATTGGTGGTACATGAATGTATGAAGTAAGTTTGTTAGCTTTACTTGTCTTTGTTGTTGATGACACGCCAGCGTTTCTTGTAGAAAATTTCATTTCAGTTTTTAGCAAGGGTTGCTCAAACACTCATACACACACACACACACACACCGATCCACATCCACATGCCGCATCATTTCCCTTTGTTTATATGACTTTTTCTTAATTTTTCCGCCGAAAAAAAAAGGGAAAAAACGTCAAAACAAAAAAAATTATGTTGGCATTCTTCATTTTTATTTTTTTTTATTGTTTTTCTTGTTGTTGTTTGTTGTCGCCAAATAAACCAAAAAACAAATACAAAAAAAAAAAGTGAATAGAAAAATTAAAAGAAATTTACTTCAAGTGCCGCCACCCATGCGCAACCCAAAACTCACTCAACAACATTTCATTTCATCACACATGAGCATGCAACCAGGCTGACTGACTGAGTGCACTGACTTTGTTCCTCTGACAACAAACATTTTTGTCCTTCTTACTGTTGCTGTTGCTGCTGCTGTTGTTGTTGTTGTTTTTGCCGCACCACGCACACCTGCTTAAATGCTAAGAGTACAGAGAGATGATACATTGACACAACTCTCAAAGTCCTTTTCATCTACAAGTATAAATAAAAAGGAGCGGGCGATTGAGCGGGAGTGAGTATGCTTGTCGCCGCCGTAAGCACTTGAGCAATTTTGTATCTGTTATTATTTTATTTTTAGTGCTTTTTAAAAATGTGGCTTCCTCTTCGACAACGTTCTCATCATTCCTCCATCCTTCATTCCTATTTGGGATGAAGTCACTCACAGAGAGGAGAAGGAGGGTAAGGTAAAGTAATAGTATCAGGTTAGGAGTGGAAGTTTTCGTTGTTGCTTTTTGGCGTTAATCATAAAACTGGAAAGAAGTGTATGTATGTAAGCATGTTGTCCCCATCATCATCATCACCATCATCATTATCCTCTAGAGCATTGTTTGACAGTCAACTTCTGTTCTCCTGTTGTCTGTCGTCTAACTGTCTGTCTGTCTGTCTGTCTATCTGTGTGTATCTTATATCTTTTTGTAGTAAGTATGTTTGAAGTCTTTTGGGCATCAAACTGCACCTGCATGTAACTGTCGCCATTTTGCCCAAAAGACTCAGTTTTATTTCTTTTAAAACTTCTTCAACTCTTTTACTTTGACTTCTCTTCAACTCTTCTGCTTTATGTTTATGTAATTTTGGGCAGCTTTCATATTTTTTCATATTCTAAGTTCCTTTTGTTTTTTATAACAAAGAAGTCTGTCTACTTCTTCTTCTTCTTCTTCTTCTATTCTATCAACTCAACTTAACTTAACTCAACTTAACTTAACTGTATTGTACTTGAACTCATTAACCACCACAAATTTATCATTAAAGTTTTCATTATGGAATTATGAGTATGCGAATATTTCCTTTAAAATATACCAAATTATCTGTTGATGAAATGAGAAATCATTCTCGCATAAGCATTTTAATTGGTAAGAATTAACAAATTATTGAGGAAATGTCAAGTCAAAAACGATGAAGAACTCAATGACAAACGGAAATTTTCATTTAATTAAATGAAAAAACGGAGAAAGTTAAATTTTTAATGCAAAGACAACGAACGAACAAACGAAGAAATGAACGAGTAAATGAATGAGGAATAATGAAAGTATACAAGTATTGTATCTTCTTCTTTCGTTTGTTCATTTTCATGTAATTAACAGCAACAGTGACCAACGAAAGATGACGAAGAAGAAGAAAGACGATGAAGAGGACAATACGAAGAAGTAGTAAAGTAGCAAGCAGTGAAAGGATACGCGCCCGCAAGGACAAAAGTAAACAAGTGAACAAACGAACAAACGAACGAATGAAATGAATCAACGAAAGTGTAGATACAAGTAAAGTAAAGTAAAGTGAAGTAAAGTAAAGTAAAAGGCCACGCCAAGGAGTTCGAGTTCGAGAAGTTCACTCATGGTGTGTTTCGCATCGCATAAGTAATGTTTTATAGCCATAAAATAAATGAAGGCTTTGGCCAAAAAATGTATTGTAACAAAAGACAAAAACTGTTCCATGCAAGAGTAAAGTGAAGTAAAGAAAGAAATCGCAAGAAAAAAGCAAGTAACCCTTAAGGACATGAAACGTACTTGGAACGTGCGCTTAATTAAAGATAAGAATTAACTGCTGATTAGTAGTTTTCCTTACACTTGACACTGGAGTGTGTTGGACAACCAGCAACCAACCAGGAGAAATACGAGTATTTACTATATTGTATTGTATAGAAATGAGAAAAGAATGTGGTAAAAAATGTTGCTACCAAAGGAATTCATGACACGAGTTGCATGCAGCCAAAGCAAGCGAACTCAGTAGCAATTCAACTCAACTCAACTCAACTCAACTCAATTCAATTGAACTTAACTGGACTGAACTGAACTGAACAGAACTGAACAGAACAGAACTCACATCAGACCCTCTCAATTGGGTTAAATTTTGATCTGTTTGGTTGAGGCACGTAGTTGGCTTCATATCTTGAACTTTCTTCCATTTCCATTTCCCTTTTGCTTTACATTGTCCCTAACAAGTTTCTTTTTTTTTTATTCCTTGGGATACTTTTTCTTGTTTTCATTCCATTCCTTTTTTTTATTCTCCTTATTATTATAGCATTTCCTTGGTTTGATTTCCGTGCTTGATTGTCTTGAGTTAAGGCCTGCTAAATGATTTATGCTTAGTTAATTTATATTGTAGCCCTTCTACTTCTACTATTACTACTACTACTACTACTACTACTACTGTATTTCCATTTGGAATTATAAAACTATCATTTGCAACTAGTCACGGCAAATGTAATTTCTATTCATATTTAATTGATGTTCGTTTTCTTTTCTCCAACTTCTTTCCCAAAGTATGGTACAATTCTCAATTGAGTATGAGGGAGGACATAATTTAATGTGTGTACGTGTTAATCACGCCAATTAATGAATGAATAAACTCTCAATGAATAAGGGCAATTTGCCAGTATCTTCAGGCCTCAATCAAAAACCAAAATGATATCAAAAAGGCGTTAGTACATTCAAACTTAAATGCCTCGTTTTTCTCACTCATTAATTTGGTGAATGACGACACCCCCAAAAGTATGCAATGAAACAATGCAAAGCTGTGAAATGCGGTTGATGCTGCTGCTGCTGCTCATAAAATGAAAACCAACAAAAATTTAGGATAATAAAAATAAATATGAGACTATAAAAAAATCACACGCATATTGATGCAGTGGCATCAGCATCACAAGCAACAACAACAACAACAGCAGCCTTAGCATCACTTTTTGTTGGTTGGTTTTGTATCCTTCTTATTGTTGTTTTTGCTATTTGAATTATGTTGACATTGGCGCCACACTCAGACCATCGAACAATTTTACTGTTTCTTAGCAACCCCCGCATTTTAATTTTCTACTTGACTTTTCTATTCTATTCTATTCTCTTCTCTTCATATTGTTTATTTAGCTGGTTTTTGCTGGTGATTTTGCTGCTACTGTAGTTTTTTATTTCAAATATTTTTTTTGGCAATGCTTTGTCCTTGCATTGCATTCAACGCGTACATTATCCTTCTTGTACGATTGAGTATCCGCCCGGCAGCCGCCAGCCGCGTGTCCTGCTGCTTATGGAGGGTTTCAAATTTCATAGCAATGACTGTTTCAAATCAAAACGTTTCCATTAAAGCTTTTGCTCCTCCTGATTTCCTTTGTACAATAGTTCTCATTCTCATTCTCATCAACATGATTGTTGTCCTTGTAGTACGAGTATTTTTCGCTTTATGCGCGTTCATAATCGCTTTGCGGCATGCAATCAAAAAAATAAAAATATACAGAAACAGAAAAAAATGGAAAAATAGTATCGGATGGAATGGAATGGAAAAATTCCTAAAAACAAAAATAGAAAAGTTGACAATATTTCATTGTTGTTGTACATAGTTGGTTGTTCTTATTTTTCCTTTTTCGTTTTGTATGCATTGCGGAAATGCTTAATATTTGTTATTGCAGTCAAATGTTTCCTGTTTGTGCGACTTACAAAAAGCAAAAGTACGAATATCATCTTCTTAGGTCACAAAGAACATTTCCACCCTTAATTTGGAGTATATGATTTTCTTCTTCTTCTTCTTCACTTTTTTTTTTTTTTTTGCAAGTTTTAAGAGTCTATTAAGCAAGACAATTTGTCTCATGTACTTTATTTTCCCTTAAATCACAGAGAAATTGCCTTAAAAAGGGGACATTGCATGCTGTCAGGCAGACAGAAAGACAGACAGTCAGTCAAACAAACATAAATAGAATTCTTTCTTAAATAACATAACGTAAGACTTCTTTCTAAGAAATGTAACTAAGAGCTAAAATTGAAAGATTTAAACTGTTTATAGACATTTGAAAGGTTTAAGTACATAGTACACGAACTAAAAAGAAATCTACACCGTTAATCATGAATTTACTATTTGTTATATAAATAAGCACACCGTCCTTTTTTAGGAATGATTATGAAGGGTTGTGTTACATGGCGTCACTGTTGATCTTAGTTATTAATCGACATTTTGTCCACAATAGGTAGGATGATTCTTGTGTTTTGGAAAATGGGAAATAACTAATGTAATTAAAACTAACCAAATCATAGATGTAACCATAATTATAGAAAATCAATCGTTGTACTCGTATAAAAAAACATTACTGGAATGTATTATTCATTACAAAGCTTGTATATCAGATGAATCCATTTGATTTGATTATTGATGAATGATTCGGACAAACTCAGGGGCAAACTCAAATACAAAGATGGTGGCGACGCGTTGATACCAAAGCTTAGGAAGTTGGACTGGCTCCTCCGCCCTCCAAACAAACTATCGTTAAACAATAATAGGCTAATATACTGGTTGGTTGGAAAGTATTGAAACCAACTATTAACCAGTATATGCAAGTGATGGCTTGTCGTTATGTCATTCAAATTTTGGGCACCACTGGCGCTTACAACAATGTCAAATTGCCAGTACAAGGCTCTCTGCAGAATCACGTGAGAAATACCTCGCTGTACAGAGGCCTAAAGATGCCGACGGTATCCACTACCGTATCTACCAGTGATTACTTCACAAAGCTTCCCAATTCACTTTCGTTCATCCTCACTCTCAACCACCATTCAACAAGGTGAAGATTGAAAAGGCTACACCCGCATGATCTCCTTCTAGGAAGGATGTGCTATGTGTCTTCTTAAAATTCTCAGTAAAATGTGTTATTCCATTCACTGGGCTAAACAGTAACTTATAAAATTTATTTAAAAAAAAAAATATCAATAAATATCTTCAATGATTTCTTCATAAGAAAGTCTATATTAGATTAGATTATGTAAGAATTACTACACCTCGTCACTGCGGCCTCGAATGGGTCTATTGTGATAGCCCCAATAAAATTACAGTTTCACTGAAATTCTATATGCTGATATCAAGATTTCCAAGAATTTCTTCGTAGACAAAATTGACAAACAAAATAATGGCTACGCAGATAGTGGAGTCTGGTCCAAGTTATTCTCTCACAGTGGTAAAATAAATGCTCTGCTGTTTTCTCCTCTTCAATTCATAGTCTGCATTGGTCATCACAATTAATTCACATATTATGTAGATGATTCATGGCTCTGAAATGTCCTGTTAATAAACCTGTGAGTATATGAATACCTTTCCTTTTTGGAACTTGTATTTCTTGAATTCTTTTGCGAGACCTTGATGGTATGAATGTTTTTGCTGCCTTGTTGTGTTTCGTGTCTAATCAATAAATGTTCGATTTATCATCAATTCATTGCTTAAATTTTGTTTTTGTGGAACTCCAAGGCACCGCGCAGAAAGGCTTTGTTCTGATGAGGATGTTTGCAGCTCCTTTACTGGCGAGTTCATTCGCCTCTTTGTTTTTAAGATTATATTAAGAAATCTATAAATGTAGATGCGACTTGGCTTAACCATTTTACATTTGAATCAAGACAACACTAAAAGATTTCAACAACTTCCAAAGAAGTGTTGAAGAAATACTACAGTATACTATTCACGCTTGTTGGAAGAATAAATTACTAAACAATGTTCTTATTTATATGTGAAAATGTATTAATTCATTAAGAAAATTCAAAGTTTATGCACTTGGAAACATTAATATGGAAATGAATATTCTTAAAGCTAATACTTTGATAAAGCAAGTGATTAATATGTATTCTTTGATATATGTAAAAGTACCTTTAATTTATGTTGTACATAAAGTATTTTGTAGAAATCTTGTAAACCAAAATGACCAGAAATCTGGTTTATTATCTACGATTAATCTTCATTCGACATGATTTCACTTTTCAAAGCATATTTAATAAAGTGTCAAAAACTGCAACATACACGTAGCAACAACAACAACAACAACAAGAACAAGAACAACAACAACATGGGTGAGAGTAAAAACAATTATGACATTTTCTGAAGCGTAACCGAAGCATTTAATGCAATAATGCAACACAATAATGCACATTTGCAAAGTCATTAACACTTAACAATAAGAGCGACTAGCATTCGCCATACATATTCGTGTGTTGAAATGTGAGTGTTGTTAGAATAGAAAGTGTGTGAAGTGTGGATGATGATGAAAGTTGTAAGTTGGAGTGGTGAGTGGTGAGTGCGAGCAGACAAAATGACAAGCGCAGCAGCAAAGGTAATAATACTGTTACATAGAGAAACGCTATAAGAGAAGCAAGACGATAGACGAGAGAGAAGAGAGAAGAACAAGTGTAATGATGACGTTGACAATGCCAGAAATACAGACAACAAAAGCAACAACAACAACAACAACAACAACAATTTCTTTGTCAGGCACTAATTGTAGACCTCAAAATACCAATGCACCGCTCCAATTCAGTTGTATGTCAGTTGTACGCTTGTGGCAGAAACCAACAGAGAATGCCTGCCGCTTATGTGGGCATGCATCGTTGGTTGCGCGTCGTCCCCAAAAGTGTTCATGCCATAACACACAACACCACACCACATCACATCACATCCCATCATACATAGATATCATATGTGTATGTGTGTGTGTGTGTGTGTTTCGAATAAGGAGAGTTTGTTGCCACAAAACACTTTGAGTCGGCAATTGTCAGTACGAGCATTTTGGAGCCAAACTCACTTAGTAACTGACAATGGCAACAGCAGCACATGCAGCAATTGGACAAGCACGTAACATCAACAATAATAACAACAACAACAACAACAACAATTGCAGTAACATTGTCACTTGCGGTGGACACTTGACTTGGCCAAAAGTGCTTAAGCTGTAAACTTGTGAGAGTGTGTTTGTGTGTTTGTGCGTTTGTGTGTGCGCGTCCTTTTGTATCCTTTGAAATTATTATTGAAATCCACCAAAAATGAACGAAGCAATGCTCAGGAAGTGAATATCAACGCATTTCCGCTACTCAATTACAAACACGCGTCTTTCAATTCAATAGAACTCAATTCAATTCAATTCAATTCAATTCAATTCAATTCAATTTTAATTCCATTCGATTTATTCTATGATAAAAAGAAGAAATTTCTGTTTTTCTTATAAAGGAAATCAATTAGAATAAAATAAGTAATATAAAGCAAATCAAAGAGCAAAGGGAAAAAGCGGCAAATAGAAAATAGAAAATATCCTTTGGGAATATGCTACAGCAGCAACAGCAGCAACAACTACAACATCCGTTGTTGGCAGCTATTTCCGGAAATAATTATTCGTAAGTAAAACGGAAATTTATGCGATTCATTATGGTTGACAATAAAGAGGCAACAACAACAATAACAATAATAACAGCAGTAACAACAAGAGAAAAAATAACCACAAAGCATAGAATTTGTTGCACAAATAAAGTTTGAAGACGTGGCCATAGTCATAGAATAGAATAGAATGGAACAGAACAGAACAGGACAGGACAGAATAGAACAGAAAAGCCTAAGCGGCTCTTAGCCCAGTTTGGATGCGCATTTAAAGCAGCAAATTTATGTTATGTTGCTTTTATTTTGATGTTCTTGTTGTTGCTTTTATGTTGCTTCATCCTTTCCTTTAATTCATTCAACATTATATTGTAGTAGTAGTAGTAGTAGTTCACTTCTTTGCATCGCACCACATTTTTGTGGTTCTTTGTAGTTATGGCCAAGCAGAGCAACAACAACAGCAACAACAGCAGCAAGGGCATATGCCGCTGGCATCGTCTTTACAACGTTACCATCATCAAGCAAACCCTTATTATCGTCAAAACCCCTACTTGATGCAGCAAACCTATGGACGTCCTTTGGCTGCCGCGGGCACAAATCTCCATAGCATCTACACGAGTGGTGGTGGTGGTGGTGTTGGTGGCGTTGGTGGAGCTGGTGGTAGCGGTCACTCTGGTTACGGGTAAATTATGTCGTGTTTTTGTGAACTAATGCGTTGCCCTTACTAAACTTACTCTTTCTCGGTGCTTTTCTCTTTTACATAATAGTGTAGAGCCCCCTGTCGAGTATGAGTATCATCATCAAGCGCCACCTTCATCAAGCGGCTCAGGTGGTGGTGGTGGCGGCTATCATGCTACATCAGGCACTGGCTATGCGGCACCACCTTTGCATTATCCTCATCCTCATATTCATTCACATCCACATCCGCCACCACCTTCGCCACACTCAACTTCATCACATAAGTCCATTTGGAAGAAGGGTGGCGGCGGCAAATCATCAACCATGACAGCGTTAACTTTGCTTTCGTTCTTCTTCTTTTTGAATATATTGCAAAACTGCATTAAGGAACACATGGATGCCATGAATCCCACTGTAATGGTCCTTACCGCGAATGGCGTACGCAATCGCTTCAATAAATTAGCTGAAATGAACTCACGCGAGCAAACCTCATCGCCAGCAACTGCTTCAGCACTTGCATCACCATCAACATCATCATCATCATCATCATTAGGACCAATAGCATCCCTACAGGGTAGCAATAGTGGAGGTAGCGAAACCTGGAATACTGGTGAGCTGTTACCGATTGTTGGTTCCGTAGCACCCTCTGTCCTCAGTGTAATAGCACCAACAGTTTTGTTGCAGTCATCGCTCTATGAAAGCAGCAATAGACCACAACGACCACAACAACAAAACTTTAACAATAACAACAATAACAACAATAACAACAACTACCAACCATCATCGGTTGGATTTAATAGTAATTCAAATTCAAATCTAAATCCAAATTCAAATAATAATCATAATAATAATTATGCTCATGCAACAGCAGCAACAACAACAGCAATAGCAACAACATTCTCACACACAAATCGCCTGCCTTACAGTAATCATCATCATCATGATCATAATCATAATCATCATCAACACAACCATGAACATGATTTTTACTCGTCGGATTTCTATCCTAATCGCACATTAGTCGTCTCAGCAGAATCAAGTGACCAGCAGCAGCAGCATCAGCATCAGCAGTCGCATTATCCAAGTAACCATCACCAACATAATCATCATCATCATTATCAACAAGAGCAGCAGCAGCAGCAACAGCAACAGCAGGAGCAGGAGCAACAGGAACAACAAGAAGAATATAATCAACAAGAGCAATATGCTCATTATGCGTCGTTTGATGATGGTTATCCTTGGTCTTATGGTGGCAGTCATGGCGCCGTTGGCCCAACAACAACAACAACACACAAGCGTTACTCATACGCTCCGTGGTCTTCAGCTTCGTTGGGCACTCATTCGGGCGTAAGTACTTACTATGATGCTGACGATACTGACCGGCAACGAAGACGACGACGACAACGACGACGCACTGAACAGCAACAAAGACTTCATAGTACTTTTAATGCTGATGATGGTGATGGTGATGATGATGATGATGATGGGGTTCATGTTGATTACGCCAACTATAGCAGAGATGCTGATGACCAATACCGTGATGCGTTCTATACGCGCATTAATTGAATAGCTTTTCTCCATACTCACACTCCTCACACATGCACATGCACATGCACATGCATGGACTACCATACTATTGTCTTTATAAATGTGCATGTGCGTGTGACTGTGGTGATTTTATTCTACTTTTTCTTCTTCTTCTTTAAATTCAATTTCTTTCTACTTCATTTTGCTGCATTTTAAAAAAATAAAACCATTTTATTCCTTAATAAATATTCGCAATTAAAGTGTAAATACCAAAAAGAAAAAATGAAGAAGAAAAAGAAAAAGAAAAGCACTTTTCCTTGCTGTTGTTGTTGCTTTTCCTTGTTTTTCTTGCATTAATGGTTTTTCTTATTTGTTGTTATTGCTGTTGTTATTGTTGCATTGCTTTATGACCCTAATACACAGTAAATTTTTGTTCTTGTTGCAACATCATCACCATCATCATCATCGTTAGTAGAATACTTTGCTAAAGTAGCTTTACTTTCTCCATTCTCCTTTCTTTCTTCCTTCTCTTCCTTCTCTTCTTTACTTCGTTTGTTTATTTGTATTTGCATTTGTTGTTGTTGTAACTTTCACAAAATTCTAATGAAAATTTATTTATAATTTTGTTTTGCAAACACAAAATTTAATGTGAGCGGCGGCGGTGCCCATTGTTGTAAAAGTTCTCAAAACTGAAACTGAGTAGATTTATAAGTAATACAATAAGTAAAATACATACCCACTTACATATTTAGAGAATTTTGCCTAAACTAAACTAAACTTAACTAAACTGAACTAAACCTTCTACATACAAATGGATGATGAGTTCAGATTTTTATTCTTCGAAACAATGTTAAGTACTTTCTATTAAATGTTGAATAAATTGTTATTCTATTCTATTCGTTTCAAAGTATCTTAATGCATTTGACCTGTTTATATGTTTATGCAAATGTTGGCCTGATTAAATACATTCATTTAGATACTTTTATGATAAAACTTAACAAGTTTAAGTGCGTTTCATATTTTATGTGAAATGACAATGTTATTAAATTAAATAAATTTTACAAATATAATAAAAATATAAGAAAATTTAATTCTTACAATTGTAACCATAAATAAGGTATAAGGTTTGATTACAATTTAATCTCAAAATCCTATGAGCTAAGGGACTAATCAACATATCTATGGATAATGTATGGACTGCTTAGCAGACTAGACTAGATTGAATCTCTATGCGATTCTTATCAATCTTATTAGATACCCGGACAGACGTTGTCCTGCCTCTCGTTCTCAAATAATGATTGGCTGACCTGATGAGATGTTTGAATGAAAATTTTTCCTTAACCTTCCTCATGAATCACTCGGTCCATTGGTGAACACCGTATGAATATGGTAAATATGATGGGGCTTCCGATACACATTTTTTTGTGTCACAAACATCAGACTTAAGTGATAATACTTATATATTATTGCAAATTTCTATTGTTTTGTTAAGTTATATTTATTTTTCAGGTTGATCGGCGTTACACATATCAGAAAGAACAGAACAAAAACACAAGGTCACTGGCTTCAAATTCATTCAAATTTCTTTATCTTGCTTTTTGTTGTTTCATCTCCAACATATTTCCCTTTTCTCGTCTACTATATTTTCTCTTTCTGGACGTTCCAGAGACATGCATCATAGTGATCATAGTGATCAGCTTTCCTTGGGAGTACTTGCAGATCGCTACGATTTATTTTTGTCGTAACGATATTATATTATTTCTTAAAAATGTGAAATGCTTAATAAATTATTAAATGAATGAATTATTTATCACTTCATTAAGAAATACTTTCATATTTTCACTAGGAGTGAAAATTGAATAAAGAAAAAAAGAAAAAATAAAAAGGCCCAACAGCTAAAGAATAATTTCAAAGATTGTAATAATGATTACAATTCCTTTCCATGAAAACTGCAACTTAAGCTGCCTTGAAGGCTAAAGATATTCACACGAATGTAAACGTGTTGGCATGAAAAATCTGTTTCATTAAATGTCCTTAAGGATATAATTGTATGGTAATTAAAGAGCATATAATTCGACTGTAGTTGGTTGCTGATAAACTAAGAAAAATAAATTTTCACTCTCATTGCAAGTAAATGCAATTGTTTAAGCAGCCGTAAGTTTTGCCATACAAAATGTAATGAATGAATTTGAAATAAGAAAATAAAAAAAACGACTTGCAACTGTGTTTTTATATCTTTTTTAATTAAAAAAATTTTAGTGTTAAAAATTGCAATTACACACACACGCACACACAAACACATGAGAGGAATGAGAAATTGCCAGAGGAAGTGATGATGCCTATGAATAAGATGAGTGCGACGCTTACAATGCTATCAATTTCAACAAGTTTGATTAAACGTCATTTGCAGCTGGTTTTGCGGAAGTTACGCCAATTCCATTGAGGTTCCATTTCATTTCTTATTATTGTTGTTGGCGCTACGCTGTCATTGATGTTATGTGTGCAAATGCAATGCAATGCACGCATATCCTGATTCGCTCCTTATTGCAAGCCTGAATGACTGACTGCCTCACTCTGTTGGCATTGCATTCCTCATATTCACATACTCAATCGTACATATGCAATTAACAGTATATTGCATTTGTGTGAATGAGGGAGAGGATCTTCTATACGAAAAAAAAAACCCAGTTTTCGGCATCATTCACACAATTCACGCCTCAGTCCTGTGGGTGCAACTTCACTGCAATCTGCCACTCAAAAGGCGTAATTTAAAATTCTCTTTCCTTTTTATTTTATTATTTGTTGCTTTTCCCTCTCAGCTTCTGATCTGCTATTATTTGATATTTGCATGCTATTGATATCCTTGGTGTATTATCCTTTCGTTAAGGTTTTTATATGTGAAAAATTAAAATAAAATTTATTACTTTAAGTGCAGAGACTAAGGTGAGGTGTCTGTCTGCCTGCCCTCTCTGGCTGCTTGGTTAATATGAGATTTATGAAGTTTAGCACTTAAACTACTACTTTCGTTGTAGTTTATTTTTTATATGAAAACTAAATAAAATTGAAGTTCTTTGGTGGCGTAAAGGTGTTAAAGTCTTAAGTTTTGATAATATTTTCTTACTTAAAGAGACATTTACTACTATGTTATGCTTGAGGAAACCTCAAAAGGCTAAAAGTAAGAGAAAGACGATGCAGGAGAGATGTAGAGAAAGAATCTAAATGAAATATCTTATATGCGTAGACGTAATAAAACAACTCCAATCATATATCTACAACAAGACAAGAATAAGAAACAAAACCATCTACTACTACTATTTAAGTGTACTTATTTTCATTCTTAATGCTGCCTTGTGTGTTGTTTGTTGCCTTATTTCCTCATTTTTATGTCTGCTGAGCACAAACAGAAAAGTGGCAACAATTACGTAAGTAATTTATTTCTGCTCAACTGAATTAGAATCCTCTGCCAGAGTATAACAACAACAACAACAACAACAACAACAACACTCTATGTTCTTCCAAAAACACTTCACTTTCTCATACCTTTCTTCATTATCCTTGACTCGCTCTCGCTTTCGCTCTCACTCCCTCTCACACTCTCTTTCTCCTTCATTCTTTTTCTATTACTGCCTTTAAGCTGCCTTTGCTTGCTTTTGTTGGTATTTCTGAGCTTTTGCATCTCTCCAGATATGCACAACAAAATTAATAGTCCAGCATTTTTTATAACACTTTGTCTTTGTACTATGTTTAGGTGTGTGTGTGTGTGTGTGTGTGTGTGTGTGTGGGTGGGTATACAGAAGTATTTGCTTCAACAATTCAAAGAACAACAACAACATTAAATAGAAAAGTGCAAAATACTTTCGTGATATAATCGGATTAGTCTTTGGTAGATTGTCTTAAGCAAAAGTAAAGCTTTATATTTTGCTTTGTAAGAGTATCTTCTCTAAATGTTATCATCGTTGTCATTGCTTCATTTTCTTTTTCGTACTTTTCCTTTCTTCATTTCTCTTGTTATCTTTTACTAATCGTGATTTTAGCGTTTTGTTCACGCCGAGATTCGAATTCGAAAAGACAAATGTCTAAAGCTGCACATTAATAAGTTTTTGTGAATGAGTTTGTGGTATTTTCTTTATAAAATTATTTGCTTTCATTTCAAAATATTTAAATGCCTATGACATGTTCACAATTCTGGCAAAACAAGTGGTCACTTTAACAAAGTTTAGATAAACATGTACAAATAAAAGGTAGATGGACAGACTTCCTTCCTTACATGCTGCTTGTGGCATAAATGCTGACACAATTTTCATAAACTATTGTTGGTCAAGACTTCTTGCACACAAAATCATATTTAGTATATTCATGCGTGTCTGTATGTGTGTGTTTAAGGATAATGTTCCCTGTTTACTGTATGATAAATGTGCTAATTGTGTGCTTTTGAAGGATTGGGGAGTCTTGAATCAAGGCACATTAAAGCAAAGCATAGCAAAATAAACTGATAAAAGAAACAAAAGCTTAGCACATTTTATTTTTTTACTTATATTAAAGTGTAACAGCCTAAAATTATGCATAATATTTCTTAAATATCTCAAGTCACAATGAATTTAAGAATATTTTCAATTCATAAGAAGGACAAAGCAATAACAGCAAGAAAGAAGGAAAGAAAGAATGAAAGGGTTATCTCACTTGCCACAAAACCACTTGTGTGCCACTGTGACAGTTAAAATGACTATAAGAATACACACACATAGATAGACACTCACAAACACACACACACACATACACACACACTCTCGGACCAATAATGCAACATGGAACGATGCAATGAAAAAGGATGCAACTTTAGAGCAACGCAGCGCAATGCAACGCAACGTAGCACAGCATAGCAGCAGTCACATAAATATATTTTTTTTAAATAAGAAAAACCCCGAAAAAATAGAAAATAAAAGACAATATATGGCGAAACATTTCTATTTTCAAACCACAAAGCATAGAAAATGAAATGAAAAGAGGAAAAACGATGAAAATGGTAAGAAAAAAAAAATAAAACTAAAATTGAAAACAGCAAGAAAACTGCTAGGCAAAAAAATAAAATAAAATAAAACAACAACAAAAACAAGAACAAAATATATGTTAGCCCAACTAAAGGACACTAAAAAGTATTAAATGTTAGTCGTAGTTGTTGTTGTTGTTGTAGTTGTCTTATTTTCATTTCTTTAGCCAGCGGAAACGAGCATGAAACTGAAAATTTCCTGCTGCATACTTTTGTGGGCAAAGCGCATACTGCTGCTGTTGGCATACTAACATAAACTCACACACACACACACACACACACACACACACACTATATATATATATATATATTTATCTATATGTTTCACTGCATTTTCATATGAGTATGTTGTATGTTTTCTCCTTTCCTTTTCCTCTACTCTTACGCCTTCTTTGCAATTCATTTATCCTTTTTAGCCGTGTGAACTATTAAATTTAGCGCACGCCATTTCGCGTTTCAGCTTCAGCTTCAGCTTCTTCTTTGCACTTCTTACTTTCAGATTCGTGGAAAAATGGATGCCTTTGAGCCAAAATTTCAAGGCGTTACCAGCGTCATTTAATGCTTTTATATTGCTCATACGCCCCAGTAAGCAACCGGGGTCAGCTGCAATGAATGTGAAAGTTGTTTTCTCCAACAAGAAGGCAACAGCAGAGGAAGGAATTTGAAAACAAAAAAATATAATAAAAAAATACTTAGTATATTTCTTACACACAGTATTCGATTCAACAATTCTACAATTGCAAATGTGTGAACTTTTGCCAATTGTTGTTTTTTTTTTTTTTTTTTGGTGTATTGAAGCCTTGCACCATGCCGTGTTGACATATTATGCCTGATGGCAGCAACAGTGTTGAAGCGGGGGTTCATACATAGTTATGCTGTTGGTCTTTTTGTTGCATTTGTGTTGTTTTCTGTTGAAATACCAAAGAGATTTTTTATATGCCAATGCGCGTATTTCAATGCTTTAAGCGTTGCATTTATGGTCAATGGAAATATATTCACATACATAGAATATATAGTGTGTGTACACACACACACACACACACACACACACATAGAAATGATTAAGCAAATGTTCAATTTATGACTTCATTGTAAAATAATGTCAAATGGTATGTTGTTGCTGTCATGAGTTCGATGTGCGTTTGTCGTCATCGTCAACATTTGCATTGTCCTGTCGTTTTCAATTTCGTTTTCAATTTATGAAAATTTCATTTGTCAACAACAACAACAAGAATAGTAACAGTAATAACAACAACTGTTGCCAGTACTAAACAAATCTATGTGTACTTCGAGTATATGCAAAAATTTCCATTTAAGCTGCCATTATTCTTTTATTTTTTTTTTTTTTTTGGTTATATTTTTTGGCAGCGAAATGTAATTCACTCTCACTCTTTCTTTCTCTCTCTCCTACACAGATTCTATATCTATATCTATTCTACATTATTCTATCCCCTTCTCTTTATACAAAATACTCGTACCAATCTTCTTGTTCTTTCTGGAAACCATTTTGTTTGGTCACAAAACGCTGTTTAGGTCATTTGTGGCACATTATCCTGTTGCCTGTCGTTGACTCTTGCGGTTATCATAATTGGAACTGCGTTTTGTCCCCCCACTGGATTGTTCGTTGTGTAAGAGGTGAGTGTATTGGTTAGTATATTTTGTATAATATTGGTTTCATTCTATGTACTACTACTTCCACTAATACAATTGCAACAATATTAAATGACTGTTGCCATATGCAAAATACATTTTATTATTATTATTATTATAATATTGAACGTATTTTATAATGTATCTAGATACATTTGGTGTATTATATATGTATGTGAATACATAAATAGCAAAAAAATTGTTTGTTTAAATACAAATGTGTGCTTGTGTGTGTGTGTGTGTGTGTGTGTGTGTGTGTGTGTGTGTGTGTGTGTGTGTGTGTGTGTCAGCTATGAAATTGGAAAAATGAAAAGAGAGAAAAAAAAAGAAAATTAGAAAATCTGGTAAGCAATGAATGTGGCTTTTAAATTGAAAATTTTTGACATTTATAATCAGATTTACGTTAGTTATATTTATTTATTTTAAATATTTTCTGCGGTTTCTATAAAATAGCGAGCGAGCGAACAATCGAGCGAACGCTAACCAAAATTTGTATGTGAAGTGTCAGTGACGTTGAAACAAAATTTCAAATTTCATTTCATTTTTAAAGAAATTAGTTTTCTAAATGGAAAACATGGCAAATGAGAAAACATACCATAATGATATGGGGGATGATGATGATGATGATGCTTGGGGGGAGAAGCATTACGAAAGGATCAATAAAATGTTTCAATGAATCAAATTTGTGATATAAAATAATAGTTTTCGCTTTCGAAATTTTTGATTTCAAATTTTATGTGGATTGAAATTCATTTCAATCAATGCAAATATTTATCAAGAGATATAACAATTTATCAAAATGTTTAATGAATTTTTATGCAATTTTCATTTCGAATCAATCTAAATTTTAGAAGACAATAGAAGTAATAGAATAATTATGTCTATGAGACTTTGCATGAATGACTCAAGGGGATTTATCACAAAACTCAATATCATCAATTTCATCATCATATCAACTTTCATTTCACATCAACTTTTATTTGATAGATCAGAGACTGGCAGCCGAACAAGAAGAATGTTGGCTTCAGGAGAGACAAGGTACTTTGTTGACATGAGTGTGTGTTTCTTTATGTTTTGACCCGCATAATTAAAGCCTCAGGGCCTTTGTAAGCAATTTTATTCTCATTATTGATTTATCAAATTAAGTGTTTTGTCTTTGCAAAGCCTAAAATTATGCAATGATTTTTTAAAGTTCAATGAAACTTTCATAGTAAATTAAAAATTATTTAACCATTTGATTTAAAATTTATGGTAATTTAATTTAAGATAAAATTAAAGACATTTTAATACACACACACACACACACACACACACACACACACACACACACGCACATAGTCAATCATTCTAATTAAACGGTAAATCAAGCATTAACATGCTTAGGTGACAATTACAGCACTAATTAACGTTTCACAAACTCCTGCTTACATTTCCTGTTACTACTCCTGCAATTCCTCCTCCTCCTACCTCTCCTTCTCAACCACTTCCTTGATCTTCTCAGTTCAAATGATGTATTGACTGTCGCTGTGTAAAATATTCAACAAATTAATCAAATTAGCACGATTTCATTCATTCATTCATTTATTCAAAACTATGACAGACAAAAGAGAAAGAACGATAAATATGAATGAATTAGAGAGAAGAGAGACAGAAAGTGTAAGGCAAAATTGTGTTTGTGTAAAGATAATGAAGAAGATACTATGAGACTATGACTATGAAGACAAAAACCACACAGTAAATAATAAGTAGAAAAAAAACAACACAACACAACACAACACAACACAACACAAAGACTATGACAATGACAATGACAATGACAACAATGTGTAATGATATCGAGATACAATCATATTACAGCAACACAAACAGCGACATCACCAACAAAAACAACAATATTGAGTTAAAGTTAAGCATTAATAACAAATTGTCATAATTACAAGCAAAATACATAATTGTGACAATTTGGCGCTTGATTAATGACAGTCTGCGGCTTTGACAGACAGCTGACGGACAAACGGACAGACAGAGCAACAACTCGACAGCATTTTAATGGTTAAATAGTTGGGTGGCAAAATACACTGATAAATAAATAGTAGATAGTTAGACAGACAGACAGACAGACAGAGAGAAAAACATTTAGATAAGCATACTGACAGCCAACATTAACAACTATTAATGCTCTTGAAAAACAATTGAATGAATTTTGTTGCTTTAATTAGATAAAAATTTATATTTTCTATTTATTTTCATTTGTTTAATTTTTTGCCAAAATAAATATAAACAATAATTTTTGTTTTTCTTTTTCTTTTTCTATTTATATTTTCTTAGAATTGTAATTAAAGATTTGATTTTATGCAAATCAAGTCAAGGCAAAGTAAACCAAAAGCAGGAGAGTGGCAGATGGCAGATAGAGTGGCAGCCAGGCAATCAGCATTTGAAAGCCTGTGAGTAATTAAGGCCACCATGCCATTCTGATGTTGATGTTGATGATGATGATGTGATTTAGTTTAGTTTTCGATACTTTTTTATATGATTTGTTTTGTTCTTTCTTATGATTATTGAGTATTTATTTACTTTAGAATTTTATGCAAAAAAAAAAAAAAAAAAAACAATAATTAAAAATGTAAATTAGTAAAAAATCAAAAAAATAGAAGAAGAGCAAACAATTTAAATCATTTAACACCAACACACACTTGATTTGTTGCAGGTTTCATTTCTTTTCTTTTCTCTTCTCCATGGCAAACGATCGCCGGCTTTTGCTTTTGCGTGGCATGAAAATAGACAATATCAACAACAACAACATCAACAACATCGAGAAAACTGTAATAAGTAGAGGAAAATGTTCCACGAGACATTTTCCGAAGAAATTGTGCGACGATCCGTTTCTTCTTCAGTCGCTGAAAGTTTGCGCTACTGTTTAAACGTGTTCGGCAGCATTTTGAAAATTCAATTTCAATTTTCATTCAATTTCAATTTGCTTTTTGTCTTTTGACATTTGTTTGTTCGTATGTTTGTTAGTTTTTAACAGATTCGTTGCATGTTTTTCTTTTTATTAAGTATACGCCATGTGATCGATCAAAGACGTTTCTAATGATGAGGAGTGTCAACAAGAAACAAGTGTGAAAATTAGTTAAAGAAATTATTTACAAAAAAGAAAAAGAAAAACAACAACATAACTAAATACATAGCAATAGATACACAATGACAAGCATTAAAAAGCAAATGAAAAAAATAAAATAAAATAAAATAAAATAATGAAATTTTTATTGTAAACAAAGTGAAAGTGTGAAAATAAGTTTTTAATTGCACCCAAAAAAAGTGAAATCATAAAAATATTATACATTTTTGTCATCTGTTTGTGTGTTGTAAGAATTAATGAAAAAGCAAAAAAAAAATGGTTACACAAATATTTTAAAGAAAATAAAATACAAGAAAATATTCTATTCTAATTAAAATAAATGAGTTTATGAAAATAAGAAAAAATATACAAATACAAGTAAAAATCAATTTCATAAGTTAAAATGAAAATTAAACTAAAACAAAATTATAAAAAATAAACACTAAATAAATAAATTTGAAAATATAATTGGATGTGAAAATAATTTATATAAATTAAATAAAATAAAAGATCATTTTCCTTAGACAGAATCAATTGTTCTTGGGTATGTAGAAAGTAAATGAAATCATATGGTCAAGTTTTGTCAAATATTTCATCTATCTATACATAGTCCCCCATCACATTTATCTGTCTGTCTGTGTTTCTGTCTGTCTGAATGTGATAAACTCAAAACCTAACGAACCGATTTTCATATGATTTTCATCAATGGACGTGTTGATTCATGAGGAAGGTTTAGGGAAAAAGAAAATTCGAAAAATATTCGAAAAAAAAAATCGAAAAGAGTGTGAGAAATATTTTAATATCAAATAAGTCGTCTTTGTCAGACAACTCATCAGGGCAACCAAACAGTATCCATTAATATTTTGGGAAGGAGAGGCAGGACAACGTCTTCCCGGTATCTAGTATACAATAATTCAAATCAAAAAAAGAAATTATAAGTTTAGTAAAATTCAGAATTTAAATATAAATAACTTTTGAAAATTATAATTTTAGTAAAATTTAGAATTTAAAATTGTAATTATGTTTACATCCGATTGATGAAAGCTTCTGATGTTAATTTATTCTGATTTCTCAAACTGAATAAAATCTACAAACAGGCATCAACTGAAATTGTGTAAGATGTTAGTCCCATTGACTCGATTTATATAAAGTATATTTTATATCAATAGTAGATCTACATATTAAATGAAATCACTACAATTAGAAATTTGTTAATTCCTCTGACCTAAAACTCTGCTTCTGATGAGATTTTTCTCATCAAACTTATAAATTTATTTACTACATTCTTAGCATTCATTACATTTCTTCATTTGAAATGTCACATTTACAGTTACAAATTATAACGATTTACTAATTGTATTATTTATCTAGAATATTTATTTCATTCTACTTATTATATTGACAAGTCATCTGTTTCATTCTCACCGAACCAAACTAAGAAACTCTTAGTGTGGCTTACAAATCTTTTTATGACTACTCATAATAGCGGAAAAACATACATAAATATAAATTCTATGATGTTCAAATGTAAGCATCGCAATGCTTTTTAGCTTATGACAGCAAAGAAAAACATAAATTGATGAGACCTAAAGAGTTTCTGTTTTTCTTCTTAAGGCGTAATATATTAAAAAAAAAAAACAAAAAAAAAAAAAACAGAAATACAACAGGAAAACATTTAAATTTTGTATTTGACAAAACAACATGAACAACATAACACACACTCTTAAAATTGGACAGGACAGACAGTCAAACAGATATATAGTCAGATGATCGAATATATGAGTTTTGAGAAGAGAGAAGAGAGCAAAACAAAGTACCAAGTAGACAGCAGATAGTCAGACATCGAGACAGTGAATCCGACCAATGGACAAAATGTCCGTTTATATGAAAATCCCATGGAAATTAAACGCAGACATCAGTCAATGTCAGTTGGCCAAATGCCAAAAGCCACGTTTACAACAGTAACAACAACAAATAAAAGAAAAACAAAACAGAATAAGAGATGAGCAGAGTAGAGTAGAGTAGAGTAGAGAAGAAGTAAAAGTTCATGCCGGCTAAATGATTATGTTATGCGCTACTTTGAATTGAGTGGGAGGGTGGATCATACAAATTGTATTACAAATATACAAATATTTTCATTACCTTGAGTTACTTTTATGATGATGATGATTGAGCAATAAAATATTTCTATGTGTTTGTTAATTTCATAATTTAATTGACAATTTCTATAGCAATTTATAAGCCACAGAGTATTTCACAATTGGACAAGCATAGCATAGCAAAATATTAAGTACGAGTAGCTCAAGTTGCCAATCAACCATATGGCAGAAGTCATAAAGGAATCTTATACTTAGTATATATTATTTATCCCCAGTTTAAGTGATCAAGTGAGAGCTTCATCAAAAAAAAAAAAAAAAAAAAAAATAAACAAACTATAAAAACATCATGATAGAACGACACCAAATCAAAAGTCGCACGCCAACACCAACAACAAAATTCATTTTTATGAACCAAAAAATTCGTTATTTTTCCTTTCTCTTAAAATTTCAAAAATATATTTTTTTTTCATTAAAAATGATTTCAATTTTTTTTAATGGAATCTCAAAAAAATATAGAATAATATTTCATACAAAAATAAAAAAAATATATATAATTTTCCGCTTGGAAATTATGTTAGCATCTGTGACTTCAAGTGACCCAAAGTCTAAATTTATTACTTTAAAAAACTGCTTGAAAAACCATTTAAAAAAAAAAAAAAACTGTCGAGAATGAGATAAAACTTAAATTATTTATTTCGAATGTTTCTGATATTTTCAAGTTTATGCATAAATCTTGACTTGTGCAACAATTGGCGTAGATAGATACACACATTTATATTTCTATTATGTGTGATTCTCCCCTCACTCATTCATTTTGTAATTTACTCTATCTATCTCTCTCTCTCTCTGTCAAATTTAAATACTGAAGGTTGAACTTGAGCATGAACTGTATGAAATGACGTATTTATAGATTTCATATGGTTATGGCAATGTACTTGTTTGTTTGTATGTGTATCTCGATACTTTTTGCATTTGCACAAATTTTTATTTTTTTTTTTCCTTGAAATTATGATACACAAATATATTTTATTTCTTATGCCCACCCATTTCCGTTTCAATTGGATTTTAACTCATACTAAACCATAATTTACTGACAGTATTTACTATAAGAAAAAGACACAAAATAATATCGTATATACTTAGTATAATTAAAAATAATTTCCAACAGCTGTCAGTCAATTGAATACTGACGATGTCTGGCTATAAAAAAATATCCAAATTCATTTGGTAATTTTCGCTTGTTTTTATCTTATAAATAAATTAAAATGCCAAAATGTTGCTTTTGAAAATAACAGACCTGCATCATCAATGGTTTTCAAGTGTTTTTTTTTCCCTCAAATATTGTAAATTGCAATGAGATCTAAAAACTATTGGGTAAAGATATTTTTACTGACGTCAATTTATGCACAATTTTCATTTGCATTTGATTGCCTTAATTGGTTTGTTTGTAGTAGTTGTGATTTCGTTTTTGGAAAACTTCTTCTTTCACAAACATTTTTTATTGGTTTCTATTATTGACACACACACACACACACACACACACGGACACACATGCGAACTTGAACTCTTTGATGTTAATTTGTTGCTGGGAGTTGTCTTTATTTAGTTTCTTCTAATTACATCTTTGCACACACAAGTTTTGCTGTTTATGGTAAGAAGATTTGTTGATGAATTTCCTTTTGGTTTAAAAAAAAAAATATTGTTCGCGTGCTCATTTGGCTCTTGTTTATAATTAGATACTTCTAATTTTGGTACAATCTTTACGACGAATCACACGGTGCATATTAGAAGTGCAGACATTAAGAATACAGGAGGGTTTAAGGGCCTATTAAAGAAATACATGAATGAATCACGCACACCAAATGACTCTGTCACTCATTTACTTATCCACTCTCTCTCTCTCTCTCTCTCTCTCTTATTAATCCAGAACTTTATGAATCATATAGTATATAGTATATTTTACTTACAATTTCCAGTATTTTTAATTAATATAAATAGATAGACAGATACATAATGTTCTACAAGGCAAGCGTAAATAGATAGACACATAATTTGTTGTGTATACATACTCATATTTAATATTTATCCAGAGATGTCATCAGCACTCAGCACTTAGTTTTAGCAAATTGAAATTGTTGGAACTGAAGCTAAAAGCTATGAAGGCAATATGACAAGTAGTCGCAGTTCAAATGCCTACGAAGTCGTGAGTGTAAGACGCAGAATCGCATGGGTAAGTTACGATAGTAAAAGATATTATTAATTAGAAATAATTAAATCTAAATGATTTTGCAAAAAATAATAATAATAATAATAATAATAAAGATAATTAATTGCAATGAATAAGACTAACAAACAAAATAATATGATAAACATTTCAACAGGTTGATGCTGTGCGCAATTGAATAGAAAATCAAGCGGAGAAAACTAAAACGAGGAAAATTAAGCGAAAAATACACGCGCATGCAATTTGTTTATAACAAAGAAAAAAAAAAAACAAAAAAAAACGAAAAAAAAAATAATCGAAAAAAATACAAACAAATTAAGAATAAGAAGAAAAAATATAAATAAAAACATGAAATAAAACAAAAGCTAAAGCTAAAGAACAAGAATAGCTAAGAGCAAAGAGGGAGGCGGGTAGGCAGTCATCTTCGATCAATGTACAGACAGACAGCTAAATTAGTTAAAATTTATACACAAACATTCACTCATACACTCTCCATATAACACACTAAATATACAAATAAACAAAGATACAAACAAACGAACGAACAAATAGAAGAAGATAAAAGATACAAAATTGTATTTAGCGGAAAATGTTTAATTTGTTGCGACGTTCGGTGAATCGAAAATCGCGTAAAAACAAAAGCAACTATGAGACGAACGCCAGCGATGTGGATGAAGATGATGGTGTTAGCAGCAGCACAGAGAGAGCAATCGCTCGCAATTATGTGGCAGAGAGATTGAGCAAGAACCCACAAAAGACAACGACTGTTGGTGTCGATAGAGAAAAAGAGCAACCGAAGCAATATCATGAGTCTTATCGACAATTCAGCGAAAAAGAGAGTGATCGGGAGAGTGTTAGAGTACTGAAACCATATCGGAGAGCTGTCATAGATGAGTTGGAAGATTTTGGCGAATTCGATTGTGTAGAGAAGCAGTCGTCGCCATTGCCACCGCAAGTTAAGACAACTGACAACGATGAATTCTATTTTGAACTATGGCAGCCAGGAGCGGGAACAGGAGTAGGAGTAGGAGGTAGAGGAGAAAGCGCAGGAAGCAATGCAGGAAAAGAGTATGAAAAAGTAAAATTAGCAAATACAGCTGCCAAGTTTAGTTCTCATGATGCCGAAACTGATGGTGGTGGTGATTTTGATGTTGATGCTGATGCTGATGATGCTGATGATGATGGTGTTGAGAAGCTATGGCGGGAACACATTACTCGCTATAGAAATACAAATTCAAATTCAAATTCAGCAAATGTGTTGAGCAAATCTGTTTTAGATGGCAATAATATAAATAAAATTGAAGCATCTAGAGCAACGGGTGATGGGGACTATGCTGAGGCAACGGCAGCTAGCGAATCCGATGTTCGCCATTGGTGCTCAACAAATACTGGCCGCAGTCAAAACGAAGAAGCCAAGTGGCAGGGGCACGCCTTTAGAAATAGTAGTAGTAGTACTAGAGACGACAACGACAACGGCCGTAACCAAGGAGCGTTTCACGGCACAAACGTCTCACTAATTGGCAAAATCATTAAACCAACTAAAGAAGATCACAACGACCACGACGACGACGACGACGAAGACATCGTTGAAGAAGACAATCAAAACGACGAGCGAACAATTGAACAGTTCAATAGTAGCATCAGCCAAGATCGATTGAGTGGCAATAGGAACTCAAATTCAATTGAGCAAAGTCAAGTGGAAGATGTTGAAAAATCTAATGCACTTGGATTGCAACGCAACACAGAATCAACAACAGCAACAACAACAACAAACGATCAGAAATCAGAACGATTTGAAGCAACAACCACAGACACAGACACAGCCACAGTTACAACAACAAATAGAACAACATACTTCAATACACCACCAGTGGATACGGTAATTAACGAAGTCAAATATCGAAATTACGATAATTCGACGTCGACGACGACGACGACGAAGATAAATCAAGCGAGTAACGAAACCAAACGACAATCGAGGTTATCGTTAACAAATTTTGGTTTCGGTAGAATCCATCAAAATCCAAATAATCACGAAATCGAACAGATCCCAAGGGATACTACCAATATAAAATATCAGAAAAAGGAACCACAACCAAAGAAATCTTCCACATTCATTTTCGGTCGTAAGCACACAAATTCTAGTAGTAATAGTGATTCGCAAAATAATCAAACGAAACGTTCTAGTACATTGAAACCGCTACAGAAAAGTCGGGAATTTTTCAGTGACATATTTATGGCGCGTGGACGTAATCACAATAATCGTAATCGCAATACCAATACCAATTCCAATCATAACCAAACCAACCACCAGTCACAGTCACAGCCACAGCATCATCATCCCAATCCTAAAAACCAGCAACATCAGCAACAGCAGCAGCAGCAGCAACAAAAGTCCTCCAAAGTGATCGATCAAATCCATACCTCATCATCATTAACGTCACCTTCTCCTCCTTTGCCGCCGTCATTGCTAGCATCATCTCAAATGACCATAGAAAACGACATTATAATGGATTACGTTGTTGTTGGTGGTGATGATGGTAATATTGATGGTGATAATGATGATGATAATAATGATCTTCATCTTCATCATGATCATGATCGTGATCATCATCAACGCATAGCACACCACCTTGAAACGAACTCCGACCCCGCAATTGTCTCTACAAATAATTATCAAATAACGGCATCTAATAATAGCAACAAGAATTTCCATCACTCTCACAATGGAGAGCAAGAGAAACAATCATCAGTGATTGAGAGTGCGAATGCCACAAATGAGCAAACAAGAGAAAAAGGAGAGAGCGAAAGTAATTCAGCAAATGATGAGAGTACAGAAGATGAAGATGAGGATGACGACGATGACGACGACGACGATAACGATGCTGATGCTGATGCAGATGCCGATGAAAATGATGCTGATGATACTGATGAAGATGAGATCACTGGAGTAGCGGGCGTTGAGATTGAGATTGATAATGCTGATCGTGTGGATGGCGGCGCAGAGAATGCTTTTATTCATGCGGCAAACGTTGAACAGCACGGAGTTAAATCGTCGGAATCAAAAAGCGCAAAAGCGGTTGTTGTTGGTTCGTGTGGCAACGAAGACAACATAAATGTAACGGAATGTGTTCGTGATCGATTGTTGCAACAACATCAAAATAACATCAATACCAACGACAACGACAAAGGCAACAATAATAACGTTGAAGTGTTTAACTGTAGTAGTGTTCGTGATAGTGAGAATAACGCCACCGTGCCGTGTAGTGATATAACATCGCCGTCAATGGGCCAATCTCAATCGAATGGCAACGCGAAATCGGGCGCGTCTTCAGTATCGACATCGCAAAACGGTTCTCGTGCGAGTACGCCACGCGATTTTCGTGAATCTATAGTACCGGATAAAGATATATTACCAACAACACAACCGGTTGTAGTACCCAAAATTACAGTAGTGGATTATGGCAATGATGCCTTAACAGCAGCATCGACAGCAGGAGTAACTGATATGAGTCCCAATGAAAAAGAGATTTTTTATGATTTTGAACCTCAGGCACAGAGAGATAATGGAGTTAATATAACATCTGTGGATGATGATGAAGAAAAAGGGCCCTCGGATGATGACAATGATGATGATGATGTATTTGAAACTGTTATACCAACAACTATACATCAGCAATATCAGCAGCAGCAGCAACAACAACGTTGGACCCGTTTAAGTCATGTGAAATTGGAAAATGTGCCAGAACAAGAGGAAGATGAAGAGGAAGATGAGGGAAACGATGATAATAATGAAGATAACGATGATGAAGATGATGATGATGATGATGAAGAAGAACAACTTGACCGTGAACGTGAGCTTTACAACAAACGTCAGACCCGAGCTACGAGTAGCAGTGATAAGAGAGGACCATCTTCAGAGCGTACAACTCGCAGTCCACTCAAAAGCACAAATACAAGTGATTCGAATTTGAGTACAAGTTATCCGGATTCTGGCATTGGCATTGAATCATACTCATCGCAATCATCATCTGTTGCAGCCACAGCCACAGCCACAACGACAACAGCAACAACGTCAGTCAATGAACCCAATGGACCATCATCATTACCAACACGATCCAACTTTGGTTTGCGTTTGCCCTTTGTGCGTGATGGTAATTCAACGGATTGCGATGAATCGTTGATGCAATGCGATGAATTCAATGATGATGACTTGTTGTTGTTGTCGTCGTCTTCGTCGTCGTCCCATCATCACCAACAATACATTACAACGCATCATCCGCACGAGCGTTTGGTCTGCATTGAGAGCATTAGCCTGCCCGATGTCGTTGTCGAGTCGACGACCGCATCAAATGCTTCCTCTTGTGGCTCAGTGAATACAGCAGCATCGTCGTCGACAGCCGCACAGAATGGCGGAGAACAGATACTCAATATTAATGGCGCGACAGGTAACAGTGTCGGTAATGTGCATTTTATACCCATACATGTCGAGGGTAGTAGCAATGGCAGCAATGGTAGAGGCAGTTCATGTAGCCGAAGCCGTAGTCGCAGTGGCAGCCCCAAGCAGCCACAAGCTCATCGTAGTTTTGATGACAGTTGCATTGGCAGCAAGCGTACATACGCACAACTCAACGATCATACAATGCCGCCAACAATCGAGATTATTGAAGATGCAACAACAATGTCAACATCAACAACATCCACAGATACATCAAAGATCACCAGCAATGGCTATGAAACGGAAATCTTAAAGTAACGTATACAAGGCCACAGCCATCTTTCTTAAATCTCAAAGTAACTAACTAACTAAGCCTACAACTCGCGTTGTTTGCTTGTGGCGCCACAGCTTTTCTAATCTACATATTACAATACATAGAATAATTAATGAATGTGATGATGATGATGATTATGATGTCGATCTTATGCTTCTCTTAAGTGAATCATCATGTCATCATGTTGGATGTTTTGTTATTAAACTACTTAGTAATTGTGTGCGCTTCACTTCACTTTGCTTTACTCGCAGTAGTGAATTTTTGAAATTTTTTTTTATTTTATTCTTTACAATTTCAATTGAAATTAATATGTTTTTATTTATGGTTTGGCGTCATTTGGCTGCGTATGAGTAATAAACAAATTGTGTCAAATGAATGTGACGACTGAATGTAAATAGTATGCCAGTGGGTGAAGTAGATACATAGATACATACATAGATATACGAGTACACAAAGATAAGTTTAGCGCCCAATTTATTAGTCAATGGAATTTTAAAATTTTTAGAATTTTCTATATTTTGATTTTTTTTTTTTTCTCACAATAAAGTGAAATCAATCAATCATTTAATGCTTCATACTTCAATGTTATTTTGAAAATTTATTTGGTGAAAAATGTCTGAAACAAAAACAAAATTGTGATTGTGTGTGTGAAATGTGTGATAAATGTAAAAAATAAATTTACTTTAATGAAATTCTTGTGCATTTTCGCGTGAAATACTGAAAAATTTCCAGCAAAATCGAATCGAAAAATGAATGTGTTGTTGCAAAATTTTGATTAATTAAAGAACCAAAAAGATATTCTAACGTAAATAAATGAACTGAATTAATTAAGATGGAAAGAAGCATGAGGTGAGGGCAGGGCTACAAATCATATGAAAATTGCTTAATTTTTTTGGTAAAAAGGTGAACAAGAAACAAAACAAAAAAAAAATAAAAACACATCAAAAGTTCTGACAAAATATATTTCCCACGCCTAAAAGCGTAAAATAGATACATTTCTTTCTGTTTTTTTTTTTGTTTTTTTTTTTTGTTTTCAATATTTCAAAATACTTAGAAAAACACAAAAATACACAGATGATGGTGGTGATGATGATATACTAACAAACAAAAAAAAAAAAAAGACGAGAAAATGCAATTTTCATTTTCAACAGAATTTTAAAATTCGGAAATTTTCTTGTTTGTAAAATTTAATCTTTTATACTATTAGATGATGTTGCTGCTGATGATGATGCTGCTGCATCATTTCTTGTGTGCCACTTTTCCGGTTTATTTTCAGCAAATTTCTTTCATAAATTTTGCAACACATGTTTTTTGGCAAAACAACATTTCTGTTCTTTACTTCAATCATTCTCTTTTTGCCTGCTGCTGCTGTAACTTAATTAGATTTTTGGAATTTTTAAATTTATTTTTGATTTCCACTCGACCTTATTTTATACACAAAACACACAACGCACACAAATTGAATGAACACAGATGCTCTCAATTTCAAATAAATAGTAACTGAAATATTAATTCATTTAACATTGAAAGTCCAGTTTAAGTTTAAACAAATATATGTTTCTATATACACGGACTGGGGTGGCGGTCTTTATTTTCCGAGTAGCTCACCAGAGTAAATTTAGATCTTTTATTAAAAGATTTAATTGAAATTTATTGCCAACACACTTTGCACACACCTTTTACCGGCGTCAGAGATTAGAAAATAGTACAGTACAATTAAATACATTTATAAAAATAAGGAAAAATTCTCATATTCATTTGTAATATAAACAAATTTGTCTACACTAAAAGTTACAACATTTTATTTATTTAAAAACGAAAGATAGAAAAATAAGAATAAAAAAAAAAATATCAGAAATAAAATTCATGTGAGGTGGTAAAATAAAAATTGTTGAAATATTTTAGATAAATTTGCGCGTAACTTTAAAAATACTAAGTACAAGAGATCATCATAAGTATAAGTAAGTAGATAGGATACTCACTTACTATACTCACTCACTGTCGCACGTATTAACGAAAATAGTATGTAGATTTATGTATTGGTTATATTCAGATGTGTAGAGAATTTTCATTTTAGATTTTTTTATTTTCTTCTTATTTTTAAAAATAGCACGCGTAATAAATGCGATTTTCATTTTGAAAATGAAATGAAATGAAATGTTTTTGTTTTGGTTTTGCTTTTGCTGTTGCTGTTGGGAAAAAAATATGAAAATAAAATAAAATCAATTAAAATTAATTTCATTTTATTGTTGTATATTGAATTTTATTGAATTTCATGTTTATTTATGAATATTATTTTGTCGCTTCAATGAAATTTTTGTGTTTTTTTTTTTTTTTGAGGAAATATGAATGAATGGTAAAATGTTATGAGTTTCTTTTTCATGGAAAATTGCGTTGTTTCATTTACAATTCTTAAGCAAAAGCGAAAGCAAAAGTAGAATGAATGTCTTCGACAACTTAAATATAGAAAAGAGATTCAGTTTTTATGATTCATAAATTTTCTTTTTCGCATTTCCTTTGACTAATAGATAAATAGATAGATAGATATGTGTTGTAGTATTTAACGTATGTCAGCTGACAAAATTTCTAGGGTTTTAAACCAAATGAAAGATAGATAGATACATAGATAGAAAGCAAGCAATACAAGTTGCCAAGAGACTTACCAGTAAAAACATACATATAAAACATATGTAAATGTATGTGGGTAGGTGGGTGTCAGTGACGTGCGCCTTTAGTCAAGCAGACAAAGAGACGCTTCACTTAGCAGCAGACAAACTAAAAAGGCTTTAAGGCTTAAGATTGCCTAATTTACTAGGCTATAAAGTAAATGTCTTTTTATTTGAAGAAAAATATATAAAAGAGAAACACTAATTCTTGTGTTTAAAAAATTATTCACATTTGTTTTTAATAAACCGAAATAACATTTTTTTTTTTTATTGAATTCTTCTTCATAGACAAGAACTGAACGAACAAAAACAACATTATTCTTCACAAATCGAGGATGCCCAGAAGAATGTTCACAATTTGGAGAACAAAGTTAGTCTTATGCAAACAAAAATCGAGAAATTGGAACAAGAATTATCATTAAAGACATGGAATGTTGAAAGTAAGTATTCATGCAACTACATCAACCGCAATAATAATCAGAATTAACTTAATTAATTATCTCTTAAATTAAACAGGATTACAAGGTGAACTCAATGCAGCTCATAAGGATGATGAATATGTACGTAAGAAACTCAAGTTACTTGAGGATGAAAAAACATGTTTGAGGCATAAATTTAGTGAGAATGAAGATGAATCTAAAAAAAAATATTGTAAGTTTTCTTTTTCTTTTTCTTTTTATTTATATTTTAAGTTTAATTTTTAATATTTATGTGTGTGTGTGTGTGTGTGTGTGTGTCCATTTAGATGAACTCGAAATGCAATACAATGAGCTGACAGAGAAATATAAACAAACACAAAGCTTGGCAAGTAATTTACAAACACAATTGGCCAACGCTCAAATTGAGGCTGAAGAATGGCGTGGCGAGGTCGAGAAAATACGCGCTGAACTTGAAGAGCAAATACGCATCCTAAAGAATGCTCTGGAGAACTCTGAGGCTGAACGGAAAATCTGTGAGGATAAATGGCAAAAGGAATTCGAAATGGTACGCACACATAATATCGAACGTGAGGAGTCCCTGATGACCGATTGTGAATGGCAAATGCGTCAAATGCAACGTCAATGCAAAGATAAACTTGACAAGGCAGCACATGAACGCAATGTGGCACAGGCCAAGGCAAACGAACTGGCTGAGGAGTTGGAACAACGCAAAGAAGTCGAAGAGAACTTAAGAGATTATGAGGCACAAGTGAATTCACTGCGTAGTATAGTCAGTGAGCAGGAACAGTCAATCAAAACGCTTATGGAACAGATTGAGAATCTACAAACGGAACTCGAGACAGCCAATGAGAATCTACAGACACAGATTCAGGCTGTGGCCAAAATTAAATATCAGTGTGATAAGTAAGTGGAAGAATACCACATACACGATAAATGCTTTTCTTTCATTATGTTATTTTGTTTGTTGTTTGTTGTTTGCAGTGCGATTTATGACAAAGAACGCCAAATGATCTACCGCATCGATGAGGTGCGCAATGAAGCTGCCGCCTTTTGGGAGGACAAACTTTAGTAAGACATCATCACCAAAGATTTATTCATTTCTAAATGGTTATTAATCTTATCTATCCATTTTATCCATTCTATCTATTTTGCCATGCAGCACAGAGATGACAAGACTGAAAAACGAACTCGAATCCGTTTATGTGGACGAGCGCCGTGATGCCCTTGATAAGTTACAACTTGAGCATATTGAAGAATTGCGAGCACTTACCACTCGCTATACAGCAAACGAAGATGAATTACGTGCTGAGGTTAGTTTTATAACATATACATGATACATATGATTCTCCATTACAAGATTTCCTTTATTTTCTATGATCAAACAGCTTGAGGAGGTACAAGAGCGCCTCGATAGGAAATGCGATGAATTCCTTGAGTTACGTGAGAAATCCGATAATACTTTGCTACAGACACGTATGCATTTGGATCGTGCCGATCGTGATTATCAGAATGCCATGTGCCGAGAGGAACAGAGACGCGAAGATTTGGAAGAGAAAATGAAAAAAGTCTTCGAAGCTGAAAAACAGGAAATGGAAGAGAAATTCCGTGAGCGTTTGGGTCAAGTCAAAGATGAATTTGCCAAAGAATTGCAACTGTCCACACAGGATATGGTCGAACAACATCGCAAGGCATTAGGTAAGTGGTTACACAATAAAAATGAAGCTAAACCATTCTAATCTAATCTAAACTATGTAGAACAACAAAAAGCCAAATTGATTGCGGAGAAGGAGGAAGCGATACAAGAGCTTGCCGATAGGCATCGAAAGAAATTAGCTGCTGCCGAAGAGAGAATCAAGTGAGTCACTTGCTGAAGTTGAAATAATATAAAACCTACACAACACTCCATGTTAATTACTTACTAATTGCATTACTAACAGTAAATGTAGCTTAGACGCCTTGTAGTATGCAATGAAATGTAGTATCATAAATTCGTTCCAAATTGATTGATTTCCTTTAACCAATTATTTTCCCGTGTTAATTTTATGTCATGAGGAGTTTATGATTATCATCATCATTATCAATATCTCTCTCTTGTCTCTCTCTCTCTCTTCGTATTATTCTCTCTCTCTCTCTCTCAACAGCAGCATTATGTATGGAACAGAAGGTTCCAATGATAATATTATTTTATTATCATCATCAACAACGCATCCACATAAGCATTCGCATTCGCATCCACATACGCATCCGCATCCGCATCTTGTTGCTACTATCATGTATCTGCTTGCGAAGGGATCATATCCAATTATACCATCATTATATGTATTTTATTTGACAATGTCACCATTGATAACTTTAGCATGTTTAGTGTTCAACATTATCGCTGTACTTTATATAAAATATCATCATCTATTGAAGAAATAGTACAGTGCACAGAACATTCATTCATATACTCGTATTTAAAGATGCATCGATTGAAATACTTAATTTTAAGGCATTTTCTAACAATATTTTTGTGAGCAAACATTTAGATTTGTACTATTTGAACTAATCAAATGTGTGATTATTATTCTTTCCTTTATCCATCAATCACCCTGCTGCCTTCTTCCTTCTAATTCTAATAACCACAACAACAACAACGACAACAACTTCAACAACAATGTTGTGCTTATAACGAAAAAAAAAAACACCAAAAATTTGTCATTTTTGACCCACTAATTAACAACCTCAGAGAAATTGAACTTCGACACCAACGTGATCTCAAGGATCTTAAAGCTGCCTACGATGCCGAGAAGGCTGCTCTCGATAAACGCGATATCAGTAATGCCAACGAAATCGAAATGCTGCATCGAAAATGTCGCTGCCTAACGAATTTGTAAGTTTAGTTTAAAAGAACTGAAAAAGTAAAATTATATTTTTAGCATAAGAAAATGAAATTGTGTCTAATGCATAAAAAAAGGAGTAGCTTTGATTTGAATTGGTTTAATAAGAAGAAGAAATTATGATTATGTGTGTCTCGTATGCTTTTGATATTGTGGCTCTTGCTATTTACCTTTTCCCATTGCTTATATCAGTGATTAATTATTATTTGAATCCTTCACAGATTCGAAGAAATGCGAATGCGCTATGAACGCCGTGATCCACGTCAAGAGGATCTTCGTGAAATCGAGGAGTTACGTAGTCGCTGTGAATCCCAGGAACGTGATCTTTATGTACTCACAGATCGATTACGTGAAATGCAAATACAAATGAACGAATTGCAACAGAATGGCAGTAAAGCTGGTGGCAAACAATTGAAGAAGCCACCACCAAAGACTCTACCAACCAGTTGTGATGTCATTTATGAAGAAAATGAGGAACGAGAATCACCACCGCCAGCAACAACAGCAAATACAACAATAATAACAACAACATCGTCGTCAACGTCAAATCATAGACCACAACAGCGCAGTGTTGGAGCAGAAGCGATCGATGAGAATGATGAGGAAGAAGAGTTAGAAGAGGAGGAAGAAGAGAACGATCAAGAAACCGAAGAAGATGGTGAACAAAGTGATACTGAATCGAATCATAAAATCGAAATCAATGGTAAAAAAAAAAATATCGATACAATAAATGAAGATGATGCTCATATGATAACCGCTGTATAGTGTGGAGGAATTTACACCAACCAACACCAACCAACCACCAGGGTGATGATGACCTTGCCTGGCACATCCTTATTTGAACTCGCACTGCTTCCTAGTCAAAGTCACAAAATACTACCAATAAAATAAAAGAATCGTCATAACTCGCCTTTTAAGATAAACTATACTAAATACATTAAATTAAACAAAACAAAACAAAAAAAAATGAGATTTTTTAAAGAAACGCTTTTACAAAACACACACACACACACACACACATACACATATATATAATTATACTCAACAAAATTTATACTCATGCATTAAAAAATTAAAAAAAAAATATGGAAATTATTAAAATTAAATAAATTGTTATAAAAAAATTGTAAAACAATTGATTGATGGTTTTTAAAACACACAACGAATAAATATGTAAATATTTTCAAAAAAAAAAACAACATCTTTTTTCTTCTTTAATGAATTTCATCAAAATGCCCTTAAATTAAGGATCTCATAGTGCAATTTCTAATAATCGACGGATGTTGGACCATGAACATGACCAAGTTCCAATGGTGTTGCCACAGAGAACACACAGTTTGATGTTAACTATGTTTGATGGCACACGGTTTGGTGTCTCTTCTGAATATTTCACAAAGAAAATAAAACTGTAACATTATCTGAGAGAGAGCGAATTCAACTTTACACTCTCATCTATATTTCAATATCATCTCACAACATATAGTTAACATAATGTTAATTTTAACTATGTTTATGTTAACTACCTTGACGTTCTGTGAGACAGATTGATTATTAAGCATTTGAACTTGAGGGAGACAAAAATATAATTAACATTTTTCTGTTCTGTAACCCTTGACTTAAACCAAATATTCAAGATTTAAGCCATTTGGTTGTTGTACACAGTTTGATGTTAACTATCTTTCGCAAAGAAAACGAAACTGCAAGATTGAATCTGTGAGAAATTTTTGTATCTGTGTGATACTAGCCTGATTTTGTTTTTGTACACAGTTTTATGTTAACTATCTTTCACAGAGAAAATGAAACTGTAAGATTATATCTGTGAGAAATTTTTGTATTTGTGTGATACTTGCCTCATTTTGTTTTTGTACACAGTTTGATGTTAACTATCTTTCACAGAGAAAATGAAACTGTAAGATTTTATCTGCGAGAAATTTTTGTATCTGTGTGATGCATGCCTCATTTTGTTTTTGTTTTCTTAGAATCGTTGAGCAGAGTAGTCGCAAGTCGCACGAGCGCACGGCGGATAAAATATAAAATACGTATAAATAAATTTAGACGTCGACTATTACGAGTTTCCGAAGTAAAATAAATTCGCGTTTTCGGTAAATGAATGTCTTCATTGCGCTTTCGTCGTCGTGTGTGTTCTTTTTATCATCATCATCTTCTTAAATCCAACGTCGTCGTCATTATACCCATCGTTTAAAGTTGCAATTACGTGTATCAAAGTAAAGCAATTGTGCAAAAAGGAGTCAAAGATGTAATGAAAATAAACTATAAAAGAAGAAGATTATAGTAACGATAACAACAAACAAATATGCAACAATACTACTAACATCAACGTTAAACAAAACGAAATGGAGATAAATAATTGCAAGTGTTGTTTGTGTATGTAAATTTTAATTCTTCCATTGCACTTACATTCATTCGTTCAGCGACAACAATAACAACATCAACAACAGAAACAGAAGTGGCAATCAAACAACAAACACAGCATCCCAAGCAAAGTGATATGAGAAAAAAAGAGAAGAAGGAGAAGGAGAAATAAGGAAAGAACGAACGAATTATGTTTGCCGGTTTTTATATTTTCCTTTGGTGCTATGCATGTGAGCATGAACAACAACAGCAACAAGAGAAATGATACAAAAGAACGACCGCCAACGCACTGTCAAACTGCAAAGGTCGTCGGCTTAAAGGTCAAATGCAATTGCTTGGGAAACAACACTTTAATTTTAAGTAATTTAAAAGAGAAGTACGGAATCGAATAGTAAAGTGTGAAAGAATTAAGAGTTGAGTGTTAAAAATTGTAAATGATTCGTGTGTTAATTTGTTTGATTTTTTTCTCGACCACCATTAATGAAATGAGTAAAGAATTAAAATTGAATTTAAAATTGAAAGTGCAAAATTAAAACAAGATACAATTAAATTTAAATAACATCATAAACAAAATTATAATAACAATTACAATTACATTTGCAACACAAAAAAATATAAACCAAACGAAACGAACCGATTCAAACAAATAATAAAGCAAAGCATAATCAACAACAACAACAACAACAACAACAACAACAAAACAGAGTAACTGTAACAATTAATAATTGAGAGAGGAGTAGCGGAACTTAACTTTACAAGTGCATAGAAAAAACTTTATGTTGTTTACTTCTTTTTGTTTTTGCTCTCCCTCTCCCGGTGTGTGTGTGACTCTTATCGAAAAACAGAAACAATTGTTTGCAAGTTGAACCTGTTCTCCCGTTGTTTGATGCTGCTACTACTTCTTCACTTCTTCATCTATTCAATGCGTTTTATTTGTTGTTGTTGTTTGTTATAGTCAATGCCGACGTCGTCGTCGTCGTTGTCGTCATCTTCGTTGTTGCAGTCATCGTTGTCGTGCTTATTGCTTTTGCTCTTGATTGTACTTCATTACACGCGAAATTGTTTTTGAGCTTAAAGGCAAAAACAACAAACAAGAACAACGAAGCAACGACGCAAGCTATAGATCTGCAGCAATATCATCAGCTTCAACAACAACACAACATCATAATCATTATTATATGGTTTTGAGCAGCAGTTCCGCCCGCCTGAGAGATTCTTCTTCAACTTCAATTTCAACTGCTGCTGCTACCATTAAACAATAATAATAAAAACAACAAGAATATCAGAAGTAGAAGAAGGCTGAGTGAGGAAAAATATAAAAAAGAAAAATGTAAGTCTTATTTTTATTTTATATAGAATTTTTTTTGTTGTTTTTGATTTTTCTTTTTTTTTTTTGTGTTTTGTTTTTATAAAAAATGACTTTCACATGCGGCTCCCGCTGTTACTTCTCGCTTGACTCTTTACTTTGTTCTCTTTTGGTTCATCATCAATGTAGATGTTTTTGTTGTTCTTGTTGTTGTTGTTCTTGTTGTTGGTGGCCACCACCGCACCGCCGTTAGAAATGTTGTCGCTACTTTGTCTTTACCATGGTCGCTTACTCAATGAAGCTGCAACAGCAACAGCAGCAGCAACAGCAGCGGCAGCGGCAGCAGAAACAGGCAGCAGTCAGCCAAGTCACTTAAGCTAAAGGCCTTCGTAACATATTTGAGGATATTCCTAATCCGTTTTATTGATTGCAGCATTCAAGTTAAGTTGAGCTGATGACGACAGCTGGACAGGCAGATAGGCTAGGCGTATTGCCTACACAGTCATGAGACAGAGAGACAGACAAAATAGATTGAGTTCCCTGATTTGTCGTCTGTCGTTGCTGCTTATTCCCACTTGGCCTTTTCCTCAATTTTGTTGTATGTTTTCTGATATCGGCTTCTTCTTTATTGTTTTCTTATTTCATTTCATTTTGTTTCGTTTGTTTTTTGTTTTTTTTGGTGGTTGCTTTTTATCATCATCATCATCATCAACATCATCAACCCGACCCTGGGCTCTGGTTCTTCCTATCAGTTTCGCATATATTTTCGATTTGTTGCTGCTGATTGTAAATGGTTTAAATGGGATTTGTCAGGAGGCAACGAAATCAAATCATTTTCGGTTTGACTTAATTGTGAAAATTGCATGAGATTTATTGCTTTTTACTTTGTTTTTTTTTTTATTCTGTTCTTCTTTTGTTGTTGTGTTATAAAACACAAAAGTTTACACTCACTCACTCATTCGCTCATTCGCTTTGTAGTGACATTGATTTCCTCATTCGCATGCTTCCGTTCAAATCCAATACTTTAGGATTAAAACACGCGCGACGGGGTTGGAATAAAAAAGTCCAATAATACCAACCAACCAACTGACTGATCGACCGACCGACCAAGCAACCATTTAAGGCCAAAGCAAGTGCGCGTGAGCTATGACAAAAATGTAAAATGAACCCAAGCCAAACTAAAACAAACCAAACAAAGAATGAACAAACGAACGATCTGAACACAATTCAAGTTGCATTAAAAGCCAACCGGGAGTTTTAACTCCAAGTTCTACTACTCTACTACTTATGTACTCGTAGTATGCTAGGCATTAAGCAAGTAAGCCTAAGCCCAAGCCAAGCCAAGTTAAAGTTAAAGTTAAAGTTAACTCAAGACTCTTTCGACTTGGCTGGATGGCTAAGAAGGTGTCGTTGTCGTAACCATGTTTCATCTTCTTTGTATGTTTAGAATTGTTGTGTTTTCAACACAAGAAAGAAATGCTAAAGAATCAAATAAAAAATAAAAATAAAAAAAAAAGAAGAAAATAGTTTCAGCGACAAAAATGTTGCATTGTATTGCGCCTTTTAAGGTATTCGCGGAGCGCACGTTTAGTCAGGCATCTTGAGTTTTCACCTTTGATAACCTGCAGCAGGCGGCATTTTATTCCTATTAGATTTGTTCGTTTGTTTTTGTTTTTGTTGTTGTTCTTGCTGTTGATGTTGCATTGCTAGAGAGACATCGTGAGTGAGGTTTCTTTTAAGAGGACACCTCACACAAAAGGAACTGAAATTGTATCTATTTAGAAGTATGTAGATAGTAGAAACCTTAATATACTTAATACAATTTAAGGTTAAATCCTTCCAATTTCTGTGAAATGGCAACTTAAAGTCATAACTTTAATAATCACTAAAAATTGTTTTTTTTTTTTTAAGGGTTAAGCAACCCGTTGAGTTTCGCCTCGTATAAAATCCATTTACATAAATAGCGCGCGAAAATGGCGTAAAAAAGAGTAAACAAAATGAAAATATGAGGGGAATCTATAATAAAAAATATATAAAACAAAAAATAAACAGAAAAGGAAAAATTGTGTAAAGTGCAATAAAAAATATAATAAAAACGGGAAAAAACTAACAAAGTCTGAACGACGCAAGCAATGACCTTATGCAGCAAGCATAACAAACTGCAACAAATGCTGAATTGAACCATACCCAGGCGTATTAAGTTGAAGATCTCTCAGTCAGTCCCAAAACGAAACAAAACGAATCGAAACGAAACGATGATGATGAGCGCCCAACTGGGTGCCATCGATGTAACATTCATTGCAGCACCGTATTGCACTGCACTGCATTGGACTGGACTGGACTATGTTGCTCTGTTATAGGCTGTGAGTTTGTTAGTTTGGGCGAATGTGTTTTTGTTGAGTATAGAAGGAAATAATATGCCTACCGTCTGTTAAACCGGTCGACTTGGCCCTGAGAGAGATAGAGAGCGAATAATAAGATATTTTTTGTGTGTCTGTGTGTGTGTTTGTGTGTGTGTGTGTTAAACGCTACCGAGGGGCAATTGGGCCAAAAGTATAAAAATCAGTCAAGAGTTTCCGCCCTTCGTTGCCATCACCATCATCATCATTTGTTGTTGTTGTTGCTGTTGCTGTTGGCAGTTGTTGAGTAGTAGAACATTAAACGACACAAATAAACAAACCAGCAAACAAACAAACAAACAAATAAACGAAACACAGAAAGAAAGAGAAACGAATGAAGAAAAGAACATTGAAATAAATGCAAGAAAATCGCAGAAAAGAGTCTGAAATCGATTTTGGTTGCAAGCAGAAGTTACATAGTCCTCCATACAGATGGATTGAATGTATGGATAGACAGACAGACAGACAGACAAACAAACGAGCAAAGATTGTGCAGCTTTGCTTAATGGCCAGTATGCGGCTTGCTTGATGTATGAACTTGCCGCCAGAGCTAATGTTGCCATCGTCATTGCTATTGCTATCGCTATTGCCATTGCCATTGCCACCGTCACCATCACCATCACCATCATTTCCATTGCCATTGCCATCACCGCCAACGTTGTTCTTCTTATTGTTAGTGTTGTTGTTGTTGTTATTGTTATTGTTGTTGTTGTTATGGTCCTCATTGTCGTCATTGCAACAATCGAAGCGCACAAACGCAACCTAAAATTGTCAGCAAAAGATGCGATGGCATATTCCAAGAAGAGTTGGATACCAATACCTCTTACTCTTACTCTACCACTTAGGTAGCTCTACCAGTTCAGTTCAGTTCAGTTCAGTTGAACTAAGCTCAATGCTACTTTGTTGCTATAGTAATTGCAACAGAATCATCAGAATTGTATGCTGTTTGCTGCTCGCATAGAGATTTTAGCAAAGCAAGTCACGTGAATTGGTTTGAAGTCATCTTCTTCATTCTCATCCACATCCACATCCACATCTCCATCTCCATCTCTATATTCTTCAATATAGAATCAAAGTCAAAGTCAGAGTCAGAGAATAATGCTTTATTCATCGTCTCTCTGAGTTGAGCTGAGCTGTGCTTTGCTGGGCTAAACTCAATAGCAACTTCTACATCAACTTGAACCAACTAACAAGCAACGTTTGCGGCTAAGCTGCTAAGCAAATTGCATTTGAGGATTAAATCGTTTCACATTGCAGGACAACTATGACTTGACTACGACTATGAATTAGTTGTACTACTATGTATGTTTGTTTGTTTGCTCCTTTCCTTGCTTTTGCTGCTTGCTAAAAGTCAATTTCAGGTTTGTTACAATTCTTATGTTGTCTGTCGTCGTCGTCTTTCTTGGGGCTTATATTGATAACAACTCTTAGTTTGTTGTTGCCGTTGCTCCTGCTGTTGGCTTATTTAATTTCAGCTATAAATAAATATGATAATGCAATAATTTCTGTGCTTTCGTTTACCTCAACTCAACTCAACTCAACTCAACTCAACGCAACGCAACGCAACACAACTCAGATCAGCTCAACTTGGCTCAGTTCTGTTCTGTTCTGTTCAGCTCGACTCAGCAACTAACTCATCTTTGTTAAACTAAACTAAACTAAACTCAATTCAATTCAATTCAGTTGAGCTTGAGTCGTTCGTTTCAAATTCAACTCTTCTGTTTTGTATTTTATTTTCATTTAATTTTTTTCTCCTTATATTCATAACTTGGCTGGCCCTCATTTGTTGGTTCTGCCCAGTAATCTACAATAATTTTGCTGCCATGCTGGGTTCGTTTAGTTCGTCTCTCTTCTTCTGTTTTATTCAATTTCTTCTGTTCTATTCTGTTCTATGTAGTTTGTTGTTTATTGTTTCTGTTCTGTGCTGTTCTCAAATTAACTATATTGTGGCTTAAATGGTTTTTACTTGACTTTTGCTATAGAAATTTATTAATTTTATGCTTGGCTTGCAGCACAACTTGATATTTGTTGCGGAATTTAATAATGTTTATTAGTAGATACATAATATAATCTCAGACAACTCAGGAGTTGGACTTGAAGTGCCGCTGGAAATGCACTTCAAGTATTTATATTGCAAAATTTCTCTATGTCTATTTATCGGTCTATATATATATATATATGTGTGTGTGTGTGTGTGTGTGTGTGTGTGTGTGTGTGTGTGTGTGTGTGTGTGTGTGTGTGTAGTAGTAGTAGTAGTATTTGTAGAGCACACGTTTGTAGATTTTTTTTTTTTTTTGTTATTAATGCAAGAGGAGCAGTTAGTAATATATGTATTTACAATATTTATATAAAAGATACATAGAATACATAAATGCATAATAATTGCCTGCAGCAATAGTTGTACTTCAAATGCTTTTCACAATGTGTTCGTCTCTGTGTGTATGTGTACAAAGTACTGTTTTGAGTGCATAATTTCAGGCGCATGAGAGTGAAGTAGTAGTGCATAGTACAATAAAATGAAAAGCAACGCTTTACTGTGCATATTCTCCCATATATTTACATAGAAATCTGGCAATCAACTTGAACCTCTGAGAAGTTCTCTACTCACTCCTTTCTTTTCCCTTCTTTTCATTAACTCTTTTTCTTCCTTTTGAGTCTTGGATGCAGCTGATTTTGAGCTACAAAATAGCAAATAGCATTGCATGCAAATGCTTGTTAGTTCGTTCGTTCGTTCTTTCCTTGGTTCCTTGATTCTTTGTAGGCTTTTGCATGTTCGTATGTCCTTCGTCGTCTTTTGTACCTTGGTTTTTGTAATTTTTCTAGCTACGAGTACAAGAGGAGCAAGAAAGTCCTTTTTAGCTTTTAGAGTATTTGAGTTTTGTGCATTTTATATTTCTCTCTCTGTGGCATTATCCTTTATGTTGTTGTTATTGTTGTTGCAAGGATTTTCTTCTCCTATTTTTTTGTTTTGTTGACTGATTAACAAAGGAAAGAGGCGAACGAGTGAGTAAGTTGTTGTGGGTTAAACAAGTAGGCTGACTGTGTATTTTGTCGCCAAGAAGAAGGGTTCACCACCACCATCATCATCATAATCAATGAGACAACCAAGCAGCCACAGCCAGCCTCAGTTTCATTACCAGTTTAATGTTTCTAGAACCTCCTGAGTGTTGTGTTGTTGCCTCGCTACAGTCAGTCAGTCAGTCAGCAACCAAGTCAATTCGTTTCGTTTCGTTTCGACACAACTTGAGTCTCCACGCTCGTCAACATGAATCACCTTTCTTCTCTTTTCTCATTCACAGTCAGTTGATGCGTTTCACTTTACTAAGTTTTCCTTAATTATTGTTCTGTTTCGTCTGCTACTACTAGTATATTTTGTTCTTGTCGTTGTTGTTGCTGTCGTTGTTGTCGTTGCACTGCAACATTTTGCATTTCGGTTTTCATTGCTTACAACTTTTGTTTTCTCATTTTGTTTTGTTTTTGTTTTTATTTTTATTTTTTCATGTTTCATGCTGCAAGTTGCACTTTTATGTTGAGCTTGGCTTTTGCCCCCTCTTAACTTGTCGAGCGCATCAGCATGCGTCCTTCATTCTGGTTGCTCGTCCTGTCAAGCGTTGCGTTTGGTGAGACTTTTGTATGCAATATTTCTTGAATTGCAAAAATAAAACCAAAAAAATTACTGGAAAAATGTCTCTGCAGGGAAACAGACGACGCTCGAATTTCAACACATTTCAGATACATTTTCTGTTCTCTGTTGGTGCTCAACCGCCACCACCAATGACGAGGTACCTTTTTTTGCGTTGTTACGTTTTTTGTATATTTTTTTCTGTTTCTGTTTTTTTGTTTTTTTGTTTTTTTGCATTTTCTGTTCTGTTTGACTTAAATTGCATTTTATTTGTAAATGTTGCAGCATTTTATTTTGCATTCATGCTTTGTTGAGTATTTGCCAAGCCACAGGAACAACGAACGAACAAACGAACGAAGCAATGACGATGATTGGCGATGAGCGGCTTTTGAATTTCTTTTAACTTACTAAGTACTACATTTGGTCTTGATATCCTTAGACAATGCGACAGGCGACATCCTCCCTACTGCTGCTTGGGGTTTTATTTTTTTTTTTTTTTACTTTGCTTAAAGATTTCATTATTGTTATTGTTATTTTTGTTGTTGCTGTGGATGTTGCATGGAACAACATGTGGTGGCAATAGTAGTATTTTCAATAAATTCATTGAGTTCACTAACGAGCAGCCAACAGAAAGAAGAATTCGAGCAACAAAAACATCTACATTTTCGTTTATCATCATTATTGTCATTATCATTGGCATCATCATTATTATTGTAATCAGAATCCGATGTGAAGTCTTTAAGATGTCAGCGCTTATGTTTCAAACATTTGCCTTTTGCATAACGACACACACACACACACACAGTAGAGTAGATTAAAGAGAGTAGATGCAATGCCAATGCCATCAATGTCTTTGTGCTCGTTCGCTTGCTCGCTGTCTTTGTGTTGAGCTGCTGTAATTATGCGCTAATTAAATGCTACATAATTTTGACTGTTGCAGACAGCTTAAAAATGCATAACATATGTTGCACACAAAAATGCTTCAAACTTATCATCCGTTCGCTCTTTCTCTGCGTGTGTGTGTGTGTGTGTGTTTGTGAGAATGTGAAGCCTTTTTTCTGTTGGCTGAAGATGTTGTATGTATGTAAGTAGTAAGTTAGTATTTTCATTGTTGCTAGTGCTGGTGCTGCTGCTGGTACTGGTACTGGTGCCTGGGGCTCAACATACAAAAACAATTTTCGAAGTCAAAGCCATAACCATAACATGTTGTTATTAATTATAGTCCACAACTCAAGTCAAACCAAGTTAAACCAAACCAAACCAAACCAAGTCAAGTCAAGTCAAACCAAGCCGAGTCAGGCCAAGATCTCAAAAGGAAGCCACCACTCACGTCGTCGATGATGATGAGGAATATGATGACGACTATGAGGATGACGATGACGTCGTCGTCATTGTTGTCGTCGTTGTTTTGGTCGAAGACCCAAAGAAGTTGTTTCAATTCAAGTTGCGCTTAATTTGACGCAAAGACGTCAACTTACTTTGTATCTATGTGAGCGAGTGAGTGAGTGAGTGAGTGAGTGAGTATGTGAGTGAAGCTGCGAGGTCGAGGTCGCCCAGGACTATGTGATGGCGGTGGCGACTGCTTCTGTGGCACTGCTGGCCTAACGTCAGTTGTGTGTGTGGCGGTGCCTCCTTTTTGTGGTCTCATTGCTGGTTGCTGTTGAAGCAAAACAAAAATAACTCAATAAAAGTAATTCTTGGTTTTAGGTCGTTTATTGCATTCCAAGATGTGGTCGACCGCAGCGGTTGAATTGAGTTTGTTGTTTTTTTTTGGTTTGGTTTGGTTTGGTTTGGTGTGTGCAAAGTTGTTTTTGCTATTGCTGCTGTTGCTGCTGTTGTTGTTGTTGTTCTTCTTCTTCATCAAATGACTATAATAAAACGTAATTAACATAATTGTATAGGCATTAATATGCGTCTAATAAAAATAGCTGCGTTTCAATTTGTTCACTCTTTCAATAATAAAAAAAAAAAAAAAAACAAAATAAAGAAATACATAGTGAGCTATAAAGACTAAGCAGATCAGATCATGCATTCATAGGAGGGTGCACCCCGATGAGTGTGTGTGTGTGTGTGTTGAAGAGTACTTAAAGTTTAGTTCAGGTTCACTTGATTCATGGCAAGGCAGCAGGAGGCACACATTTTATGATACTAACAGAAATGTACATATCTTGCTCATGTTTATGACCTTAATTACTAGTTTTTCTTTTTATTTTTATAATTTCCTGCTAATTAAAAATTGTTCACACGCCGCGCCCTCTTATCTTAAGTTGCACGCGTCGATGGACAGGACAAAAAGGGGGCGACTATCAATTTGAATTTAATGTTTTTTTTTTACTTCTTTTTTTTTGTTTTTTTTTGTTATTCCCATTGTTCTCAATGTTGTTATTGTAATACAATTTGACAACACACTTGACATTTTATGTAGCTCAATTAATTGACATTACTGCGCTTGAATAAATCAATTTCATTTCAATTCAATTTTACTCTATTCAATTCTTTGTCTGTTTTTTTTTTTTTTTTTTTGTAATAAATTTAGTTGTTAGAATCATAAAATAATATAAAATTCATTGGACAGTTTGAATATGTTTTTCTCTTCCACTCTGCCAGTTTTATTCATTTTTTCTATTTTTATAAAATATTATTAATGAATAAATTTTTAATAATTGTTAAATTATAATAAATAAAAGACACATATTGTATATCAGTTGTATCTATCACTATTGACTTTCAATCGATAATAATAATTTAATTTGAATTGTTTTTTTTTTGGTTTTTGTTTTTTTTGAAATTTCCTATTAAAAGTTGATACATTCATAATTTATGTGCAATTAAAAAACTAATATTTTCAAAAAAATATATGTAAAAAAAAATAAAAAACGATTTTACATATATAAATAGATAATATTTTTGATTTTTTACTTTGTCTATAGGAAGTGCATTATTGTGGTAAATAGTTAAAATAATTAAAATAATATACTCAGATATTCACTATTACTATTATTATTTTATTATTGTAATTGTAATTGGTGATCAGTTGAAAAAAAAAAGTAAAAAAAGAGAAAAATGTGTTGAAATGACAACAATTTAATTACAATATTTTCAAGTGAATTTTTGGGTCTTATAACATAAGGATGTCTGTTGTTAGCATTTATTAAGTATAATCATTATGTTTCAGTGAATATTTCAATCCATGCGGCATCTCAATTATTATTTAATAATAACTTGTGTCAGTTAATTATAAGAATCTAATGTTTAGATTGCATAGAAATATCTAAGTAGCATACATAATTAGCTCACTCTACCCGGAATAATAGAAAAAAAAGTCTACTTGATTGATTATATAATAGGTTTCTAATCTTTATATGCAAAATATTATCCATCGGTGGTCCCAATTTCACAGAAACAATCTCCAAACTATGCTAGAGTTTCCCTGAAAATTTGATAAAACATGGCCTAGCGGTTTCGGATTCCATAGAGAACAGACATACATATCTATACTGTATTGTATAACTATAAGATCAACATTTTATCTATCATAATCAATTTGTGTTTGTACTTCATAGAAAGAAATATCAGAATTAATGGAAGTGATCAACATGAGAGAACTTTTAATAATTTTTCTTTGAGTCTTTGGATCTTTCTGTAAGAGTTCCCCCTCAGTTTTTCGGATATTAAACTGATCCGATTACTTCTAAAATTACATGCTTGCATTGATTAGTTTGTTTTTGAGTTTCATTTTCAAATCTCATAGTCAAATTTTATTTCAACTTAGAGTAGAATATTGTTTAAGTAAATTTTCCCTAAAAAAAAAATAGCTAATCTTCTTTTCATAAAATATTAAAATTTTCATACGAAAACACAAATATTTTTTTAATAAATTTTCCTGGAAAATTGGAATAGTTTAAAATCATAAATTCAAATGCCACAAAATTTATTCATGTCGATTTATTTTTTTAAAATTATGTATTTTGTTGGTGTTTAAGAAACTTTTTTATTTTCTCTCTTATAATTCGGAAAATATACAATAATTTTATTGATTTTGAGATTAGAGCTGAGCCTGGATTCAATTAAATAAATGTAAATCCATAATAGTCCATGGAATTTATTAAAAAGAAAAAGCAACTATGCTGCAGTGTTGTGTATCTTTTGTTGTTTGTTCGCAAGCCAACAATATAAATTTTATATATTTGTAATTTTGTTTAATAACATTTTTTTGGTGTTCTTGTTGTTGTTGGTGTTTGTTTCACACACCAAGAACAATTATGGTTTTAAATTGTTGTGTGTTCGTTTTTTTTTTTACTCTAGATACACACACACTCACTCATACACATTATTTTTCATTAAACATAATGATTTCTGTTCGAGTTGAATTTATTAGCTTAATTTCATTATTTATGGCAAACTCATTAAAGTCATTTATATCATTTTTTTTTTATTTATTATTTATTATTTTAACAATGCCAAATGATTTATGCATAGAAAAATGATGGTGATGATGATGATGATGATGATGATGATAATTCTTAAGTCCATAACGAAAGGCTTTAAGGTAAACGCCGGATGCGCTTAAGCTTTGAAGAAAATATAGACATAAACATAAAAAGCAAAACAAAACAGAAATTACTATAAAAAATAATTAAGATAAGAAACAAAAAAATGCATAAAAAATAAAACATGAAATGGAAATGGAAATGGAAATGAATAGAAGAGAGAGAAACAAAATGCATAAAATTTTTATTAAATGTTAAATGCTACCTTCAAATTTATTGTTAGTTTTGTACGAGTATCGCTTGCAGTGTAACAGTGTAGAAAGTATGTAAGAAGTATCTTGGATGGTATCATGGTGGATGGATGGTCCCCACTTGAGTTGAGCGTCACTAATCAATTTTCGACATTGACCAATAAATACAAAGACTACGGCTATGGTTATGGTTATGGTTATGAATACTGTAGACTACAGACTACAACATAAACGAATGAACAAATGAACGAACATATGAACATGAGACTAATAAACGTAAAGCAAATGAATGAATTTAGGAACGAATGCAACGCAAATGCAGGAGAAGTAGAAATAAGTTGAAGTAGAAGCATGAGAAGCTGCAACTGAAAAAGTAAACAAAATGTTTATGACTATTTACGTTTGAAAAAATACAGTAACCAAACAACAAGCAAATGTCAGATGGATAGAAAGATACAAGTACGATTATAGTATATTGTACTATGCAAACGTGCAAAGATACTACACACACACACACACACACACACACACACACACACACACACACAGAGACACACACAGACACACAGAGATGAACAGAGATATATTTACTATTATAGAGTATTGATTTGAAGGGAAAGCGTATTGAATGCGCTAAGTAAATATGATATTAAATGCATACAAAGATACTCTTCGAGAGAGATACATATCTCTCATGTATTGATATGATATTCTATAGTGTAGTATAGAGGAGATAATTTGTGAACTGTGAAAAAGTAGTGTGAAAGGGTCAACTGTGTAAATAATAATAGTAATAATAATAATAATATATTGACTGACTGACTGACTCTATTTGTGAATTGTAACAACAAATCGATAGTAATAAAATATTGTATCTTGTTATAAAGTTCGATATTCCACCATTTTACTATATACGAGTAAAGTATAAAAATATTTATGATTTGGGTACCAACAGAGCGCACTGCGAGGTCAATATAATTATCAAACTATTATACATATAAATAAGTATGAAATGATCTGATATGTGTTTGTGTTGAGATACAAAAAGTATCTATCTGCACACGCACAGTTGGTGGGTAACAACCAACCAACCAACCAACCAACCAACCAGGAAATGCCAATGGCAATGAGAGAAAACAACTACATAATCGTACTAAGAGGAGAAATAGGAGTCAGGGTGTCTGGCAGCCAATTTTTATGATGCAATTAAAATTTGTTTAATGATTTTTGTGTAAATAATAAAATAAAAACAGAAATAGTAAAATGATTGTCGAAATTATTATTACAATATTATTGTATTATCACTACAAGCGCATGCATACATCCATGTCTGTCATTGATGATATTACTAATGATAATGATAATTATAGTGATAATGATGATGATGATGATCATGTTAATAATAATGATAACAATGTTCAATGCTTTGATAGTTAAATTGAGTTATTGATGTTTGGCATTTTTATTCACTGTTTTTATTGCACTGTTTATTGTATCTAGATACATTCATTCATTCACTCATTCACTCACTCATTCATTTATAGGTAGTGTTTTTCTTTAACAATCTCATAAAACATCACTGATATGCATTTACTGCCTATTCACTGGTTATTTATTGATAGTTTGAGGCGTTTTTTTTTTCTTTCTTTTCCATTCACTGTCATAAATGTGATGATGATAATTTATTATGGAAACAACATCATAAAATTCAAAGAATTCTTCATTCAAATATTTAATGTTATTGCTTTTATTTATATTTTTTGAAGATTTTTCTACTCTTAGTTTTTTGAGTTCAAGTCTACTTTAGTGTGTTCCTATTTGGGTATGTCAAACCTAAGAAGTACAAAAGTATCAGTGCCTCAACCTATTTTACTTTTAGTTTTAGTTTTAGTTTTTTTTTTTATTTTTATTAGAAGTACATATTTCGTATCTAAATCATTGTTTTGTCATTGCACATCAACCTGAGATACAATAAAGAAAACTTTGCATATTTTATATGTTTTGTGTCGATATTCGATTCAAATCTGTTTTGCTTTATCCTACACTATACTATCCTATCCCATACTAAGTCTATTTTATCCTTTATTTTTTCTGTAGTTTTTATTTGTGTCATTCAATATGTTTTCTTTTATATTGTAACCTGATTTCTTGGCTCAATGGTTATTTGAATAATGCAAATGTGGATTGTATTGTACTCGTACTATGTAAGTATGTAAGTATTTGCCTGCGTAAGCTCAAAATCTTATTGGATCTTCGGTTGATTTTTATATTTATTGTTGTTGTTGTTGCAACACACAAATGTCAGCTTGAGTGCAACTTGAAGCTGACAAGTTGTAGGGCAAGTGTTGTTGTTCTTATTTCATTTCATTTCATTTCATTCCATTACATTCTTTTGCTTTGCTTTGCTTTCCTTTCATCTCGTCATCTCGGTCATATACTACTCACTTAGTCAGTCAGTCAGTTAGTCAGTCAATCATTTGTTCAACCATTCAATACACTTAACAAATGATCGATTGTATTCTATAGTATTTTTTAAGTGTAGATGGATTTTTTGACTAGCAGCGCGTGTGAATTCTTTGTATCTTGATACATTATTTATTCTTTTTTTATTTGCATTTAAGTTTTTATTGTATAATGTAGAATAGTCAAAGAAAAAAGGAAAGGGAGAAAAGCATAAAACAGCAGGAATGCTGCCTTTAAATGCGACAATTTTCATATTAATTTTCATAATAATAATTTTCACTGTTGACAGCAAAGTCAACAACAAAAAAAAAATATTATAAAACCAACCGACGAATGAATGAATGAATGAATGAATGAATGGATGAGAATGAGAATGAATGGGTGAATGAGTAAATGAGTAAATGACTGAGCGACTGAGTGAGTAAAGGAAAGCGTTAGTAAGTTGAAATGAGTTGAGTTGGGTAAATGGGTAAATGAATGAATAAAGTCACTTGAGCGCGTCGCAGCATGAAAAAAAGGATATTTACTCGTTGACAGCGTGTGGCAGCAGCAGCAGCACTTTGAAAGGTAGATGGAGAAAGGAGAATGGTACTAAAAATATTTACACAATGCTTAAGTATTGTGAGTGTGGCTGAGATACTTTCATACATACATAGTACATTGAGAAAGAAGGAAAGAATGAGAGCATTCGCTCTAATAATAACTTGTTTAGTTGAGTTGAGTTGAGTTGAATTGAACTGAACTCAAATGCTTGCAATTGCTTTCATGCTGTGATTCCTGCTTTCTTTCTCTGCTGTTGCTGTTGCTATTGCTATTGCTGATGTTTGTTGTTGTTTTTACTTTTACTTTTATTATTATTAATATTATTATTGTTGTGGTTACTCTTCAGTTTCTCTCTTCTTTATAAAAATTTGCGACAATTTGCTAATTTAATCTGTCAGTTGACTGTTGTAACTGTGTGGTGTGCATACACTAGTGTCTCTTTGAGTATCTCAAAGTACTCATCATAGTATATACTTATAAGTGAGTTTTATTGTCTTAAGTAGAGTAATAAACTGAAATAAGCTGATTTAGGCATCTCTCAAGTTTCATGGTCAATTTTAATTTAACATTTTCTTGATTTATTGTTGCATTTAATTTGCTTTTTTTTCCTATATATTGTAGAATTTCTTTTAAAATGAAATAATTTTAATTGCTGTAAACTATTTGATTTCTCAATGATGCTCAATCGAAGCTCAAATACGTAAATATCAAGAATTAAACCACTTAAAAGTTTAAATTTACCAAAAGTTTTACAAACAACTTATCGAAAAACCACACATGAAGGATGAAGGGTGATACGATTAGGATGAGGATGAAGATGAGGCTGTGTGTATGGAAACTAAGGAAACTAAGGAAACAGATGAAATCGTATATGTTGTGTAGTATTACAGAAAAACACATTTAAACCAACATGCAAACAAACAAACAAACAATCAAACAAACTTTCCTTAGTCAAGTACAAAATAATCTTAAGAAAGCAAGGCAAAGTAATGGAAAAAAAGAAGAAAATTCCAAAGCTGACAACAAGAGCACACACAACTCACAACTTGAGAATGTATCTCAAGTGTTGCTGCGTTCGCTCAATGTGAATGCAAAAGTTACAAGTCACAAAATATCATCGACTCAAAAAATATTACTTTTTTAGCTGGTGACTGACTCTCTGTATTCTTGATAAGATGGAAAGGGGTTTAGGGTTTCATGTTCAACACTTTGATGATTGTTAAAATAAACGCTAAGAAAATTGAAAACAAAAAATATAAAAGAAAAAGAAGAAGGACGGAGGAAAGAGGAAGGAGGAAAATAAATAAATAAAAATAAAATGAAAAAGCTGAAAAAATGTTTAACACGACACAAGAGCAAAAACAAGAACAAGAGCAAAGCGCTTTGGTGGCAGCTTTAACAGTGCAACAGAATCAGCAGCATCTCAGCATCTTGTACTTTGTTGCTACACTTTCAGTTTGTTTCTGTTGCTGCTGCTGCTGCTGCTACTACTTGATGTTGTATATAAGCTGAGATTGAAGTTTGTTTTGGAAAATTTATTTACACAAAAAGATGACGTTCGACAAAATCAAAGTTTAGTATAAGTGAAAGATGAAGAGGAAGGAGATATTGGATTGCAAAAATAAGGAAGGCATCTTTCTTCTACTGATGTTTTGGAGTAAACCAAAAATCAACACACACCGACACACAGTAGAAGATACACAAATTCTGCAATGTCATGCTATCGAATGAGAGACACAGACAGATAAACAGAAAGACAGACAGACCAACGAAATAACCATTCAAGCAACCAACCTATCAACCTACCAACCCGAGCGACTAACCAAAGTGAGTCAAGCCAAACGAACCGAACCGAACCAAAATGAAACCAAACAAAACTTTGGTTTAATCATGTCAAAAAATGACACAACAACACAAGTTTAAATTAAACTTTAGTTGAGAGAGATAAAGTGACGTCCCTCGTCGTCGTCGTCGTCATCAGTCGTCAGTCGTGTCGGTTGTTATAATTTGAAAATGTCTTTAAAATCCAGAATAAGAAACAGATGAAGATGCCTTGATCATTAAGAGGCAATGCAAGGCAAGGCAAGGCAATGCAAGGCAAGGCAAGTATGTAGTTGGGAGAAAGAGCAAGGATTGTTAAGTAGAAGTAGTAGTAGAAATGGACTCTGGCTAACACTTTGCAGAAATCTTTGTGGGCAAGTGTGGATTGAATTGGATTGGCCAATGCGCTTTATTTTTCATGTTTTTGTTTTGTTTTGTTTGTTTCATTTGCTTTTGTCTTTTTGTAGTAAGTAGTAGTAGTAGTAGTAGTAGTAGTAGTAGAAGTAGTAGATATTCAATTGCAATTTTTGCTCAGTTTTTGCTTAAGTTCAGTTTCTCATAGGCAGCATTACATACTTGGAGTTGCTGCTGATGCTGGTGAAGCTGCTGCTGTTGCTGCTGCTGAGTTTACCAAGTACTGTTGCTCACTTGAAACTTGCTGGCTGGTGCCTTTTCTTTTTTCAATTGTTGTCGTCATTTTCTTCGTCCTACTTCTACTTCTACGACCACTTCTATTTCTGCCTGCCTCAGCTCGTTGTTACTGGTAACCATTCATTTAATATAAGAAAATGCTGTGTGTGTGTGTGTGTGTGCTTTGGTATTCGAGAAGTTGTTTTAGTTCTGCTTGTCAGCGTCTTTGCACTTACAACTTTCAACAATGTTTCAACACTTAAGCGACACCAAGCGTTGATGATGATGAAGATGATGATGACAACAATATAACAGCAACAAACTAACGAATGCTTCCATGATATTGTTGATGCTGATGCTGATGCTGCTACAGTAGTCAGTACTCGCAGTTGCTGTTGCTGTTGCTGCTGCTGCATTTTACATCCATGAATCCTTTCCTTTCTCTCTACTCTCCTTCAGTCAGTCGTCCCTTTCTCAATCTTTATTACTACTACACAGAGTGGCAGAGTGTGTTAGTTGTCGTTTTTATTTGGTTGCTCTTTCTTGTGCGAAATTTTTAACCAACTTTGAGTTGAGACAAAACTTCAACACAATTTTTGTGTTCATTTTGTTGTTTCCTTTTATGTGTTGTTGTTGCTTTTGTGAAAATTAATTACAAAATCGTGAGGTCAATCGTTTACATTGAACATTGTCCTCGTTGTATACTGAGTTCTTTTCTCCATCCTTTCATCCACTTGCTCTTCTCCTTCGTAAGTCTAAACGAATGATGTTGATTTTCCGTGGGTGGGTGGCTTGTTCTAGCAAAATACACTCAGCTATTCAACTAACCAAAGTAGCAGCAGCAGCAGCAGATGATGATGGGGAAAAAAGAAGTTTGCTTGCCTGCCAATTTAGTTAAAGTAGTTTTTTTTTCTCGCTTTCAATGAAGAAGATCCTTTGGTTATTTGGTTTTGCTGCTTCTATGGATATTTCTGCTGATTTGCCTTGCTTAAGCTTAGTCACTTTGTGTTTGTCTTGGCTGAGGTGCCTTTGCTTTATGTTGTGTTGAATGAGTTTTGTTTGTTGCCAATTCAAAGTAGGAGATTATATCTACTTGGGAGAAGGAAGGAGCCCAAGAAGATTGTTGAAAGTTGATTTGCATAATTTTCCATTAGAGGCTTGTAAACTGTAATTAAGCAGGTTATGACATCGAACAAGGGTTAGACGATAATTAAATTGGCCAAGAACACACGTGTGGAGTATTTGATTACAAGTTTCCATTTGTCGTTTGTTTCTGTATTATTTTGTTGTTGTTTATTTTTCTTTCAATTTTGTATGTTTTTTTCTTTTTTCATTTTCTTTGAAAAATTCTTGTGTTTTTAGGTTTAAAGCTTTTGAAATGATAAAGAATTTCTAACACACACACACACACACAGATACTCACGCAAAATCGTTGCACGTATCCTTGATGTAGGCAGCAAATAAAACTATTTCTGGCATTTGTTGCTTTTCGTGTTCGTTAGCTTGTTGTTTTTGTTGGCAAATATTTACGACACGCATAGAGAGAATGAAAGAACCTTTTTTTTATTTTATATTTTACTCCTTATGTTTTTGTTTTATTTTTTGTTTGTTTATTGTTGCCTTTCTTATTGTTGTTGTTGCTGTTGCTGTTCCTGTGTGGGGTATTTTTTGGTGTTGGGACATGATTGTTGAGTGTGTGTGTGTGTGTGTGTTTATGGAAAGGTTTCGAAATTATTTAATATATGCCAAGCACATGTGGCGTCATAAGTTGGCTTTAATTAAATAACACATCAAACACGATGCTTTTGGCTTATGCTTTATATCAACATTATTTTCAAAAGCCTAGAGACCTTTGTGTCTCTACCTGACAAACGCACACCCATACACAATAAATGAGTGTGTACCAACTAACCTAACAGATAGAATGGATACTAACACACAGAGAAAGAAACACGTCGCCAAAAGTAATCATGCAAACATTCAAAATTGAAAAAGACGAAAATTTAAGCTGAAGCTTTTGAAATATGGCCCGACAGTATTAAGAGAGTAGAGTGGAGTAGAGCTGAGTAGAGAAGAGTGGAATAGAGTAGAGTAGAGTTGAGTTGTATACTACAATATACAATATTGTAGAAAAATGTTAAAGGATCTAAAGCTATGCACGCAATTCTGGCAACCCAACAAACCAACCAACCAACCAATTCAACTCAATACCGAAACCTGCCTCTGTCAACCTACCTGACTGACTGACTGACTGACTGACTGTCCGTCTGTCCGTATGTCTGTCTGTCTGTCTGTCATTCAGTCTGTTGCCTTTGTCGCATGTTTTGAAAAGCACACGCACATACTCTACTCTAAACATATTTGTATTTGTATGTAAGAAGGAGTATTTACTTTACTATTGTAAATATACAGAGGAAACATACCAACAACCATACGCCCATAATCCCAAAACGCATGTTCCTTTTTATTATGAAATGGAGGCGAGTGGAGAAGATCATGTATGAGTATCTATGATTATATTTCTATCTGTGTATGTATGCAAGTATGTGTATGACATTGTATAAAACGAAAATTTAATGCCAAATGAGAAATGGCAAACTGTAATTTCGGCAATTTTTTACCTGTAACACAACGCACAGACAAACAAACATTCATTCCTTCATTCATTCAAAGAGATAGATAGAGAGAGTTAAAGCTGAAACAATTCTGTGTAGATGTTGTAGGAAGAAGGTTGATTGTAGTAGGTTGGTTCATTTCATTGCCTTTTGCATCGTTGTACGTACGTACGTACGTTTCTACAATAAGTATCTAGATATTTTTGTCTGCTTGCTGCTTTTGTATGAATTTATTTTATTATTTACGCATTTTAATTCATTGTTTCATGACACAGAAATTTTAGAGAAAGAGGTGATGTGTGCTGCTGCTGCTGTTGCTTACCAGAGTTTGGTTGTTTGTTGACAAATCAGTCAGTTAGTCAGGTAGGCAGGCAGGCAGTCACTCAGGCACTCACTCATCTAGTCACTGAGTCAGTCATTCAGTTAGTTGTATGTAATATGAAGGTGTTCTATGGTTTATTGTATTATATTTTTCTTTCGATTTGTTTGTCAGTCATTGACAATTACTCAATGTCGTTTTAGTTCATTTAAGATAGATACTTTTTTGTATCTTTTGTTGGCATTTTTCACTGTCTCAACGATAAACGAACGATATGATTTCCATTCTTCCTTCCTTCCTTCGTTCCTTCCTTTCTGCATTCTTGTTTAAGTTTAACAATTTGATGGGGAGCATTTTTTAAAACACATTTCCTTTGTGTATTTTAAACTTCTAAACTACTTAATACTAAACAAAAGAAGAATAAAAAATATAATCAACAATAAAACGAGAAACATTCCGCCCAGAATGCATAAAACGCCTCTTTTGACATAAGCCAAATTAACATTAACATTAACATTATTTACCTGTGTAGTGTTTGTATCTGAGTATCTTTTTAAGTATCTTTCCGTTTCTGAATTGCTTGGATTATGTATCTATTTAACTATGTATCTCAGTTAACTAAAATGCTAATGCGCTTCTATTGTTTGTTAAAATTCATTCTTTGCACACAATCACAATCACACTCACACCCATTTCTATCTATCCATCCATCCATCTATCCATCCATTCAAACATTCATCCATTTATCCATTATCTTTGTATTAGATGTTATGTCCTTTCATGCTTTCCTTTCCTTTCCATTCAATTTCAATTTCTCAACTGCAATTATGTTCTTGAAACTCAATTCAATTCTATTGTATACCGTTTGTCTCTGTCGTCTGCCCCTGGCAATTTCTTGTTCTTTGGTTCTTGGCAATGTTAACTGTAATTTTGAGCTAATTCATAATTGAAGAAGCATGGAAATATACGTAGATAAAGATGAAAAGAGGAAAAGGAAGAGGAAAATGAAGGAATTTTCACATTTCAACTTGAGGTTTGCTTTTAGAATTTGACTTGGTTTGGTTTGGTTTGGTTTCGTTTGGCTTTGCTTGGCTTTGGATGACTGCACGCCATTAGTCTTTAAAGTTGCCACAACCACTGGAACTCAATAACAGTAACAATACAAACAACAACAACAACAACAACAGAAAGAGAAGCTACAACACCAAAAAGAGGCTGATGCTAATAATAAGCAGCTTCCTGTGTTTGGTTCATTCGTTTCCGACTTTAATTAGCGTTTGGCACGTGATCTTTTTCTCATCTCCCCGTCATACTCGTATATTCATTCATTCATTGATTCAATTCTCTTTGTCACTCTACTTAGATTGTACACTATTATGTATCTTTGTTTCTTGTTAGCAAGTATTTCAAGTGTTTGAAAACTATTGAACATACGTACGAGATACTACGCATCTAGTAATATTTAGATACTTGAAAGATGCTTGAAGATCTTAACTTTCAATCAAAATCTATAAATCTCACACTCAATTTGCATTAAATCCGAATGCAATCTTAAGTGGCTGACTATGAGGCTCATGACAGGACACGCCCTAAAAATATGCTGGCACTTTAAGACACTCAGATATATACAGTACATAGATATTGAAATATATAAATGAACAACATTTGAAACAAATAAAGGAATATGTATAGAGAGAGAGAGAGAGAGAGAGATAGAGAGAGATATACTTACAAAGTTTGTATTACACAAATGCATCTGTGGCTATCGAACCTTATGAATGTCATTTATTTTATTGTAGTTGCTGCTTCTTGTGTTGTTGTGGTTTGTTGCTTTGAGCATATGTCCATCTATCTATCTCTCTATTATATATATAAATGTATACATATATTTATCTATTTGTGAGAGTATATGAAGTCCTTGTAAACTTGAAGCAAACATAAACTGCAGCTGCTGTTCCTACAAGTAAATACAATATCAAACTATGCTTTTGCCATAATGTGTTACCAACTTTGTATACTTATATCTTAATGTTTATCTCCTGAATGTCGAAATCAACTTGGCCACTTATAGGCAGTCAACTGATTTCATAGAAGATACATACTTATGTAAGTATGTATCGTATGCACATACGTTCTATTCATACTTAGTATTGTAGATGGTTTTTTGTTGAGTCCTTCATTGTCGTTGTCGTTGTTGTTGTCGTTGAAACAAGGACACAATAAGCAGAACAAAATACTAAAACAATAACTATAAATGCTTGGCATGTTTAGTAAATGAATGTATCTGTTGTATCTAGATATGTAAGTAAGTAAGACTGTTTAGTGTATGTTGTATCTACAATATGTGTCTAGTATTACACATTAAGTTGGTTGCTGCACATTTGTGTGGCATCATGTCACACTTGATGTGTTCGTTCGTACGTTCGTTCATGTTCTCTCTCTCTCTCTCTCTCTTAGTTCATTTATTTAGGTTGTTTTGTTTTGCTTAATGCGCGCTTTTAGTTAATTGTGGCAGCACACACAGAGAAACAGAGAAACACTAGGCACTAAGGACATTCAGATACATTTTACGAAACAGACACAAAATGCAGCTGTGCATATATTTCTTAAATATGCGACATTTGTTGCTTGTTCATTTGTGTAACTGACTGCTGACTGACTGTCTGACTGAATGACTTCGTTGCTATTACTGCTGTTGTGGTTGCTGTTATTGTTGTTGTTAACTTGAGGTGTCTCTAAAGCATTTCACACTGAGTCTCCTGTTTCTTCTTGTCACAAATTGTTTTCAAATATTTTACTTAATTAATTTCTAGCTAACAAATTTTTGTATTAAATTCTTGCATAGTTTCACTGATGCCTCCTCCCTCACACTTAAGGTGATTAGATAATATTATAGTGATCTCTTTATGATGATGTTTGTGACACATTAAAGTAATCACAGGAGACCTCATAGGGTCTATGGCATGATACTTACTCATTATCTACGGCCTCGCAACTGATTTGATAAATTTAAGAAATCGTCCCCATGAATATCAGATTTTCATATGATTTTTGTTTTTTGATTTGAGTTCGATTTTTTTTCTTTGTATTTAATCATCGAATGAATCAAAGCTATTGTTAAAATTGATGCAGTTATTTTGTAATTAAATCTCTTTCAACAGAAAAGGGATTTGATGCCTTTTTTCTCCATGTTTCCTTTTAAATATTATTATTTTTTTTTTTTTTATATTTTTCCAATTGAATGCATCAATCATTTAAATGAATTAATTTCTTTGAATTTTCATAGCTTCATTCAAGCGGAAATAAAAACATTCTGCATACCTTTTGAAGTTGCTAAGGAATTTTCATTTTAATAAATTCATTTAGAAAATCCTTTCTTTCACTGATTAAATATATTTAAAATATTTTTATGATCATTTGTGGTGATTTGTGGTGATTGTTGTCGACACAAAATATTTTTATGAATTTTTCTATGACTCAATTTGAGATTTCTTATACTTGTTTTAAATGGTATATAATCAATGCTCATTTATGCAACTTTGCATTATTTAATAGATGTTTTAAATACAATAATGTTTCAATGTTTTTATCGCTTTTTAACGAGCTTTTTGCAATTGTCTAAATAATCTCATTAGCTTGGGTTGTTTGTTGAATGGTTTTTTAGTATTGTATGTATGTATTTTATTTTTCAATTTCCATATTTTTTATGCCGCCAAGGGGCAGAACAAGTGCTTGACTCGTATAAGATTGGACTGTAATGGAGTGGAGTAGAGTGGAGTGGAGTAGAGTGGAGTAGAGTGAAGTGGAATCGAGTAGAGTAGAGTAGTGTGTAGTGTGGACGGTGACTTGGACATGGTCCAGTGCCATTAGTCATCTTTACTGAACGCCTTTTTTTGTGTGTCTTTGGTAGTATAAAGTACTAAGTTGTGCCTTGGTTGACGTTTAGTTTTTAGTTTATTGGTTTTGTTTTTGTCTTTTATTGAGAAACGCCACTGATTAGCGTTTTGCATGCGAAATGCATAAATCATTCCACTTGCAACGCGCTGCTACTGAAGTCAGTCGTAGTCGTTGAGTTATATCTGCCTTATTTTCTCTCCTCTGTCCCCGTCTCTGTATCTGTATCTGTTTTTTTTTTTGTAGTTGGCTTGGTTGTCGTTGCATTTCATCGTCATCACCACCACCACCACCATGATCATTACCATCATCATGGTCGTCGTTGTCGTTGTCGTCGTCATCATCCTTCTCGTTTTACATATTTTTCTTTCTTAGTTGTGTTGGTTGTTGTCGCCTGTTGACATTTTTATTGCCTGAGAAAATAGAAATTTTTCTGCGGTTGCATAAATATACATTTATTTGCAAAAGCGTGGCAAGCTTTGTGGCAGCAGCAGCAGCAGCAACAACAACAACAACAACAACAACAACAACAACGAAGCTGCTGCATAAATTTGGATTTTATCGCAACTAAATGGCCATAATACGTTGCTTGGCATTGCTCGTTTATTATCTGATTCGGCTATATTGGTTACTATTCAGTTGTTGTTGCTGGTAGTTGCGTATTTTAACTTTGATTATTTTTTATTGCAAAATTGCTTAATAAAATAAATTGTCAATAAATAAAAATGGTAGTCAACCAAAAAGATTTGTGGTCACTTTGAACTCACTCGTTCCTCGTTTAATAAGAAAGAATAAGGAAACAAATATAAACACCAAAACACATTGCTACAAAACAACAAAGGAAACGACAACGAACGAATCTTTTGCGTGGGTGGATACCGAAGCAATAGAAGTGAATGTGTGAATGTGTAAGACTAATGATGTTGTGTCACTGCAGTTGCAATACATAAAACTGTGCAGTTATGTTTTTTATGGCAGCAAATACTCATTGGTATACGGAAACCAACCGCACTAAAAGCGATAAAGGCGCCAATTAAAGCTAAAAATTAAAAAATAATAAAAATTAAAAGATCCAAAAAAATAAATGAGATAAAAAAAAAGAGAAAAATTAAAGGAAAAATCATGCAAACCAAGCACAAGGAGATGTAAAAAAGCCAAAGAAGAAATCAACATGAATAAATCATGCTGCTGTCGTTGATGAAGGCGTCTTGGAAATTTTATTACCAACGGCAGCAGTAGAAGCAGCAACAGATACTCGTACAATGAGTAAAAGATGAAGAAGGGAAAGCCAACGGACAGAAACAGCACAAAAAGAAAATGTGGCTGCAACTTTTGCTAATTGAGGGCAAAGTAGTAAAAAGATTAAAAAAATGTAAAGAAAAGAATAAAAATTATGAAGAAAAAGAATAAGAAATTGAGAAGATGAAAAGATGATTAAAAAATTATTGCATGCCGCCTCTTTTTGTAAAGTAAACCGCTTCGATCTCTTGTTGTGGTCATGTGGTTATAATTTTCAAATTCACCATTAGACATTCCAAAGCACCCACGCACTTATGTAGTTCAGTTGATAGAAGCGTTGAACTGTGAAAAAATTATTACTTACCATCCATAAAAGGAGATACCAGAATACTTGAATACTTAGATACTTTGTACATATATTTATACATATGTATGTATAGTGTAGGTAAATGTATCTAATGTGTTGTATGCAGTTATTGCAAATAATTCACATAATGTTACTTCCCACAGATCAAGGCAAAGACGACTGACACTGACTGCTACTAATGATGTTGCATGCTTCAGTGTATTACTACTATACTTTGAGAGGCACCTTGCTAACTTGAATTTTATCTACTTCTTTTCCTATACTTAGATACGAAGTGTTTCTGTGTGTGTGTGTGTGTGTGTGTGTGTGTGTGTGTGTTTTGTCATTAAGTTGCAACATTTGCGTTTCATGCATTTTGTACGATTTTGCTTTACTTTACTTTGCTTTGCTTTGCTTTAATTCAGCGCTTCATAAACTTCCTTCTTTTGATGCAGAGTGAGCTGCTGTATCAGAGTTAATGTTGCTACATGTTTGATCTGCTGATAGCTTAGATTGCTACTTCTTGGCAACATAAACTTTTCTTCTATTACATCATGAAACATACTAAACACAGGCACACACTCACTCACTCACTCACTCATTCACTCAGTTGCTCAGTTACTCAGTTACTCACTTACTCACTCACGTAGAAGTACTTGAAGCCATGTCATATCTATCATTATCATCAGCGTAGCATCAAGAAAAGAAAACTACGAGAAAAAGAAGAATCTACTTGCAACATCAGCAGCAATGGCAATTGCATCAACACACAGCATCACCGCGATGAAGACAATCTGACGGCAAACTGCTGCACTCACTAAGTCACTTGGATTGCAAACGTCCTCATCATTATCATTTTCGTCGTCATCTTCATCGTCATCTACGTCGTCGTCCACTCCTAATCACTGAATGCATCAGCTTGATGATGTTGCTGCCGCTTCTGATGGCGATGGCAATGATGCTGCTGCTGCAATTGCTGCCGTATGTTGTTGCCGTATTCTTTTAACATTTTGTTGGCGGTCGGTCGGTCGTTCGGTCGGTAGCGGTAGTGGTGGTGGTGGTGTGGTGTGGTGTGGTGTGGTATGCCATAACATAAGTCGCTGATTGCTGCTGTTCCTGCTGCCGTTGTTTTTTTTTTTTTTGTTTTTGTGTCGCCGTCCGTCTATCCGTGAGGCAGCAGCAGCAGCTTCTCCAGTGGCATCAGTGTCAGCGTGTAGTTCTTACATTATCCAATGCTGACACTGACTTTGCTGCTGTGCTTTTTGTTTTTGCCTGCCTGCCTTCTTAACCATTTGTTGGTGTTGGATGCTTGGTTTTTTTTTGTTATTCGCTGCTTGTTTTTCTTTTTGATGATTTTAGTGTTGCTGTTATAACTTCTTCGCCTTAAGAGTTTCTTGCAGCTTCACGCTTCGAGTGCAATTGTCAGTTGCGCATTTGAGCAGATCATGAATTTTTTCTCAGATTATGTGAGTTTTTCTTGTTGCTATTTTGCTATTGGTGTTGCTGTTGTTTTTGGCTTTTTGTTCGCATGTCTAATGCATTTTTTTGTGTGTATGTTTGTTGCATGCCGCATCATCAGGAGCAGCCGCTGCCGCCGTTTTTGAAATGTCTTCACGGTACCACATAAATACATTCATTCATTCATCCATCTATTCATCCATCCATCCATCTATCTATCTAAACTTACCTACTACATTCATAATCCTATGTTCATAACTCATACGTTCATATTTCTATTAATAATTTAATTTTTTTTATTTTTTTGTTTTGCAAGAGAATTTCAATTTCAAATGCAATTTGCATTTTAATTTGCTTTGAGCGTATCTGTCATAGTTTTTTCTTTTCTTCTCTAATTCACTTGCTTGAAAAATGTCAGCAGATTTTTCGTCGTGAAGTGACATGACAATCAGACACAGACAGTCAGATAGACGACAGACAGACAGACAGACAATCTACAAACTGCAAAAACAAAAAATTACCAATGAAACAATCTGACAAATAGCTTAGGTTTAAAGATATAACAACAGGTGGTGGTGACTTTTATGTTGAGTATATTTCTTTGATTTTTTTTTTCAATTTATTTATTTTATATTATTTCTTAAATGTTTTATGACTGATAATTAATTTTTATTAATAGTTTTTGTTTGTTTAATTACAGGTGAGTACTTACTTCACTCTATAATGGCTTTTAAACTGTGCAACAGGTAAATTTTTAAAAATAAACAAACAAAAAACAATGAAAACAACTAAAAAGTGAAGGTAGTCTCAGTTTAACCAAAGCTTCGATACACTTCTCATACGTATAATTCAATTTTGTGTAATTGAATCATGGACGCCTATGTCTTCCAGCTTAAGATTATCTACTTCAAAACATTAGACTCTTCTCTCCCAGAAAAAGACCATTTTCATAAACCATACATACAAATTAGTGTTTTAAATTGTTCGTATGTTATACGCTGCCATACAGTTAATTTGATTGCATTGAAATTTTTGTGGATGTGTATGGTTGGTTTCTGGCTTGAACATAGGATAGTTTTGTTCCCGATATGTTTCCCCATTCTCGAGATATTGGAACTACAAAAAAATTACATAAAATATCACTTTAATTTTATGATACTAAAACTATGGTTATTGTTGATACTCATAGTGTAACAGAGAAAATATAATGATGCTAAGAAAGGAAAATATCCGTGCGAAGCAGAGTCGGGTACTCTAGTTTTCTATAAATTTTATACTTTCTCAGACACAATATCATCAATACTGGCATAAGTAAAATGAGGAGTAATATGTATTGAAGTTTTTATTCTGGCCTGGAACTAATGGATTGTGCATCTTCCTAGGAGCTTAGTTTCCAAGGGACTGAATTACAGAGGGATATGGTTACAATTTTCCTATAAATGTATATTGTGGGATCTTCCGTCTCTCCTCTTTATTGTTGTATGTAATATACATTTGAATAAACATAATGTACCTTTTAACCTATTAATAGATACTTTGGTATAAACATAATAAATTGAAATGTAAATTAAGTAAGAAAAAACCCTCGTCCTGTGCTCGTTCATAAGAAGTTCCCATTTAATTATATTTGATTACCATTAAAGCCTTTCTTTCTTTAACAACAAACTTACAACTTTATAAACAAACTAAGTACTTTAGACCAATTTCAAGGCATCAACGAAAAATACTTTGGAGGAAATTAAATGAAATTCACACTTTACCGTTAACGAAGCAACAACAATATCAGTAATAATAATAATAGCAACAACAACAATAACATAAAAACTAAATAGAAAATTATGGCATCGCGTGCTAAGCGAATACCAACAAACAAAATAAAAAAAAAAAACAAAAATTCAACTTGAATTATAGAGTAAAAGAAGAAAGAAGAAAGAAACAGTGTTTCATAATAATAATCATAAATTATTGATGTTGTTTGCAACTAACACAAAAAAAAAAAAAAAATAACCAGGAAAAGGAGGGCGAGAAAAGCAAAATAAAGAAAAAATTGGCCCAACATTAATACAATATTAAGTCAAGTGCAATAACACAAACAACAACCGAAACAACAACCGAAACAACAAGCAACAACAACAACAACAACAACAACAACAAGAGATCATCAAGCAAAAGAGTAAGAGGGAAAAATCTAAAGTGAAAAATCAAATCAGAAGAAGAAATCTTGTTAAATTACATAGATACTTTTGGAAGAAGAAGAAGGAGGTGGTGGTGGTGGTGGTGGATTGAAGTTGAGTTGAATTATGAATTGTAGGGAAGTAAACTTTATTTGAATATGAATTGCTCTTAGTTAGTGTCAGAGTAACAACATTTCTTGCTTTATTAATATTATTTTTGTATTTTGTATTTATGATTTTTTATGTATTTCTCATTTTATTTTTCCTGACATACTTTTTTCGCGCTTGTCCTACTATTTCTAAGTTATTATTTTTATGATTTTTGTATTTTGTTTTTTTTTTTGTTCGTTTTTTGCCTAACTAAATTAAATATGCAGATTGAGCGGAAATTGTATTTTGTTGTTGTCGCTTTACCATAACAACTACAACAACAACAACAACAACAACAACAAGACCAATTTAAAAAGCGTTAAATTCAATGACAGGACATAAAATAAGTGAAAGAGCGAAACGAAATTGTAATGAAAATGAATGAATGCATACTCGTATAAAATGGATACAGAAAATTCAGTTGAGTGAAATAAATGCAACCAAAAAAACCAGAGCTGGGAAATTGAATGACATATCTAGAGGGTGAATCCCCTTGAAATGGAGGATATGCCCATTAGATCCATTTTTAGTAGTCCTAAGTCCTAAGTATGACAAGATCATTGAGAGTGAGCCTGACATGACTATTACTTTTCTATTCTGTCCAATATCTTTGAGTTCTCATATGGTAATGGTGAATGGTATCAGCGAAAATCTACTAACCTATTCAGATTTAGAAACTTGTATTGGTATCAGTTCCTACAGGTTTCAGTATTGTCAACAAAAAAAAAAAAAAAAAAATAATGAAAATATCTGAATATGTAGATACAAATTTTTTAAACAAACAAATGACAAGTGAAATAAGAGAATCATGAATATCAAATATAGGATCGTCACACAAGCAAACAAATGTGTAAATAAATGGAAAAAAGGAACCAACAAATGAATGTTTGTTTGTAGAGAGAAAGAAGAAAGAAATGACAGAAGGACGGCAAAAAAGTGTTGCATGCGTTTTGCACAAAAAAGTTGAATAAACTTTTAGTTTTTTGCTTTCGGGCATAAAAAGCGCAGCTTCCATCCAAATGTAGAAAAATATAAACAACAACAAAATGAACTATGAAATAATAAAGAAAAAAAAAAAAAGACAAAAATCAGTAGAACAAGAAAAATAAAGGGGACTAAATGAATGCGCTTTGAAACTGGTTCAAATATTTTTGCTGATGGTGTGGTGATGGTGATGATGCTGATGGAGGTGAAGGTGGAGGTGGTGCCCAGCTTATAGTTGTCTTTGCCAAACTCAGACCCAAAGACCTCACGAACAACAACAACAACAACAACATAAAATGCGAAAGCAAAAAATACTAAAAAAAAAAAAAAATTAAACGAAACAAGACCAAACCAAACCAAAGTTAAGCACCAAGCAAAAGACACCAACTAAGCCAAGCTAAGTTAGGCCATGAATAGGCCGCCAACGATGATGTGATCATGATGATGATGATGAGGATGAGGATGAGGATAATGGTGCTGGTGAACTGAAGGTGTACTCCTCCAACACCATTTGTGTATTATTTTCGCGCTTTTTTTCAATCTTTCTCCTTGTCTCTTTGTAGTACAATAGTAGGTAGGTAGGTACTTCTGTTTTGTGTTAGTTTTAGTTTTTTTGTTTGTCTATTTTATTTGTTTTTATTTTTATTTTTGTTGCTGTTGCTGTTGCTATTGCTGTTACTGTTGTTGCATAGAAATACTTTCATTAAACATTTAAACAACTTGTTCGCGCTCTTGTACATGGCTCAAATATTTGTGAGAGCTCTTCTCTTCTCATCCCATCTCATCTCACTACAAATCCCCCTCAATGGTGTTTGGTGTTTGGTAGTTTTGACCTCATTTTTTGACTGAACATGGCTTTTAGTGCGCGTTGCATGTTGCACTTTCTTCATTTATTGTAGTTCATCGTCGTGATGTTTTTTGGACATCTTTTATACCTATTTTTTTTTTTTTTTTATATTGTGAAACTAACATATTTCGACTTAACACGTATTAGTTTTCCAAACTATTATGCATGTATATTTTGTTTAATTATTTTAAGCCCTTTTTTTTGTTTTTTTTTTTTTTGTTTAGTTTATTACTTTGACATGATGAATGCTTTCCATTTATTTAGCAAGCGAGTGAGTGAGTGAGTGAGTGCATTTTGAAATAATATTTTTTGTACTTAAAAACTAATAGAAAATTTTCAAAGTGAGATAATTAACACCAATAATAAATACTTTTGTAAATAAAAAGAAAAAAAATTAACACTTTAGGTTTAATTTGATTGGTGCCACCACTCTTGATTTGATTTGATTTGACTCAACTTCACTTCACTAAAAAGTTGGGGGAGGTTTGTGATTCATTTAATCTTATATTTTGTTTGTATTTTGTATGTCAAGCAGCTAATTTGAGTTTACCAAAGTTAAATATTATTTTAATTTGGCCTAAATAAATATAAGAAGACTCACTCACTTCTCCCTCTGGAAGTGTAAGAAATTCATAAAGCATAAAATGTTGTGTTGACTAAGTAAATATGTATATAATATTTTTGTTGTACCCTACAAATCAAAATAGAAGATGGTATATTGAGTTGATTGTATGGAGAATATTTTCATTGAATTTCAATCAGAAATGAAAACAGAAAACTTGAACAAATCGAAGAAACTTTTTCATGATTTTTTGAACCCAATAAATGAGAGTTAAATCAAACTACTCATATGTTATTTCACCTTTGATTTGATTTCATAGGGCATAGGGTATGCGACTGCAACTCTTACCCATCTAACTTGATTATTTTTTTCTCCTCAATTTATTTTCTTCGCACATGAAAAATGTTATTTTATTCTCAAAATGATGATGCTGCTGCTGTTGATGCTTATTCAGCTTCTCAACTTTGTTATTTTGTTTATATAAAGGATGTGCAACAAACACATATCAACAACAACAACAACAACGACAAGAACAATAAATAATCAACAGCAACAATCAACTTCAACAACCCCTCTATTCATCACCTTCCTCCATCTATCCTAATATCCTTTCTCCCTTCCATTTTAGTTTTGTTGTTTCATTAACGCACGGATGCTGATGCTTCTGATGCTGTTGCAATTCTTCTTTTCATTGCTGCTATACTACTCTGTTTTTCTTATTAGTTTTCTGTTGATTTATCATGAGGTGGCTGTAGAGAAGACTGACAAACTGCAAGTAACCAAAAAAGCAAAAAGACGAAAAGGACATCAACCAACCAACAAATGAACGAAAAATAGAGAATAGAGACAAGAATGAGTCTCCCCTTTTAACATTTTACTATCCTTAACTTATTATCCTGGCACTGTTTCCTATTACTACGTGCATTCATTCTTATTTCGCTCGTTTCGTTCATTTTGTCACGCGCTGAAGGAAAAGTTCATTTATTTTCTGTTTAACAGTATTTAGGGATTTGCTTCATTGTTGCTCGATTCCATGTTCAATTCATGTTTTGTCTGCATGTCCGGCCGTCCGTCAGTCCGTCCGTCCGTCAGTCTGTTTGTCTGTTGGCAGTCTTTCTTTACTAATTCGCCTTCTTGTTTTTGGTATTTTGTGTGTTGCTAGTTTTTTCATTAGAGTGTCATCCTAATGATTCCAGTATGAATTGAACTCAACCCAACCCCAATAAAGACAACCCGATCGCTAGCAATTGCTGTTTTTGTGCTGAGCTGAGGTGAGGCTGAGGGTTAATAATGTTTTATTTTTGTGCCTGTTTCTGTTTCTGTTGTTGTTGTTGTTATTATTGTTCGTAACTCATGTTGTTAGCTTTCCTTTCATCGTCTGTATTCGATTTAATTCCTTTCAAGTGTTCCTTTAGTACGCATACACAAACAAGTAAAGTCCTTTCTTTTTTTGGACTATAATAATATTTATACACTGTTGCCCTGTTCTTCTTCTTCTTTTTCCTCAATGTTGCTATTCGTCGTTGACTGACTTGCGTTGATGGCAGCTTTGTTTTTGTTTGTTGTGCGTGATTTGTTTCCTGGCTGAATTGATTGCAAAGGATTAGTTTCCTTTCAGTTATTGAGGAATGAATGAAGTAAGCCATCGAGTAAGCATTCGTTCCTTTGATTATTTGTTTGTTGTTAGCTTTAGTATTATTTAGGTGAGAAGTGTAGCTTTAACAGAGATTGAGAAAATGACAATTCTTAAGTCTTTCACTTAAGGACATTGAATTGATGATGATAGCTTAAATACTTCATCAAAAGGAGAAGAAGAGAATAAGTCAGGGATTGACTTTCACTTTCTCTTGTTATGTTAGGTTCTTTAATGAATTTGTGTGGAGATTTTGTCCCACTTTAGTTAGTAGTATTGGGAAATTGTAAAAAAAAAAAACAAAAAAAGATTTTTAAAAAGAAATCCTCTATTAAGACAAACACGAGCCAACATAACAAATCCAATCCAATCCAATTCAAGGACTTGAAGAAGGAACTCCACACAATACAAACAATCAAACAAGAAGGCGGCTCATGATGAGAAGCTTCAATTCGTGCCAAAATCGACTCGTTGCCAATAAATCCGTAACGAATCCTTTGCGCGAGGAATACATACACAATTGTGTATGCGAAATGGCAACAGCAGCAATAGTAGCAACAACAAAGGGTTACACGCTTGAGTGCATTTTTGATCGACGTATCCGAGCGTAGCATATTGATGGCAAGTTTTCGTATTTTACGGATATTGCACAAAATCCATTGCCCAAGTTAAAGCCATCAAAAGAACACAAGGCAACAAAAAAAAAAAAAACGAGATTGGAATGGATAAAACAAAGCCAAAGTCAAATCTCAAATCAAAGTCAAAGCAAGAGAACCAAAGTCAGATCCTTTCTTGTGAACTGTGCCTGTGCCGTGTTGTTGCTTAATCTAAAAAAGGATATTATTTTTTTTTTTTTTTTGCCATGTTGCTGCTTACTAAGTACTATGAAGGACACAATTTTGCTTATATGTTTCTCTCTGTGTGTGTGTAGTAGATGATTTGGGTTTTGCTGCCCGCCTGCTTTTACATTGTTGAAAAGTTGACTTTTAATGCGCAACATATTAAAAAAATATATAAAAAAGAAATGATTAATTACATGCAGACGAGACACACACACACACACACACACACACACACACACACACAAAAGAGAGATAGGAAGGAAGGACGAAAGTCAGAGATGAGTTAGGATGTTGCGTGAATTTGATTGAAGGGCGTGCGTGTCAGGCAGAAATTATTGAATCGAAGAAGCAATATAACATAGCAGTAAGTAAGGCAGCAGGATACTGTTGTACTATTGCTATTGTTGTTGTTGTTGTTGTTGTTGTAAACGCCTTTAATTGGATTTCATGCCAAGATTTCGGTTTTTAACTTCACGCATATTTTGAAATGAATCGATTTGGTTGTTCTGATCCCATTCGATGCGTCGTTGTTGTCATGGAATGAAGTTGAGTGCATTAATAAAGATTAATTGTTTTTTAAAAGGAAATTTACAGTGACACTTTTTGAAATCAAGTGTCGTCATCGTCGTCGTTATTGGAAGTTGGTTGATTGGAGGAAGGCAGGATACATTTTCTCCCTATCACTTGATTCAAATATGGAAAAAGTCGTTGACAATTGCCGTCCCCTGTCCCCTTTAAAGAGGGAGGAACAAAAAACAAGACAAGACAAGTGTTGGAGAGCATGAGTTCAACGGCAGTCAATATAAGTGACATGCACTTTATCTATGTCACAGTAGGTTAGATGTATGTGGCTCACACAGATACGAGTACACTAACACATGTGCACTTTTGCATATTATTGTATAAAAGTTGCCTTGTCTATGTGGGAGAGAGCTTAGTGTAGCGTTTATATCCTTTCGCGGCTCACTCAATTGGAAGATTAAATGCATTTCCTTTTTTTTTATTTTTTGTTTATTTTTGTTTTTTATTTCTGCTGATCCTTGCTCCTTGCGCTTGTTGTTATGCGTTTTAATTTTGTGTTTTGTCATACACATAGAATTGTGTAACCCTTTTGCACTACTTACACCACTTAGACGACTAGGGTGCACACAAATACACACATCGAAATACACATGGAATTTAACTTTATTGTTTTGCAATTTTCGTTGTCCTTGTTCGCATTTTATATATTTTTTGCCTCTTTTTCCAGTTGTTCATTTTGTTAGTAGTGTGTGTGTGTGTGTGTGTGTGTGTGGTGTGTGTGTGTGTGTGTGTTTATTGCTGTTGTACCTAGTAATACTTGCTCAGCATTTTTGTTGCGTATGAATGAATTGCAGGATAGAAAAAAAAAGAAAAAAAGATGAAGAAAATAATGAAAAAGGAAAACAACAAGAACAAGAACAAGAATAAAAGTGAAGTCGCCGCCGCTACCGCCACACATAATTCAAATGTGGCGCAGGTAATACTTTCAACAATGTTCCTTCATTCCAATGCTTCCTGTTCAGCTCAGTCAGCTCAGTTCATTTCTGCCACACCGCCTGCTTGTCTTCCTGCCACATTTCCCCTTTGAAATATGCGTTTGAAATATGCCTTGGTGAGAACGACTAGGATTTTGCTTGTGCCACCATGAATGAGTTAACTGTGTCACAGGCATCGTAAATTTTCGCTCCTCATGTGTGTCCATACATCCATATACTTAGATGTTTGTTTGTAAATGTGTATTGTTGTGCGTGTTTGTGTAAGGATTTGTAGCGCAGCTGTTTGCGGCTTGTCAGGACATTTGAAATTGCTTTGCGGCGTAATATTCTTCACCTAAAACTTGCCCTTTTCTCTACTCATGCCTAGCATAATCGTTCTATGATGAAGTCTTCTACTATTGTATTATAGACTCTAACAATAAATGAAAGGATAATGTTATGTAGAGAATGAGAGAGAGGAAAGGAGAATAAATTTAAATCAACCTCAAGGCTATTTTAGCTTTGCATACATGTAATTTATATACCTTTGGGCACCACTTGGAATTGGATAGCAGCTGTATGTTTGTATGTATGTAGTATTTATTTCAAACAAAGTGCTGATAAATCGTTCGATATTCACATTTTTTTTATTACTAAAATAGAAAACCAAACATAAAAAAAAAAAAATAAATAAAACTAGAAAATTGAAGATTATATGAAGGAAGAACCCTCCAATTAGTTGTCTACAATTGCGTACTCAATTTGACACAAATGAATGAATGAAAAATGATCTTAAAATAGTCTATTTGAGAGATTAACACAAGCGAGAAATCGCCATCTCCTCTTCACATTTACAGCTGCTACAGGTTTAAATTGTGTGGCCCAGACAATATTCTTTTGTATTTTAGCCGCTATCAATTTAAACTGACCTTTGTCCTTCCTTTCTTACTTTGGCTGCCTTTTCTATTTTTGTTCTTCATCTAAATACAATACTTCATACTTTTCGGAAAAAGATCTTTCTAATAGCATAAAGAAATAAGATATAATTTCGGTTAATATTATGTACATTTAGAATACAATTTTTGTCCAGTTCAATTCACATTTTGTCTAATTCTTACTCTGTTCCCTCTTTTTTCTCCTCTGTAGATGTTCACTTTCCTTTTTCATCCGTATATCATCTTTTTTTCTTTTTATCCCTAAAATTTTCAATAGAATTTCAGACGAAACATCTTTGTTGGTTTGTGTTAGGGATCATCTTTCAGTTTTGTATATGGGAATCATTAATGCTTAATGTCATTTGTCCTTTAAGTAAGCGACACATTTTTGTGTTTGATATAAGAGAGAGAGAGAGAGAGAGGGAGAGAGAGACAGAGTTGAGTATAGGTAGTACATAGGTTGATAAGTAGGTAAATGGGTAGGTAGGCAGCCCAGAGTCATGTAGTGTAGACCCTGCTATAAGTATTTTGGGTAGCTATTTTTGCTCTTCTTTGCTGTTACTGTTGTTTTTGTAATTGTTACTGTTACTGTTGGTGTTGTTTTTTTGTTTTTTTGTTTTTGTTTTGCTGAGTCAGTGAACTAAGCTGATCGTGCAACATTCATCTATGTTCAATATTTGTCTAAGGGCTTTCTGTTGTTGTACGTACAAAGGCATACAATTTGACATGACAACATGAATTTATCTGATCGTGCGTCATGTCAGTTGGAAAATTTCTCATCATCAATGGATAAAGGAAAAAAAAAAAAAATTACAGAAACAAAAAATAACTCGTAAAAGTAAATAGTGTGTGAGCGATAGAGTGCCTTAGATAATAAAACAGCATTTTACTAAAAGTGAATGAGTATAGATATAGAGGATTAAAGTTTGATGTACGTACTACTACTACAGAGAGTGAGTGAGTAAGTGAGTGACTTTGTCAATTGTTCATTGACAAGCCACTGGTTTATGGCAAATGTCCATACATAAGTAAATAAATAATGGTCAATGAACTGACTGACTGACACTGGTAGATCAAAAAAAAAAAAAAAAAAAAATTGACAATGAAACATTTTCTTATTTACTTACTGCCAGGATCTATGAAATATGTAAAACAGAAATTTAATAAAAAATTTTATTGTATAAAATTAAAAAATTACAAAATTTATTTATAATTTTATTTTATTTTTTTTTTTAAATAAATTCCAACAATTGAATAATTTACAATGAAACATAATATTTCACAAAGAATTTTTTGCGCTTTAACGAAGCTGAAACTTATAACAAAATGAAAAATTACGAAAATGAAAAAATAAATAAAATTAAAAATGAAAAGTTGCCATGTAAATAGTAAGTGAGATTCGAAATTCAAACAAGAAATGTGGGAATGTGGAAGAAAGTAAAAGGAGGCGGCCAACAGTTGTGTGAAGAGGATAATAAATACACACACACACACACACACTCACAAACACATACATACGGGCAATTTAATAATTTTTTATGGCGTTAAATAAAATTTTATTGGCATTTTTGTCGCTTGGTGGTAGCTTTAGCTTTTTTGATTTCAACTTGACTGGACTGTAGTTTGAGCTGCTGCTGCACTGCGCTGCATTGTATTTCAGTTTATATTGACTGTGCGACTTTTCTCATTGTTGTTGTTGCTGTTGTTTGTAATTGTCACTATTATTTTGTTGCATGTTGGCGTAATTTTTCGCGTATTTTAAGTTGGCTGATTGTTGTTGTTGCTGTTGCTGTTGGTTGTCAGTGCATGTGACAGCGATGTCATCAGATGCAACAATTACTTAAATACAGCTATAATTTTGATGCAGATACCCAACATCATCAAACATGCATATATAAGACTATAGATATTCAGATACACAGATACACACACAGTCACATGAGCATAAGCAATTTGCATAGTACACGCCCACTTGAAAGCAAAAAGGAAAAAAAAAAGAATGAGAAATGATTGCTTGTGGCTACTTTTGAATTAAGGTTTTTTTTTTTTAAAATAATGATTTTCCTTATTTTTTATTATTTTTTTTTTTATATAAATTTATAAAGCGAGGCAAGTGCATTTTGTTGTTGTTGCTGTTGCTGATGGTGTTGTTGGTGTTGGTGTTGGTGTTGATGGTGTTGTTGGTTGATGTTGGTTGGCCTGAATGAGCGAGTGATAAAATAATTGTATTATTGCGGCTTGTTGTTGTTGTTATTGTTGTTGTATTTTAAGTGAATGAATAAATGACAAAAAATATTTGCGGTCCATTACCCAGTGGCCATTCAACACACACACACACACACACACATACACACACACACTCGCACACAGAGATTCACTGATTCAGAGATATAAGTGTACTTAAATACATGTTTGAATGTATGAATATGATGATATTGTATTATGGTCAGTTGCTCATTGCAAGCTTTTACTATTATTATGATTGCTGCTACTGCTGTTGTTGTTGTTGTTGTTGTTGTTGCTGTACATAAGCTATTATCCTGTTGCAGTTGTTGTTTTTGTTTTTGTTGTTGGTGATGGTGATGGTGATGGTGGTGGTGGAGCTGTTGCCTGATATCCTTTATGCCTTGTAGGCAGACATTAACGCATCGTCGCAGCAGTTGATCATTGATTCAATAGTTGATGGCAATGAATAGATGAATGAACGGTCGAACGAACGTACGAATTGGATAGACGAATGAATGAACGCAAACCATTATTATTTAATATTTATTTAAATTTATGTTTATTGCATGAGGGAAATTATTAATGAAAATTTAAAGACATAAAGATACAGTAATTTTTATTTATTTTTTGTTAACGTTTATTACTTCAACTTCATTAACATGTGATCATTCATGCATGTGTCTATTGATTTATTCATTTGTTCTTTCATTCATTCATTCATTCATTCATTTAGTAAGTTATGCATTCATTTGTTCTTTCGCTTATATTCATTGATCCAATCATTTATTTATAAAAATCAATGTTGCCTTTCTTTCATCATTGTTAAGTTAAGTTTCAAGACAAAAGCCGCCTGCCTGCCAGCTTAACAAGATGCTATAAATTTTGATTTAACTCTCATGCCATTAACCTAAACATACATCACACACACACACACACACACACACACACACACACACACATTCATACTCGTAGATACAGAGTTTTGTATAAGTATTGTCTGACACGCTACAACTATTAGCCTTTGTTTATTCAATGCTTTTGTCCAAAATCAAGACTCGCTTTATTGATTCATTAAACATTTTGTTGTCAATTTGTCAGAGTGCTTCACCACTCTCCCGCCTTCTTACTGGTGCCTGATGCTTTCCTTTCACCCTTCTTGATGTCCACGCCTTTTTTTGTTTTTGTATTGTATTCTTCATTTTTATTCGGTTTTTTGTTTTTTTTTTGTTTTTTGTTTTGTCTACTTTGCGCCACTTGTCTTTACTGGTTGTCGATTGACCCACGCTCATTTTCTCTGTTTATTTGTTCCTTTTTTTCTCTATCTTTCATTTTTATAGCGCTTCTTGATGATTGCCCGACAATAGTAATTAACCCATAAAATCAAATTTACAAAGAAACAGAGAAATAGATTGAAAGAGATTCAGTGAGTGAGATCACATTATAAAATCAAAAAGAATAAAAATGCTACTACATTCCTCTTGGTGCTTCCCATCGCTCGACAATTTGTGTGAGTTTTGCGTTGGCTTTACTCACGCAGCGTAAATTAATTGAAACTCAAATGGTTCCCGCCTGCCTCTTAACTGCTCCCATTCCCATATTTCCATCTCTGTTCCCACTTCATTTCACTTGATTCAAAATCAATGCGTCAATTTTGTATGCTTCATTGATTCTGTCGCAATTGTTATAAATTCCCGTTTGATTAGTTGAGCATGAAAAAATAAGTAACAAAAATGAAATAAATGAAATAAAAATGGAAAATGGTGTGAAAAATTTCCAAAAAAAAAAGAAACAAAACAAACAAAACAAAATGTTGCAATTAAATAAGAAATATGTATGCTGGTGTCCCCTCTGAATCCCGTGCTCATGGTCTATTATAGTTGCCAGTCAGGCTGGAAGACAGGTAATGATGTTGGTGGCGGCGAGTGGCATGCAACATGTAACACCGTTTCCCATTGCAATACGCTTGAACGCATTTTTCCAATCAGCATGCGATTTCATGCGGATTTTGACACTTGGCCGCATTTTTTCTTCTCCTCTCAAATTGCTGTTTTGGTGTTTTTTTTTTTTGCTTCCCCATATCCTTTCATGAATAGCAATTCCAGTTGGTCTGATCTGCTCTGCTCTGGTCTGGTCTTGGTGCCTGATGGTTGGGTGTTGTCGGTTGCACGTGTCGTGTTGCTAAAAAGCCTGCATGCGCAGCATGTTGCAAGTTGTCCATTCAATTGGACAACAACACATATACACACACATGGATAGGTAGGAAGGTAAAGAAGTAGAGAAAAGTTCTGAGTCAGTCAGTGAGTGAGTGAGTGACTGACTGACTGACTGCCTCAGTTACGCCAGCCATGCCACACCACACAACACCACACCACACCACACAACACCGCACTATGTAGTACGCAGCAGTCAGCAACAGCAGGCAGCAGTCAGTATTAGCCGAAGCAACATCAGCATCAACAGTAACAGTAACAGTGACAACAGCAGCAGCAGCACCTTCAACTCAACTCAACTCAACTCAATTTCAGAATTGACTAATCCAAAACGTTTTTGACATTTGGCGTTACTAATGACTTTGCACGTCTACACGTTATTTTGCTGCTCCTGCTGCTGTTGTACTTAGTTGTTGCCCATGTCAGACATTTGTCATATTTCTGTCAAATAACCGTTTTAATATCGACGCCATTTGAGGATGTTGATGTTGCTTCTTATGATGATGATGATGATGATGATGCTGCTGCTGCTTCTACTGCTGATGATGATGATCATCGTGATGATAATATTATATTCGCTTCATCCTGTCCAACTTAAGTCAAAAGGAACAGATTGAAATGTTCATTGAAGTGTTTTATGGATGCCTTGATTTCTTGATATTTATTAATATTTATTTTCTCTTTCTTAATGGTTGAATAACAATAATGAAGGGAGAAGAATATTTAGGATTGATGACATTTTTCTAATGAATTTTTAGAATTTCATAAGAATCTTATGAAATACAATAGTAAATGAATTCATCAGTTCAAAAATTAATAAATCTATTAATAATGTAATGGTAGATCTTAACTAAGAATAATGAGATTCGAAATGAAGAAATGAAGCCCTTATATATTCAAGTCAAGTAGAGTAAAGTAAAGTAAAGTAAAGTGAAGTGAGATAAATAAATATGAAGGCCAACAATGAGGGCAATAACTTCTTCTCCTGATCTCATAGTACTTGATTTGATAAAAATCTTAAGCTTGTGTGTGGGATTTTCTTCATAATTTTTTTGAAAAATTCATTAAGATTATTTTTCTTGGATTATGATTTATTACTTAAAGCATTTAATTTTACATTTTTTAATTGAATTTTGAACAAACAACAAAATAAAAAAAAACAACCAAGTAAAATAAATAAATGTTTAAACTTATGACATTTAAATAAATGTTAGCATAATAAATGTTTCAAGACAAACAAGCAAAACACTTAAAACAGACAAGACAAGCAAAGACAAGGCAAGAGAAAACACCAAAAAAAAAAAAAAAAATATATATATATTCCAACGAGTTAAGTAAACCCACCTGAACGCCACCCGCGGCTAGCATGGAATTATAAAAGAGAAAAAAAAAATAATAAACGAATAATAAAACTATGGTAAAACGCATTGAGAAGTTAGTAAGTCAGGCAGTCAGAAGAAGTAGTACGAGTAGATGAAAAGAAGAGTGGAGAAACTGAAAATCATTTTAAAATGCAAATGCCACAAAGAGCAACACAAATCAGAGCTCAGCAGGACATCAAAAATACTTTCGCAGTTAACGAAACTTGTAAAGAGAAACAAACCAAGAATGTCTCTCTGAGGTTATGAAGGATGAATTACAATACGAACGGAATATGCAGTAAAGAAGTGGTGTGCTGCAGGGATTATACAAAAACAACAACTTTTGCAATTTATATGCATTTCGAAAATAAATTTTTATTAATTTTTCAATAAATTTTGTTGTTTTCAAAATTATGATCCAGAATCATTGCGCACGCAATGAGCGAGCAGTGAATGATGATGATGATGATGATGATGTCATCATAAGAAAAATGCAAATAACAAAAATGAAGTGACTTTATTGTACTCGTATTATCAGTCAGTCATGCAGCAGCAAGCAGCAGTCGAGGCCAATATAGAATATACTTATTGTAGTATAGAAGTAGTAGTAGGTGGATGATGGTGTGTGTGTTGATTGTAGCATGCAACACTTGAATCGGTTTAACCCAATTCATTTATCGGTTCATTTAGGCATGCATAGAAATTCATCAATCATGCATTAGTCAGTCTTATTAGTGACTATGTGAGCTTGCAACATCAACATCAACATCAACATCATTATCATCATTATTATGGTGATAATCATTATTATGCTTTAGCTAGCAACATTGGCATTCAATAGAATTTGTGCTTCATCATGTTAGAGCGTGGTAGGCAAACAAACTATCTAACAGGCAACCAACCAACCAAGGCTTTGCCTTTATTCATTAATTCATTCATTCATTGATTGCTTCATCTTTGGATGAATATCATGCGCTAACGATGCTTGAAAATACTACTCGACAGTAATAACAGCAGCAGCAGCAGCAGTAACAAGAATACTTCAGAGTTAGAAATTGAATTTCTCATTGCAAAATTTTCAATTTTTATACATCAAATTCTGTTGATGTTGCTGCTGCTGCTGTTGATGATGAGGATAAGAATGAGAACACCAAATGCATTCCTACTATATAATAATATTATAGTTCCATTTAGTTTGATTCAATTCAATTCCATTGATGATTGGCCTTATAGGCTGATGGACTCCTCTTTTATATTCAAAGAAGGCAATTTAAATTGTTTTTTTTGTTTTGTTGTTTTTTGTTGTAACTTTGGCTGTTGCTGTTATTTATTAAACAATAAATTCCCATTAATTGCGCTTAATTATGACAAAGCGTTGCAATTTCCATATATTGTATAATTTTTTGTGAAAAGTTTTTATTTTTGCTTTAGCAACAATTAAAAACGCATTTCAATCGAGTAATTATGCTTCATTAAGGCAAATCCAGTGACCAACATTTTAAGGATGACGACTATGATGTTGATGTTGATAATGATGATGATGATTGAGATGATATTGTTGCATGGCTTGCACATTTGCATTGCTATAAAACAAGTCTCTTTTGAGGGCGTGTCAGGTGACGCCCAATATGAAAAGAACAAGGACCCATAAGAGAATGAAAGATAATACAATACTTAGGAAGTGAATGAGTGAGTAGGTGAATAAGATGCCGCAGCATTATATAATCGAGCAGAGTAAATTGGGCCACAAATGACATCGTAAAACTTAAGATTTACTCATATTAAATGCCATTTTCAATGTTTTGTTGTTGTCACTGTGTACTTATGTACTTATATACTTATGTACGTATGTATGCAGATGTATGCCAGCATGTTATGGACACATCTTGATTAGCGTTAACGGGGCGCACTGAGGCTGAATACAACAAGGCAGCAACAGAATCAGTAACAGCAACAACATCAACAACAACAACAACAATTGTTCCAACAGTGTATTAACTTGACTTGGTCGAAGAAAACATACTTATGTACATATGAGAACATGGGTGTATATGACTGGCTGACTGAGTGAGTGAGCGAGTGAGTGAATGAGGCTCAATAGTTCAACATTAATGTCGTCATCGTCATTATTGCCACACCCCAAAATAATCGAAAGCTAAATGACATTTTCAAAAACACATTTTCGTTTCTTTGTCTGTCCATCTGTCTATGGAGCGAACCAACCAAGACCTCTGTCTGTCCGTCTGTCTTTCCATCTGTCCAATTGTTTGAATAACTTGAGTCTGTGTGCCTGTCTCTCTGTCTTTCTATTTTGTGTAGTTGTAATTAATTTATAGCCAACATTGGTACGTCGTCATACAGACAAACATTTATTAACTTGGCCAAGAGATCAAGGCAACAAATGAACAGAATAGAACAGAGCAGAACAGAACAGAACATTACTATGCTTAGTCAGAGGTAAGGTAAAGCACATTGACGAAGATAACAAGAACAACAACTGGGATGATGATGATGATGATGGCGCTGGCAATGGCTCTAGGGCAAAATACCACCTTACACATTACTGGACAACATTGAGAAACAGGCGGCAGTCATTCACTCATTGTCACTGAGTTGAGTTGGCTCAGTGAGTGACTCTTACTTCTTACTTTTTACTACGATAGTACTTAGTAGGACTCTGACTGTTCTATTTGAGATTGTAAAATTTTAATGTGCACTTCATTATCTCGATTTCAAAATCTAATTACATTGAATGAGCTTCTTTGTCCATGGGCTAAAGAAGTAAGTAAGTAGGCAGGCAGGCAGGTAAGCAGTCAGTCAGTTAGGAAGAACTAAAAAGGCATTCATTGCTTCTCTACCTACTATGTAACTACATAACCTTATATTAGCAGTAGCTCTCTGTTCTAGTTCTAGTCTAGTTCTCAAGGTGCGTTCTCCTTCCTCTATATGTTACATACATACTTATGTATGTATCTCTTCCCTATATCATTGATTCTTTTTTTTTTTTTTTTTTTTTTTGTCGTTTTTATCTGTGATGCGTGTTCTTACTATATGTGCGTGTTTTAGGCACGTTTGCTTTTAGTTTCAGTAGCAGTTGCAGGTGGTAACTAGCAAAAAGTAGCTACAACTAAATATTATTACACATACTCAGAGACACACACATACACACACAGATGCACACACAGATACAGATACAGATACAATTTCAGGCACTTCATTTGTCTCATTCCTTCAACACTTGTGTGTTCCTTCAGTTTGTTTCTTCCATGCTTCCAGTTACTTTGTATTTTGTTCCTGCTGCCGCCGCATTTTGTGTTATCAAAGAATGAATCTTTTGTACGACGCATTGCTGATAACTTAACACGCTTGGCGACTCCAGAACAACATCATTAACGCAATCATTTTCATTGTCATTATCATGATGATGATGATGATCATTATTATTATTATTATAACTGATTATGATGATGATGATGATGTTAGTTATTGGTATTGAATGTAGGTATGTATTTTGTTGTCTGCAATTAAAAAACAATTTTATTGGCCTAAAGTAAATGAAATTGTTTGTTCTTCTCATCTCTCCTTGTTTTATTAACTCGTTTTTTTTTTTTGCTTGGTTGGATCCTTTTGATGTTGTTTTATTCGTTTTTATTATTGTTGTTTTCTGATTTCAAGAACAAGTTAATTAGCCAAACGATATTAATCACATAAAAAAATATGAAGATATTATGAAATACATAAGTATTTCCTTTAAAGGGTATAGAAGTATAAAAAACTTGTTTAATGATGTACATTTGGCGCCTTTTAAGGAAAGTATTTCTTCGTTTTATACAATATTGTATTTATAATTACGAGTATTGTAAAATACATTTCACACATACAGTTTGTACATAGTAGGATGTGATTTGAATGGGTATTTATCATTTTGTCGTCATTATGTTTGCAACAAGTTTGCCCATGGGAGAAAAAAAGTACTAATAATCAGCAGCATCATTTGATGCGTGATGGTTTCTTAATCCCACAAGGAAATAAACGAAAGATCAATCAGAAGTCTCAGATTAGCAGATTCTGATATTGAAAACTGAACAATCGGATTACCTTCTAAATAAGCAGATCATCAATAGATTTTTCAGAATTTTTTTTTAATAGAAAACTGATTATTAACTTTTTGAGTTCTCCTGAATTTTTTTCTGTTTGTGCTGTTAGTAAAAAAGTATTAATACTAAGAATGAAACAAACAATTTAATATTATTATTATTATTTTATTTATCAATAAATTTTTATTAATTTTAATTTATCAGTTTTCTTTTTTTCTCTCACATTTATAGTAATTTAGTTCTGTGATTTTCTTTCTTATTTATTTTATTAATATAAAAATATTTTGTATTAATAAATTATTTATTATCAAATATTTTACTATATATTTACAATATTTAATTTTTATGTTATATTTTCGTTTTATGAAAGTGTGAATTTATGCATAAATTAAATGTCGAAAGATTGAAATTGTGTTGAATATATTTTCTTTTTTTCTCTTCCTTATTTTAAATTGATTTTGTCAACATGATCAAACGCGCAACTAATTAAATAACTAAATAATTAATTAGTTATGTATACAAAATGTTAAATACACATTTTCAAACATACTACTTACAGAGAGATAAAATATACACATACACAGATACGAATACATATGTACATCAACATATTCACTTGATTGTGTTTTAGGTTGCATTTTGCAAAACATCATCATACTCATCCTTATACAATACTTACTTACATTTTACATATGTAGAAATGTATGACCATGATGATGAGAGAGGCCATCTCCAAGCCTTCTTATTGTTGTTACTGTTGCTGTTGTTGTTGTCGTTTCCCCATTGTCGTGTAAACTTAAGTTGAACTGAACTCATATACATTCAAGTGTTTGTTCCGATTGCAGACGTTGATTTTACACTTGAGCGTGTCGAATTGCGCATTTTTCTGCATTAAAGACAAGCGAAATGTTTGTTATTATTGTTGTCGTTGCTGTTGTTGTTATTGTTATTGTTGTTGTGACTGTATTATAGTATCTTTACATTCGTTCATTCGCATATAATTTAAGCAATTTTGCACACACTCTGCAAGCTTAAACACCTTTTTAAATGACTTTAACAATAACAACCACAACGACACCGACAACGACTACAACAACGACAAACAAACATCGATGAGGACACACAACAACAAACACTACACCATAGTTCATACATATATACATAAGTACATACAATAAAGGTGTTGGTTAGTCTATAAAGATACGTACATATGTACAAAGAGTGAGGAGTTGTTGCAACTTGCAAGTAGGAAAAGGCATGAAAGACGACAACGACAACGACAACGACAGTAAGCATCTGATCATGCATGCACGTTTCGCGTTCGCTTTCGCGTTCGCCAACAATTAAAATAAAAATCTCGAAAGCAAATAATTTTAATTAAATGCCAATACACACAATGTTCAATGTTGTTCACTGTTGTTCGTTCAATGATGGTGAATGCGACTGCGACTCATAAAAATTGCACACAGATTGCATGCAACAGATAAAATAACAACAACAACAACTACAACTACAATTACAATATGTGTTTTGTAGAATGTATGTCGCTATATCTCTGACGATTTGTTGTTGTTGTTGTTGTTGTTGCTTCGTTGGTCTGTTCAATCGTTTGGTTGGAATAGTTTGGTGTCTCTTGAGTTTGTTGGGGAACAAGTTGTTGTGCTCTACCCTGAACAGCAAAGCATTCAACAATTGCCCATAAAATGTTATATTACAATAATTTTTGGTTTTTTTTTTTTTTTTTTTCGTTGGTTTTTGCCCAATGAATTTTGGGCAAATGGTTTTTATAACACATTATTTTATTCCAAGTATTTTTATTTGATTGTATTTAATTTTCATCTATGACACCATTTGAAGCAACCATAATAAATGGTATTTTTAATAAACATAATAATATAATATAATAAAAAAAAAAAAAAATCATTTATAAACAAATTAATGTCTTCAATTTATAATTTATCGTTGTACACACCCACAATGTTAATTTTTTTTAATTTTATTATTTTTTTTTTTTTTGTTTTTTTGTTTAAATACAATATAAGCACAGATGTCAGTTGGGATCGGTTTAGATACTCGAATGTTTCTCAAAAAAAAAAAAAAAAAAAAATATATATATAGAAGAAGAAGAAGTATGAGGACGTACATATGAGTGAAGGCAACAACTGCAACATTCAACTGAACTCAACTTAACTCAACTCAACTCAAATAAATTATTATTTTTTAAACTTTTTACGAAGTTTCGTTTTTGTATCTTTTTGTTGAATTTATTTCATGTCTTGTTTCTTGGCATCGCAGACAAATGATGATGATGTTGCGGTAATTATGTTTAGGTCTTCCTGCCTTCTTTTTTTTTTTGTCTTTGTTTTTGTGATTCTGTGTTTTCTCATCCACTTTGTAACTGAGTTATTGTTGTTGGTGTTGGTGTTGTTGTTGTTGTTGTTGTTATTGTTTATGTATTTGTTAAACATTTTTGTGTTTTTATTTGATTTTCTTGTCGACTTTTGGCGCAATCAATTGCTTGTTGTTGTCTTGCGTTGGCGTTTAGTCAGAAAGTCATCGAAAACTCCAACGCTTTCAGATGCCACACGGCATGATAGCACTGCGCAACTTTGACCCAATTGAGGTGTTAGTCTTTAATGCTTTGATATTGAAATAGGGAGGAGATATGCAGGGGACAGTATTTACTTATATCGAAAGTGATCTTAAGTGAAAGGTATGCTGTCTGTCTGTCTGTCTGTCTGTCCTTCTGTCTGTCTGTATATATAAGTGGTGTATGGTGTATGGTGTTTGGTGTTTGGTTCATAGTTTATGATGTGTCGAAGATTATCACAAACATATTTTCTGGTTTTATTTAATTTTAAAAGCTTTTGAGAAAACACATTCCAACAATCAGCCATTGAAATATATTTGTATTTATTTGTACAATCCTTATAGACATCGACTAGACCACCTCACTAGAAGCACGAATAACGAACGATAAAGATGAATAAGTGGCTCATCTTCAATTCAATATAAACTAAGTTTCGTGTGAATAATTGCCTGACATTAAACACTTTTTCCACACACACACACACACACACACACAGACTCACACTCACAGTCACTCACTCACATAGATGGAGGAATGGATGAACACCACATATCGTGCTGCTTCATTTCATTTCATTTGATTGATTTATTGTTTGATATAAAACAGATGCGCATCGCATTGCTTTTCCTTTCTTTTATTTTCTTTTCTCTTCTCTTCTCTTTTACTATACTTTGGTTTTATATTTTTTTCTTGGTTTACTTGGTTTACTTGGTTTACTTGGTTTACTTTATATCTTTTATGGAAATATGTACACTGTTCCATACGATTATCATGAACATTATCAATTAAGCGGCTTTGTTTTGGGGATTAAATAAAGCCATGTATTACTAAATATGTGTACTCGTATGTGTGTGTAGTATTTTCTCTTTAGTTGTTCATTAAATATGAAAGGAAGACACACCCTGTCACCATAAATACAAACGAACGAAGAACTAGGAAAGAATTTTCAAGCCAAACTGAATCCAATGAGAAATTATACCCACATCTCTATAATCAATCATTTTATCAATGGGCAAGCGAATCAATATCTATTGACGTATGTGCATATCTACATAGGATAAAAGGCATGCATACGAATATAGTCACATAGTGTGACGATGACGATGACGATGGTGATGATGATGATGATGAATAAAGCTTTTAGTTTGCGTTTAACGCCTGATAGCTTCGACAAAGCGTTTAATGCGTGTGCTTGAAATCAAAAGCGAGAAGCACTGGCAGTAGCAATAGCAATAGTAATAGAATCATTGACTCCCGATCACAATACGAACAAATGAGTACAATGGTCTAAAGTGTGATGTGATGAGATGAGATGAGGGGCGGCGGTGAACATTATGCGCTTAACACTTGGCGAGGGAGGGTGACAAAGCGAATAGAAGCAACCCACCTAACCCATCGACCAACCCATTCAATTCAACCCCTACCCTACTCCACCTATTTCAATCCTTCGATTCGATCAACAACCACATTGTGTGTTGTATTCTCAACATATGTTTCTATGCATGTGAGGATGGATGTATGTAGATACAAATGAGCAGACAACATGCAATAGATAATAGCGAGAAATTTGGTTTAGAATAGAACACAACTATACTATTCACATGTGAACAAACAAAAGAAGTACGAACTGTAACCGCATTGAATGAGTTTAATTAATTTTCTAGCATTTGATTTGACTACTTCAGAATGGGTGAGTGAGTAAATGAAAGTGTGAGTGAGTGAATGAATGAATAAATGAGTCAATGAATAAGTAAATGAATGAATGCCGCGGGTTTGTCTATTCATCTGTCTGTCTGTCTAACAGTCTATCTATCGCCAGCTTTAGTTGTCTAGTGATTTATATTGATTTGTGGCCAAACGAATTCATTAAGGGAACATCTTTTTGTATTTAGTGTGACGGCGGAGACTGAGACTTGAGAGGATTATTCAAATAATGCGGGCACGAATTAATTGAAATTTATGCAATTTTGTTGTTCCTTTCTTCTACATATTTATTATTAAATTTCCATTCAAAAATCTAATTCAATTTCTTCTCTCTTTCCATTTTCATTTTCAGTTTACAGAAACACAATCAAGAAAGAAAGCAAGCAAGCAAGGATGTCATCATCATCAAGTACCAAAAGAATAAAGCATTTCAAGAATGCTGATGCTGCTGATAATAGTAAAAACGATTTTACAAAAAATTCATCAGTTTAATGTTGGTTGGTGGCTTCATCTGGAGGCCAAAGTGCAAAATGCGTTATAAATTTATATGAATGTTTAACGAGTATCGAGAAGTGAATGAAACGCAACGAATAACGAGAGCTTTATAAAGAATAAAGAAAACAAAAAAATATAACAAAAAGACACCGAAAAAGGAAAATTACAAAAAAAAAAAAAAAAATAGGAAAAGAGAATAAACAAAACCAAAATCAAATTTAAAACAAATTTTTTTTTGTGTTTGGACAATTTGATTTTATATTTTTTTGATATATTTAAAAGTGACTTAAACTGTTATTATTTCTTGTTGTTGTTAGCATTTAGTATTATTATATTTTGTTCGCGCCGGAAATTGCATGTTTAATGCCGTAAACGACAAAAGCAACAGAAACACACAAACAAAAGCAACAGCAACAAGAAAACGTACTAAACTCTAAGTGAACTAAACTTCGTGCAATAGGAAAAGCGCACGTGACGCGACACCGTAACGTAACATAACATAACGTAATTGCGTCTCATATTGTGTATGTATGTGAGAGTGTGAACTTGGCTTTACTGTAATAGACGCCATTTAGTAACGGTAATTGCAAGATACACGTGAAGCAACACAAAACAGAACAAAAAAAAAAAAAAACATTTACAAAAAGATTGAGTGAACAAAAAAAAAATATAGAATAATACAACAAACGAGTAACGTGAATTGTTGGGCCGTGGGTGGTGGTGACCCAAACTAACAGTATTTATATAACCCGCCCATCATCATCACCATTCGCATTCGCATCAGCATCAGGATGGCAGTCAGTAACATTGTCTGTGAATGGCTACGTGCATTGGGTCTTGCCCAGTATGCGGAAAGTTTTCTTGACAATGGCTATGATGATTTGGAAATCTGTAAACAAGTTGGTGATCCTGATTTGGATGCCATCGGCGTTGAGAATCCCGCACATCGACATAAATTACTAAAGAGCGTGCGTCAGTTGCGCGAGAAAGGCGCCGCATCCGTTTATTTTATGCTTAACGATCCGAATTCATTATCCGGCAGCATGGAAATACTCTGCGAGACACCGCCCAATGAACTGGAATTGGTGCTGCGCGAACAGCTGGAGTCCGATGGTGTGCGTTTGACAGCGCATCCATATTCAACACCGGTAAGTTAAATCACACCAAACCAAACCAAACCAAACCAAACCACAAAAAAAAAAAATAAATCTTCTCATTTTTCTTATACTATTTCGCATTTGTAACTTAAATTGTTATATTCAATGGCTCGTTTGGGGTTCTTAATGAGCTGAGTTGAAGTTGAGCTGAACTAAACTGAACTGAACTGAACTGAGCAAAGCAGAGCTGAGATGATGGTTGAGATGAGATGAGATGCTATTGCTGGTTGCATCGTTAGGGAAAGTAATTCTTGTCAGGTTTTGAACAAGCGAAAAGAATTTAAAATTTCATAGATATTTTTTTCTCTCCATTATTTTCATCATTTCCATCCATTGTAAGGTTTCTGTCTAAAGCTTAACGAACACTTCTTGTCTCTTAGCATAGTGCTGCTGTTTTTTGAATGAGAATGCAAAGCTTTTGAGAAACTTTTGAATTTGGCATTTTAATTGAACATTCAAAAAACTTGATTGTATGAAATTATGAAATACCTTCCCTACCTTCTCCGATGCTGTTACTGCTATCTAAAGTCTCCATACGAATGAGCAGTGTATGTACTATACATTGGATTTGTATAGTTCGTAAAGTTTCAATTAAACTTTCAATGCCATGCCAACGCGTCGAGCCACACACAAAGAATGATCCAATAAATTCCATGCTATTCAATGTCATTCTTTGGGGTGTTGAATTCAAATTTTGAAGTGAAACAAAAAAAGAACAGAACCCTAAAAAAAGAAATAGTCGACGACGACGACGACGACGATGACTACTAATGCTTAAAATGTCAGCTCAGGTGCTTGACAGCCAAATGAAGAATACTTGAGCAAAAGTCCTAAACGAAACTTAAATCGAGGTGAGTCCACAGCCAACGAGTTGAGTGTCATGTCACCATTGTCGTTGTAGTTTGCCATTGTTTTCAACGCAGACAAAGCACTGTTGCATAAAGATACCTGGCTTAGAGCAAAAAGACCAATATTTTTTCCAGGTAAACTAACTTTTCATGATGGTATAAAATACCATCTACATCTACATTTTAAGGTCTTTCGGTTTGAGTGCATCTTTCTCGGAAATTATAAGAGAAGCGAGGAGCTCAAATTTGATTTTTAGATCTTCTATAGTTGTGAAGATACTTATTACCAAAAATCTACATCTAAACACTATTTCTTTACACATTTTTTATCATCATTTACAACAATGGAATGTCCGGAGCTTTATTACTTCTTTAAAGCAATAAAGCAATTTTGAATAATCTTTAGTAATTTTTTTATTTTCTTTGAATAAATTTAATAATGCATAAAATCTCTCTACTCTTGTCTTTTATTACCCGCGAGAGTATGTAATTAAAAAACGAAGATATGTTTTTGAGTTACTAAAAATTAATTTTGAGAAAATTCCCATGCAGACCAAACGTCGTTTAATCCACCGCAGGCGATTTACTGCCATCGAAAACGTTTAGCGTAAAACTTTAAGGTTTGATTTATTATGCAAAAATATTATGACTCAAAGAACATAATAAAGCAAAAGCAAAAGCAACAGCAACAGCAGCAGCAGCAGCAGCAGTAACAATAACAAAAACAGGAATCACAAGAGACAAGGAGTTAACAGACAGTAAAGTAAAGTAAAGCCAAGCAAAGCAAAACAGAACAGAACAGAGCAGAGCAGAGCACAGGATGTGGCACAAAGAGATGCATCTAAAGCAATCGCTGCCGACGCGACGAGTCAAATCAAAAGCAACTCAAAAATTTGTACGTCAATCTTTCTTGCGTAGTTACGAGTTACGTATGTATATATGTATGTCTGTCTGTCTGTCTGTATGTCTGTGATGCAGAGTATCTGTGTATGTAGTAGTAGTATGTGGTATATTTGTGTGTGTGTGTGTGATTTATATGATAGCATGAGACATGCCTCAGCTTTGGCAAACTAAGTCGACGTGGGTCAAGTCGAGCGAACAAATCACGTCATTGAGTTGTTTTCATCCTCATCATCAGTATCAGCATTGCCAGCATCATGATCATCTTTACAATCATCATCATGATCATCAACAGCAGCAGCACTAGTAGTAGACGCCGCTACAAAAGCCATACAACAAGAACATCAGCATTAGGTCGCATCAGGCAAACGCCGCTGTGGCAAGAGCGTTGTAAAAAGACTCTGTAGATGATACTGCAACTTGAGCCGCGACTCATCTCGGATTTGTTGTATGCAGCATTATTCATTCATTTCTATATTTTTGTGCTTGTCTTATAGTATAGAAGATACTAGGAATAAGTAAGTAAGGATATAGTGAAAAAGAGGAAAGTGGGTAAAGTCTTTTCTGCATATTACAAATGGTTGGATTGGACGTATTTGCTCAACTATCAACAACATGGTTTCATGGTACTACAACTGGGAGACACCACAGAATAGGCAGAGATGGAGCAGGAGGGGAGGGGGAAGGCAAAGAGTGTGTGTGTGTGTGTGTGTGTGTGTGTACGTAAGAGTTAACTTGTTTACTTCGGTTCATATCTATCTATAAATGTCTGTCATGATGTCTTTGGTTTGCTGCTTGTATAAAATGGTTTTTTTTTCGGCTTGGACTTGCAGTTGCAGTTGCAGTTGGTGTTGGTGTTGGTGGACTGGGAGTGAGACAGAGGCTGGCGCATGTTTATATGCCAACAAAAACTTATTTATTACTCATTCAGCTGCAAAATTGTTCCTTAATTGCCCATATCAGCTGAGAAATGAAATTTATTACCTGCCGTGTGTAGCATCATGACTGTTGGTTTCTTGTCTCTGTGTTTGTTTGTTTGTGTGTGTGTGTGTGTGTGTGATGGCTGCCACAACTGTGGCATGGATGATAACTCCACGCGCAGTATTCAGTATCTTCTTTCACTAGTTTTCCACAACTGCAACTACACAACACAACACAACACAACAACGACCGTGATGTTGATGTTGATGTTGATGACGATGACGGCGATGATGATGATGATGATGGCGATTGCAATGACGATGAATGAGACTGAAGTCGGCAATTGCGACTGAGAGTTGCGATGACTGCTAAACTTTGGCATGGACATCATTAGCTTTGCTCATCACAGCGTTTTGTATGTTTACTTAAATATTGTGTGGATGGATAAACAGAACGACAGACATAATATCTGGACAGATACACAGTCAGTCAGTCAGACAGACAGACAGACAGAGAATGTTGCTTCATTCGTTTTGTTCGCTTTGCTTTGCTTTGCTTTACTGTGCCTTGTCTTGTCTGCTTCTATTTGTGGCACATTCTGTCATGATGTCTGTCTCTATGTCTACCTCATTTCCTCTTCTTCTACAACCGTCTGTTGTTGTGATTTTTGATTTTTTATACCAATTTATTTGCCACCACCGCATTTCTCTGCCTTGGATCTGACAACAAGAAAATTTGATGGGACTCCTTGCTTCGCTTAGTTCTGGCTGCTATGGATTCATCATCTCCGTCATCGTCATCGTCGTCATCGTCTTCAACGCCGCCTGCAATTTCAGCCCACTCTTCTTTGAGTTTTGGATTTGCTTGCTCTACTTCTGACGCGAGTTGCCGTCATCACCGTCCGTCGTTTACAATGTTGTTCTTCCTGTCCCAGATCAAAAGACACATCTCATCTATGCTGGCTCCTTACTCCTTGCCATCCATCCAACCATCCAACCATCCATCCATCCTTTCTTTCTTTCTTTCTTTCTTTCCTTCGTTTCCTTTCCTTTCCTTTTTTTTTTTTTTTTGCAACTTCTTTGTATTTAATTTTATTTTATGTACATTTAGCCTTGACCAGGTCAAGTCATCGTTTTCGGGGCTATGAGGCTTAATTCATATCTTCTACTATCTAAGTGTATGTGTGTATTGCGCTTGATATTGATTTGTCTTTTGATCTTCTGCTTGAGTTGTGGCATGATTTCATTTTATGAACTTGACTTCTTTTGCGCGCCGCATTTCACAGTTCGCTCGATTCAACTCAACTCAACTCAACTCAACTCAATTGGCCACGGTGTTTCGGTTTGGCTTCACTTGGCTTGACTTGACTTGCCTCAAATTGCCTTATTTGCTATTTTTTGTTATTATTGTTGTTCTCAATGTTGATTTATTGAAGTTGAATCGAAGAAATTGTGCAATTTCTCTTTTTTAATATCTTTATTTCATCATCATCATCATCATCGACAATCGGTTGCTGCAATTCATTTGATTAAATTGAAATCAGAATGTTTTAAAAATTTAATTGGAGTTCAATTTAATAATGAAAAAGTTAAGTGAGAAAAAAAGTAAATAATAATATTAAAAAATAATTGAAAATCAGGTGGTTGTCTGGTTATTGTAAATGAAACAAATGATTTAAGTTGTAAGAAAAAGAAATCAATCTCTTTGAGAAACTACAATTCACATTTTTACAAAAATTGTATCTTTATTTTCTTAAAATTGAATCCAACATAAGAATGACAGAATAAGAAGAGTATAAAAAATCTCAAAAATAAATAAGACAAAAGATTACACAAAAAATTTTTTAAATTCCATTTTACTTGGAAAAACAGACAAAATTTAAAGACTCCCGAAATATTTAGGCTCCACTGAGTGCGCGCCTCAAATAACAACGTTTAAGTATTTGTCTGTTTTTTGTTGTTAGAATATTTGTTGCATGCCATTTTATGTTTTTGTTTAAAGGCAAAACCCTCTTCAAACAACGTCATCCATCCATTCATTTATCCATCCATCCATCCATCCATCGAAGTTTGTGTTTAATTTATATAATTGCGATTTAATTACGCTTGCTATTTAATTAAACACATTTAAAGTAAAAAAGGAGCGCGCGGCACGAAGACCAACTAACAAAAAAAAAAAAATAATAAAAAAAAAATTACAAACCTTTCGTTCAAACAAAATACAGTACTCCGAGTATGAAGCAGTAGTACGAGTATTACGAGGACAACAAATGGATGAGAACCTTAAAAAAGCTAATGACGATAAAAGTGGTTCGCAATAACAACACACAAAAAAGAAATGGGCGACCGCTCAAACCTCTACAGAAAAAAAATAAATAAAAAAAAGGCAAATAACCAACGAACGAACGAACGAGGAATGAACACAAAAAGGTTATCGAAAAGTTTAACAAGCAACAGAGAGAACAAGTGAGCGAATAAATCGGGTAGTGGTATGCGTAAGGGAACCCCCGGAATATATGTTTGTATGTGTGTGTTTTTGTGTGTGGATGCAATGAAAATTGAAAGGAGTTTTTCACTTGATTATTTTCCTTTTTATTTTTTTGTATTATTTCTTTTTTGGTCAATACAAAGTGGCGAACAGAACAGAACAGAAGAGAACAGAAATAAAGAACTTTGTGCTGATTAGCAACTTGGGCGGAAGTTCATTTTATAACTTTTGTTGTTATTGTTAGCGATTTTTCGGGGCAATTAAATTACTGATTCTCCTTCGTCTTGTTCTTCTTTTTGTTGCGTTGCTGCCGTTGATTCCTCCTGCTCCTGCTCCTCAGCCTTGTCTCTTGATTTAACAACATTTTAATGTTGCCGCATTATTGAATAATAAATTAAATTATAATTTGGTTGATTTGGTGGCGGCAGTGGCAGCGACGGCGGCGGAAAAAGATACTTTGGCATTCATTAGATACGAAACTTCATCAAATTATCCGTTGCTATACGTTAACTTCACTTTGCTTTACTTTAACTTTAACTTTAACTTCAATTTCAATTCAATTCAGTTGAGTTAAGTTAAGTTCAAATCTCTTTTCTTTCACAACGATTTATATGCATCCAACAAAATTTAAAGATACACGAAATGTGAGGCTTACTAGTATGAGAAGCAGCATCTCTTGGTCATGCAGACAGCAGCTTAGATTTAAAGTCTGCTTAGCGCTCGCTTACGCTCCTCGACTCAATTGCTTGGCAATCAGAAAAAGTCCAACTCATTGCGCCTACAATGAGGCTGATGCCATTGCCGCCGCTGCCGCTGCCGCCGCAATCACTAGTCAACTTAAAACATTGCAGAATGTTGGTGAAAATCGCAGCAAACTTTTCGACTTCTGACTTGACTTGTCTGGCTGCCTGTCGAACAGTCAGTCGTCGATGAGTTGAGTTGACTTGACTTGGTTTGACGACGTTCTCGTTCTTATTGTCGTTGTTGTTATTGTTGTTGTTGTTGTTGTCGTGGACGTCGTTGTCATTCTCCCATAGGAGTTTACTACAAATATTTTGTGCAACGCGATTGTCGCGCGTTGATAATTGACGATTAATTTAATATAATGCCCAAGTTTAGTGAGTTGACATTCCAGCTTGTGCGAAGTTATTTCGTATCTGGCTGCCACAATGTTGGACCAACTAAACAACCAACTAGCTAACCAGCTAACCAAGTAACAGATCGTCAATGCCTCAATGCCTCACTGCTTGACTGCCTGACTAGTTGCCTGCTTTTAGCAAGCTTCAAATAATGCCATGTTTGTTTTGCTTGACTGCTGCTAATGCTGCTGAAGCTGCTGCCGCTGTCTCTGATATCAGTTGCCGCCATAGACACGCAATGTTCAGTCAGGCAGGCAGGCAGGCAGGCAGGCAGGCAGGCAAGCAGGCTCATGCCCAACTCCTTCGTCATCGTCATCGTCATCTTGGTCTTCGTTCACTGGTTTCCTTTCATGGTTTATCTCATATTTCACATGCCGCAATTACTTCTACTTCTTCTTTAACGTCTTGGACTTCTCTACTCTTCTTCTATATTTACTTCTACTTCTACTTCTACTTCAATGAACGATTGAACGACGACGACCAATGGATAACTTCTTCTTCCACTTCATTGTCATCGCTATCATCATCGTCGTCGTCGTTATTGTCGTCATCCTCATCCTCATCATCATCATCATTGTGCTGTGTTGCTGTTGTTGTCCTGTGCTTTGTCGTTGTTGTCGCTTGCTCTATAAACTGATTCATAAATACTGCAACATTTCGCTTATAAATCAAAAAATGGCAAAAGTAACTTCGTTGCTGACAGCCGCTTATAAATCTTTGAGCTCCAACTTGAGCTTGGCTGATGTGGCGGCGGTGGCGGCAGCAGCACAAATAAACTTTGTGTAACCAATTATACAAGGATATTTTTTCGTTTCTTTTTTTTTCATTCTCTCGTTCGATTCTTTTCATCTTCAGTTTAGTTGTTGGAGTATAAAGTTGGAGTTAAAGTTCTTTTGTTGCCTCGTTTTATCTCCAGTTTTGAAGCTACAGCAGCGGCAATAGCAGCCAGCAACAGCAACAGCTTTCAATTTGTTGAATAGTTGCTTATTTATGAGCGAAATTGTTATTGGTTTCTGCTGCTGCTTGCTGATGCCAATTGGAAGATTGCATTCTTTTCTGCTAAGAATTATGTTTTCTCAAAGGAATAAAACACTTTGGTTGCTATAAATTTATACTGCAAAATCGTTAAGTTAAGCTAAGCTAAGCTTGCCTGTAAGCCACTGGGTGAGTGAGTGAGTGAGTGAGTTAGTGAGTGAATAAGTGAATGAATATCTAAGAGTATAAAAATGAAACTTTCTTTTCTATTGTATTCGTATATTTTCCTTTTTTGGTTAAATTAAATTTAGCTTTCAATTGCTGCAAATGCTTCAACTATTAACTCTCTAGTCTCTTTCAAAGCTGTCAAATTTTGTTTGTCATCACATTTCATGTATGTCATATTTGTGATTAAAATATATTTATGAATGTGTGTGTGTGTGTGTATGCGTGTGTGTGTGTCTGAGTGAGTGCATGGAACAATCACACATTTCACTATGCTTGCCGCTAATGATGACATGTGACAACAACTGAACACACTCCGTTTTTACCAAACTTACTGCTATTACTACTTCTACTTACTACTCACTTGCTTATTCTCTTTCACTACTGATAAAAATGACCATAAATGAATTTGCAACAAAAGCCAGCAGCACTAACAGCAACAAAGTGCAACATTTTCCGTGTTGTCTGAATTTTGACATTCATTGCTGGACGCTCAAACAAACTCAAATGACATGCGGCTTGGACTATGAATGTGATTGGGACTGCGACTCCAATTGCAATTGCGACTTCAATACAACAAGTTGACAAGTGAAAGGAGTTGATATCGGCAAACGGTCTGTGGTGTTCAGGGTACACTTCGATGGCGATGGCGATGGTAATGGCGCTGGAGCTGGCGCTGCTCAGTTTTGCCTATGCTATTTACAAGAAGGAGAAGGCAAGTAGGCAAGTACTACGAGTAGGTAACATATTTAAGTTTGAGTTGAGAATAAACGGAAGTGAGTGAATGAGGATACGCAGATCTTTTCTCTTCACTCTACTCATCGTCGTAGTCGTCGTTGTTGTTGTTGTTGTTGTTTCAACATTATTTAAGTCGTCGCAAGTGTCAGCAAATGTCCATGGCTTCTCTGGACTATGTTGAAATGCGTTTCTGCTAAATGTCAATTAATGTCGTCAACTATTTTCACCCAAGTTGGCTTTTTAATTGGTTGTTGTTGATGTTGGTTGCTTCAGTTGTTGGCTCCTTGGCTTGGCTTGGCTTGACTTGGCATGGTTTGGCTTGGCTTGGCTTGGCTTCGCTTGCCACTGACAGCAGCGCTTGACAGGCAAAGTTGTGTTGTTTAGCTTTGTTTTATATTCAACTTTGCTCTACTCTACTCTACTTAGCTCCACTTTGTTGCTCTGGTGATATTCTTTATGTACGAGAATCTATTATAAATAAAGCGATGCGAAACATAACCGAAGTCCATAACAAGCTAAGTATTCTATATATGAGTGGGAGTTACGCTTCATGGTTCTTTCAGCTGAGTTCCCACGCCTACTTTTGCGGGGCAAAACCCATAAAGTGAAAGTTGTAAAGCTGCTGAGGAAAAACTAAGTAAAGAGGAAAAATATATTTTACAATTTTATTTAATTGGACAGAATAGCATACAGAGTGACATATTCCAGAAACTTGAGTGGCAGCTCAGCTCATACAATAGAAGAGAGAAGAGAGAGAGATAGAGAGAGAATAAGATTGCCTTACTAAACTCATAAAGTTTAAGTTACAAAATGGAAATTTAAAGTTTTACAGAGAAAACCCAAAAAAAAAAAAACAATAATAGTAAGTGAACGTCATTGAATTGACGTTAAACTAAAAATTAATTGACATGCGATGTCTAATTAGTGAAAATTTTTATGTAAATTCCTTGAAATCAAACTTTAACTCCACTCCACTCTACTCCACTTCACTTCAAGTAAATGCTATTTTCTGTGATTTACATAGAACTAGAACGTTTCAACTAAAATTTATCCATCCCATTCATGTTGTTTCGACTGGAGGTGACCTCATTTTAAGCAGATTTCAACTCCTCTCTATCTCTTTAGCATGATATTTTTCCCTATTTACTCAAGTCACATTTACGCTAAGTAAATATTTCACAAAAAATAGTGCAAATTGCCTGAAGTTTCTTCCAAATGTACGATTATTTAGAATACCTTTGGTCTCCTTCATTTTGATTGACGAAAAATGTCATGCTGTTTTTTGTAATTTTGGGGGAACGTTTTTCTTTCTTATTTTCACTGTTGCTCTCGCCCCCTCTGAACTCATTTTTTCCTCTAGGATTTTATTCAATGTTCGAGACTCACTCACATTTTGTTGCGGTTACCGCTCATAAATCTCACTTATGCACTCACTTATTCACATTCATCTATGAATGTAACTAACTACGTATGAATAAATGTATCTATAGACTCTAAAGAGTCAATGAAGGTGAAGAGTAGTAGGTAGTTAGATAGAAATCATCATCGTCATCATCATTATCATCATCATCTTCATAACGAATGTATGCCTGTCAACATTTCAACTTGGTGTCATTTATGAAGCTTAAATTCCTCCATGTACAGACGAGAAAGATGATGCTGATGGTGATGGTGTTGGAGTTGGATGACTGAAGAATAAAGAAAGAAGTCAGCATATTTGCAAATTTGCTACTCTACTGTATTTTATGGAGAACAGAAGACCGGATTTAAATTTTAGACGTCACAAACACATGACATTATTTGAATGATTTTTTATGGTAAATGAACGAACGTTCGTTCCTGTAGATTTGTGGGCAATCAACTGAATGAATTAGAAAAGATTTTTGGTTGCAGACACAAATCAACTCAACTCGACTCATCTTATCTCAATAGAACTCTTAGTAATATAACGAGCTCGTTAATATTGATGTACAAAGTATTTGTTATTTGGCTGCAGTTTTACATGCAAAACTTTTGGTGAATACTCGTAGTCCAACTGTGTGTTCTTCTAGGTGGGCGTTCAATTTGTAGGCGTGTATATCTTAATTTTTTTTGTTGTGTTTTTGTGTGTGTGTGTGTGTGTTGTGTAGTCGAGTGAATCCAGGCATTCATCAGTGTTGTAGGAGTTTGTCTGTAGTAGCAGCTTTCTTTTATGGATTTCCTGTTTACCACATGTGGAGAAGACACCTCATTCATTTGGTTTGGTATGGTGTCATTCATGATTCATTTATTTTCCCCTCCTAAATCTCTCTCTCTCTCTCTCTCTCTTTGTCTAAGTTTCAGTTGAGTTGGTACGATTTATGTTTGAGAAATTGGCATAAATGTCTAGGATTTGCCATTGAAATATATGACAATATAATTGAGTGAATGATGTTGCTACGAATGATGGTGATTGTAATGGTGATGAGGATGAGTTTTTTGAGTTTTTGGAGTTTATTGTTATTGTTGTTGCTTATCTCTTTTATGAATGCAAAGACACGCCTCAATCTCCAAACAAAAGTATTTGAGATGCAAATAAAAAAAGGGAACTGAACGGTAGACAGAGAAATGTTATGCATTCATTAGCTACTTAACTCAAAGTCATTCATGTAAATAAGTTACAGTTGTCACACCCACACACCTGCAGCTGACAAAGCAATGCAATACAAGACCAACAACAGTAACAACAGGCAACAAGAAGAATAATACACAAATCATTGCCAAGCATGGCCACAACTGCCACAAAAACCAATTTAGACTACTTACTTGACTTTTATGTTACACGTTTGCACCTTCCTCTTCGGTACTACTACCTGCCAGTCCATTCCACTTCCATCCTATTCTCTCCTCTACTCTATCCCCTTGTGAACATTACATAGTATTGTAATATACGAGTTGAAGTTTGTTGCTGCTTTCTCGTTGTGTGTTGCTGTTGTGTTACTATAGCATGAAAATTTAGTTGTTAAAGTCACAATTCAACAATATTTCTCCGCATAAATTGTGTCTGTGGCTATTGCTGCAGTTGGCATTGCCATTGAACGAAACGATTGCACGATGTTGCAAGCGACAGCAGCAGCAGCAACAACAACAACAACAACAACAGTCGCGTTGTCAAAAAAAAAAAAAAAAAAAATAGCAAACAACGATGGCAACTGCAACATTGAAACTTTGTTTTCTACTCATGCTTTTCCTGCTGCCACTTCTGCTCCTAATGTTGCAGTCACTTCTAGTACTAGTAGTCATAGATGCTCCTCTTGTTGCTTTTGCTTTTGCTATTGCTAAGTCTTGTGATGTTGCTGGTGCTGTGGCTGTGGCTGTTGCTGTTGCTGCAGTTGTTGTTCATAGTGTTGTTATTGTTGTTGTTTGTGGCATTGTGGGCAATAAATTTTGAGTGTGCGACATTTCGGCATTTTGAGTATTTACGGCAAACAATTTTGCTGTTGTATTTGTGCAACAAAATGTTGCAACTTACCAAAACTAAACTTTCTGAGCTGAGCTGAGCTGAGCAGAGCATATTAGAGTAGAGTACTGAAGTGCGCGCGATCAAATGAACAAGCGAACAAACGAATGAATGACATTCTCCATACTCCCCACCACTCCCCACCAATCCACTCCACTCGCTTCAATTTTCCTCTTCTTCTAACTTCAGTTAACAGCCGCCCACTGCCTTTAGTCATGCCACATGCATATGCAAAGTGAATTATGTTGCTTTACTCGTTTTTTTACTTTGAGTCAGAAATGGAATGGGGGTTCAAATACAAATAGAAAACGAACAAAGAAATGAAGAAAATTTATTTATTTATTTATTGCGTTTGTGCACGCAGCAACTGCAATTGCAACAGTAACAACAACAACAACAACAGCAACAACAACAACAACATTTTAATTCAAATATAGCAACTTGCAACATCAACGATTTGCAGATGAAGTCACCAGCTGCATATTACTATTTGTTGTGATAGTTCGTTGTAATCCATTGCATGCCATTCTAGTACTCGTAATATCTCGACTTCTTCTATGGACTTAATTATTTGTCTATGACGACGACTATTGGCTACTCTCAATAGTATCTCTACATTTATTCACAACTAATCACCAACATCATTATCATACAATATATTTGAATGTATGTACGTAATGTATTTTCCTATAAAAAGATTTCAATTTCAATTTAATTTTTTTTTTTTTTTTTTTTTTTGAGTCTTAAATTGTCGTTGTGGCTGCTGTGGTGAGTTCGTTTGGTTTTATCGCATGTGCAGATTCAATTCGGCGAGCATTACATGTCTCAATGTCTCAAAATGCTAAATTAGCGATACGTTTGCATGATTAATAGATGCAGCTTATAAATGCATGAATGGTCGATCGATCGAATAAGAAACAAATATACTTAGTATGTACGAGTATGTTGTATATAGAAACAGAGCTAGAGGTTGTTTATGGTAGAAGACACGCATGTGATGCCATTACAGGAAAGCTTCCCATGATAAAATGATTATTCGTTGAAAAGAGACAGAATTTGAGGAGGGAAATCTAATTATTTGCAAATAAGCTGCCACAAAACATTGAATCACAGCTAATATTATGGTAAGCAGAGGCTTTGTGTGCCCTGCTTGCCATCATCAATATAACATTTGGTCATATCTTATGTCTCATTTGATGCTCATTTTGGTCGTCTGTAGTAAGAGTATAGTTAGATGTTGTGTTCGTGTGTTTCCTGCTAGACGTGTGCTTAATTAATTTCATTTCACACACACACATGAATACATAAACAAACTCATTTACTTATGTATGTAAGTATTGCATATTGTATACCATAACCGTCAGCTAATCTTCAATTTCAATGTAAGAAAAGCTACGCAGCTGTTTATGTCTTAACGCGTTGTCCTGCGGCTCAGGTTGCTTTTTTTGTCGTCGTCGTCGTTCATTGTCCGTCTCATGTGTGTTTATGTGGACGAATGAACTACCTTCATCATCAGATCAGATCAGGCAGGCAGGCATTCGTTGGATAGATGTCGGCATCTACTCGTAGTCATTTGAACGGCTTTCGCAAGCATATCGTTTTTCATAATTGGCCAGCAAGTTGCTGGACCTGAACCCAGGCGCGCGCGTCTTTATTGTTTCGTGAGCAAACATTTCATGTCATTCATTCATTGGTTTTTGCTCGTTCTCGTTCTCTTCCCAACATCCAATACTAACTTCCAACCATTCTCCTCCTTATTCTTGTCCTTAAGTTTTATTCTTTAGGTCATTCAATCGTTTGTCTTGTGTTTATTGAGCTTAGCCTTCTTACACAAAAATAAGGCAGAAATAATGTGGACATTTGATGCTTTAAGTTCTTTTACTCGTAGGCTGCTGCTGCACAGACCTTTAAAGTTCCTTTGCCAAACATTGCCAAAAAAATTAAGTTCTTAAAGCTGTCAGCATCATGAAATTAAGTTGATGGTAGTCCTTACTTTAATGTTTGTGAAATTATATTGAACTTGACCCTGCTCTCGGTATTCCTGTGACATGTGATACTTGATCTTATGCCTTGTCTTCGCTTTCTTGGTATTTTCTGTTCAAAACTAAATGAGTTGTTCTTTCTTCACTTTTCAATTTAATAAGAAAGGATACTCAGGATAATTTTTAAATAATCAAAAAGTATAATGTACGAAGTAATATAATAATAATGGGGAATGTTCTGTTGAAGCATCATTCGAGTGCGGCGCCACATGTCAAGGATTAACAAAAGGATATCTGCGACACAACATATAAAAATTTCTACTCAATGTGGATATTATTTTTAGATGTAAAAACAAAAAAAAAAAAAAAAGGCAGAAGGATCAACTTTGAGATTTACTAAGTTAACAACATCATTCTATGCATAATTAAAAATATTGTATGTTGTTGCCGCTTTAGCCACATCAAGAGAGAATATGTTGCATCCTCATTATTAACTCATTCACTCAACCTAATTTGGCTTGAAAATCAAAATGAACAAAAACCAAACCAAAAAATGAAAAGAGTTATAATGAAAGAAGCTCAACGAAAATGTGTTTCCTTGTCGTTGTGTATTTCTGTTTTGTTTTTTCTCATAATTTATTTCGCGATTGTGCCACATAAGTTTGCAACATGCAACATATAGAACACAAAAAAACAACATATTCTTCTTTCTTTCTGCTTTTTTATTTATGAAAATGTGTAAGCGGATTTCTTTTGTTGTTGCAGTTGATGTTCCTTCTTTTATTGCCAAATAAATTTTTGTCCCGAAATGAATAAATGAAATGTGAGGAGAGTAAAAAAAAATGAATGAAATGAAATGAATGAATGAAAGAAAGAAAGACAGAACTGTAAAACGGGAACATGTTGCAATGATGCGTCGCATTTAGTTGTTGATGCGGTCGTCTGTATATTTTGTGTATTGCTGTTTCATGTAAATTTCTGGTTGTGCTTGCTGCCCGGTACTGGCTTGGTTTGGCTTGACTTGACTTGACTTGACTTGTCCTGGCCTGGCCTGGCCTGGCGTAATTAACTACTTATGAAGAGAAGATGGCATTAGTGACGAGGCACATTATGAGGGGGCGTGGCACGGTGGGGGCGTACTACTTAAGCAACGTCATCGTCGGCAGCGGCACAAGTTTACGAAAAAAAAAAAAAAAAAAAACCAGGATGCTCATTTAAATATTTAATGAAGTGGTTGAAGTTGGTTGTCGTTTTGGTGTCGGTGTCGGTGTCGTCGAGCCTCACTGCTACTAGTGGCTTACTGCAAATGTAGGCGGCGGCGTATTCAGGCTAATAACATACACATATTCACATTGATACTCTACAGCATCCTCATAGAAGCACATAAATGAGATGAGCTTACAATTCGTTATATGGGACAAGAGTTGAGCTAGTTTTTTTCATGTTTTTTTTTTTCTTTCTAGTTTTTTTTGCTTAGCATACACATCACAGTTAGAGAGAGAGAGAGAGAGGGAGGGAGAGAGGAGACCCATCAAATTTAAAGTAGCATCATAGTGTATTTAGTGTATAATGTGACTGGCAAAGACTTTTAGGCTACTCAGAGATTTCTGACATATGTAATTGACCTATTTCTCTTCCACTACTTATCCTTTCAACTTACCATATACTTTCTCACTCTCAATAAGTAGTGCATGTGTTGCAAGTTTATTTAAGCAGTAAAAGTAGTTTACACTTTTCTTAATTCTTTTTCGACAAAATTCTTCTTGCGCAAACATGACCCAACTACACACTTGACTTGGATGGATGTATGGATGTATGGATGGATGCATGGATGACTTGATGATTGGAGCACAATTTTTGTGTCAGATTTGTTAAAGAAGAATTTTATCATCTATATAGTACTTAGTATTTATACACTCAAAGTCATCAAATATGTATTGTATCCAACATATCACATAACATAACTTAACTTAACATATTATAAGTGACAGACTTTAGCCTTCAGATCTTGTTGGTGAGGCTCTTCTACTGTTGATGTTGCTGTTGCTGCTGCTGATGATGATGATGATGAGGAATTGTGTGTGGTGTGTGGTGTGTGTGCCCCTTTCTTACTTCATTAAATGCTTCACATTGCCGCACAAAAGCCAATCTTTTGAGTTGCTGGGCACGTCTTTAATTAGAAAATAATTGCTAGAGCAACCACAAGCATCAACTAAACAATAATAATAACAACAAGAACATGAATATATCGGCCCCATATAGAGAGCGACAAACTGAGCAGAAACCGAGAAACGGAGACCACCGCTTAACAATGACGACTGAAAGACAAACAGACAGACAGATAGATAGATAGATAGACTATGAAAAGTTCTAAAGGAGAAAAGCCACACCTATTCTAGCCTAAAATAACTTGTAGACTGTATAGTATCTTGTATCTCGAGTATATCAGTTTGTTCGTCTGTCTGTCTGTCTGTCTGTCTGCTGGTTTGGTGGTTGCATGCGTTATACTGGCTTTTGATGATGGACATACTTGTCGTATTGGAATTTTCACAAGACTCCCAACTCCTCCATTGACTCCATTGAATGCATTGAATGGAGTTTTGTTCAGTTCAGTTCAACTTTGTACTGTTCGGTGCTATTCGTTCACTCAGTCATTGCAACACTGACACATGCCAAAACAATAACCGCAATATCTGCAAGAAACAACAATAATGGTAACAATAATAACAACAACAACAACAACAACAACACTAAAAACAACAATGGCAACATGTCTAGCAACACCATCAAAAGACCTGACTGCAAGTGAGCTTGGCTTCGATTGAATGCCTTTGACTGAACTTACAAAAGTATGTTTGTCCTTCTTTTCATAGTTTTGTATTTACCTCGCCCTTTACCTTGAATATGAATGTGACATATATGTAAGTGTGTGTGTGTGTGTGTGTGTGTGTGTGTGTGTCACATGAGAAGAAGTATATTTTTTTTTCATATACTCCTCTGTTTTGTTGTTGTTTTATGTTCATCTCATCGAACGACGATATGTTGGCGAGGATGATGATGATGATGATGATGACAATGACGACGGAATTACATGCAATATCCGATTCGATGCGATCTGATCCGATCCGATTCTATATAACCGGTGACTCTGTGGTCTACTCCATTGCTGCTGAAGATGATAACAGTGATGATGATGATACTGATGCTGATTATGATTCTTCTTATTTGACTTTGCCTTGCTTTAGTTTGGTTTGGTTATGTTACTTGATTTCACTTGCTTGTCATGTTTGGAACTCACTTGGTTCGGTTTGGTTTAGTTCAGCTCAGCTCAGCTCAGCTCAACTCGACTCCACTCCACTCGATTCGGTTTGCTGCTTGCATTTGTAACACCTTTCAGATATTGTATTTTTTTCTTGCAATTTTTTTTTTTTTTTTTTTTATATTGAGCCGACTTTTGATACACACACAATTTAAATTTTTTTTTCTTGCATTTTTTATAGATTGGACGGTTGGTCGTCTTCTTATTGTTGTTGTTGTTGTTATCTCGTTTTCATTGTTATTTGCTTTTGGGAATGGGAACGCAACGTGTACTGACTGACTGACTGGGTTGGTGTTGTGCTGCGCCTACATGGAGCAGATGCTGCATGACTTGGTTGGTTGTTTGGTTGGATGGTTGCTTGCTTGGTTGGCAATATATTAACTCAACTTGTTGTCCTTTTGTGTTGTCGTTCATATCATTGTTGGTATTGTTGTTGTTGTTCTTTTTGTTATTGTTGTCAGCGTGTGACATATGTGCATCAACGCCCAATGTTTGCTTTAGCTGTCAGCACTCAGCGTCAAGTCTCTTATGTCTTCTCATGGCAATGGAAATGATTTGTGTGAATTCACATTTTTTCCAAGCTTCTTCTTCATCTTCAGACGGACGGATGGACTGACAAACAGACAGAGAGACAGAGAGATAGACAGAAAGAAGGACAAACATTGGAGACCAGGCCCACGTCGTCAGCCACACGCTGCGTATGCGTATTATCTATGAATTTTAAATTAACGCCTGTAAAAGCGATAAGCGATAGTAAGGATGATGATGACGATGATGATGAGAATGCCAATGCCTATGCGAATGCGAATGAGAATGGGGACATAAATGAGTTTATATGCGTGTATGGACAACGGTCATCAACGTCATGAACAGTCGGCATCATCATCGCTTTGTTGTACATAATTCGCAAAGCAGTAGCAATTCAATTAAGTTGTGCCAGTGCCAGTGCCAGTGCCAGTACCAGTGCCAATGCCAATGAACGAAGAAGAAACTTGTATTCGGTCTTTAGTGGGCGTCTTGGTAACAAATTAGTTGCGTTCCATTGATGTCGTCACTATCTCGTTCTATCTTTATCGTCATCATCATCGTCAAACTATGTTAATGAGTGTTGCAGCATTGCAATTAGGCAAGTAATTTGCAGTCAAAAGATAATTAACGCGTTGCAAATAACGCGAAATAGAGAAATAGAGAAAGAGAGAGAGAGAGAGAAAGAGAGAGAAACAGGCATTTACACCAAAACTATTCGTTCACATAAAGTTTCCAGTTGCTGCTACTTATTTGCAAGTAGCAATGTGTGCAATGTGCAACGTGCAAAGCTAATGTCAACTATATTCTAAATAGATGCGGATGCACACATAGAAAAGCTTCAAGTGTTTCTAATTGGAAAAGCATGAAAACGCGTTGAAATTGCATTTGTTTGTATTCACGTTAGCATGCCTGCCTTCATTCCTTCATTCCTTCCTTGCCTTAATGCTTTTGTTGCAATTAACCTACTCAGTTTCATGCGTTGCTACTCCTATTGCTCCTAAGCGCATCATCTGTAAAGCGCGAGAAAGCGGAAATACAGTTGCATCAAGTTACCATAGGAGGTTAGAGGAAGGATAAGGCATAAGGAAGCATTACAAACTAGCGAACCACAGATGCCAAGGCTTAGATACACGCAGTCGATGACACTTTAGGCGTTTGACTACTACTATTGTGTGTCGTTAATTTAAGTTGCATGTGCAACTAAGTTCAAACACCTCACTCACTTCATTATCTCCCCGCCGTCTGTCTCTCTCTGTCTCTCTCTAAAGACAAGTATAGTTCTAGTGTACACATGTATGAATATCTTTCATTTGCTTTTCTTTTTCGGCAATAAACTAATGAGCGACGAGCGACTGACTACTCTTAGATACTCGTACATAGATACAAATAAAGTCTCAGTTGTCTGGGGTGCATCTCACTTAATTAGAAGCTAACTTAGTTAAGGTTATTTTCAAGGCGCATGGTTTCTACGACTATTTTGGACGAATCCACCCACCTCTCTCTCTCTCTTTTTACCCAAACTATTCTGACTATTCTGAATGCATGCATGCTTGCTGCCATCATTCACAATCAGCTTTTTGTCTATGACTGTCGCTCATGTCGTTTTTTTTCTCCTTCTTGTACAGAATATTGTCCTCATGTCGCGTAATTTCTGTGCGCAATGAACTCGTCTTTTTTATGCTATTTCTTGCCATTTTTTTTTCGACAACTCAGAGCCATGAAGTCACTTAGTTCGTTTGGCGTTGAATTAACAAAAAAAAAAAAAAAAACACAGAAAAAAAAAGAAATAAATTATATACATTTACAAGTCTAGTTTTGGTATCACCAAAGACGACATACACTTCGCAGAAGATATTTTCCTGTTATTTAATTGTATATAATTGTACTTATGTTGAATTACTCATTTTTCATAAATCATCTATTTTATAGTCATTTATGTGATCTTGTAAAATTGATCACTACTCTGGTTTTCTATAGAGTTTAAGCAGAATTCATCGATGTGATTTTGGTACCCTAAGCTGGTCCGATTAATTCAATTTTTTATGTACTTCGAGTAGTCTACCAACGAAAGAAGTTTTTGAACTAATTCGCATGGATGGAGGATTTCTTGTGTTAATGGTAACAAATCCAATGTCTTGTCCTCATCAATTCAATGTTACGAACATCATGAAAAAATGAGAATTCACATTATGTGTGAAAGGTATTGGATAAAAATGAGAAAATAATATAAAAACGACAACTAACTAAAGAAGGAGTAGTTGAAAAAAAATTGTAAAAATCTCATTTTGCAATTTAGTGCACACCCACACACACACACTTTATTTAACGCTCGTGCATTTGTCCCATTCCAATGTGATGTGGTCCTATTCGTTATGTATCTTGACTGCCTTTAGATGCTCCTTTTTTTCTCTTCCTTGGCTTGCTCCGTTGCTGGGTCGTTCATTTAATTAACAGTCGCGCATTGCTTGCTTGCCCTTGGTTCGGCTGAGGGCGTTCTTGGGTCTTCCTGTGTTTTATTATAGTTTAGAGAGAACACACTACTTGACTATACCATACCAAACCATACCATATTATTCTACTAGTATAATATGTAGGAGCTAAAAAACAAAAAAACAAAAAAAAAACAAAAAAAAAAAAAATACATACATAGATACACATAAATACAAAGAAGTGCAGAGTTGGTTTGGTTGCTTCGCGTTACTTGTTCTGTTCGCCTTTATGACTACAACATTCATGTGCATACATTTAGATGGCATTTTTTTTTTCGCATTCTCTGACTTTTGTTGTGCTTTCCTTTGGCGCTTTGACTTTATTGTATGTTTTTAATTATAAATTATAGTTTTTTTTTTTGTCATCGTCATCTTCATCCACATCATGGTTTTGTTGCATTGCTTGTTGAATGCATTTAAATGACATAATTATGACGCGCGTACACACATGTGAGTAAACAAATCCTACAAGAGTCATCCAAAGACAAGGCAAGGCAAGGAAATAAAAGAAAGAAAAAAAGAAATTCCAACTAGTGCAGATCTATGAAAATTCCAATTTAAATTTTATATGTTTTTCATTTTTTTATTTTGAATTTTATTAATTCCAAATGAAACCAAATAAAGACGACGGCGTCTACAATTTTTATTATTTTTAAAATTTTTTTTTTATTGCGAACTTCATCAACGCAAAATTATAAACAACAAAATTTTGTGCTCTTCAATGCTGCAACCGCAGACCACTTGAAACAAAACTCCATTATCATCATCATCATCAACATCATCAACATCATCAACATCATCAACATCATCATGATGGGATGCTCTTCTTTAATGATATTTATTTTTGATAAAAACAAAAGAAAACCGAATAAATAAATTTGAATTACCCGAAAAAAACAAAAATAAAATATAATAAAAGCCACAACAAATTTGGACAATTGAAAGTGTATTTGAGCATTAAGCGTAGGTAAATTTTTTTATATTCTATAAAAGTGAATATATTTTCATCAAGTATCTAGATACATATCAATGTGTATACTAGTATACATTTATTTTGAGTATCATAAAGAGAAGGAAAATTACGAAAATTGGCAAAATCAAGCGCCATAAAAATGATAAAAACAAAATTAAACAAAATAAGAAAAAAAAAAAAAAATTTATATTGATTCACAGTCAATGGCCTAAACAAATAATAAAATGAAAGCCAATGAAGCACACAACATTGTTGCAACAGCAGCAGCAGCAGCAGAAGGAGGGGCAGCTATTGAGTCTCTAACAAAATAGATGTGGAGAGACCACAACAATTGTGGCATTCTCATCATCACCAGCAACAGCAACAGCAACAGCGACAGCAACAGCAACAGCAACAGCACCAGCATCATCATCATCATTAGTGTGTGGATTATGATTATGAAATGCTTTAAATTTAATAAATTTTTGAGTGTTTTGCAATGAGTGGTGGCCATTGCCAACATTATTTCTATGGGCTTCATTCAAGCACATTTAGTTTTGTGAGAGAATAAAAAATAAATTATATTTATTTGCTTCATTTTTTCATTTTATTCAACTTTACTATTTCTATTATTATTTGTTAACAACTTGAAATGAATTGTTTTAATATTATTTTTTTTTTTTTTTTTAAATTTACTATTGTGTGAGTTTATTAATTATTAAAAATAGTAAAAATATTATAAAAGTTATTGAGGTTTATTATAGTTTTTTTTTTTTTTTTTGGGTTTTTGTTCAAGTTGCTAATACTAATTAACTGTATTCACCCCCCAGTTTTTGTGTGGGAGAGAGTTTAGTATTTGAGTTGCGTGTGTTGTGTTGTGTTGAGTTCAGTTGAGTTGAGTTGACCAGCAAACTTAATTAAGTATGCATGACCACAAATTTTCATTAAAATTGCTTTAATTATTTGAGCATAATTTTCATTGTTTCGTTATGTATTTGCACATGTGTGTATTTTTAAGCTGATTAACACGAAAATTGCCTGTGGCTTAAAAGTAATTTTTTCTGTTCAGATTTTCTATAATTTTTTGTGTATCATGAACAGAAAAAAATCATAATTAAATCGATAGAATGAAGCATATAAATTGCAGATGGGGAAGGAGGAAGGAGGACAGTAAAAGAAAAGAAAAAAAAACTATTAATAATTGACGCATCAAATAATCAACGCATAATCAAGCACGCTGCTTAAGCCCTAAAAAATATTTCCAACATTTCCCTTTGCCACATCAGTTTAGAGACACTTTTGCTTTAACTCAATTAAGCATGAAAATCCTGCCTCTGATAGATATAAGTATTGTGTATTTTCCATATTCATTTATATGCTTGATCCTGGTAATAGAAAGAGAAAGAGAACAGCAAAGGAAATGAAATGAAAGGAAAGGAAAGGAAAGGAAAGGAAAGGAAAGGAAAGGAAAGGAAAGGAAAGGAAAGGAAAGGAAAGGAAAGGAAAGGAAAGGAAAGGAAAGGAAAGGAAAGGAAAGGAAAGGAAAGGAAAGGAAAGGAAAGGAAAGGAAAAAGTTATGATGATGAAAATCATTGGAATGTTGGCGGTGGCTTTATTGTTGCTAAAATTATTATTAATCGTTAATTGAAGTGCTCGAGGACAAAACGCCTTCCATTTTGGCGACAATTAAATGCGCGTGATTACGCATAACAAATTACAAATGAACACAAAAAAGAACTTAAATTAAAGAGACTAATGCTGAAGAGAAAGGGACACGCTTCAATGCGATTGTTGTCATGTCATGGAGAACAGAAATAAAAACGAAGAGCAAAAAAATGTAGGAAAATAAGTATAAAAAAGAAGTAATTGTTGCAACAAAGGCAGACAAAGGCATACAATAATAATTAATTTTGCTATCGATTTAGTTTAATGTGAATGCTCCATCATCATCATTATCATTATTATCACGATTACCATAACCAATGATATTCCTCTTATCCAATGAAATGAAAAAAAAAACAAGAATAAACTTGATGGTGAGATTAAATTTTGTTTGTGTGCCACATTGAATAAGAATAATGAGTTGCGTATTGAAATTAAAACGTAAGTGTTAAAACCTGCTGCTGCTGTTGCTGTTGCTGCTGCCAATGTTTCCAATGTTGCAAGAGTAAACGATGCTTATATAAAGTTGCCCAGAGGCGCACGCAAACACAAGAAAAGACTTGAAATGGTTAAAGTCACACTCACTCACTCACTCATTCACTCACATACACACACCATAGAAGAAAGGCAGCCAGAATTGAAATGAAGCGCGAGCGTAGCACCAGATAAGATAAGATAAATGAATAAAGGATTTTAAGTGGCAAAATATACTCGTAACCATGTGGCATGCAAGCACATAGTGAAGTCAGTCAGTTAATGCTTAAACGGGGCGCCAATGAATGCCGCATGAAAAACGATTTATCAGCGCTTAATTTATGCATTTAGCGTGGCAGCCTTTTTTATCCAATAACCCAAACGCCTTAAATTTCCACTTCTGGGCTTCTTCTTTTTTCGATTTATTTTTTTTCTTTTCTTTATTCTGTTTATTTTTTCAATTGATTAATTTGTGAGGCATCATTATTATTATTATTATTATTTTGTTGTTATCCATGGAAGAATAAACGAAAGAATAAAGCATCTTTTGTGATAATGCAAACTTGATGGTATTGTGTGATGTGTTGTACAAAGAGTAAGAAAATCTGTATGATCTTTTTACTTGTGTGTTGAATACGAGAAGAAAACAATAAAAAACTCATAGGCTTTAGTCATATAAAGTTTATTGCTTGATTTTTATGTTTGAAACACGCACAAAACAGTTGAAAATCATGATGCATAGATTTACGAATACGTAAATATGCAGTAAATCCCTCTCCCACACACAGATACAGACAAAAATAAAAATGAAAATGAAAATAAAACTGAACTTTTGTAACTCGTTTTATGTTTGCCACATTTTGAAGGAAGCATGAAACTAAAGTAATGTACGAGTATACGTATATGCTTATCTTATACAAATTTTCTTAGATATTCACACACACACACACACACACACACACACACACTCAGACACTTTAAGAAAAATCATCAGAGTGGCATTAAGCCGCTTCATCGTCATAGTCGTCATAGTCGTCGTCATCGTCGTCGGCGGTCATAAAACGTTCCCACGCAATTAATTTCGTTTATATTAATTGGTAAAGCATTTTGTTGTTTTGTTATTTCTTCTACAACATTCTACTTTTATGTGTATTTGAGTGTGTGTGTGTGTGTGTGTGTGTGTGTGTGCATCAAGGTGAATTTTTTGTTGTTGTTTTTGGTAGATGGAGAATTGCCGACACTTAAGGATATTGCTAACCTCACATTATTCTACACTTCTTCTACTTCTCTTGGTACTTTCTCTCTAATTTTCATTTGTAATCAAATGTTAACGTTTTTATGGTAACAACAACAATTACTATAACAACACACACACACAGACACATAGAGATATTTGATACACACACACACACCCACACACAAACACTTGTCATATTGCCATTTTATTATTGTGTTGGTGTTGGTGTTGCCTTTGTTAATTAAAACACAAACACGTGCACAGCGCATAAAAAAAGCACTGAAAAAGGGCAAAAACGCGTATTTGCTAAGTGAGAAGCCAAATTAAATAAAAGATTTTTTTGTTTGCTGTTTTTGTAATTGTGATATTGTTGATATTGTTTGTTTTTATTGTCCACAATTAAATTAAGATGATATGAGAAGGGAAATTGAATAGAAAAAATTATTTATTATTATATACCTTTGACACACACTAGTGTAGATCGGTATTTGCACTTAGCCTTGATGTTTGTAATAAAGGATGATTGACTATGTGTCAATAAATAAGTATTCTATGTTCTCAGTCAGAGTTCTCAGATTACTGGGATCCTTAAAAAAAATTACTTCAAAATCACCTTTCATTGTTGCCTAATAGAATTAAAACCATTTAAGCTTTTTTATGACCAAAGATAGTTTTTTTTTTTTTTTAAGTACAACCAATTGAACAAATAAAATTCCATTTATTATTTATTATTATGACGATTAATGGAAAACTTTTTATTTCTTAAGATTTTCAAAGAAACTTCACAAATCATTTCAAAATTAAGCTATACAGATAATAAAATCGTAGACTTTGTCTGTTTATTTTTGGTTTGAACAAGTATCAATTAAAATGCACTCATTCTATTCAAAATCAAATTACTGAAACGCAAGAAGCTTTTTTTGTAGCACAGCATAAACTTTATTTCATAAAAACTGACCGACAAAATATGAATTAATTTATAATTTAACATTTTAAAATGCGTTTTATCTAACAAATGTCATAACAAACCATACAAAAATTAAATGAAATACCTCAAAAAACATTTTGTCGTTTCTAATCGCTTCTAAGACCAATTCACACATTGGCAGTCATTGGCCGAGCGTCCTAAGGCGTCGGTGCTGTATATGCACGACAAAACGTGAGAGATCGCGTTACCCGTTCTCGATCCCCAGTTTTTACAAGTAAATTTTTTTTTTTTTTATTTCTCGCTATTACGAATGCACAAAAGCTTTTTGAATGCAAAACGAAGTTTGTCGGGCCAACTAGTAAATAATAAATCTATAAATATTCATGAAAGGTATCTAGATTTCGACAAAACTCAAGTTAATCTTCTGTCTACTGTTTTATTTTGTAATTTATTTGTTAATATATTTTCATATAATTTTTTTTTTAAAATGCATATGAATTCAATCCTTTTAGTGAACAATTTCATTACAAGCCAACTTCGCTGCTTTTGTGGCCAAAAGGCAAACAAAGCATGAAAAAAATGAATATAAAACAAAAAAAAAAAAAAAAACACAAAAATTGGTAAAGAGTAACAGAGATTGGAAGGAGGAAGAGGATGGTGACAAAGTGGGTAGGGGAAAAGTATTAAAAAAATGAGTTGCAAAGCAGTCAAGCGTCAATAATAATCACACACGAATACAAAACACCCACACGACCAAACAATTCTCATACATCTGATAAAAATTTATAGAAAAAACCAAAAAAATTCAATTGAAATATTAAATAAATGTTATCAAGAGAATGAAGAGAGAGAGAGAGAGAGAGAGAGAGAGTGAAAGAGAGAGGGAGCGAGGAAGATCAAACCAGTCACATGATGGTCTGAAGCTTTGAAAAACTCCTATGCCTATACCCAGGTCAAAGTTCCTTAGAATATCAAAATATGTGGTCTGTGTGAATACAATTGCAAATGCAAAAAATTTGCTTTCATTTTTGTTTGCACCCCATTTTCATTCCGAAATTTTCCATTTACATTTTTTTTTTAATTTTTCTCTTTTTTTCATCGCATATTTGGTAACATAACTGAAATTGTCCAAATGCCGGCGCTTCAATTTTTTATGCAACATACAAATTTATCAAACCAACAAAAAATTATATAGAAATGAAATATTATTCCTGTTGTTGTAAGTGTTGTTGTTGTTGTTGTTGTTGTTGTTGTTGTTGTTGTTGTTGTTGGTGTCTATACAGGTCTTGGTGTTCTGTTATGTTTTGTTGAAGGCGAAACAGTTCAATGCCAAAAATATGTAAGAGAACAAACAAAATCCCCGAAAAAAAAGAAGAAATTGTTGTTGCGGTTTTTGGCGTTGAGAGAGAACACGTTGGTCGGGTCCGACGCATTGCGGAAAAAAACACTCATACGCAGTGGTGGTGGCGGTGGCGGTGGTGGTGATGACGATGATGGAACTGAGAAAAGGAGCAAAATCAAGTATACGCCATGATAAACCAACAAACAAGCAAACAAATGCGACCTCAATGGTGTCGGCATCGGCATCGTCGGCGGCCAAACCAAGTGAAAAATAAAAAGACTAAAAGACACCAACAAATAAAAGAGACATGGTGGTGGTGGTGGTGGTGATGGTGGTGGCATCATCTCCCATGAGGCTAAAAGAGTTGAAAACGCTTTTGCATGTTGAACAAAGTTGTTAGCAAAAATCCAAAATGAAACCAAAAAATTGAAAACAAAAAAAAATAGAAAATATATATAAAAATTGAAAATTGTGAAAAAATGATTTCAAATAAAATCAGCAAAATGTTATTTGTTGCATGATAGCATCATGATATTGAAAATTTCATAACTGAGAAAATTGTTGAACATTGCCGCACGAACAACATTTGGTTTGTTTGCCATCAAAATATAAACGAGTGAAACAGTTATTAAACAAACGAACAAATAATGAAACAAACGAACAAATAAAATACAAATTACTTTAATAAATTTGTAAGAATTTGAAAAAATATTTTTTGAGTTTTCATCTTGTTTGTGGAACATTTTTATTAATAAATACAATAATTTTTCTTGTTCAATGAATGAATGAATGAATGATGATGATGATGCTGCTGATGCTACTGCTCCATATGATTGTAAGTTGGCTTTCATTTATTCGTTTCTTTTAAACACGTTTTACTTTAATTTAGCGAGGTTGGTGGTCTGTGAAAAGCAATTGAAACGGGTCACGATTTGTGGTTGTTCTTATTTCTGTTGCTGCTGTTGTTGTTATTGTTGTTGTTGCTGTTGCTGTGTCGTCTCACCTTGAAGGCACTTGCTCTGGATCTCTCTGTATGTCTATGTGTCTGTTTGTTGGTTTGTGTCATGAAATTTACAATTCGTGTGACCAACATGAGGATGACGATGATGGCGATGCGATACGATGCGATGTACGCAAAAATCTTGATATAATTATTCATATAGTGAAATTCACATGAACACAACAGCCTACCAAACTTCAAAAAAGTAAAAAAAACAAAAAAGAAATAAAATAAAAACCAACAACAATACAAAAAACAAATTGGAAATAATTTCCGCGAAGGTGTGCCATCAGGCAGGCAACTTGTTTTGTTCATAAAGCAAAAGACGAAACCTTAAAAACGCAGCTGCCATCGTTATGATGATGATGATGATGAGACGGTGACGATGACAATAATTCTGTTGTTGTTGTTGTTGTTGTTTGTCTGGTTGATGATGATGATGATGATGGCCATGGATGGCATCCAACATCCTTCGTCATTTGTCGTGACTGACAGTTGACTTCCATTTCATTTTGTTTTTGCTTTTCATTGCAATTTTTACAGATATTTTTTAATGCGAAATTCATTTGTCATGCTTATAATTGTTGCCGCAAGAATGTGAAGAGTAAATGAAACCCAAAAACCGCGTGTTGAACTTCAGACTTAACTCAAACACAACACCGCGCAATGCAACGCAATGAAACGCAATGCAATGCAGAACAACTCAACTTGATTTAACTTGAATTGGTTTTATGTTGACCAAAAATAACAAAAATAAATACACGCGTTCGCATTCGACAGCAAATTAACAAAAAAAAAAAAAAAAAAAAACCAAAGAAAAAGAAATAAAAATTCGATGAAAAAGAAGAAATTAAATAATTTAATGAAGGCGAGCATTGCAAGGACGCGTGTGGTCATGAATCGCCATCAGCTTTAATATGGTGCAATTTTGTCTGTCATTTAACAACATAATTTCATGCAGCAGCAATAAAAGATACAGCAATGGTGTTGCTTGCATGCCATCCACAATAAAAATGCATACACACAATTTTATCTCTTTTTATTGCTTACAACATTTCCTTAAAGATTTAAATGTTGCAATGCAATGCAATGCAAAGTGTAAAAGTGTAAAAGTCCTGGTCCTGGCAGCGGGCGTCTGTGATTTAAGCATGAATGATGTTAACTCATTTAGTTTTTATGACATTTAGTTAATGATGTTCGCTGAAGCTTCTTAACTTTGTTAAGTATACGCCGAGTTTACATAAAAATATGACAATTTAATGAATGAAGCCTGGGAAATTTTTCAAAACCTATAAATTTGTTCACATGAAATATGAAATCGACACAGCGAACAAATATAAATAAAAATAATAAAAATTAATAAAAAAAAAATAAGAAAAATGTGACAAAAGATCTTTTGGATCGCACGCTCAATTGCTGTAAATAGCAACAACTTTTCAAAAGGAAAAATAAAAAAGAAACAATGAAATACAGGCGGCGTTGTCATCGTCGTCGTTGTAGTTGGCGGCGGCTCTTCGCCACTGAAATCGATCATGATTGAAATGTAGACGTTCCCTCTATACTTGATGGTGGTGCTGGTGCTGGTGCTGCTGTTGTTCCTCATTGTTATTATTGCTGTGACGAAGGAAGCTTTGGCGAAGTCGCCAGTAACAATATTTTGACAAGCAGAGACAATCTGACAGACAGATGGAGGGACAGATGAAGAAACTGGCTGGGCGCATCAACATGAAAGAGCAAGTTCAAAACCAAACAGCAGACCCTGATCAGTCTCTGATCAGAGGAGTCCAAAACAAACCAAACCAAACCAAACCAGACGAGACCGAGAGTCTTAAAGCGTAGCCGATGAGGCAGCACAACAAACGCACAAAGTCATTGTTTTAAATGGGAGAAAAAAAAAGAGAAATACAAAAACAGATGAAAACGAATTGCAATGCGTTATTCTTTTTCTATACTTCTTTATGCAAGTTCAAGTTAAATGTGCTGCCACCATCTCCACCACCACCACCACCACCTCCACCGTCGTCATCATTATGGATGTGCTGTGCTGTGCTGTGCTGGCACTTGAATCGTTCAAAAGCTTGAAAAAACAAAAAGAAAGAAAAGGAACAGCAGCGACATGTTCCAGGAATGCGCTCATCATCATCGTCATTGTTCTTCTTGTTGATATTGATGTTGTTGCTGTTGTTGGCCGCACTTATATTTATTTTTCATTTAAGACATTGTCAAAGTCATTTCAACTTGAGGCAACAATAACAACTACACACACATACTCACACGCACACACTGAAAGTGAGCAAACTCAGGCCACAAAACACAAGAAAAACAAAAACAAAACAAAAAAAAATGAAAAAGAAAAGCAAAAAAAAAAATAATAATAATAAAACCAAAACCAACCGACGAACATCAGCTTTTAATTAAGCAAAGAGCGAGGCAACAAGAGCAACTGGTTGCTGCTGCTGCTGCTGCTGATGCAGCGAACGACTTGCAACTTTTTACTTTTTAAAATAATTTATCTACGTCGCTTAATCGCGACGGCGTTGCTGAATGCTTACATACGAGTATATGTAGAAACTGCTGCAACATGTCTATAGATGGATGAATACCGTATAGAGTATATCTGCAATATATCTATTCGAGTAAATGCTGCGGTAGCAGCAGACTTATCCATGCCTCATTTTCTTATAGTCTTCTTGTTATTATTACTATTGCTGTTGTTGCTGTTGTTGTTGTTGTGCTGATTCGATGCAATCGCGACCGTTTGTTTGTTTAAAGCTTCTTGCCTCTCCATGCAATGCCATGCCATGCCATTTCAATGGCATTTGTTGCGCCCCACCGCGTTGACGATCATGAGGATGATGATGATGAGGATGACTCGTTGTAAGTCGTTTGCGTCTGATTGCTCTCTATATCCGTATATGTGTGTGTTTGTGCGTGGCAATTTTATTGCAATAATTGCAAGTTGATGACTTAATTGCGGATGCAACTTGTTTTCCAACACACAACGCTGCCGCTATCTAGACCTTTCGCATATTTGTGTTTGTTCCCCCGCCCTAAGTGTTGAGCATGTTGCAAATTGAATATATTTTTTTTTTTTTTTACAATTCCACCTGGTGGTGGTGGTGGCGGTGGTTTTAACTCCTTTGCATCTTCCTCTCTCTTACCTCTGCTGATGTGAATGTTAGTTGTGCTGCTGCTGCTGGTGCTGCTTAAGCAGGATGTTGTGCTTTCATTATTATAGATTTTCAGTCATTTTATGCTGATTTCAACTTCATTTTTATTGCTTTTGCCTGCAAATGTTGGAATTTCTTAATTTATATTTCATTTCGCGGTCTTAAAATTGTTTCTATTTGCTGTGCAATAACATTTTTTTAATGGCGGATTGTGTTAGATATTTATGTACTTACCTGATAGTGTTGCGCTATGGTGCTTAGTAGATATTATGCTTGTTGTTCTTTTTTTTCCTCTCTTATGTTTTTTATTATAATCATCGATATCTCGCGCAACGTGACATTTATGCAAGTGTCATGTAAATGACCATTACGACGTTGCATGCCATGGGTTTTTATTTAATTTTATTTGATTTTTTTTTTCATTTTCATTTATTTTTTGTGTTGTTTTTTGTTCTCTTAAGTCGCGCGAGCCACACTGTGTTGCCACATGATTTATTGCCACACTTAGACGTGCTGGGAATTGTGTTGTTGGTTCTGCCGCAAGCGTGTGCAATTTTAATGATGCCTTTAATTAAGATAGAGAGAAGTAAGGGACCTGACAATGAGTGTCCAAGCAAAAGAATGAATGAAAGAATGAAATAGAATAGAACAGAGCAGAGCAGAGCAGAGCAGAACAGAAAAAAAAAGAATAATTGTTTTAAATAATAATTGTGGCTTTTAATCATAAAACATTTAACTAATGTTGATTGTACAAATATATGTTTTGATATCTTAATTATGATTCATTAATTAATGTATTAATTCTAATGACAGAAAATTAATCATCATTAATTTTTTGTGTGCATTTTTTTATACAACAGCAAAAAATATTTTCAAATTCTTAATTAAAAATTATATTTTTTCCTCTTTTTTTTTCTTTACAGGTAAGCAAACAACAACTTTAACTTGTAATTCAATCTGAAGCCTTATTTCTTAAACGAGTATTTACGATATGTGTATGAGAGTATTTACGAGAATGTATTTGAGTATCTGTGTAAGTCATTAGTTCGTAGAAACTGTCTAAAGATGTCAATCTTCTTCATCGAATGAAATTTATAGCCATTGAAAACCACATTTAGATGCAATCAGAAAAAGAAGCGTTAATAAAATGAACAAATACATTCTGTTACATACAACTCTCCTCGGTCTCTCTCTCTCTCTCTCTCTCTCTTTCTCACTCACTCTTAGATATTTATGTATAGATATCGAGATACTTTAGTCCAGTAGGGACTGTGAACTTCCTTTTGAAGATTCATGATATGTCTGTCATTTCATTCTTTTGACAATTCAAACAAAAAACAAAAACAAAAAAACAAACAAAATAAAACTTACATAAAAAAGCCAGTTATGTTGTCTGAATGTCTGTCTGCTGCCTAAATGTTTGCTTAAATGTATGTTTGAATGTCTTTCTTTTCTATACAAACTTCTTCGTTCTTCGATTGCTGACCGACCAAATCTGATGTATCTTATCGAGGTGTGATGATCGCATTGCGTGTTGCTGTCCACTGAGGCGCCTGACTCGCATATAAAAATCAATAAAAATAAATTCAAATGTCAACAATCAAAGTTATTTAATATTTTCAACCAATTCTCATTCTTCTTTCTTCTTTCTTTTTGTCATAAGAATGTTTTTCTTTTTTTTTTTTGTGCGTCAAAATGCTGCTGTACAACAAAAGTGTGAAGTCCCGTAGTTAAGCTAAGGGAACTTGTTGATTTGATGTCGATATTTGGTGTCGTTTGTCGTCCGCACGAAATATCCATAAAATACCAAAAGAAAAGAAAATTTCAAATAAATTTATTATAAATTTATAATATTTTTTCAATTTGACTGAATTGGGCGACGAAAAAATTTATTTATTTTCTATTAAAGTAGGAGGAGTTGACGACAACCAAGTATAAAAAAAAACAAAAAAAAAAAAAAAACAGAAAAGTATCAATTTACATTATTGGATCATGCATGGGGCCCCCATTCTGTACTCAACCCGTAGATATGAAAGAGGAAATATTTTTGAATCATTTAACGACAAAATGTGTATTTATTTAACATAAAATGCTATTTAAGCTGTCAATTATAAAGTGAAAGACTTCAAAATCAGGCAGGGAGTGTATGTTCAGTGCAAAGGGGCCTCCTGAAGATTGACAAAGAAAGAAAATAAAATAATAAACGATTGAATGGGATGAAAAAGAAGAAAAAAAAAACAAAAAGAAACAAAAGAAATCACAAAAATAAATACCACATAAATTATGGAGAGCGAACGCGCATGTCGAGCAGCGGGTGGCGTCCATTTACCTGTTGGCGTTGGTTGCCCCACGCAAGACTCGAGGCTAAGAAGAAAGAAAACGAGGCACAACGAAAATTGGCCATGTTCAATTTGAATCAAACTACTTTGCATTGATTGCTTTGGCTTGAATTGAATCGCATCGCATCGGATAGTATCGAAGACTTGGCTTAACTTGACTTCAGTTGGCTTTGCTTTGCTTTGTTTTGTTTTTCCTTACTTGACATGACTTGTTCTGACTCGTCTCTCAGTGACTGTGATTGTGACTGTGACTGTGACTATGGTTATGGATATACTTTACTTACTCGTAGTATGTAGTTGAGTTTGGGTATAATCTTGGTTTGTTTGTTTGTTATTTTGCTTGACGTTAACGCTTAACTCTTTATAAATCAGCGAAATAAACAAAACTTCAGACACACAGATACGAAATTGTAGGTCGATCGTTCGTAAAGAGGCAAAAGCAGTTGATGGCACAGATGATGATGATGCTGAAGGTAGCTGAATGTTGCGCATGCGCCTCTGACCACCACTGACACAGCATCATCACGACTTATGGAAGATCGATCGATTGGCCGCAGTTGGTTGCCGCCGCCGTCGCCGCCACCAATCAAAGAGAAAAAAAAAAACACGACGCAGAAATTCAAACATTTTGAATTGATTCTGAAACTTCCATTTCCACTTCGCCTTCGCCTTCGCCACCATCTTCATCTTCCTCATGCTGTAACATCGTGCGTTGAACAGCGTGACTGAGTTTTATTCAGATTCAGATTTTGTATTTCCTTCATCTCATTCTTGCAACATTTCTTCATACTACATACAAGATTTTTGTTCAATTTATGCGCTGTTCAAATGGCGCGCGTAATAAATTTGTTTGCTCTCCAAGTCTCAAGTCAACTCAACTCAACTCAAATGGGATTGCTGCGTTCTTTTCGTTGCCTCTAAATATATTTCATGTTCATTGAAATTGTTGCTTGTCGTTGGTGTTGGTGTTGGTTGATCGGTCGGTTGGTTGCTTGGTTGCTTGTTTTTGTTTCATGGCAAACACTCTTTTGTTTTATTGTCTTTTGGGGCACCTTTATTCTTAAAAACAAAAAAGAAAAATAAAAAAAATTATAATAATCTTTATATGTCTGTCATGATCGTTTGCTTTGGTTTGCTTTGGTTTCGTCGTCTTCTCGTCGTTTGTTTATTTAAACGGTTTGTTCATTTGTTTTGCCTGCTGTTGGCTTGCTGACTGCCACTTTCTTGACTGAATCGATTCTCTTCTACCTCTGTGTTCCTGGCAAAGTGAACTATTGAATTGATCGCGCGCGTTTGCGCATCTTGCTGCCGGCTTAATTGATGAAGATGGCTAAAGTTGGTTGTGAATGCAACATCGTCTGTATACAATATTTTGACTATGTGCAGGCGCAACATTCACACTTTTGCCTTTCTTTCGTCGTTTCGCCTGCCTGCCGCCCTTCTTCATTTCCATTGAATGCTGTTATTGCCTTTCTGTAATGCCTCTTGGCCTTAACTTTTGACTTGATTGCATATTTAGTTTGATTTTTATTTGCATACCATGTTGCTTTGACTCTCAATTATTTATTCCTTTTGTTGTTTCTGTTTTTGTTGCTGCTGCAATTCAATTGTTTGCCCATGAATTCCATGAGTCTGACTTCGTCTACTTCGTCTTTAGTCAGCGCTTCTGCATAAGAGTCTTTGTCTTCTGCTTGTCTCAAATTGAAGCTGAAGAAGTTGAAGCAAGTAACTAACTGTCTGACTGACTAACTGACTGACTGAATGAATGAGTAAGTTGACTAAGTTGAGTGAGTGAGTGAGTGAGTGACTGCAGCAAGTGAGGTTTTTCTCAGGTTTGTCGCCTTAATAGGCGCATTTCGTTTGCATTTTTATGGAGTTGTTCAAGTCAAACATGCCATAAATTATACTTAATTTTATTTAAGCAGTTGCACTCGACATTTATCACTCAATTTAAATATTTAACCATTTTTACCATTTCGAGCAATCGAATGAAACGTGCGCGACACTAATGAAGTTATTGTGAATGGATAAATGAAAATGGAGAAAAACTGTTAAATAATTGATGATGTTGGCATTGAAAAGAAAATCATTTTGGGAAAAATTTAATAGGAAGGACAAACAAAAATCCACAAATTCAAAGAAATGACACGTTTTCCTATTTGTTATTTTATTACAATAGTTTGTTGTTTTGTCATAAAGTTTGTAACACATAGAACTGTGTGTATTCATGACTCCGTATGATTAGTAGTAGTAGTAGTAGTTGGAGAAGGAGTCTTGATTATTTGAACAGCAAACATTCAAAATCATATAAATTATACCAGATGTTGATAAACGAGAATGTACAGACAAGATTAATTAAAATTACATACAAATTACATAATTTCAATAAAAGGGAAGCCTCAAAAAAAATAAGCAATTCACTATAAATGTATCTATAATCGAATAAATATCATTTTTATTTTTTTTAATATATTTCCACTCATTTCTTTCTTTATCTATGTATGCACATGGTTACATGGATCCCATTGTCAATTTTAATTACAATTATCAAATTTTCACACACACACACACACACACGCACACGTATTGTGATGTAAATGAACAAAATCAACCTCATAGAGATACTGATGCATTTTACTACATACAAATGAATGCAGCAGATAATGAAAAAAGGAGAGTTGACATTTAAGCAAATCAAATTTTTTCACACCAAAAACAGACGGGTTTTTTGTATGTTGGCGGATTGTTGAATTGTTGAATTTTTCAAGTGCGCAAATTGTGCAAATAAAACTCGAATTGCAATGAATCGAAATGAAATCAAAAGCGTGCAATGTGCGAATTTTAAGTGTTGCTCCCAGCAAGTAAGCAAGCAACACCAACCATTAAACAATAAATACCGCCCAATCTGCCACCTATCACACAGAGACAGACGAAATTGTGTTGCCTGGTGATAAATACAAGAGATAAATACATGGATAGGTAGATAGGTAGATAGATAGATAGATATAGTGAAATGGAGTGGAGTGGAGTTGAGTGGAGAATAATGGAGTAAGGAATGGATGGGAATGAGAGAACAAAAGAGTCAACAACATTTGTAATTTCATTACATTTATTTTACAACAGCTAAATGAACGGACGGATGCAAGAACAGACAGATAGATGAAAGATGAGTTGTTGATAGATGGATGGATGGATGGTTGGATAGATGGTTGGTTGGTTGGATGGTTGAATAGTACGCTGGATATTCTGTGTCCTGTGCTGTCTGTGAGTTTGGTTGGCTGATTTGAGTTGAATTGAATTGGTAGCGAGCAAGCGAGCGAACAAGTGAGTGAGGCTGCTTTGAATGGCTTCACTAAATGCTTGCTACAAAACTCATTTAGAGAAGACAACAACATACCATAAAGTATAGTTAAGGTGCTGGTGGTGATGATGATGATGGTTGCAACATGCACTAGCAATGTGTAACTGATTGTTGTCGACATTGTTCTTATTAGTTTTGTTGTACGAGTAGTAGTTGCTGTTGCTGTTGCTGTTGTCAAACTGAAGCAACACATTTTTAACTTGCCAAACATGAATGAAGGACAACAGCGAATGACTAGTACTACTAGCAACAAATATTAGTTCGTATTGTTTTCCTCCATTCTTATTTTCTTGTTTTATTGCACTATTTTTTGTTCTACGTTCATTCATTCATTCATTCTTTCATTCATTGAAATTGTCCGTTTCTATTTTGTTCTTGTTTTGTATTGTGTTGTGTTGTGTTGAGTGTTGCCAAAATATTCGATTTCATTTGAGTAGTTTCATTTTTTCTCATTTGTTTTTTCAGTCTTTTAAGTTGTTGTTTTGGCGCGTTAAAATAGATTTTTCGCATGGCAAATTGCATTGTGTGTTAGTAGCCACTGCCACTGCCACCGGTACCAATCCAGTTGCCCAATCCTATCCCCAATTCGTTGTCGTTGCCATTGCCAAAATCACAAACATTTTTCTATACTCTATGCACACTCCATGACCGTATGGGCGGCCGTCCTTCCTTCCTTCCTTCCGGTCTAACATACATAGTATTTCGTAGTTCAGTTGTCTGATTGCCCATTGCTGAAAATCGAATTTCCCGTATGGTACGGTAAGGACTGATTCGATTTAGTTCGTTGCAATTTCACGCTGTTATTACAAAGTGGCTGATGGTGCTCCTGGTGTTGCTGCTCATGCTTATGCTACTGCATGTGACGGCAGTCATTGACGATTGTCGGCAACAATGCCAACTATGCCAAGTGCAGCGCAATTTGGACTCGATTCAGTACAACAACAACAACAACAACAACAAGGAGAACAACAATACGAAAGACGCCTACTACAATATAGCAATTTTGGGCGCAATTTTATCAGCAACACAGTATCTATTGCATGTTTCAACGACTGTAGCTGATGTTGTTATTGCTGCTGTTGCCGCTGTTACTGACATGCACAGCAACAACATGGTGGCAATACATGTTGGTTTGTGTATTAGCAACAACAAAAAATAAAGGAAAAAAAGATTGAAACAAGAAAGAAAAGACTGGAGAAAAAACAAATTCTCATTTAGTGACGAATTAAGCGCCAAAGCAGGCACAGACAAACAGATATGGTCAGACACTTAGGCAGACAAGCGATAGATAGACAAGTAGACAGACAGACAGACAAACTGAACAGCATACAAACGGACATAGAGACAGACAGACAGACAGACAGACAGATAAATAGATAGATGAACAGAGATAGGTAGAGAGGTGGTTAGTGCTGACAGAGAAGCCTGAAGATTGGATAGATGTCGGAGGGGGGGCTCACAAATGTGAAACCGGATGGCGTGCTCATGGCATCAAGTGTAATAGCAATGGCAAGCGCCACTACCAATCCAGTCAGCCAACCACCTACAATAGCATGCTTTGCCATTGCCTTTGCCTTTACCATGTCATGCCATGCCATGCCATGCGATGTGAAGCGATGCCATTCCATGCCGGCCTTGCCACAGTAGCTGCCGCAAATGAGCGAATGAGCGTATCTGGTGTTGCAATCGATTGCTTGTTTCGCTTGCTTACGTCGTTCATTGGTCTATCTATCTATACTTCTGCTGCTGGCTGGCTGAATGAATGACTGGCTGACTGACTGGATGTTGTTGGTTGAATTGCTGGAGTCGCGTTTGGTGGCCTTTGGACGCTGCCTGCCTGCCTGCCTTACTGATGATGATGATTATGTAGAGAGTCGATTCTGTTCGTTTGTCTGTGTTTATGTGTCTCTCTGTCTGTCCCTCTGTCCATTCATCTGTCTGTCTGTCGATATGTTCTTTCTCGTCTGCATGTCATTTATGGGTGTTTATGGCTTTAAACGCCATTTTGTTTTCATGTTGCATGCTTCATGCTCAACGAAGTCTTCTACGCCTAGGACCCCTCTAATTGAAGAGTCAGAAAGACAGCCAGACAGCCAGACAGACAGTTAGTCTGATAAATCGCGGCAAGGGCAAGTGCAACATTAGAACATGATTTATTTATGCAATTTTTGCAACGTACACATATTTATTGTATGAGTATAGTATGTTGTTGCAACTGCTGCTCTTGTTGCAAGTATTTGTTGTTGATATTGGTGTTGTGTTATCTGAAACTTTGTCGATTGCACTTTTGGTTCAATTTTTAACGGGCAAACGATAGATAGATAAGACCATAAAAATGATATATGAATTAACATTTAGTTGACCATGGGCCATGGCTCACATGAACCAACAAACGAACAAACGAACGAACGAATGAACCATTTCCATCTGATTATTTGTGCAAAGTGGCAAATAGCAAATGCCTATGCTAATGCGAATGCGAATGCTAATGGAGACTGTAATCAAGTGCCCACTGATGATGTTAATAAAGACTAGTGAGTATCTTATTGGAATCTTAAAATGAAGAAATATTTTCGCCCACTGGCTAAGCAACATCAAGTGATATTTCTTACGATAAAAATGATGATGATGACAATAGCAATGTCAATGGAATGGCAAAGGCAAAGATGTAGATGAAGAAGGAAAAAATTCAAATTAAACTGCTTCGATGAAAATAGTTTCAATTTGAATGGAATTTCCATTACATCGAAAAATTGAACGATGAGCAAAAACACAAAAAAAAAAAAAAAAAAAATATAAATAATAAAGAAATAAAAGAAGAAAATCATTTTCCGAACGATAAATGCGACAAATGACCAAAGGCAGACAACTGCTACAGCAGCAGCAGCTGCTGCAATGCAATGATTATTATGAGGAGGTGCCACAAGCAAATAAAGACATTTTCGCTAGAAGAAAATTGCAGTTAATTAGTCAACGTTTTCAATAAATAACAACAACGACAAGAATGACTAGGACAACGACAATGACAACGACAACAAGGATATGACAATGATCATCATAATGATGATACTAATAATGATGTCCATGATAATCATGACGACATAAATGGTGCAAAAGAACAGAACAATATTGATTTATAGCTAAAAATATATGTATGTATTTCATAATAGCGAACCATGTTTATAGTACAATAGTTGATTACCTGAAAAGCGAATGTTGCTTTATGAGGTAATAAAAAAAAGAAAGGACAAAGACAAAGTTCATATTGAACAGGCGTGACACGCGACTAACAACCCTCCAAAAGACTGAAAAGGTAAAAAAAAAGAAAAAAAAAAAAAATGAACAGAGGGAACAGTAAAAAAAAAGCAATACACGTATAAAGTAAAGTCCAATAGCTGTAATTGACTCTTTGACTAGGGGGAACCATGAAACAGCTGCATATGAATATTGTATGCTGACTGAACTAACGAAGTAATGAAGGTAAAGCCAACACATAGGAATAGGAGGAGCACGAGCACAAGTATTGTAACGTAGTATATCCTTGCAGCAGTCATTTTTCAATTATGTCATTAGCGCGGGGACACAAACAAACCAAACTAGGAATAAATGACATTTAACACTTTTATGACCACAAAACATGAAAATTCAATTATCAAACTGTCTTTGTACTATAATATTCAATGTTATTCATGCCTCATGGCTACCTTTTGTGGCTACTTCGTTACTTGACTTGAAATGACTTGGCTTGACTTGACTTGACTAGACTTCGAAAACCACTTGGCATATTAAAATATTCATAAATATGAAGTTATGATGGCAACCGTTTAGTGTTTGGAAAATTCTTTTATTTTATAAATACATTTTTACCAATTGATTAGTATTGGATTTGGTTTTGGTATTGGAATTGAATTGAGTTGAGTTGAGGTTGTAGGTAACAGATACTTTTGGTATATTTGTGAACACGCCTAATTTATCCAACATCATATTTGTCTGGGTAATAAGCAATCAATTGAAAACTGATATCATTTGAATTGATATGATATCCACAAGTTGGACGCGAAAAATTTCACTCATTTACTACTCTTTTGCTTAAACAATTTTCACATTTCATTCGCATGGGAATGAAAAATAATGCCAATGACTACTACGATAATGTTGATGATGATGATGATGATAATGATGATGGTGATGACGATCCCTTGGCATTGGATTGGATACCATTTACAATACTACTATTGCCCTTACCCATGTGGTTGCCGCACATAACACAAATATTTGCATTCAATTTCGCAAAGTAAAGAAAATTGTGCGTAAAAGTATATCAAATTGTAAAAAAAAGAAGTGATATGATGAGAAGAGAAGAGGTGTGCGGGTGAAAAAAGAAAATAATAATAAAAGTAGAAAAATCGGAAAAGTGGTCTACAATATTTGCGCTAACCTGCAGCTAAAATGTTCATCAAACATTACAAACGATAGCGAAATACGAGACTTGTAATGCTTACTCGATTCGATTATTGTATGCTTGATTGACTCAATGAGTGCATGAATGATGGATAGATTGACTAACTGACTGAATGACTGACTGGTTGGCTGATTGAGTGAGAGCAGAGTTAGTGATTGAACAAACGAAGGAAGGAACGAAAGAACGAACGAACGATTGTGCCGCGTACTTAAGTTGGTAATTGAGTTTTGCAACCGCAAAACGAGAATGCGTTTGTATATTTGCACCAATAACGACAATAAAGTTGTTGCAACATAATATTGTATTGACATTTGCTATATTTTGAAGCAATGAAACTACTTCGTTCGTTTCCTCAAACCAAAAACTGAATTAAAAGAAAACATGCATCAAGCTGCAATAGAAAGTTGAAGAAAAATATGCAATTTTTGTGAAATATTACTGAAGGATATTGAAGCTTGTTGCATGCAACACAACACTACACACCAAAACACATCACATACTATTTCATACAATATTTTTGTTATGTGCAATAGAAGAAAAATAGCATATTGAAATTGTTCATTGCTCTTGTTGTGTACTACACGTACCATGTTTTCGCTTATTGGCAACATTGTCATATTAACTTAATAGAGATTCAGAACCATAGACATACTTAGTGATAAAATCAGTTACCTAAGGAAGGGATGAGTATTAGCATTATGATGGCAATGACGATGATAATGATGATTATGATGCTGAGAATAGCATGCAGGTGATGCTGTTTAGACTCAGTCAAGGGAAAGCAATTTTCAATTTAGCACACTTTGTGCAGATAATAGAAAAATTTCAACGATTATTGACACAAGTCAAGGATAAGAAAACACAAGGATGAAGGATGAGGAATATGGCACAAACTTGAAGGAAGTCAAAAGAACATGAAGAACATGACAATTTTCTAGATGAAATTTTGCAAATTTTGATTTGCTTTTTTTTTTTTATAAAAAAATGTTATCTCACCCAAGTTTATCTAATCTTCACATTATCACGGATAAAGAAAATAGAACTGAATAAACAAATTATGGCATCTAATATATGACAAATGAAAAATTGAAGGACCAGTTTCCATAGAGTTGATCGATTCCTTTTTATGGTCCTATTGATAATACTATTATGTCTGATGTGTGATGTGTAAAAAAAATAGGTTAGATGTAGTACGAGTATTATAGATTTTTCAAGCTTAAATTGATTTGAACATTGCACGCATTAAAGTGATTCAAATATATAGATTCATTCATGAGCTGAAGCAACCCTCTAAACATGACGAAATTGGAGGCGCAAATAATCTTTGACTGGAACTAATGAAACATATTTTTAATCAAATCGAATACGCTCGGGTATCATTATTTAGGTAAATGTGTTGTCATTAGCCACACTTTGAGTAGTGAGTCAAATCTGCTATTGCTGCCATTGCTGCCACTGCCACCTCTGTTGCTGTTGCTGTGCCACACACAACATTTGACAAATGTTGCCACTTTATACAAATAACGACAAAATATGTACCATAGAGAAAAGAATGAAAGTAAGTGAGCAAATGGGTGAGTGGGTGAGTGAGTGAGTGAGTGTGTGAGTGAGTGAAAGTGAATGAGTGTTGCGTGTAACACCTACATAACAGAGTGAGGAGGAGGTGGGGGAGACAAGTGGCAATCATTAAGCTAACATAGTTCAATGCCATTTACCGTCAGCCAGGCAGGCAGCCCAAAGTGCAACATTTTTGTATAAATTTTATTTTGTAAACTAAAAATACTTACAAACTAATTAATCTGTTTTGTGATGGCAATATACTACTACATACAACAACAACAACATTGACAACAACAACAACAACAATCTTGTCGCAATGTTGAAAGATCGCTAAGGGAATTTCACGCAATGAATTTTATTTAATTTTAATTTTCATTCCAAAGAACGAGCGAACAAACAAACGAACGTACGTAGGAACGAACGAACGAATCAAAAATGAAAAAGAAACATGTTAAATGCAATAATTTAACTGTGGCAACCATCAA